>JAUPFR010000010.1:3936748-5136748 GCA_036925125.1 Oreortyx pictus | reverse complement strand
GAACACCACTGTTTCCCATTCTTCCCAACATTATACCTGCAAACGTAAGCATTTCTGTTTAAAAAACTCATGTGCCTTTGTGCAAATCCTGAGCTTTCCCTCCCTGCTATAACTCAAGGTGAATTAAATGGGACATGGCTGGATGAATATAGGTCTTGGTGCAGTAGGAATAGACAATATATCTGAAAATCTCACCTGACGCAGACAGAGTACTGAGGAGTCAAGGCACAGCCTTTTTCTTTGGCTCCCTACAGGGCTCTGACCCCGCTTGACGTGTTTGAGGTCTTATTGCCTCAGGTTTGTCTGTAGCTACTACAGCCAGGGCTGACCCAGCAGCTGGGGCTGCTGTGTATGTGGCAGTAGTGGCTGTACGTTCCATGTATCAGCCAGGATGAAGCCAGCCATCAGCTTCCATCTCTCAAGTCCTGTGCCAGCAAGAGTTAGGGAATGATAACACTATATCTTCAGCTCTGAGAAGACAATTAATGGTTATCTGTGCTAAGAAGTCCTTGATTCTAAGAAGAATATGTAATTAATTCATTCATGTCCAAAAAACTCTTGGCTGGAATATTGGTTGCTGTGACATTGTACTTTGGGAATTGGCTGTAAGATGTAACAAACTGAAGGACAGCCAATTTCCAGCAGTGTTGCATATGGAATACCATATACTGGGGAAATTAAAAAGACAGACAAATCTGCTAATTCTGGACTTGATTTTTGACCCCTTGTGCTAGGATGAGTAGCAATATAATAAATAGTCAAAGATATTTTATGGAACTACCATAGCTGACCAAGTTAAATTCAAAGAAGAAATTAGATAAAGAAAACTGTATCAGCTTTTTCCTGCAATAATCCTCTGAACATAACCTTTGTCATCGTTAAGTAGGGCATGTTAAGGGAGTGGTTAAGTCCTTCTTCCTATTTCACAGGAATAATACAACACACGTGGCACCAGTGTTTCTCCAGCAAGTGAAACTGAATACATTAGCTAGAGAGAGCTCTTACAGTCCACTGAGATAAGCTACTAGATGGTGTATATATATATATATAAACATTGCACAATGAAAAAATTGAAACAGTGAGGTTTCAATCAGGATCCATGAATTTAAAACTGTTTAAACAATATTCCTCTGAAACTCACCCATCATATCTCTGAGGCTTATTATCAGAATTGTGCTCTTAGATAAGGAAGCGATAGTTACCTTTTACACTAATAATGTAATAAAATGTGATTAAGAATGGATAAGAACAACAGACGGGGCAGATTCCAGGGCAAAAAATCAGTTTACTGCTTGCTGAGGAGAACTTTAGTGAAGGATCTGGTCTGGAAGCAGATTAGTTTCAATGAACCCAACAGACCAACTCTCATCTTTTTCTCTTAAAGGGATACTTGGATTATTGCAAACCAATGTGTCTGAAACCTACCCATTGTTGCAGAGAATATCACAATCCCTAGCACGTTCATGCCATCACTAGTGCCTGGTTCTGATTTGTAAATCACTTCAGGTGGAGGAGTGATGTCCAAGGCAAAATTCTGGATGTTGGATCCATTCTCATCCTGGACTCCATATATTATAATGCGATGAGTTGTGCTTTCAGATGATGCTTTGTTAGCTTTAATGATGGGAATACTCTTGGTGCGATACTGAAAGAAAAGAAAGGATTTTTTTTTTACTTCAATATCCCAGTAGAAATTAACAGTTAAAATGAGACTTCATAAGTTCTTTAAATAAGGCCGCTTGGTAAGGGACCAGCCCAGAAAGAATAACAGCTCCTGACCCTATGTGCAGAAAATGTTAAATTTTTGGAAGAGCAAAAATCAAGATTTCCTAAGATCAGAGCCATGGTCAGTAAACACATGATCTGATAGAGCTGCTTTAGACATTCCCTTGTATTTCCTTTCCTACAGGACATAATCAGCAATTACTTCCCAGGTGTTTGGCTGCCCTTCTCTTTGCCTCACGGAGTTCCTAATAAATATTTCCAAAAAATAAATACAGCCATGCCTCTTACTTACACACAACTTTCAGATAAGATTTTCTGGCCAAATTCCAATTTCAGCAATTAAATTTTTCCTAAATACATTATTTTGTTGGATATCATATTCTGTTCTTCCTTTATGTGGTGTTACTGTGCTCTCTATGAGCAGATCTAAGAATAGAAAGAAAATGGGGTCCACATATAGACCCCCACACCAGAACCACGATGTGTGCTGGCTCCAGTCTGGAAACAGCAGAGCTGTATAATAATATCATCTCAATAAAATCATCTCAACACAGCAAGGTGAAGTGTCCTAACTCATCCTCCCTCTGAGAACTGGGTATTGTATGGCTGACCTGGCACAGCACTGGTGGGAAGCACCTGATGTACATTTAGCTACTCAGGCAGTTTGAGTCTCCAAAGAGTTTGAGGTTTGTAAAACAGCCAGTTACATGATATCTCAAAACAAAGCACAGAATGCTATGCTATAGCAAAAATGTAAATTCCTGAAGGTTTATCTTGATAAAGAAATGGCAAAAGATTGTATCCACAGCCTACTCCATCTCA
Source organism: Oreortyx pictus (assembly GCA_036925125.1). Classification (NCBI taxonomy): domain Eukaryota; kingdom Metazoa; phylum Chordata; class Aves; order Galliformes; family Odontophoridae; genus Oreortyx; species Oreortyx pictus. The sequence continues at coordinate 5,134,201 of JAUPFR010000010.1, read as the reverse complement.
CAGCTTTGCTCCAGGTGGGAACTCCAGGTGAGATCTTTACTGGACTATTAAAATAATATTGACCCACCAGTTGCAGTCAGGCTACAAGACTGCTGAGGCTAATGAAAATGAGCTCATTAATTCTTAAGTGCTCAAGGTACTTGTAATATCTGAAGTAATGCACAGTGTCTGTACCTGGATTGTGTTTTACATCTTTCTGTGATGCTGGCTCACCTCTTCAGTGCTGACAGAACAATAGTCACTTACCTGCTTGAATGTGGCTTCAACAAGGTTGGCTGGAAACATGTTCCTAGAAATGAACAAATACAATCAATTCTGTGGGACTGAAGGCAGTTTCTGTTAATGGGTCTCAGACCACTGAGATAATAATTATTCATCCTCCTAGAGAACAAGGGCTGAATGGTGCAGGAGGCTGCCACACAGATGTGACTGACTCAGCAAGGCACAGCAAGGAGACAGTTCTTCAGAATTAATGTTTTGGGACTCATTTCTAAATACTGGAGTGAAACCCAGGAACTCTAGTTTTAGTTTCTGGCTCTAACACTGTCTCCGTGTTGCAGCTGACAACATAAATGGTATAACTCCTTTCCCCATCTAACTGGGGAGAAGAATATGTCTTTATTCACGTTTTGTCTTGCTTATTTAGATAATGAACTATTTAGAATCAAAGTTCAAGGATGTACTCCTGATATCCTGGGGTGTTGTGATCTACTGTGGGACTTGAAGCACTGCAGTGAGATGACCTATGAGCAGTAGTGTGTCCTGATACATTTTTATCACTACACTTCTAAGCAGTGTAGATTTTGCAGAGGTTTGGTCACAAACAGTTTGCTTTTCAAACAAATGACCTGGTTCCTGATAAAAAGAATCGAGACTAGAGCTGCATAGTGTCTGCTAACTTATAGCTTTGTTCCGAGGCTTCAGAACAAAAGACTGACATGAGGCAAACAGCTCCATCTGTGCTGACAGCTGAGCTACAGCCCAAAATAATGACCATACACCCCGAGATCTGCAGTGAAATTGAAAGATTTTTAATTCTGAAAGGGACTCTTGTTACTTCTTTCTGACTTACTCTGTATCTCAGACCATAACCCAATAATATCTGGTGTTAATTTGTAACTTCTGTTTGAACTAGATTATTGCCTTGTTGTCCTTATTTGAAATAGAGAGCGCACCCTCTAGAGGCTTCAAAGAAGAATAATTGAGCAAAAAAGCTGAAAAGTCATATATTTCCATGCAGCATTTGGGAATCAATATTTGTATGATTACCCTGGTAGTGTCTGATAGAACTGATTTATTTGCAACAGCACCAAGTTTCTGGACCTAAAGGCAGAAAAGAGCGGAACCTTGTGACCCAACAGAAGACTGAAAATGAGTTGGCCTGGTGTGAGAGCAAACAAGCTGAGTGAAGGCACTGTTTGCCACCTTGGTAAGGCTGCTGCCTTTACAGCACAGCATTTAATATCAGGTGAGCTCAGGATGATGCACAGCACTTCACTTCTCATCTTTACCCCCCCTAGCCCCTTTCTCATACTGGTGGAGGCAAGCCAGCCCAGATGACCTTCCCTTGTCACCTGCAGTGCTGCTACCTTTGGGATCACAGCATCTCCAAGCTGTCTTGCACGCTAGCAATGTCTCCTTCCATTTTACCTGCCCTGCTTAAAAGCCCCAGGCATGATGATGGCTGCATTCTAGAAGGACATGAGATTAGAAAGCTCTCCCCACATAAGCAACTTGTCATAAGGTAGCAAGGTTTAGTTAAATTAATGCAGTCCCCTTGTACACACCGTTGTCTAATCAGCATTACTTAGCTACAGACATGCAGTGATGTGGTTAGTGAGAAGCAGTGCTCACTACACTGCTGCAGCTCTGACTACTTTCACCTCTGTAACAGCAGCAAAAGCACTGAGTTATCTCTGCAAACTTTCCATAAAAGCTGATCATTCTCTAGTTCAAGTGTCAAATTTGCAGCCAAAACAACACACAGATGACAGCCAGATGTGCATCACCTTCCTATCAGGTGCAGACACAGCCTTTTGCCTGAGCCACAGGAGCTTAGCTGATGCAGGGGATGAGCTGAAGGACAGCTGGATGGAACTGGGAGAGATGGAGAGGAGGTTTATAGAAGAGGGAAAAGTTTGTTACTGCTTTAGTATGCCTCATAAGGAATGTGCTTCCACACTGTTAGAGAGTGCATTCATATTAAATGGCATTTGCTTTATGATTTGAGGTGCTACAGGATTGCAAAGTGATAATGTAATTACTGCGATATAATCTGTTATAACCTACTGTGTGAATGTGGATTATTCTGAAGAATGGAATCGCACTGAGGAGTCCTGCTTAGGTCTTACTATGAATGCCATGCACAAGACAGCTCTACAGAGCAATGTGTATGTAATTGCTGATGATTTATACTTTTTCTCTCCACTTTATAGTCTTAATTAGAAGAATTAAGAGCAAATTAAAACTGCTTGAGAAAGGGAATATCATGCGGTTAGTAGCCAGATTAAATGTCTGACAAATTTGAGGAGGATTAAAGCATTTTCTTTCTTTATCATTCTTTATCCTGCAGGAATTACAACTACCCACATAATACTGGATGCTGGAATGCTCCCAATAATTTTTAATATATTATGCACTGTGATCCAGTCTTTGAGACACAATTTATCTAGTGAATGGATGACCTGAATGTGCCTGCCAGAACTTCAGCTTATTTTTTATTTTAAGCTGGTTTACTTGGATTGAAAAAATCCAGTATTAGCCAAAATTTAGTTTTGTTAATGAAAAACATTGAAGGGAGCAATCTGTGGAAGAGAGCTCTAATGAACCAAAACCAAATAATAACAGGCACAGATACTCAGGAGATGAGTGGGAGTTTATTGACTCAGCCAGGCCTCTTGGGAAACACCTGACAAAGCCTTGCTATAGAGATACGCCTTGCTGCATGTTTATATTTGTCCTCCTATCTTCCAGGCATCCAGCCTGAAACCAGATCATCCCTGACACATCCCTACTACCTTCACAGGGATGAAGTTATGCCCACGTGGATCTGGCACCAGGATCATAAAGTGAAGCTGCCCCTCTTCTCAGAACAGGTACTGTGTTTATCACTGTCATATGCTGAATTAAAGACATGGCCAGTACTTAAGAAGTAATCATTTGAGCTGAATTACTTGTTGCTGCCACCACCTATAAATGCTCTGGTGTTTATTCAGTTGTAAGAACTAAGCAGGTAAAATATTTCTAGATTTCCATACTACTGCCTGATTGCTAATAAAATATAGAACACAAAATAAGACTGTGGGAAACAAAGTGATCTAGGATTCATTTCTCTAGCACACGTGACTGTTTCTAACCTCAGGGGCACAATTTGGCTTTCTTGGCAGAAACAATTTCACACAATAATAGAGAATTATATACAGTGAATAAAAGTGAGGGAGATTGGTGCTAAACATAGACACACTAAGGTCTAAGACAAGGATATGACTGTACAACAGAAGCTTAGGCATGTGGCTTTTGGTTCTGTAAAAAAATTAAGAGCTGGATACTATCTGCCCTGAGGAAGAACAGAGGACACATTTCCCAGAGCATCTTTTGCTTCAGGAATTCTGCCAGACAGAGCAGGTGCGTTCAACACAGGCTGAAAGAGTGAACATACACGAAGCTTCAGTGTGAACTCTGTGAACTTTCTACAGATCATGAGCTACTGAACCAGAGATGACACACCTGGCCTGTATTTGCTGTGCTATCAGCAGACACAGACAAGTGACCTACTGAACGCTTCTGAGTGTATCCTGCTGTGATGCACAGGCTGGTTTTATTCTACTAGCAAATTTTGGAATCCTCCTCTCATTTTTGTATGAGATGAGGATTCAGGCATAAGGATGTACCAAGAGTTAGGAATGAGTATGCAAAGCAAGAGGTGTTTTGCAATTAGGTAGCCATGGAATTGAAAGAAAATCCTGAAGACCTGTAGCAAGCACGGACCGGTCTAAGGAGCTGTTCTGAGGGTGCAGCCTGTAATACATGCAAAACTATTTAGCACTTGTCACTGCTAATGAGAGGCCTTTTTCCTTTCTTCATTGTCTCCCAGCAATTAATCGAGCACTTTTCATTCATTATTCATTCATTTTTGCTCCCTTAGCTTTCTGCTCTTTCAGGAAGCTGAATTGTTTTAGAAAATCATTTTTCAGCTCAAGCAATGCTTTGGCAGTGCCCCAGGATGTGAGTGCCCTCCTGCTCCCTTCAGAACATTGCCAACTCTGAGAAGTACGGCAGTGAGACAAACATCAGCACTGTTAGACTGTTTTTCTGCTCATGCCTTTATTCAAATTGTCCATGAAACACAAGTATACAGCTATTGGAATAGACAGTTTCATGGCCCTTGGATAACTGCTATTACAAATAAAAGGCCAAATTCTGTTTGCAGTTATACTACTGAATGTCTGAAATACTCATTTGGAGCCCTGACCACACCATCTGTTGATTCAAAGCACTCAGTTTTCTGCAGATTTTTAAGAAGTTAGGCCAGCAGCCACAGGTACAGCAGATGTTTCCTTGATTCAGAACACCCATTCCCTGTGGGGCACTTTGTGCTCTGCAGCAGCAATCTGGTTTTGCTCTCAGACTTTGATGTTATCAGTACCTAATCCCTGCCACACCAGACAGTCTTTGGCTGCAGTCTCCCACACTGCAGAATTAAAGCCACCTGACTGGGTGCTTTTGCAACACATGTGTCCTGGTAATATTTTATTGGCCTATATTTGTGTTGGGCATAAAGCAGCTTTGGACACTGCTCTCTGTCCTGTATTTCTCACATATGAACTAATTTAGCTTGCAAGAACACTGTTTTAAGAGTGGGTTTTTGGCAGTATTCAGTGCAGCAAGAATATGGAGACAGTAAAAATGGAGTCTGAGTAGCTTGACATGACAACTATAAACTTTCCACTATTTACAGCTCTGCAGAAGAATGAACAGATGAACAGCACTGTGGTTCCTATTTACTGTAATCTGAAGTCAGGTATCTCTTCTTTCTCAGTGACATTAGTTCAACCTCAAAGATTCATCATTAGCTGTGTACACACCTGACTGCTGTTACTGTACCATGAGCCACAACGGCAAAATTTATTCCAGCAAGACTGAACAAGAGACCTATCTCAGGGTCCATGGAGGGATGCATATGGCACATAAATAATCATCTCATTTGGAGTAGAATGGAAAGAAAATAGAATAGTTTAGTTGGAAAATATCTACAAAGACCACTGAGTCCAGCAGCCTGACCACTTCAGGGCTAACCAAGAGCTGAAGCACATTATTAAGGGCATCACTCAACTGCCTCTCGAACACTGGGCCATCTAACATCTACCATCAACGCCTTGCTAGGAAGCCTGTTCTTGGTATCATCCTTGCTATCTTGGCTGCAAGGACCAAGCATGCTTTTGCAAGTTAGAAGCCTTAAAGTACTATTATTATGGTAAAATATGCTAATGACATGCAAATGTCACTAATCAAAACTAAGCCGCTGTGTCATGTCTTCTTACAGATCAAGGCTGAACTAATATGGAATCAGTTTGTCAAATACTTAGACGCTTTATACATCCTGAGGGTGACAGTGTTGAATGGCATTTCAGTTCCAGTAAGGGACCAGGAGAGTGAACCTCCTTCCCTCACTTATTCTGAAAGATGAGATCCTGGCACAGCTCGAATAGTGCTACTTCTTGAAATACTCATTCTTTGGGGTGGAAGCACAGGTACAGCACATCTTCAGGAGTCTTGAAAAGGTTGACTCACATCAAAAGTAGCGTGACAGACCCAACACATTTGCATTATGTTCCAGGAAAGCAAATTTATTTAATAGCAAGTGTTCTTTCACATCAGAAGATGTTCAGGCCAAATTTCAGGAGGATGAGCAATTTATTCCTTTTTGAGGCTGAAGCTTTCCTAATGCAGTTTTTAACTCATGGCTCCCATGTGTCATCTGCTTCAAAGTCCCTCTTTCCAGCATCATTTTCATCATGGAATTATCTTTTTTCCATGCTGGTTTCCTTTTATGACAAATAGGTACCATACACTTAGGGACTTCAGAGCAATTAGGGCTGCTGAGCATCTTGAACTTCTTAAAATTGACCAGAAGAGAACATCTGGTCACAGACAGTGTTAAACAGTGCTGGCATCGGGCTTTTTCTGTGAGATAAAAGAAATCTGAAAAACTGAACTGATTAAAAAAAGCTAATTTGCCACAGGAGACAGACAAATATTTCTATCATAGGTACACACTGGCTTTTGGTTAAAAAAAAAAAAAAAAAAAAAAGTAATATAGATCAAAGCTATTAAAAAAAAAGTTATTTTATAGTTTAGACTCAGAGTTTTTAAATACGCTCTTAAATATCTTACTGCCTGCATATGCAATTCAGTCTTCAGCCGTAAACTTCTTTAAGTGTGACTCTTGGTTCTGCACAGCCTCAACTTCTTCCTAACTACAGCAGATATCAAACTTCTCCTGCCCTGTTTTGAAGAAATGGAATTTCTTCAAAATTATTGTTATTATATTATTATTATATCTTTATTTCAAAATAAAATAGGCCTTAGCTTGAGAAAAGAGAAAGGAAATTATTTTAACAGTACTTGGGATTCCCACGACAATATAAATCCTCTACTGTGCATATATTCTCTTCTAACTGTTAATGGAGTATTGAAACAAAAAAAACAACAACACAATCCAACAGCAAAAACCAAAACAAAGAAAAAACCTCTTTGGTTAAAGCAAGTGAGCCAGACCGAGTTTTCCAGGTATGTGCTTCGAAGTCTATTAAACTGAATGCAGTTCTGAATATTCAGTGGTAAAAACTGCTCTGATTTATCCTTCCAGTAAACAGTGTATGAACTCTTGTGTTATGTTGAGTTAAGGTGTGATTGGATCCGGTCTGTATTCACTGAGTTGTTTTATTTGGAACTTTTTAGCTCAATTGGCTCACAATGTTGTTCCCTTTGGTTAGGCTTAAGAAAGACTAATAATGCCTGGGAGCCCTACATTTTGTGGTGCCCATTTGCACACACAATAAGCTGTGTATAAAACAGGAAGATGAACCCTGGTTTTGCTTGGATTTGTTTTCTTGAGAGGATGTTTATAGAGTTTCACCATTTGTCTTTATCTGATCAGACAAAATTTGTTTCCGTTGATGGTAAATGTGAACACCATGATTTAAGTTGCAATGAAATTCACGCTTATAAATCTAAGGTGTATGAGAATGACAATAGAGCATGGTGAAAATAGTAACTGCTCATGTAAATAGTGCAGTCCCGTGTAATAGATCTTGCTTTACAAGTGTTCAGCACCAAGTTCTATGCATTTTCTATTCTGTTTGTCAAGTGAACATAAGTTCCTGAAGAAAACACACCAAATATTTTCAATTGGACATTATTTCTGCAAGTGTGGTCCTCTTTCTGTCCTTTAGATTAAAACACTTCTTCATTTCTTTACTGAAAAAAGGCCACTAAATATTCGGGTTTTTTTTTTAATATTTGGAAAAAAGTTCAGAGTTAATTTCAATAATTCACATAGAAGAAAAGAAGGCAAAAGTCTGTGCTGATTCACTGCCGTTGTTTCCATTGAGATGCCCCCAAAACCACATTCCTAGAACATGACTCTACTAGCTCTCATACAAGCTGGGAATATTTCCTCTGGTACCGCTGAATTTTCTGAATGATCCTCAGTGAGGTATTTTTTTCCCATACATCTCAGTTCTCCAGCTGTAGGAAAGGAAAATGTTTCTTCCCTACCTCACAGAAGTGATGCACATCATGAGAATAAATCCATTACAATTCATAAGGCACCAGGTGCTTTGATGCATTAAAGAGAGCAAGATGATGATCCTTACCCTGAGGATTTATATTTTTAAATATGGATGAAAATACAATTTCATGAGCTTGTACCAGAAATCTTGACTATAATTAAAGCAGATCTGTACATCTGTCTCAGCCCAGTAATAAAATTGCAGGTACAGAGAGAAGTATCTTTAGAACAGCATCTCCTGCAAAGCTTCAGACTGAATATTACCATCTGAATTACTTTTGCTCAGCCTAGATCCTTGCATAGTTCCAAAAAAGAGGGGCAAACCGGGGAAGGGGAGATTTCTGCACAGATATGAAAGTGAACGAGCTGGTTAAATGGATGTCTTCCAGAGATGGAAGATGTGTTTGATTTAAAGTTGGATCAGATTAAAACAAAAATTCAGATGTTTAAATCCAGAACAGCACTAAAGACTTTAAATGTAAAGGCTAAAAATGTGTATTTTATGCTGCATTCAGTGGCTCTTCTGTCTAGGCTGAATTCCGGAGAAAGTCAGCAGGGGCACGTTCAAGATCATGCCCCCCATCTCTGGAGGTTCACTTTTGAATGGAACCGTCAAATACTCCTATTCAGACATAAAATGGCTGACTTGTGGGTACATTTTTTGAGGCAGTAAATTCAATATGTTGATCAGATTACGCATGTCCTGGATGATGTGAAGTTTAGAGCCATTTCAGAATCACATGGTAGCGTCCTAATCATGTCCCATACTCTAGAGGTTTGTTACTGTTTTTTAACATAGTAGACAAATATGTGGAGGAACCACCACCTGCAAAATAATACTGTATACATGCTGCATTACACTACCACCAGATTCCTGCATATACCATCAGCACTCTTGAAATGTGAACGCTGATTAACGTTATAGGTGTTTATAATGATGATGAGGCTCTACAGTAGTTCTCTGCTTTATTTCTGATTAAAACCACTCCCAAAAACAGAATCCTCACCCAAAAATTCCAGAAATTCAATTTCTAGCACCATCCTTCCTCTATTTCTAGCAACATCCTTCCTCTCTGCCCAAAATTCCAAACCTGACAATGCCATATATAACATCACAAGAAATAATAACATGTGTCATAATTTCAAAGTGGCTTTATATCTGAAATAAGTGAGGGTGAATATGTGCTGCACCATGCCAGAATTCATGCACTCCACTTGTACACTTAGCATTCTTCTTTTTGAAGAATACCAGATGCTTCCTGTGCAAACTTCTGTGCACATGTGCAACTGATACACGGAGAGGAAATGAATGAATTGAAAAGATAAGCCAATCTGGGCCTGAAAAGATGGTCTCCAGCTGTGAATGGAAGTGATTTATCACTGAGCTGAAGGATCAGCTTTTCTAGCTCAAACCAGCAGATACATCATTACATTTAATCCAGACTTCCACATAGATATTTAGAAGTCCTGCAATTGACTTCACCAGAGCCAAGATTTCACCCGCAGTGTTTATCTAGGCTGAAAGCCCACTCCCCACTGTTGCATTATTATTTATTTATTTAGTGAATGTGCTTATTTCTGTTGTGGAAGAATAAAAACCATCAGTGCACACTCATGGTAGAAAGAGAGTGCAGCTGTGGATGGTTCTTAGCACAGAAAAAGGGGAGTGAGCTCCAGTCTCTCTGTTAAAGCTTCAGTAACGAGAGCGGCTACTGGGCCCATCATAGCTGATGTCCGTGCAAAACTGTGAAGACTTCAAGGCTTTACAGACTGAACTAGCATGCCTACATGGAAACATAAATTGCTGAAACAGGCATGGAAACTGTTATGATTTGTTCAGGTAAGTGCTTGTAGGAAGTGAAATTATATATGGTATTCGCAACTGCATAGATCATAACATGGTATTTTACCTGCGGTGAGACTCAATGGAATAAAATGCTCCCAAACCTCACCACTAGATCTGTGATGTACAGGGGGCTGAACTCGCCTGACAGAGAGCAAGAGGTGAAAGCATAATTAAAATCTTGGGTTCCAGTTGTACAGACATTGAGTTGTTTTATGCAAACATAATATTATAGAGCTGGATTTAAACTTTGCACCCTCCTGTTATTTTTTCATCTCCATGAACTGGCTAGCTCTGGCTTTCAACAGGCATCCATGCTGCTGCAAGGGGATGGAAATGTATAGCCAGAGACTCTTTCCAGAGCTAGCTATAAGGTTATTTTGGATGTAATAGTTCACCATATGTCTCTCTCACTCTAAGCCCTTCTGCATCCAAGAATGAGGCTTTGGGAAGCAGCTCAGCCTCCAAGAAAATGCTTCTAAGCACTGACACTATGAAGATAATCAACAGGATTACACAGTTTTGTTACATTCCCTTTTATTTCTATCAGTCTCACATTCAAAGCTGCAGTTCCTTCCTCCTGGTATATTGAAGTCATTCATGCAGCAGAAAGTAAACACTGTGACTGAACAAGTGACAAACACACACAAATCCCACTGCATGTAGATCAGATCAAAGTCGGGGAAGTAGAGATGCCATGAAGTGGACATCTTCCCATTGCAGATGAACAGGATCATTTGGTGGAAGGCTACAGGAGAGTGCTCTTGGCTACTGCTCAATGGCCAGCATAATTTGTCCCACTCTTGGCAAGACACTGACACAACAGAAAAACAAGAAAAGATTTTTGTCGGCTTTTCATCCCACTTCCTTCTGATTTGAGGTCCCAGTAACTCTAATGAAAGTACTTTGTGTGCTGATGCCCATTCATGGTAAGGAATTTGGGTTTTTGAAAGAAAAGTTGTCCAACATCTTGCATTTTATTAAATAAAACTCCAGAGATAATTCCTCACGGTTCAGATACACAGTGGGCCTAAAATCCATTGTTCAGTGTGAAATAAGGTCAGTGGCTTGACGAGCAGGCCAAAGGCAAAACCTGTTTTCTTTGCACGAGCAAAATAAATTTGAGATACATGCTGTGTTCAGTCAGGAAACTCGACCTATTAGCACCTGAAATGCTGATACAGAGAGAGATATCCAGGCAAGGCTGTTACAATACCTAATCAGGGCTGTAATGCTGGCCTAAAAGAACAGCCCTCCCTTCTGCCAAACAAAGTAAACAAGAAAAAGAACACATTAGGTAAAACAGACAATAGGATAAAAGTAAGGAATAGAAAAGATGGCAACAGTGGTCTTTCTAACCGAGTCCTCAATCTGAGAGTCATGAGCAGTTGTAACAGTGCTTCCAATAAATACTTCCTGAAATATGTCAGTTTCAACACTTATATTTAAGGTTTTTCCTAACACAACTGTCAGCCCTCGTTTAAATTAATGTTACATTTTAATAATACTGCTTTTGATCTTACTAACAGAGCTCCAGAGCACACGTGATTCTGTAGGAGTGAAAACACTTAGTGCAGCTGGAATTTTTGTTCTGTTTCTTCTCCAATTGCTTAAAGTTTACTGGAAACAGATGATATAAACATCTCATAACTTGAAAACCATCTTCTGAAATTTACTTTCTCCATTTAAATGAAGTGTTCATCATTATGCTCAGAACTTATCCTCAGACCACAGTTCCTCCTCATGCATTTATGTACAAAACATTATCTCCAGAAACCAGACAGAATGCATGTAGTTACCGGATTAAGTCCAGCAGTGCGTCTGCAGAGCTCATGATGGGCTTTCCACCCTCCTCAGTGCTCTCCTTCTGCGCTGCTCCACCAGGATGGATGATAGAGACCATTATTATCCCCACGATCACAGCCACAAATGTTGTCCACAGGTAATAAGTGACAGTTATGATACCCAGTCGGCTGGAAGTCTTGGCATCCAGGGCTGCTAGCCCAGACATTAAGCTGTGGAAAGAAAACACAAAATAGATGGCACCTTACGCCCAACATCAGTGCAACAGAAAACCTCATTTCCTAATTATTCCATTTTTCCTGATTCTTGCTTGATTGCCTTCATATCAATGGTTTTAGAAGCTTGCAGTAACACCAAGCTGTAGCCTGAGCATCCAAAAAGACGCGTCCTTTGTGCTATATGAGATCCTGGTTTCCTGAAGGAACTTGCAAGCTCAGGCTGCACACATGGTATTCAAATCCTATTGACAGCTCCCTGAAGCTTGAGGGACAGTTTTACACAACCTGTATGTTAGATGGTCCAGTTCACAGAAGCAATGGCAGTAATCAGTCAGGAAAACTTAGGCATGAAAGCCTACATGTAAATTTACAGAACTGTAGAATAATTCAGGTTGTAAGGGACCTCTGAAGGAAATTTGATCAGCCCTTTCATCCCTTCCTGTGTGAAGAAAGACCACAACTTCAAAGTTAAAAATACTAAAGGGGCACGTTTGACATATGGTTCATTTTCCACCTAAAAAAAAAAAAAAAAAGCCCTTTTACTTTTTTCTAAACCCATCCACATAAAAATATATGTTCTGCTTTAGTAGGAGGCATGCTGGGGGGTGGACAGGCTCTGTAACTGTACCGTGAGTCATGGGCTGGTACAGCCAAGCATCACAAGAAAACACTGTGGTGATTTCATCCTCCTCTTTCCCCTTTGGCCCTTCCCATCACCACCAGAAGATGGTCAGAGGCCTCACAAAGTTTGCCTCTGCCATGCAACTCTGCCAGGACTCCAGCCCTCTTTCACAGGCAAATTAAGGCGCTACTTGGTCCCTGAACTTGCCCTAGGCTGCTCTGGCATAGACCCTGCTGCTGCTTCCCAGTAATCTGAGACTGAGACTTGAGTTTCTAATCACATCAGTGTTTCTTGGGGCTTTTAACTGAGATTTGACTTTGAATAATTTGGTGTAAACTGTTTTAAACGTGCATCTCAGGAACAGTGAAGTTGAAATAAAATATCACATTTACTATTTGATGTGACCCCACTGCCTAGCCTTATCATCAAAGCAGAACAAATTATCAAGCCTTTCCTCATAAAAAGTGATGTACTGAACTGCACCTCCTTGGATGAGACCTTCTTGACCTCACTCTACTCAGTGAAGCTGTCTGGAGCCAATACTAAAGTGCAGCTTAACCTTTATAGTGCATTTAATGAAATCAAATGGATGGGGTTTAGTGCTCGGGCTCCTGCTCTCCACTAGATTAATTAAGAAAATGCACTGATTTTCTGCATCGCTGGTCTCTCATGTAGGACAGTTTTTGTTAATGCCATAGGAGCAAGAGAAAATGCTGGCAGTGGTGTAATATAGATCATTTAGAAAACGAGCATCTTCATCTCTCTCACTTCTGTACCCACTGTTCTTCCCTCTCTTCATTTTGATAAAAATTCCACCTTCCTGTGTGCCTGTAAACTGCTGTTTATAAATGCAGCACTACATATAAAAGCAAACAAACAAAAACAGCAGCAGCAATGATACTTCCTTGGCATTTCCCTATTGAAGACTCACTATTCTAAAGCATGGACTTAAATGTTATTTGTATCTCTGAATAAGCTGATTCCTAACTAGCTGGATGTTTTCCTTAGTAATCATTTTAAGTGTTCGTCATAGGTACGTTATGCAAGGAAACTGACACCAGAGGTATGAAAGTCTGATCCCTGACCAAGCAGATGCAGCTTTTGGATAGGATGCCATGCAGGCTGATTGCTTGCAGAAGGCACAAGTGAGGAGATACAGTACAGTTTTTTCCTGGTGCTGCCTTGAAGCCATTATCTCTGTAGGAAAGACACAGTGTTTCTTCCATCTCTGATGTCACCTGTGCTGTGTTTGCTCTGCAGAGCAGCAGGAGATGAACTCTGCTGCACAGGATACTTGAACTACCACAATTGTTCACCTGAGAAGTACGACCAGGAGAACTGAGGGCAAAACCTCATGATGAAGCAATTCCAGTGGGCCATGTGATATTGGAGAGCCACCTCAGCCTCAGCCATTGTACAGTTAGGACCTGGGGGATGATGTGCAGCTAGAATCTAATCAGACATTGGCTCGTAGGTGGCAAATCCTGAGGGGGCTAATAATGAGATTGCTCTGTCTTGGGGATATTCATTAACAAGATCATCATCTGTAATGAGATTACCCTGTCACCAGATAAAGTCATGCTCGGCTCATGCTGTGATGAGAAAGTTCTCAAAAGTAATTAACTATGGAGATGCAACAGGGGAAACTATGGTGTGATGAAGCATGAATCAAGGCCTGGGTTCTGATAAAGCTTTGTGTTATTATTCATGGCCTGCAAAGCTCAGTTTGAAGAAGGGACTGACGGAAGCAGTTTTCCAAAGGCTGTGGAGCAGCAGTGAACATTTTAAGCAACTGCTCAGACTAATTTTAAGGAAGAAATGTCCTTAAATTGTCAGAGACTGTAATCACTCATTAACTGCTTTTCATTTGTCTTAATACATTTGATGTCAGAAGGAGCAGAAGACACCAAGATCAGCAGATATACTGAACATCAGTTACTATATCAAGTAAGAGACACACAGTTACATCACAGGATTTCCCCACTGCTCATCACTATAGCTCTGGTGTTTATATAATGCAGCTGAAGAACAACATGAAAAAGTAATTGTTCTCATTTTCTACAAAACAGGGAATTCAGGAGGAATAGCTTCCTACGATCACTACATCATGTTCAGGTTTTACCTTTAAAACTAATGTTCATTACACACTCTTGGCTATATAAACCCCTTGCCAACAGCAACCCAAGCTTCTTCTATGACTGAACAAAGATGCTCCCGTGACCTTCAGCACCAGACTCTTAAAATAAAACAGAAAGGAATGAAAACCAGGATACCTTAAATTCTTATTAATCCTCAGAATCCAATTAGGCTTAGAATAACAATACAGATATTTGATGTACAGGTTAAAATCATTGGTCTTACTATGCAGTTAATTAAGTAGCTTCCACAAGTCTGTTTCATATATAGCTTCCATGATATGTTTTAATGATTGCCAAATGACAAAAAAGGACTAAGACAATGAAAACGAATGTGCAGCTTTCCTGAATAATCACAATATTTCTCATTCATTTAATCAGTCTGGCCAAAAAGCAAGATAGAAAAAGAATTTCTCAGTCTCAGACCATTTCTCAGTCTGTGTTGAAAAAAAAAAAAAAAATACAATGCGAAGGTTAAGGCCTCCAAAACACATTTGAATTAGTTTTGGATGAAATAGTAAATCTTGTAGAGCAGGATGTAAGTGAAATCTCTGATTACTGTGATTTAAGAGTTTTTTTTGCACCTTGCTTTGAAACATCTGGCACTGGATGTAATAACAGGCATCAAAACAAACAAAGCAGTCCCATGACCTCTTAATTTCATGCATAGATTGTCCTGGCTGTATGTGAAAATGATCTTTCCATGCTTTTTTGTTTGTTTGTTTGTTTGTCTTCATTTTTTGCTTATTTTTTCCTGCTGTCTAGAAGAGTCTGCTGTTTTATTCTACGATCCTATTTGTCCAACAGATCTTGGATGAAACTGTGTATCCTCAGAGATTATGCACAATTGGGAACAATAACCTCCAAATCTGCTCTATCTGCTATACAGCTGTATATCTGTGTACATATCTGCCCAATGGTCTTCAAAGTTGTTTTTAATAACCTTAAGATCTCTTCATGATATAAAACTGATACTCCACGGTATTTACAGGAGGAGACTCTTCTTTAAGGTTTACATTTATTTTCTTAACAAGTAGAAGATGTCTGGCATTTTTTTCTTTTTCTTTTTTTATCTAAGACTTGGGTAATTCTAAATCTACTCTTCTTTGTTTTCGGTAATTAAGTTGTTTCCATTCAGCCAAATCTGTCCTATCTCTTCTCTGAACTACTCACATTTTTACTGGAGAAAGAGTCAGGAAGTCAGCGAATAAGATGGTAGCAGTTTGTTCAGAAGCTGGATATGGAAAACTATTAAACATGTATTTACTTGCAGCACTTTAGTGGGGTCAATATTTAAGGCTTACTTATTTCTCTGACACTTCAATTGTTTAATTGTTTACTGTTAGTAAAGAAGCTCAAACAAGCAACAAAACAGATACATTATTTTATCTAGAATGACTTGAAGACAGTGAATTATGTCTTGATTGGGTCTTTGTTGAGGGAGGACAGTGAGGAGGATCTGTGGAAGATCTAATGAAACTCAGATGAAGTTCTTAAGGGGAAACTGGAAGGGAAGATGCCCAGATTTCCAGGGAATATTTTTATATGCGACTAAACAAAAATACAAGGTCTGTTACTAAATTGTTTTAAACACTGGCAACAGTACAAACAAAAAAAATAAATAAATACTGTGTTTCACGTATGCTTTGAGAGAAATCTACACAAAATACCAAAAATCACTCGAGGAGGTTTTAATTAATGAGGAAGGGACTTCTTTCAATATCATGGAAATCTAATTAGCCCCCTGCAAACAATTAGCTAAACACTTGTGAGAACCTCTAGGCTTGTTCTGGTTACCTCTGATAAGCATCAGAATACTTACGAAGTATTTTACTTACTTACAAAAATAGAACTTTCTATCTTCCCTGCCATTCTCTACATTTTTTAATTATCTGTTGCCTTCTGATAAAAAGCAACATTTTTATTTCCTTCAAGATCAAAACCTATGTCCCCAGAAATGGAAAATATAAGAAGCTGCTGTAAAGACTCCATTCTGCTTGTTTGTCTTCCTTGCCACCAGAAGCCATCTGGACGTTGCTTTGAAATAGATGGATTATGGATGAAGTTATCAGAAAGGATTAGCGTGATTAGAAAGACATTAATCCTGTCAAGAAGTAATGGTCAAGTATTAACCACAAGCAGTTGGTTCTAGAATCATGTTTGTTTTCATTCATCCCATTCCCACTCTCTCATTCTCATTTTGTAATTGCGTGCCATAGAAAGGGCCTGGCTAAGCAAGTCCTCCTGGGGAGGCTGGGAAGCTCCTCTAACAGCTGCATTAGAGATGATTATATTACAGTCAAGCATCATGAAAGTGAAGTGCAGGCTCCACTAATGCTGCTTGATTGGGCAGGCAGGCTGTCCAGTAACTTTTTGTCAAGGTCAGTGCCTTCAAGTTTCAACATAGTAATAATCTCCATTTCCATAGCTCAAGCCATTTAATCATCTTAAAATGCTTCACTAACGTAAAAATCCATCATACAGGAAGGCACCACCTCTCTTTTACAGACAAGGAAACAGCAAAATTAAGGCACTTATTTAAAGACAAACAATTTGTAGTGAAAATCGGAAGCCTGAAGTTATCTCTGCACTGTCATGAACCATCAGCACTTCCCTCATCGGTGCCCAGGCTGCTTCATTTCCATGGAGGTACCATTTATAGAGAAACAGCTTGCAACAATGAAAATAAGGCACTTCACAGTAATGAGAGAAAGAAACACCGAGCCTTCTCTGATTCTTTCAACAGAGAGTTAAATGATAGTAGAGTTAAAATGATGATCAGCCGGGATCAGAATGAGTTTTCCTTTCCAGGATATTCTTTCTTTTAACACAAGAGAATACCAACAGAGCTAGGCAGAGAAGTCTGCTGCTGCCTACATACACCACAGCAACAGCGGTACTGGTGGGAGGACCGCAGCCCATCTCTGCTTCACCTGCACTGTCTTCTTTTACTTGCAGTGATTTAAGTTTTTATCTCCAGATGTCATATAACAGGAAAAAATGCCTCCATCCCAGACATATACAAACACATCTGCTTGGCACGACTGTTGGTCCCCACCTGTGTACATGTCACACAAAAATCACAGAATCACACAGTCACAGAATCATAGAAGTTGGAAGGGACCTTTGAGACCTAAAGCACATTCTGTAGAGGAGGTTACCCAGGAAAGCATTCGGGCAGGTTTTGTTGCTGGTAGCTATTTTGCTTAAGATAGTGGCATCTCAAAGGTGTCAAGCATGATGGAAAATCTTGCCCTCTGCCTTCGAACAACAGCAAATAAAAATGTCAGAAAATCTAGCTGTCTGAAATATGCTATTTGCAGTTAATTGTGTTTAATTTTACAGCTAGGCTTCAAGACGAGAAACTGAAACTAATAGATCTACATTTCTAGCCCATCATGATGTGCACCTTTTTGAGCAGGAACTCCAATAATGCACTGTACTTCATTAGTGTGCTATAGGGAATCTGTTCTTAACAACGAATACAAAACAGGCAGGACTTTGCTCAGCAAACAGTGAACATCAAAGTCCAGTGGCTGTTCTGACACTGCTTCCTCTCCTGTAATCCAACACACAAAGCTAAAGTGACAGACTGTGAATGATGGAAGGAATGAAGAACAACCTTTGATCGCGGACTAATGAAGGAGGCCTGAGACACTGTACTACAGCACACACAGAATTCAGCATGGCAGACTGACTTCAGCTGTTCCAATACAATATTTCCTAAATTCAGGTGCTGGGATGCAAACAAAAATAGATTATTAAGCATGGATGTGAAGCTTCCATCTACGGGAAGCAGGGAAAAAGCCAAGAATCTCAATGATACTTGATTTTCTGTTCAGACAATTCTTTCAAGTGCTTTTAGATTAGAAGACCAGAAGGATTTGGAATACAAATTTGGATTATAATAAAAGTCAGATTTATTCAGCTGCTTATAGTTCACACATGGCTTTATCCTAAGGAAACAGATTCAGACAGCTCCTCAAACTTCACATGCCATTGCCATTTCTTTGCAGGACACTATTTCATGCTTAGAAGACTGCAGAAGAATTCTGCCAGGTCACAAACTATTTGGACCCATTTGAAATTGCATCAGTGCTCTCCACACTCATTCACTTTGTGATCCCAGATGTCTGTCGCATATCGTTACATCCCTACTGACACTGTCCAAATAATTTGTATGGAGTTGGTCCAACTTTGTCATTATGACATGAAAACCTCTGCAGCACGTCATTTTTCATTGGAAACACTTTGTACCTCTGAGTACAACACCAGAATACTATTAGATCCAACTACTAGATACGGTATTTCTAAACACATGGAGCTATGTGAAAATGTTAGTCTATAATGTAATGAAGTCTCTGAAAATATCCGAGGCGTGGGGAGGGGATTCACAAGGTCTCCTAGGAAGGCAGAATGAAATTCTCCTCTACAAGCTCACACAATCCTAAAGCACCATCTGGAGAACTTTAGGGGTAACCTGGGACCAGTTCTGCAGTGTAATAGAGATATGGGTAATTTAAAGTAGTTACTGGTATTGGGTGAGCTTCTCTGACAACTTCTTCTTACCCATGAGTAGAACTTCTCATTCACTTTCATTCAAGTACAGTTCTGCTTTTCATTTGAAAACTTTATACATTTATTTCCTTATCTCCTTAAAACTCTCGTCTCCAGATGAACTTTCTCCTCAGTAAATCTGTAGATAACATGTCCTCAGAAGGGACTGATGCCTCATTCTCACCAGGGTGGAATTTATTACTGTTATTATTTCTATTACAGTGATACACACAGCAGGTGAGTCAGAAATGGGATGATATACATGCTTTACTTTACCACTCAAGTATCACACAGTTTTTCCCACACTACCCCAACAGAATGCTCACTCCTCTGCTGGGAAGTTTTGTTCCTGAGTGCACTTTATTAAACCCCAAAGCCCAGCTTAGCAACTCCATAAACATAGGAACAGTGACTGATATTTAGCAAAGAATGACTAGAGGGAATTGTTTAACTCATACATAGCAGAGAAGACCCAAACCAAAACTGTCCACAAGTCCATATTGCCTATCCTTTCCCATTCAATCTTCTCTTCCAGGAAAGGCTTAGAAGAATGAGCACTGAACGTACTGTCATTCATTACAAACCAGTACCATAGTGTAAATGAATTTGACCTGGTTTCTCAGTTTAAATTTAATGATAAATACAAAAAAGAGACATTTCATAACCTTCTAGAGATTTGCATTTCCCTTCTGAATGGACATTATGTTGGCCGTATCAGTCACAGATTTATATTCATGGTAGAAATTTTAGATTGCAAAATTCAGTACCAGCCTCTGAGTGTTTGGGTTTAATTTTTCACCCTAGCAAACTGTAAACTTAAGTAGTAAAACAGACAAAGCTGTGGTGTATTGTCAGTTTCATCTTCAGCTAACAACAAGCAGAACAGCGCACAGCACAGTTTTCCCAAGCCACCCATCTGTCTCACAGCATAACTAAGCTCTAAACTCTCAAGAAAATTCTGCTGCACAGAAGTTATTTAGGGTATGTCTACCCAGACATGGACATGCTCTGTCTTCAGCCTGAGCTGCCAGGACTGCCATGGAGCCACATCAGCTCTCTGCGTATGGGCTTGGGAGCAAAGCCACGCTAATGCGGCTCTGTGGCTGGTGCAGGTCTGCCTGGCTTGGTTCATGGGCTGAGTGGGCTCACATCTGCCTGCACACAGTGTGTCTCTGCATCTTACAAAGTTTATAAAATCATCAACTGTTCAAATACAGCTAACAAGTCCTGGTGTGGAGCAGTAGAGCAGAACAAGAACAGAATTCCACAAAAACAGAAAGAGCAGTATTTTTCATGAGTGGGACATTAAAGTGCCAATGCCTTTCCATAATCGAATGACTTAAAAAAAAAACATATTTAATAAATATATAGACATAAATATAGATATGGGTAAAAGGGTACTATGATGGAGTAGTTTCCTAGCTAAATACTAGGCTTTAACAGCATGAATAAAGAATGACCCACTCAGGAATCTGAGCAGAAGGATAAGGGATTACCAGAACTGATGGTATTATGGACAGGAATCCCCTTAAAGACAGACAGTTCTATATTTAGCATATCGTATTTAATTCAGCCAACAAAACCCCAAAAGTATCAAACATTTATTACTATCCCCAAATGAACCTTCAAATAAATGCAATTTTTATTAGCATACAGCTGCTTGTATTAGGACCAGCACACTTAAAAGGAACGAGCTTTACATTAAAAAAAATGCAGGTCAGATTAGTTATTTAGATGTGACTACAAAGGGAACCATCCTTCTTTGATAGATTCTACTGAGGGAAAAGGAGCAAATATCTGCTACACATTATTTCTTAAGTGCCCAAAAATGGTTACTGTTAAATAAATTTAAAATGTAATAATTATTCTGAGCTCAGCACAAGAAAATTAAGTTCCTGTAAGGCTTGCAGAACTATATGTCTGGTTATAGGAAAAAAAAAATCTGTTCACTTCTAGTATTATCTAGAAATAATATGCACAGGCTGCAAGTCTTGGTCTTCTCCAGCCTGCCTTCCCCAGACTCGTGAGCACAAGGGCAGAGATGCTCATCAGGGAGCTGGCACCATGTGAATGGAGGCACAGGGATGGCCGGAGTGCCCGGCCCGCACACAGCCAGCCTTTGTGGAGGCCACTGCTGGCACTGGGAGTGTTTGGCCACAGGGTTTATGGTAGCTTCAGCAAACCTGAGGTGCTGTTGATGGGAAAAATGAAAAAATAAAGAAAGAGCTTTCCAGCTTTTCATTCACTAAACTCAGTGAGAGTTAGAGATTTTGTGATTTTCTGGTGGGTAACACTACTAGAAAAAGCCCCAAAGGCATCCAGATGTAATACTGCTCTGGAGTGGCTACAAACACTCCACTAACAGCTCGCAGAGCCTGGCTCTTCCACACAGAGCCATCTCCTGGCTGAAGAGAGGAAATTCATTGTCTTAGAGAGAAGTCTGGTTAACAAATCTGAGCGCCTCAAACCAGCTGGTCAGCAGATCATAGCTCAAGAACTGAATGCACGTTTTTTTAGACATATCAGAGGACTCAGGACAGGATGCACTGAGATCCACTTCTGTCACTGCTGTGAATGTGAGTGCCTGTTTGAAAGCCTGAGATATTTGCTGAAACCTATTGTATATATGAGAGCAAATGAACTATTTGCATTGCAGTAATCAGCAGAAGGTAATCAAGTCCACTGTCCCAGAGAGAATCCGAGAACTTCAGGTCTTCAGATGATATTTCAGCTTTGTTCAGTCTGAGGCAGTGTATGTGTTCAACCATGAATTCACGTTTGGCTTCCGCTCTCTCTCAGCTCCCTTATTATTCCCATTTCCAGTATTAAAATAGTATCCCGTGTTTATACATGAGAGAAACAGTGTGCATCTGGTAACTGCAGAGTGTAAAATCTGATCTTGCAGCAAAGCACCTACCTAATACTCCCAGGGCAGATACAAACTCTGTCAAAATATTTATCTTTGTTTCTTTTTGTTGCTTATAGCAGTGTAGCTATTGCTGTGTGGCTACCTGTTCTCACCACAAAGAACTGCAAACTCTGTACATCACACACTTAGTGGCCAGTAACAGAGATGGGCAGGGCTAAAACCCTGACAGAGGATGGGGGCCATCAAAATATCCATCTTTTAGAGCACTGCATCAAGGTGTGAAGCCTGTTTATGTAACCAGATAACTTAAATAACATCAACTTCCAGCCTTACTGAAGGCCCACATCACACCAACCCCAAAGCTCACGTGGGGCTCAAACTGGCTGGAGAGTTTTGCTGGTGGCTGCTTCTCAAGACTTTTGTGTATGCAGAAAAACAATAAAAAACAGGTGATAGGAGACATCGGAAACAGGTACAAGAGCACTTCCAGGTGCTGTGACATCAATGCATAAGCTAACGAACAATATGCTGAAGAAACAGCCTCCCAGTGTTTGACTGATTTCTTCTGCAGCCAGGGAACTTTTAAAATTAACACAATTCAATCAGAGATTCCTCAATATCTCCTTCCTAAGAGAGACCATCTCCAAAGTTCCCATTTTAACTCTCCATCGGGCCACAGGGGTAGCACAATTATTCATCCACTTCTGTACAAGCAGGATTTGAGCTAGTGACCTCTCAGTACAAGATTTCCTACTCTTGGCAACCTACTGAACCACACACTTGGCTTGGGATTGTATAAAACAAACAAAAAGGGCGTACAAGAATGTAACTATATCTGGAGTATTTTTTTGTTTGTAACCCCCCCTGAAATTTCAGTATGTAATATCAAGTAAGGGTTAGTTTGTTATAGAGGGAGTTTAAGTCTTTCTTCCTTAGAAAACTGAATTTATCAATTCCAATAGTATGGCTCAGAGATTCCCTGCTGACACATCTGTAGGTAACCTATAGCTACCCCAGGCTGTGTCAGAGCAGCTCCTCCTCACAGCATATCAAAACCCACAAGGGAATCTAAAGAACAATGCATTTTAGGGAAGGCATGCAACTCTCTTCTGTCCTTAGAACATCACTTGCTAGTGTTACATTTACGTCTTCCTTGGAAAACTCTCCTTTTATCTCTCCCTAAAAAATCTTTTATCTTGCACTGATGTTTTCTAGCAATGTGGGACAGAGCCAGGTATGAATCTGTGGTCACAATGCCAGCGTTAGACACGTGCACACCTTGAATTGGCTTCGTTCTGTGAAAACCACGAGAAGTTTGATGCAAAGGTGGGATTAAAAATAACATGAGAACTGGATTTGTGTTTTAACTCTCAGTGATCTGAAGTCATTTGTTCTTCAGATCATAACTGAAGAACATAACTTTCTCTTTTTTTACAAGTTTTTGATGTATCTATTAGGTTCCAGAAGCTGAGGCTTCAAGGAAAGGCACCAAATATTACAAGATTTTTGTCTCAGATCTGTTAAGGTAATGTTAGCTCTGCTACTCTTCATCTCCTCATATCTCTTCTCAACACTGGGTACACGAGAGGGCTTCTGCCCATCTTACTGGCATTCGGTTGTTACTGTAATCAGCTGGAAAACATAAATCTACAGGGGAGAAAAGCTTGTCTGAAGGCAGCTGGTAGAGCACCCTGAGTACCTAGATCATTAGCTCTGCCTCCGGCAAGGTGGCACCATTCAAGCTTCCACATTTAATATATTAAGAAACCATTTTCACTTCCACATGTAGCCACATGTAAGTCACTGGACATACACTTTCTTCCAAACTATTTCTCATTATGCAGCAGATTTCTCAAAGTGCTGCAAAAGATGATGAACTAAACGTGCTTTTTCATCTTTTTTTGTGTGGTGCATTATTTCAGTTGTTTAAATTTAAGGTAGATCATTGGTACAGTGGGTTAAACGTTCTCCAAACATTTAACTGCCATTTCTACAATACCTGCATGAAATTTAGAGAGATGTTCCTATTGATTAGAGAAGATGTCCATAGCTCTACTTTAACTATAAACGTACAGCAGTCAGTAACGTTCCTGGCTGTCTGACATTTATTCTGTTAAAAAATAGTGGTGATTGGACGTATTATGTAGGAAACTTCAACAGTTATTGGAATAAGCATTGTCCTTACTTACCTTGAGACAACCAGGGGGAGAATCAGCATTTTCAGCATCCTCATCAGCAACTCACCGGGAAACTGGAAATAACTAATTTCCTGGAAATACACAGAGAGATGCTTACAGTTTTGTGACAGCCTGCCCTTGTGAGTCCTGCTAGAGCTGTGGGTCAAGTGGTATGAGCAGCTAAAATCTGCAGCTCTAGTAGATAAGGTGGCAAAGACAGAAGGCTTTAGAAGGCTGTTTGTAAATCAGTTAAGTTACACATTGTGTTGTAATTCAACAAAAACACACACAGCATTTTTCATTCCTTTGCAAAAGAAGACAGAAATGAAACATGCTGCCTCCTGGGGACTGCTGTGAATAGGTAGCCCTGAATAATCCCTTCGTTCTGCATTTTGTGTATTTTGCTAGATGTGTATGAAGCTACTGATAGGAACGCAAGTGTTCAGACTGCAGTCAGGGCAGCAGAACAAAGAACTGTTTAAGCTACTGTGTTTACTAAGTGCCATCACTTTCAACTGAGGTATACACTGTGTGCTCAAAGCATTCAGCAGTGCCTGTTGTCCTGTTTACTGACAGACCCACACAGCAGTAAGAAACAAGTCACTGCAAAGAGCTTAGCTGAAGTACACTGGAGGAGAAATCCCCCAGTGACTTTAATAGCATGGTCTGTTAGCAATGGGAAATCTCAGATTTATTAATATAAAATACCACCAGTGTAGCACAAACATCTGTACCCAATGGTGAAAATTATTGCCAGCATTTTCTTTAGACGTACACATTCCAAACTAACATAAAATCCAACACACATATCATAGTGTTTTTCCATACATTCAGCTTATTATCCATACTCAGAACACTGCAATGGGGTCATGCTGGATTTATTGGTGTCTTAAAGACCAGAACCTTTACAATACGCACTGAGAACTGCGAAAAGCCCCAAAAAGCAATGTGTAGATTAACAGACGAATCAAATTACACAAACTGATCAAGTACACAGACATGTTTTCTATCTCGATTAGTCCATTCTGAAGTTCCGCAAGTTGTGATGCCTTTTGTTACGTGTTTTCCCTGCAGTGATGCACTCTGTGGTGCCACACGTACCTGCTGGGAGAGCCGCCTCGTCCTGAGGAAGAACCCGAGGAGACAGCCAATGGTGACCGACAATACCGAGAGGATGAGCAAACCATTTCTTTTACAAACATCCTTGATCCGAGCGAGGATCGCATCCAAACCCACCGCCATGGTGTCCTCCGTGCTCCTTGGAGAAGAATCAGCATCCCATGCAGGGAGAATCCACTCGCTCCTCTTGTTGGAGAGGAACAGACCTCGCTCTGTATAGATCAGATCAAAGCACTTCCAGTTCTGCTTAGCTGACCTGCAAGGTCACCCCTCTGCCAATCGCCACCAAGCAAGCAGCTGGCATTATTGTTCCAAATTAATACCGACAATCCTATTATCGACTACATCATTAAGAGCCTGCAAGAAGATTAGGGGGCTCTGGAAAATTAGAACGGAATGCAGCAGAATTTCTAAAACAAGACTGCTTCAAAACAAAGTGACACACTCGGCGTGCATTCCCGGGTCTCCCCAGTTTGGGGTTTGGCCATCCACCCCTACAAAGGGAGCAGTGGAAACGATGCACACAAACACAGGGAAGGAACGTTATCGCGTTGTTTTCCTGTGCAGGGAAGAGCAGGTGACATTCTGAACTGGACTATCACAACAGGGCAAGCCAGGTAAAACTAGACTTCATTAATTAAAGCAGGCTTGGATTTTTTTTTTTTATTTATTTTCCCAAGCAAAGCAAGGCTGAAGGTGCAGCGTAAGAACCACGCATCGATCAGAAAACGCTGAAACACAGAAGGAAAGCTTCCGGCATTTGGCATTTCGATCATTTTAATTTTGGAAGCAAAATGATTTCACTTTTTCCTCCACCACTCTGTTGATTAGAGCAGGGCCAATTTACTTTCAGAGGATTATCAGAGTAAGCCACGGGGATTGCTTTCCTTTCCTTCACCGTGTCTGCGCTCAGTACCGACGCCGGTTTTTATGCTGCTGACAGCACAGCCCGACCTATTCAGATACTATTCCGCGCTTCTGCTGGAAAACACTCCACGGAACAAACTCGGGTATTTACAGTGCTTTACTCTACACTGCGACGCAGAGGGAGTAGGTGCGTGCCCACGCGTGAGTGAAGGGGTCCTCCGCGCCCCACACACAGGACCCGGTTCCCGCCGCGGGGCGGACGCTCCGCAGCCGCATCCCACGGCGGGGCGGGGCGGGGCGGGGCGGTGACGGGACAAGATGGCGGCTCGGCGGCTGCCGCTGAGGCGGGCGGTGGTCCCGTGTTGGCGGCGGGCTTACAGCAGCGCGGGCACCGCCGAGTTCCTGCACCGCAGCATCGTGCCCACCATGCACTACCAGAAGAGCCTGCCCAGGTACCGGCGGGACGCTGCGCTGTGAGAGCAGCTGGCAAAGCGGGGGGTCCTGTGCGGAGCCGGGGCTGGGCCCGAGGGGCGTTGCGGGTCCCTTACACCTCGGGATGTTCTGCGATTCTATGGTTCCGTGATATTAAACCTCTCTCCTGCGTGGCTGCTGCTCCTTGCGGCTGTTTGTGTGGCTGCGTTGCCTGCAGGATACCCGTCATTGCAGTACAAGGCAGTCGGGTTATGCTGCTCGTGAGAACTTTATGTTGTGATAACGTAAATTCATCTGTTCCCTTTCTCCTCCTTGCATAAGAAACCACTGAGATAATAAGGGGTGTAGGGAAGGATGGAGAACACGGGAGAGAAATCACGACCGCGGTGTGAGACGCTGGATCTTCATCAGTAGCATTGCTGAAGTGTCTCTTCCCCTTTCTGCAGACTGCCCATTCCCAAGCTAGAAGATACAGTTAGGAGATACCTGAATGCCCAGAAACCTCTTTTAAGTGATGACCAGTTCAGGTATGGACGAATAAGACATAATGCAGTATCATTTATTGTTTCAGAGCTGAGCGTTACGGATCATAAATACGAGTTGTGAAAGCATTTCAAATCTTTTCTGATTGCTGTAGGAAAACTGAAGAACTTGCTCATCAATTTGAAAAGGGAATTGGAAGAGAGCTGCACGAGCAACTAGTTGCTCAGGACAGTCAGAACAAGCATACTAGTTACATCACAGGTATGTTGACCAAGGGACACTCTGTGTTTCTGTAGAGCTGTGAGGATGGTGAAGGGTCTAAAGGGCAAACTGTGTGAGGGGCAGCTGGGGGCCCTCGGTTTGTTCAGCCCAGAGCAGAGGGGGCTGAGGGGAGGCCTCATGGTGACTGCAGCTATTCACAGGGAGAGGAGGGATGGAGGGCTTGAGCTCTGCTCTCTGGTGTCTGTGACAGGGCCTGAGGGAACAGTGGGGAGTTGCATCACGGAAGGGTCAGGTAGGGGTGAAGGAAAGGTTCTGCCCCAGAGGACGGTGGGCACAGCCCTGAGCTGCTGGTGCTCAGGGAGCATTGGGCCACTGCTCTCATAGGGTTGGTTTTTGAGTGGCCCTATGTACAACGAGGGTGTGGACTTGGTGATCCTTTGGTGAACCTTTCCAACTCAGGTTATTCTGTGTTTCTGGGATTCGAATTGGATGCAAGGAGGAGTCTTCAGGTCATCATACTTCATAGCAGGCAGCTCATAATGCTACAAATAAAATGGGTTAAAGCTTAAGCTCTCTGTTGCATAAGCTTGGAATAACACGCTGCGATTATTGCCTGTGACGGTATTTGGGCAAATTCTGAATCTGTGGTAGAATGAAGAAGGCCCTTCATATAACCTGAACATACCAGAATTTTGCAGGGTGGTAGAATGTTGCTAAATGAGAATTGCTGTCCTAAAGACATTTTTTTTTCCCCTTTTTGAATAGGAAATGCTCAGGTCATTAGTAAAATGCAGTTGAAAAGGGAGGGAAAGAACACCCTCCAAAAAAGAAAACAAACCAAACCAACAGAAAAACCCCAACAATGAGAAAGCCATATTCTTATGAAGAGGAAAAGAAACTGAGGGAGACAGAAAGTGGAAGATGAGAATAAAGGAACACAGATTGAGAGCTTCTAGGTTATTCTTCTTAATTGTTGCTTCCACTGACTTCCAGATGCAAACGTGTGCTTATGAAGGTTTTGAATGGATGGGTAGCAACAAAGGGAGAAATTCTCATGGATGTAGGAGGTTGCATGTTGTCCTCACCGTCTGCTGAGGCTTCCCACTAGGGTGTTGCCTTAGCAAGCTGCACAACAACCACAAATTCTGTACAGAATAGCAGAGTATTTCATTTAAGCTGCTGTTCAGTTTATGCTATCCATTCCCTTTGTACAGTAGGTGGGGTTGTAATTGCTGCTGACTCTATGGTGTTCGTCAGTGCTAACCAACGTGCTTCCACTATGTGTCATTGAACTACAGAGCATTTATTTTCCTTTTACGTAGTTATAATTCTTTTTTTAGGCCTCATTAAGGACATGTTCTACTTGAAATTGGTTTCTGAAAGTACGTATAGCTGCCCCCATTATTGACTTTGAAGGCTAAGGTTAAAAGGCTACATGGCAACAAGGAATGTGGTTACTGATCAATGAGAAACAGGAATTATAATTGTGACTTAGATCCTTGAGTTACCCACTGCCTTTCTTACAGCCCGTCAGCTGTCTTTGAGAGGAAGTTGGTGTCTGTTTGCTTCCTTTGTCCGCTTCCAGACAGCGTTTAATACCAAAACTTACTTCATTAAAAGCTGTTAACAATAGAGGCAACTTAAAACAACCAACCAAACAAAACAACACGCTTCCTGCCTTAGCGTCCTGGATTTTTGTTTCTCAGAGACAAATACGAAGGCAGGACCACGTTTTAGGGGTATGATGGACTCCCTTGGTTATGGCAAGGACAAAACCTTGGTGTCACATTTGTGCTTCTTCATTGTGTGGCTTGTCGACATATAAAGTGAGACTGACTAACAGACCTGTGGGTATCGACTGTAAATTTCAGCCTGGAAGAATGACCTTGAGGTTCTCTCATCATTTTGCCAGTTCTCTTCAGTGCTGATAGTTTCAGTGGATAGAAAGAGAGATAAGTTAGGATTTATTAAAGACATAAGGGAAAACATGGAAATTTTCCCTCGTTGTTGATGACATTGACAGTCTTTATAGAGATGGCTCCAAAACCAGTATTTTTACAATTAACCAGCAGTTCTCCCTTCATGATTGGAGGCTGGGAGAATCCTTGGGGGAATTACTGTGTATGTTTCTCTTTGTTCATATGCACTGCAGTAGGTGTTTATTTTTGATCACTGTTTGAGGCAGGATATTGACTTTCTGAACATCTGTCTGATTCAGAATGCTGCTGTTATGTTCTGACCTGTTTCTCAACTCTCTGTTTTCAGGTCCCTGGTTTGATATGTACTTAAAAGCACGTGAACCTGTCGTTTTGAATTTTAATGCATTTATGTCTTTCAATCCTGATCCAAAATCTGAATATAACGATCAGCTCACACGAGCTACCAACATGACTGTTTCTGCTATACGTTTTATGAAGACCTTCAGGGCTGGTTATCTTGAACCAGAAGTTTTTCACCTCAATCCCGAAAAAAGTGACACTCAACTCTTTAAAAAAATTATCCGATTTGTGCCTTCTTCACTTTCTTGGTTTGGTGCCTACATGGTGAATGCATATCCCCTAGATATGTCTCAGTATTTCAGGCTTTTCAATTCCACGCGGCTGCCTAAACTCGACAGAGATGAGCTTTTTACAGATGAAAAGGCAAAACATTTACTGGTGCTGAGAAAGGGGAACTTTTATGTATTTGATGTTATTGATAGAGATGGCAATATGCTGAAACCTTCAGAAATACAAGCACACTTGAAATACATCCTTAGTGATAACGGTCCAGCCTCGGCCTTTCCTCTTGGCTACCTCTCCAGTGAAAACCGAGATACATGGGCGTTGCTGAGAAAGGATCTGCTCGATAATGGCAATGAGGAAGCTCTTCGAAAAATAGACTCTGCTGTGTTTTGTCTCAGTTTAGATGATTTTCCCATTAAAGACTTGGTGCACTTGTCTCACACTATGCTGCATGGAGATGCTGCTAACCGCTGGTATGACAAATCCTTCAATCTTATCATAACTAAAGATGGCACTGCAGGAGTCAATTTTGAGCATTCCTGGGGCGATGGTGTGGCTGTGCTCAGATTCCAGAATGAAGTCTTCAAAGATAGCACCAAAGCACCAGCTGTCAGCCCTCAGTCCCAGCCTGCTTCAGTAGACTCTTCCACGGCGGTCCAGAAACTTGACTTCAAGCTGAATGATGCCTTAAAAGCAGGAATTACCAAAGCAAAGCAGAATTTTGATGCCAGTGTAGAAGGGCTGTCTCTTAATATGATTCAGTTCCAGGAAGGGGGCAAGGAACTGCTAAAGCAGAAGAAGGTGAGCCCAGATGCTGTGGCTCAGCTTGCCTTCCAGATGGCTTTCCTTCGGCAGTACAGTCAGACTGTTGCCACCTATGAATCTTGTAGTACTGCAGCTTTCAAACATGGACGCACAGAAACTATACGTCCTGCCTCTGTCCATACCAAGAAATGTTCGGAGGCTTTTGTCAGGGAACTGTCCAAGCACAGCACAGAGGAGCTTCAGGAGTTGATCGTGGAGTGCTCGAAGTACCACGGCCGTCTGACAAAAGAAGCTGCTATGGGTAAGGAGGGCTAAACCAAACACTCTTCTTTTGGAACTGTTAAACTTGCTGTAAAAGTTTCCTTCACACCTAAATAACCAAATTGGAGGCCTGATATTCACACAAACTTAACAAAAGCTAGCAGAAAGCTTCAGCTTAAAGCCCATTCTTTGAGATTCATTTTGGGTGGGGGTATGTCTTTGTGCTCCTGGTTCACTGTTAAAGTGCCTAGATGGCTTTTATACTTCAGGTTTTGTCCACAGAGCAGTTGGGCGATTTGAAGCACTAACAAATACTTAACTGCACACTGTATTCTCCAGGGCAACCAGGAACTTTGGCTTTATGACTTAAGAGTTGCTCATTTATGCCTTCAGGGTTATAAGGCTGTAACAGCTTCCAAATTCAAACTGATTCTTTAGCTGTGCTACTCCTGGTATTTTTCTTTTGAATTGTCCTTTCCAGAAGTATCACTTGCTTCAGTGAAGTCAAGGAGACAACTGAACATCAGCCAACAGAGCCTAAAATTTGCCTCTTTCTACCGATGCAAAATCCTCTTCCTTTTTAGATTAATACACTGTAGGAAATCCTTTATTCGTTTTGAACAACCTGGAAATGTTCAGATAATTAGTAATGCGTCAGATTATTTGATTAACTAACGTTGCCTGTTAACACTGCAGTTTGGTTTCCTATGATGATTCCTGGTTGAGGCTGGCAGTGACACAGCGAGCCCTCGTTTCCTGGCACAGGTGCATCGGAAGTGCAGAATGTCTGGGTTATGAAAAATTACGTCTTGCTAATTCTGAAAAAAACTCTGAGCTCTACAGACTGAAGAGCAACGTGAGGTCTAAAGAAGTGAGTTTACTTCCCACAAAAAGTAATCATCTCTCTAATACTTGTTTTATTTCAACAGGTCAGGGATTTGACCGGCACCTGTTCGGGTTGCGCTCTCTGGCCTTATCCAGAGGTATTGCACTGCCTGATTTCTATCAAGACCAAGCCTATGCTCGGCTTAATTACAACATCATTTCTACAAGCACATTGGTTAGTCCAGCCGTGCAATTAGGAGGATTTGGCCCAGTGGTGCCTGATGGCTTTGGGGTAGGATATCAAGTACATGATGATTGGATAGGGTGCAGCGTTTCCTCTTACCCAACTAGGAATGGTAAAGAGTTCCTTCAGTGTATACACAAGTCACTAGAAGATATTTTTAATGTTTTAAAAGGCAAGAAAGTCGGTAGTTAAGAAATAAAAGATAGGTATGTTCTTAAAACACATTTAGAATAAAAAGCACTGTTAACAAACTCATGAACTGTAACATCTTTGTTGTGAGTTTCAGCACCTTTAAAATGATTTGTTTTTAAAACAATACAAGCAATAGTTTTAAATCTGAAGGAGTGATTACATATGCACTCTTTCATTAAGCTTGCTTACAAAGATGTCACACTTTTCTATCTAAACTTGAATCAATATCATAACTGGTTGTACCTCAACAGTTTGAAGTCTTTCCAATATAACAACGACTGGTAAAAACTGTGATGTAATAAAGCTGTCTATTAGTAACTATACAGTTCTTTTATTACCATATCAAAATTGTACAGTATGAGTAGTCCATTTATCAATAGCTTGTATTTCTTCTAAGGGTTATAAAGAACACTTCTGAAAGCGTGCTACAGTGTCTCACATTCCAAACGTGAAGTCTGTCCAATAATCTGCTTTTGTTTCTCTGTGTACATTTACTCTTGTGCCTTAAAAAAGAAATACCACTGAACATTATCTTCTGGGGTTCTCTCTGCAAAGTTCTTCCCACTGCAGAAACCTTAGCACAGCATTTTCTTGAACTTTCTCCTTGCTCTTGTACTTGTCTTCTGTCAGCTGTGACTTCAGATGTCATTTGTTGTAACAAATGCCAGTTTCACAGCTTACAGATATATCTTTAATGCATCAGGGTTTGTAGTAGGAGTTCTGAAGACAATGTCTTCGCAGAAATCTCTGAAGGATTGCAAGAGAGCTTGAGCATACACATCATTAAATCTTAATCACGCACATCTTGGATTCAAGATCAAACCAGTGCTCACAAGTTCTTCCTGCTGTTCCTGACTCAAGACTCTGGCAGCTAAAGTGGGTGGGAGCAAATGGGACCTTTTAGCCAAGGTGCTCAGAGTAGTTTGGAGTCAAATGCCCTTTGCTGAAATCCCACCTTTTGCAGTCAATTCTTCACGGTACGGACAACTTGAACTCCTCAATCTTTTAAACCTTCATAGCTTCCATATTGTTTTTTATTCTGGTGAGTCTCTTTGTAGCTGAATTAGCATCACAGTGCTTGCTTCTGGAGCTCTGTGAAAGCAATGCTTCTTCTAGCATAGTCCACTGTGTCATGGACAGCCAAACATACAGGTAGAACTTGCAGCCTGAGCATGTTGGCAGGATGTGTCATAGGTTTTAAAGCTCAGAAACATATTCACCTTTACCCTTCTTTTGTGTATCTCAGCTTCCAGATTTGCTCCTTATTTAGTGCAGGAAGTGTAAGCAACACCATAGCATGTACTGCAAGCACCAGGAAGGGGAGACACAGCTTAAAATACGTAATAACCCCAAAGGCTTATGAACTTCTTGTCAGGGCTTTTTCCTCTGCAGCCTGTGATGTACTGTTGTAGTTTTCAGCTGAAAAGTATTTAAAGCTCGGTTTAACACTTACCAGGATTATCCTTTCCGTTTGAACAAAGAAGGGAAGGTGATCATTTTGGCAGATGAATAAACTAATATATAATCAGAGCAAAAAAACTTCCTTGAATGAAGTTAACAAAAGAAAGTATTTATTTTTTAAACATGAGAACAATGTGCAAGATTGTGAAAGCGCTTGCCAAGAAGTAGAAAGTCTGTCTGCAACTAGAAGTTACCTAATAACATATTCAGAAGGATAACTTTATTTTCAGAAAGCTTAACAGCTAACTGTAAGTGTCAGCAGGAGTTAAGCTTATTAAGTATTTCCAGAAAAGTCACTTCTGTGTCTTTTATAGCTTTCTGACAGTTCAGTATATACATTTTTGTTTCAGCAGTTTGCATTCTCTCTTTACCAATGCTCTTAGCCATCTCCTAGGTACAGAGGGTGAAAAGCCCTTATTTGCTAGACACTGGAATGTGGTTATTTCTTGACAAATTAAAACTAATTAAAACTTAATGGTGGTGAGTCATCTAAATACCAAATACAGCCCATGTCAACCACATGTGTTCCTAAAACAGACAACATTAAGAAAACATTTGAGTTCAGCTAGGCATATGTATAACTCAGTGTGTACTAAGACCATCTCAGAGCTCTCTGAAAACTCTTTTATTAGACATTCCACAGACAGTAGGTGCAATTTACTGAGGTTTACATTTGTGAAGTTCGGCTGCGTGAAAAATAACTCCGGGGAAATCCACTCTGATGTCTTCAGCTCCCTCCTCAATAAGCATGCCAAGGTTTGTTAGCAGTATGAACATCAGCATTTAACAAATTTATGGGTAACTTCATAGATTCCAACGGATTCCTTCGTTTTTTCATCATAGTCATTCCAGTCCTGTAGGAATTAAGATTTCATAGCATTAGCCTCAGATGATAGATGACAATAGTGTCTAAATCACAGACTGGAATTAAGTGAAGCTAAGCCTCACTCAAAGTTTGGGTCTTACTGATTACACGGTGCTTCCAACATAAATCTAAGCCGTATTCTAATTTTCGAGAGAAGCAAGAGCACTGACCTGAAATGGACTGACCTAAATGGACTTTAGTGTCACTGCTTTTATCTTAACAAACTTAAAAAAAAATAAAAAGCTGTCCACAGCCTGTAGTGGACAAAACAGCAACCATGGCAGATGAAAGGATTATCTATCATTTACAATACCCTGATCACATGGTTCAGCAGACAAGCAGATCCCTGCCAAGTAGGATACAGGGGAACAGATTTGACCTTGAGATTCTTGCTCACAGCCAAGGAAGATTTACAATGCTGCAGTCATTATCCTGTGCTTTGAAGGAGAGTATCTTTATCTTACTTTTTAATATCCCTCTGCAGAGGAAAAACTACAGACATCTTAAAGAAATGAGTTCACCCCTCTGAGTAACAGCAGTTATTTAGTGCTGTGGATATTTGCTCTTCGGAATTTCTGAATGACTTAGAGGCTGCATTTCTGTCTTTGTCAGCTCCCAGAATACAAAATGTACGCTTACAAAACGAAACTTAACAGTGCTGGTTATTCACAGCTGTATTTTCTCTCTCCAGTTATGACTTTCCCATACCTACATGAAAATGCAAAACTAACCTCTCAAGTGCAAAGTACATATTTCAGGCTAGTGTTGTAGGGAACGAAAGCTAGATGATTAGAATTACTAATGAAACTAAGACAACATACCTTTTCTAACAAGTTTATGTCATTGAAAGGCGTGCCAGACTCTGCACCTTCAGCAGCAAATCCTGCCTGCAAACACATTTGCAGTAAGTTTTTAAGAATAAGTTGTACTGAGAAAATGTACTGAGAAAATATTAAGTATGATCACTGAAATGTTTAAAGACAGTAACACTGCACGTTTTTATTGTATTTCACCTAAATTAGGTAGGAAAAAAAGCCAGTCTGTTTCCTAGACAAGGGTCGTGTATGGGGATCGCTAGGTCATGGCCTGAACCAGTGACTGAGTACCAGGTGAGAAGGTGTAGCTAACCCAGGGCACACAGGTGCAAGCAGTGCATCTAGGCAACCAGGAAACCCCTCCTCACTCTCATTTAAGGGATAGCAGCTGAGGAAGCAGGATCTCTATTTGGAGACTGCCTCCTCTGGAGCATTTTCCAACCTTCAGGAAGGGTAAGTGACTTGTCCCTGTGTTGTTTTCTGTACTGTATCTCAGCAAATACCTTTATGAGTGTACTGTATCCTGGCAGAAGGCAGTATCATTGCCTTCCCTTGCTCTGCAGGTCAGTATGATGCTGACGCTTCTTCCCCCAAACACACGCGTGCTTGTGAAATGGGTGGTCTGATTCATAGATTCATTAGGTTGGAAAGGATGCAGACAACCACGGTGTAAAATAAGGCAACACTGGTAACACTGCACTTCTATGTTTCCTACCAGAAAAGTACTTTCAATAGTTTTAGATAAACTTAAAAAGTGAATTTGTAATAGCTTTCATTTGTATTTAGAATTTATGGCATTATGTATAAAATAGCTACATAATAAACTCACTTTGAGGAAACATGCAAGTATGGAAAAGAGTTAACTGTTCTGGTTTAAAATTGATCATAATCCAAGCTGCTCTACAGAAGGAAGTAGCCTATACTAGATTTAGGTACAGAAGTGACTAACAAGCCTTGAATGAAAGGAGGATCAGTTAGCTAACTGAACAGATAATAAAACATACAGGGAGGTTTCTTGTAGTGCTGCTTCTAATCCCAGAGTTTTACTGGGAAGCATCTATTGAGGAAAAGTAGTTTCTTGGTCTTCTGCTATGGATCTGCACCAGCGTTTTTAAGAAATCCCTGCTGGTACCAGACGGACACCTCACACTGTAGGAATGTGTTGTATAATACTTCAGGATTTAGTGGAAGGTTAAGCGTTTAGGAGTTAAACAGACCACAGTGTGGCAGCAGTGACAACAGGAGAGCTGTCTGCAAGACACGGTGTAAGTGTGCCCTGTATGTGATTGTTGGAAGCCCAATCCAAGGGAATTGCTACAGCTGAGGAAGATCACCATCATGGGTGAAAAAAGCAGAGCTGAAGTATAGAACAAAGAGTAGAAAAAGAGAGATTCACCAGCACTCCAAGGAACAACAAGCCATGTGACTGAATTTCAAGCTTCTATACCAGACGTGTTCTTACAGCTTTGTCTTCGAAACAGACTCGTTTCACTGCTGAAGGAATCTGGGAAATGCAGTGCCTCGTCTGCCATCTGCCGACTGACAAAGCACCTACAGTTACAGCAAAAATTGCTGTTGACTTTAAAAACGGTGTATTGTCACACTTCTGCTACCAGTGTAACTAGCATTGATGGCACACAGCAAAGATGCTGAAGGTTTAAGAGAAATTTTATAAAGCCTCCATGCTAAGTTGGCCTCAGGTTGGTCTATATAAAAAATAAATAATTCTATAGTAATGCTATGGCCAGTCCTTAAGACTGCAGGAAAGACATGCTGGCTTGAATTATATCAAATACAGCATGTTTATGGAACTGTAAGGAACCGCAAAAGTATACATATTTATTCATTTAGGCATCAGAAAATTTGCTTGGGGATTCAAGTGTAGTCTCCAGTTGACTGCACAGACTAAACTTAGGGAGTATTATATGAAAAGCTTATGACAACTGTAAATGTCTTTGTTCTGCAGATGAAAGTGACAGGTAGGATGCAGATCTGTAAACATCTGCATCTCGGAGGTTTGTCACAAATTCTACTAGTTCCTAGTTCTAACTGGCTTCAAAGCCTTCAAACAGGAGTAAGCTAAGATCCCTTGTGTTGCTTAAAAAGATGAACTCCACTTAAAATAAAAAATGAAGACTTCCTCCTGCACCACGATGCTGTGGTGACTTCATTTATACCCAATTCCTTGTAGGATCAGCTTTTTTCATCTGTTTGTTAGCGTAGTGTCACAGTCTGAGGGGAGGATAAGACAGGTTTATATTTGTCAGTCTATTTACACCTAATCCGACTGGAATAATAGGTTAAATATAGTAAGGAGTCAGCTTGCATACAACATGACCATGCACAAGCAAATGAATCACTAGGAACTGGCAGTGAAGAAATCCTTTGACTCCGAACCCTGAAGTGAGCTTTGCAACAGCTTTTAACTGCCTTCCTCAGTTTTGATCTGATCAAGTTTATAGTGGAAAATTACCGAGACGTTTCCTACAGATTTGATGTCAAATTGCAAGACTTATTTAGAGATCATATACTGATGAGGTCACATACTGATGACTGATCTTAACTGGAACTTCTGTTTCTTTGTAACGTATCAATAACCAAAGTGGAGCTCCCCTGACCGTGGCTAGCTCTCTGTATGCTCCTGTGATTCCTCTTCAAAAGACTTCTGCAATGATCTGAGCAATGAAGACCTTACAGATCAGTTCAGATGAGTGACACTCAGCCGTGTGTAAGGCAATTTGAATACTCCAGGGGTATTTAATTTTACATGCTTCTGAAACACAAGTGCAAAGAATACCAGAGTTGTTCAGCTGTTGGTGTTTTTCTGAAGTTGAATTAAGTACTGTGGAGAAGATGGAAAATGGGAGAGGTCCAGGATGTTCCAGGAAGAGCAGCACCATTTTAAAAAGCTATATATTTTAATTGCTCTAGTAAGTGCTCTTAAAAACTGATTAACAAATCCCAAGTGTGGACTCACCTGCGGTTGAAAGTCAACTGGTTCCAAACCTCGGCATTCAAACTCCACTATTGTCTTGAATTTCTCACTGTCTTCAGCCTATAATTGAGTCAGAATACAGTAAGTTTTCAGCTAATAAAGACAGTGACAGGTCTGGAAATGAACTGTTTTAAAGGCAGTACTATCAACTCTGGTGCCCCAAGTGACAGCAGACTCCTAGGGTTTGTTTAATAGGTTGTAATTAATTGTCTCGTTCTGCCCCAAGGAAGCCTTCAAAAGGAAACAATTGCCTGTGATCTGAGTCAGATCATTACAGAGCTACTGTTAACTGCAAATTTTGTTCTTCGTTAGACTGCAGAAGTCTACAAGAGAATTTTCTTTTATCGTGAACATATGTACTTCAAGTATTCTTGAAAGAGGAATGCAATGATACAGCAAGAACTCAGAATACTACTGATGTCTACTCATCTTTCACTAATATAAAAGAGAAGACAAACTTACATTGTACGGTTTGATTGTCTGACTTAAAATATCTAAAAAATAAAAAAGAACAGATGTGTAAAAGCGAGTGGCATCACGTCTTCAGAGTACAGCACAAACCAAGCAGCAGCTGCTTCCCCCTTCTGAAAAGAAATCCCTATGAAGTACAGAAGAAACAAAGCGAGCAATTCCTGCAGCTGTTCTTCAAGACAGAATTACTCTTGCTTCTCCAGAGAAGTCCGTTACACCATTTTGTTACTCTACCAATAAATTAATACTGAAGTGATGCTCTTGTAAAGCGACCTAAAGGATGGGTGGTGTTCCTGCAGAAACCTGAACTCACCAGGAGACTGAGAACCCATCAGCTGCAAGGAGCATCACTGTACAATTCTTTCTGTCAGGGTATCTCCAGCTTTACCCCCAAAGCTGCCTTTGTGGGAATCCTATGTAGGGCACACAGCAGCAAAGATCCTGCAAGTAACTTTCAAAGCCATGTATTTATTAGTGTTTAATGCGTTTCATGGGAATTGTAACTAATAGCCTAGTTCATCCTGCGCTTCTCTTTATAATTTTTCTTTGTAATATGTCTTTATAATGCTTTTTTCTAAGCACGTACCGATGGAGTTCTCCCTGGAGCACAGCTTGCATTTCTGCACCATAGTGGCACTTCCTCTGCCTCCTTTCAGGGGAGCGCTGTCCTACAAACCATATCAACAGAGACATTTAATTCTGCTTAGGAGCTAGAGATGTGTAATTCTCCGGTAATTCTGTTTTTAGAAATGCAACAGCTTTTCCTGAACGCGTGTGATTGTTCAGTGCAGGTTACCAACAGGGACGCATACCGTCAGCCGGAGGTACTGCCATTTTTCAGAGACTTCGCCACAGTTCCCACATTTCAGCTGAAAAAAAAAAAAAAAAAAGAACACAAATCAGCGAATTCACGCGCATTGGGTGGAAAACGTGCTGCAAGACGCGGCCGCTGAGGAGAAGCTGGGAAGAGCGCAGCTCGTCCCTTCCTGCAGCTGTGTGCTGGGGACGGCCGCATCCCCACCTGCAGCATCAGCAGCGCGGGCACTGACGCTGGGAAAGAACCCAGCAGCTAAAGCGTGCCCCGTGTGCCGCGCCGAGCAGCACGGCGCCCGGCGCTCCCTGCCCCGCAGCCCGCACCTTCAGGTACCAGCGGAAGTCCTCCCCCTCGGCCCGCAGCCGGGTGATGTTCTCCAGCGTGGCGCGGAGCTGCAGCCCGATCCTCTGCAAGGGAAGAGGCAGCGACAGCGCGTCGGCTCGGCTCTGCCCGGCCCGGCCCGGCCGCAGCCCCGACCTACCCCCATGGCACCCTCCCGGCCGTGCGCTTTTGCCCTCAGTCAAGATGGCGGCCGCTGCTCTCCGCCGAGCTGCCCACAGCCAAGATGGCGCGCGGCGGCGCGGCCTGGCACCGCCCCGAGCCGGGAGCGGGGGCCGAGTGGGAGCGACGGCGAGCGGCTGAGGGGACGGGGCGGGAAGGCGGAAAGGTTCTCTGTCAGATTGTGGCCGGAGGAGGGACAACCTGTGGGAGGGCTTCGGCAGAGGTGCCAAACTGTAAGGTGAACTATAAAAACTACCGTGCTGACCCGTCACCTGCTCTTTTTTTTTTTTGTTTGTTTTTTTATCGTGTAGGAAACAGCACGTTGTGTTGAGCAGAATGGAGGACGGCTGCAAGCTTCCTACTCGAGTAACGTGGATTTCAGCTAGAGGAGACACCCAGATGCCCTGTAGTCCCTTCAGTCACAGAGCTGACGCTGTGCCTCAGGTAAGGCACAGTAACTGCCCTTGCACAGCGTTCATCTATTAGTAACCTGGAGCTGCTTTTCTTAAGCTCCATATAAGAACTCTGTTAATTCATTTATCGCATTAAAAGTTGGCTAAAGTTAAATTAGACGTGCCGCATTGTAGGGAAGTTGCTAATCTGGGTCTGGTTTTGATAACATTCCCATTACAGTTAGTGTACCTTGCATATTGCCGAAGTTCTAAGCAAGTTTCACCATGGCTCTTAAGTTCTGCATCTTGCAGTGACTTTCTTCCACCTCCAAGCTTAACTGGGGAGTTCAAAGCAAGAAACCCTCCTCTGCTCACCCTAAGGCAGCACCAGTATGTCAGGCTGCCAGACACACAGTTCAAGTTCACATTTGTAATGAAAGCCACCCATCTGCTTCCTCTAGTGCTTGCAGAAGTTACCACTTTAAGACACGCGCTTGGTCCTCCTCCAAGCCTCTTAAGCAATGCTACACAAAAGTTGTGCCAGCCTAGAACTTAACGCGTTCTACACTTCTAATTTCAGTTCTTCAAAGAGAAGCTGCACGGGAGCATCAGTGAAGACCATGTATGGCTCCTGCACAGTCTACCACCTACTTCTGCTCTAAAGGCAAGTGGGCATAACAGGAGGTTGTTACAACTTGTGTCTCTGCTATAACCATGTGTCATCTGCAGAGCCAGGGCTTGAGTTATTTTGATCGGGCCCTCCTTGTATACCAATTGTTATAGTAACAGAAGTTTATCTTGGCAACTGACAGAACTGTATTTTCACAGAGCTACACTTAATTCTGTCCTTTGCCACTACATAGATAGAGAAGTGAAATATACCTTTGTGATACAAGTGAAATAACATATCTTAAATGTACCACGATAAAAGATGTATTAGGAAGTCAGTTTATCACCAGAAATTTTAAATTAAAAATACAGATCTCAACATTTTATTAAGACAGTCACTTACAGTTTGTAAAAAAAATTCTAACATACATAAAAGCTTCGGGACTGAAGAAGCAAAGACTTGAAAAAACATCCCTTCCCCCCCCAGATACAGACACTGTAGTACAAACTTCAGTTTGTCTGATTTAGATTGGCTTAATCTTGAAGTGCAGTCCAATAAGACTGAAGACTAGACACTTAAGGTCCTGGACCAGGTAGTAGAACACTCTCAAGCCTTCTGGATCCCTGCAGCGCACAGTGGAAGGAAGGAAGGAAAAAAAAAAAAGACCTTAGTTGTAAGACAGCAGTTTTTAGATTTAACCTTTGTGTAGATCTATACACACACACACACACACAAAGCCTGTAGCAGGATTTTTCAGGGGGTCATTGCAGATATAACATTAATTTCTTCTTAAACTGATAAAACATTCCGCATTCCATGTTTTTCAAGGTTTAAGTCTTGACAGGATGTGCATTTTTATCATCGCACTGTAGCATTGCTTTGCACTTACGAAACAAAATATCCAGTCTTTTCTGAAATACAGAAGTCCTGGTTCTGTTAGAAAGTTGGACGTACACAGGCCAGCGACGGTTTAGTTCAGACTCTGAACGCATCTAATTGTGTTTCTGTGGCAAGCTTAGCTGCTCAGTGAATTTGAAAAATCTATCGAGTAATGACATTAGGTTAATTATGCTGCAACAGAGAGTACCTGTGCCTCCAGGAGCTGATCTGTAGTTTGAAACCACAAGTGCAAGCACCTAATAACCAGCAGATTCTAATACAGAAGGCTGCATAAAGACAACAGCAACACAGAGGCAGAGTACGTACTTGGATTGATTGACATCGATGAGCGAACCGATTTTAGACGTGGTGAAGGAGATGTGCTCGTCACCAATCACTATTTCAAGCTCCTGCAAAGCAAACGATGATATCACGTCAGATGGATGCGCTGTGGCCTTGGAAAAATGTAAGCACTGGGGGTGACAGATTTTTCTACTGCAGGGCACGACGCGCTTTGTCTGTGAACCACACTAACTCTCACAGCTAAGCTGCCATACAGACTGCTCGGGGTTTGAATTAGCTCTTATTTACCTCCTCCTTACATACGGTGCTGGCTTGGCTAAGAAGTCCGGCTGAAATTTCAAGAGCTAGCATGCGTGAGAGCCGTAAGTGCCCCGAGAGAAGCAGCAGCACACCGACCTGGCGGCCCACCCTGTCGGGAGGGGGCCACAGCGCGTCGTCCTCCTTGGTGATCTCGCTGTCGTCGATGATCCGCTTCAGCTCCTCCATCACGCTCTTGTGCACGTAGGCCTGCAAGCAGCACCTCAGCACGACGGCAGCCGGGCTGCCCGCGCCCCCAGCACCCCGACCCTCACCTCTTTGCGGATCATGACGTCGTTCTTGTAGTTGCTGTTGTTGGCGTAGCGCAGCTTCCCTGCGGGAGGACGCGCGTTAAAGGCCGCCGGGCAGAGCAGCTCCCGCCCCGCCCGCCTCCCGCCTCCCCGCGCCGCTCACCGTCGGGCCGGAACTCGAACTCGAGGAACTCGTGCCCGAATTTCCCCTTGTGCCCCACGTAGTACCGCAGGTAGAAATCGCTCGCCATGGTCCCGCCGCTCCGCACCGCTAATGCACCGCGGCGGCGCGCGCCGAACGCGTCACGGCGGAAGGGGCGGGGACGAGCCCGGCACGCCGCGCCCGCTGCGCGCTCCCGTTGGCTGCCGAGCGGACGCCGTGAGCGTCGCGCCCCCGTGCGGTGCGGAGGTGCTGCTGCAGCGCGGGAGCGCGGACGGGAGGGGGCGAGCTCAAGTGTCGCGGCAACCGGGACCGTGTATTTAGGAATGGAGGTGAAGGCAGTCAGAATAACCTGTAAGTGGCAAGGGGAGTCTGACTCGGCGTTGGTTAGCCTCGCTGTTTTAGAAAGGCGGCTCAACTGGAAAGAATGTTGTGCTGTTTTGAATAATGGAATGGCGTACGGGTCAGAGTTTTGCCGTGGGACTAAATTGGTTGTTTCTGTGTCTAAAGAGTTGTGTGCAACTCAGTACAACGAGGGGGCATAGAGGAGGGAAGAAGACTGTTTTAGAAAACAGCATGCTCGGATGGCGGATCTGATGCGTAACAAGCTGCGCGTTTTTCTCTCTGTCAGATGCTGATTTCTCCCTGAAGACACCTACACCTGATTTCCTCGAGGCAGCTTATCCAGTAAAAGACCTGAGTGCACCGCAGGGATGCACGTGGTTCGAGAAGGATCATAAATTCCACAAACCTGAAGGTAACCGGCATATTAACACGTGCCATACAAGGCTTTCTCTGGGTTCCCATAAACATCGTGCGTTGTTTGGTCATTTTTTGTTTTGTACGTAGATTGCTTATTATACCAAACAGCTTTTTCTAGGATGAGTCTGTGGAGAGAGATGTTAGTGCAGAATTACAGTGGCTCCGTTTTTACAGCTAGTTGTATCCCAGCCTTAACTGCTTTTGCTCCCTCGCCCTTAGGTCAAACATCCAGTCCTGTCTCAGCAGCAGGGCTGGTGGATTGTTGGCCTGTGTGGTCTTGGGCTCAGCTTTTAGGGAGATTGTACCTACACAAGCTCCTGTGCGGAGGTTAAAAGAGTTGTGCACATTTTCTGCTCTGTGGTTACACAAAACTCTGCACTGTATATTGGTTTTACGAAGAAGAAAAGAGTTTAAATGCTTGCCTAAGCACTTTGTATCCTGCAGTGGAATAAAAAAGGTCAGGCAATAACTCATGTTCAGAAGGAAGGCTTTAGTACAATGGAATTGGTTTATTTAATACTAAAGAAAAGGTCATGTCTTTTGCTTTTTATTCTCACGTAAATGATTTTGTAAAGTTGAAGTTGGTCTATTACAGTATAT
Source organism: Oreortyx pictus (assembly GCA_036925125.1). Taxonomy (NCBI): domain Eukaryota; kingdom Metazoa; phylum Chordata; class Aves; order Galliformes; family Odontophoridae; genus Oreortyx; species Oreortyx pictus. Next base: position 5,090,095 of record JAUPFR010000010.1, on the reverse strand, counting down.
ACTTTTTTTCCTATGGCTTTTCTATTCCAGTATTTGAGAAAAGGTCATCTTCTTCGTGGATGCGTGGTATTGTATGGTCTATTAAATCTGTATTATTTCTGTGGACGCTAATGTGGGTTTTTTCTTGGATCTCCCTTTCCCTTCTTTTCTCCAACTTTTCCCCAGTCAACCCAATTTCGACAGGGTGCTTTGTCACACGGTCTAGTATTTCAGAGGTGCTTGAATCTGATTAATTGCTCAGTTTGGGTTGTAGAACCGTGGATGTCTTACGTCAGCCTGGTGTGCCAAGCTTAGATCAACGTGTTTTTTTTCACTGTGTGAGAGCTCAAAGAGATTTCCACTCTAGTGTCTGCCCTTATGGGAGTGAATTGCGTATGTATGTGAAAACGATGTGTTGGTGGAAGGCAGTGACTAAGTACTGGCATTCTTATTGTTGCTTTGACCTTTGATTTCTCAACATAAAGCTGCTTTAAGAACTTAAAGCCCTTCAACCTTTTGTCGATTTATTTATTTATTTTTGTTCTCTACTGCTTTCTAGTAGAGCTCCAACTAACAGAAAACCTGGCCATCTCTGGAGTTAAAGCAGCTGGAAGGAGGGAACCAGTTTGAGGATTGAAAAATCCGGTGGTAGATCAAAAAAACCGTGGAAAATGGCAGAGCCTCACTACTCTCTGTTCTCTCCATAAATTTGTATTTTCTCTGTATACTCAAAATATCTTCTCTGGAATCACTGAGATGGTTCAAAATAAAACTATATTACTGCTGTAGTATAGTGGTATCCTGTAGGACACTAGTTCTTAAGGTGGATTGCTGTATTAGAGGCATTTTCATTGATTTTGCCATAGAGGAGTAATACTATGGGCTATGAAGTAAATGGAAGCAGATAGAGACATTTTGCCAGTCTTGAACAACTTGAGAGCTGAATAAATATAACATATTTTTCTGCCATGAGTGGCGTTTTTGGTTCTGAGTGCAAAATGTCTATAATTCCAAGTTCTCTTTAGATTTAGTGCCAGTTGGTGGGGGAGAAAAAACACAGAACCACAGAATAGTCCAGGAGAAAAGTGCTTTGCTTGTATACTTGAAGCTGATGTTGTTCCTTTCTTCTCTTTTTTGCTTTCCCACCTGCACAGAGGTGAGAATATCTCTGTTTTCTGCCCTGCAAACCAAGGCAGAACATCACATCTGTGATAAAGCAGTACTGATTAAAACATCCAGTGCAGGTTGCAAGCATGTTCTTCCTTTCACATGATTTTCCTGTTGCTCAGTGGTTATGTTCCATTCCCTGTCTTCTAGGGAATGTTTTTTCAGGAAGGAATAAATGCATACTATAGAGGTTAGCGTGGCTGACTCAGAACGAAAGTAGCTTATAACCTTTATGGTAATCTGCTAGAACAGAAAGCTCATCAGAGACTGCTGGAAGGGGCTGTCAGCTGTGGGCAGCACATTCAGCAAAGAGAGGGATCTCTGGTAGCTGTGGTAGGAAATGATCCAGTGCAGCAGCAGTGTGTACGTTACCTAATCTTCTGCTTGACTTTTTATTACAAGCTCTGAGCCTGAACAACTTCCTGTCCTAAGAACTACTGAATTTAAAATTTGTGTTGATTCCCACTCTTAACTTCCTTTTTCATTCATGTAGTGTAGTGCTTCTAGAAGCTTTTGTAAGAATCCTCTGTGAATCTGTCAGAACCAGTGTATGGAGTTGATACTGTGATCATTAGAGTGAATGGATTCAATCGTGAGCTACTTCAAGTCCTAACATCATCCTCAGTAAAGCTCAACAAATCATACGTTGAGCACTATTTTATATGTTAGTCAAAAGCCTGAAATGCTGAAGTTTACATTGGAATTCATTGCTTTATGGTTCTGTGTGGTTTTAAAGTCTCCGGAGGGGTAATGGTGCACACATGCACATCCTGTGCACACAACAAGAAGTTGGGATGACTCACCTCTTGTTTCTACTTAATGCAGCTGTTAAAAAGAGCTGTCCTAATTGCTGCTCTATTTTGAAATGGTAACTGCCAGAGGCACACCTTATTCTCATTGATCTTTAGGAGCTATTGGAACAAAATTGAGATCCAAAGGCAAATAAAGCACATAGTGTAGGACAAGAAACACTCAAGAAATTCCTTTACAGGCATTTGGTGTAGCATTCTGTCATTTCTGGGATCCTGGATACATTTTGACTGTGAGACAGGGCTGAAGGGAAATAAAGGAGCAAAATGGATTTTCATCCCTCTGTAACATTTCCTTTGGAAATTAGAGGTGAGCAAGGCATATGTGTACTCTGCAGGATATTGTAAAAGAGCACTTCCTAGTGTAGGCTTATGGCATCAGTATGGTCAGATCATTTCTTTCTTTGTGGGTCTGTTTTCAAGTGAAGAATTTTTATTACCACTTTGTTATTGTTATAAGTTATTAATTTCTGAATGTATTTTTTATATTAAGAGGTAGCTATGCAATTGCAGGTACTCTTGCTAGAAAACGTTTGTATGTTTTTAGCACTATTATTGTCTGACTTGTGCAATAACTGCGATCTGCTCTGGTAATAGGTAATCTGTTCTTAAATCGATTCCTTTATGCAAGATCTTCTTGGTTTTTTTTTTTTTTTAATACATAAATAATTTGTTGTCTAGAAGAAGTGTAATAGGTTTAAGCACTTTTTACTTTTTGTAAGCTGAGTTTTGTTTTATGTTTTGTTGATGCTGGAAAGAAGCAAGCTGTTACTGTACAAATGGATAAGGAATAGTATTTTCTCTGCAGCTACTGCTTCAGCTCATCATTGACCATTTGTCTGACTTCAGTCTTACTCCAGCAGTATTTGAGATAATTAAGGAGCTAAAAAAGACTGACTTGAACATGCTCATCAGATTGGAGGTGCTAGCCAAGTGAGTGTCTGCAGGAAAGGCTGAATTTTAGGGTGCTGGTAGATAAGGCAGTCATCTTTGTTCTCCCTGTCTTGTCATGGTCGTGTAGCGTGGTGGCTTGAGGAGTTGCCTGTCTTTTTATCAGAAATTGCCACGCGCTTTTTTGCACTTCTCTCGCTGAACACGGTGAATGCCAGCACAACAATTATATGCGAGTGCAATTCTCGAACTGCCCAACATTTTTTGCTTTATACTGAGTAACAGAACTAACGATCGCGTGCCAAAGCTGTCATGAATTCAAGTATTTAAGTAGTTATCCTGTGTGTATTTTTTTAGTTGCTTGCATTTCTCCAGTCAGCAGCACCTGTGTGTGTACTGTGAGGTTAACATTTGTTCTTAGAAGATTAACAAATCTTCTGAATGAGTGCCAGCTGTGCCATTCCTCTCCCATTGCTCATGTCCAGCTGCCTTTCAGTTCTAGTTGCCAGTAGTCTTACTCACGCGGCACATTCTTTCTTAGTCCCTCACTCAGTCCTTCTGGAAGGGCGTGTTTTTTATTTGTTTCTTAAATAAGAGAAAGATAATAACAATGAGAAGAAGAGATACTTGCTGCACAGATAGGGGTAAGTAGACAAAACTGACATTGCATAAGACTGATGTTAGCCAGCAAAATTATTGTTTGATTTGTAAAAGATAGCTTACTTGAGCTAGGGCTTCTTTACAGCTGAGAAGAGCAAGAGATGCCCAGAATCTTCTTCAGCAGATCATTGGAAACCACGTTGCTTAATCTTTTGAGAAAAGACAGTAGCTAGTACTGGGTGAATATGGTCTGATGTTTCTGATGCTCTTTGGATTTGATGATGGAAACATTTTGATAATCATAATGTGTTGGTTTTTCTTAAAGGAGAAAATATTAATCAAAATAAGGCTGCAGCTTTCTGATGTGCTCCATTTCTCTTGCTGTTATGAAGGTAGAGCGTGCTCTAGAAAGGAGACATTAAGTGTATGATGATGTTTTCCCAGATTTTGTGTCACCAATAGCTATTGATGCTTTTGTATGACTTATTTGTATATTATGTTGTCTCTGCTAGGATTTTGCCTTGAATTGACTACCTGAAATTCAAAGCTTTCTAAGGCTCTGCTTTAGGATTTAGGGTTAAACTGAGGCTTGTGTAGGCTGCTGTGTGGGTAGCAGTGCACAGGTCCCTCAGGAGAGAGGGAGGTAACTGTCAAATAATTGCATAAGCCATTATTAAGCTTACTGAAAATTCATCTGTGTGTTTAAAAAAACTAAACTCCAGCAAAAAGGCAATCCCATGCTGTCATCTGTAAAAATTTAGCATGTTGGAAGATGAATTATGGTTGTCCTCTGTCGTATTGTTTTTGCTCAGTGCAGCTTCTCAGCAACATGTCATTGCTTCTGAATTTTTGGCTTTTTGTTTTCAAATATTTCTGCAATGAATTTTATTTATATATATATATGTTTTATTGCCATGAGACTTGCCAGGACATTGTAATGTGGGAGTCAGGAAGGCATGCAGTTTCTAGGGCATTCTCTATTAAGTCTTCTCTCAGTCTGTGCCTGCAGTCCAGGTGAGGCTTGCACACTGAAGGCTGTTAAAGAATGGAACTTTGCCCTGTCCCCATTAAGCATCACCTGTCTGTCTTTTAGGCTCTGTAGGGGCAGATCCATAACTGCATATTACTGCCACCTGTGCTGCTGCTCTCAGCTGCTGTGGTTGGGCTCCATAGCAGCTAAGCTTTCAAATAAAACACCAGCAAATAAGCAGTGGTTTGTAGAATATTATAGGAGCAGCTGAAGGCCTGTTCCCTGTGGATCAGAGTTTTCTCTGTAAAATACTTAAAAAAAAAAAATATATATATATATATATACTTTTAGCAGCTTTTCTACATCTCTGCTTATTCTTCAGTCTTTTATAGTGCACTCTCTGAATTATCCCCTGAAAATAATATTTCTGTGATGATCTTTGCAGTATTTCATCTAGAGGTGAGAGGAGTTCAAGGTCTCTTAGTTTGTCAACCCCTTTGTTTCATGTTGGTAATTTCGGATTGCTTTGGTTTCTCTTGGGGCTGCTGTCAGTGGTCTCTGAGTGAAGTCAGCTACAATTTTGAAATGGATTTCTGAATTAGAATGGATTTTTTTTTGTAAATAGAGTGCTACATCATATAATTTTGGAGCATGGCATGTGGCCTGCAACAGATAAACATCAGAGATTAACGGGGGGAATTTCTGCAGTCTTTACTGCCTTTTGCTCAGGCTTTTGAGTCACAGCTGTTGTGGAGGGAAGTGTGATGTGGCAGGCCAAGCATTAAGCTTAACAATTTGGGTGGGCTCTCAGTTTATTTGCCTTGAGTAAAATAACCATTTAATTATTTGAACACCACTACAGAAAATGTTATTGCTGAGCTCTTTGCTAGCCCTGTTTTCCAGTAGTGTTTTGGCAGAGCCAGATGGCATGAGAGTACCAGAGTAATCTAAGATGCTTATGAGAGAGGTTCCTCCTCCAGCTTTCTCCTGTCTGGTCTTACGTCTGCTTCAGTTGAGCTACACAGCCTGCACCGTGAGTTCTTTTCTTCCTCCCGTGTTTTAATTGAGAAAGGCTACAAATGTCCAAGCTATGAATTAGGTTGCAGAAATGTTTTATTTTTTCCTTTCTTCCCTATCACCTCCCAGAGCCTCAGCAACTGGAAGATTTCTGTCAAGGGCTCTGGAATATGGCAGTTGATCCCTTTCTGAATTTTGTGGTGTATATTGGGGAGAATAATTCTCTTTGCTGAAGCTAAACCAATTTACTGATTTTACTTCTTTCTAGGATGCTTTCACATATCCCATCTGCTCCAGTCGTGATATTGTCACCTTTCTTACCTTTCTCCACCCCCCTCAGTTAATTCAGGGTAGTCTTCCTACCTGTGCAGTGGATACCAAAAGCATATGTGCTTTCTGCTTTGTAGATACAATGGAAAACCAGAAACTGTTGGCTGGTTGTTTTGTAAGCAGCTTACTGAGTAATTAATGCTGGAGTTGATCCAGGGTGGGTGCGTTGGTCCTATTTTTTTAGGCTGGAGTGAGAAGTCTGAGAGAATGCATTCTCGCAGAGTTGTGGTAAGATGTGACATTTCCTAGCAAATCTGGAATTGTTAGGTATACAGGCTGTGTGTACATATGATGCAGTGCTTGGTACCTGGAGAAATAATAGTTTGATAATCATAATATCTGGAAAAATAAGCCCTAACTCCAGTGGGGTGTTCACTTGTTACAGCCCACTAGTACTTCTGTAGTGTAAATGCTAGGGACTGTCCTGGTGTGGTAGTCAGAGTGCTGTGTCACGTAATGTGTACGTTTGTAATAAAACATCATGCTTTTGAAGTTCAGTCTCCCATGTTATCCTGTGGCAGGCACATGGACTTATCTGTTATCTCCTCAACTAGCGAGGACAGGAGAATGGGGGTGGGGAGGGCATTCTTCCATGTCCGGAGCATTCCTGGCTACGGGAAGCAGTTTGGCTGTGATAAAACATTTGGACTAAATTTGAGCTGTAATTCAGATGCATTGGAGGAGCCTTGCTTCAGTTTCTTGCAAACTAAAGAAATGCTTGGGTTTGTTCTCTGTTGGAAGTAACCCCATTCAGCTGTGTGGTTTTCTTCTGTGATCAGTTAGTCCCATATACCTCATTGATTTGGGAAATTGTATCTCTTGCCACCCCCAGAAATAGAGTAGCTGAAAGTACATGGTCATACACTGTAATCAAGGACAGCATTATCACTGGGTGCTTCTGTCACGGTGTCTGTTATTGATGTGGGTCTACAGGTGGGACCAGGTCCTGTCCTTGCACTGGGATGCATTCATGTCTGTGTATATCTATCATTTAGAGTCTGTATCTGGGCTGGTTAAAACTATATAAGGACTGCTTCTGTAAAGTGATAGCACAACTGAAGGGAAAAAGCAGAATGTTCTGCATTTAGTGCTTGTTCAGATGTAAGTGGTGGTACTTAAAGATACTGGTGCTCATTTGTAGCTGTGTCCTGGACTGGCATGATAGCTAAGGCAAAGGGACAACCTTAATTGTCACTTGGGGTTAAGAGGCAAAGCCCTGTGTTTTTCTCTCCTTGTCTGCAGAGCCAGAGCAGGCACTCACGATGACAGTCAGTGGTTTTTATTGAATAGCTCTTGAATGACCATAAGGACACACAAAAAAAATTGTTTTTTTAGACCTCATTTATAAATGTCACTTATTAGCGCACAGGTTCTGGTGTGGTAGGGATTTGAACCTGAAACATTGTCTCTAACTTCATATCTCCTTGGCAGAAGAGCCAGGCAACCTGCCTGGGGGGGGACGAAGAAAGGGAAAGTGATGCTATTCCTACTTTTGTATGGGGACTTCAGCTGCTGAGTGGAATACCAGTTTTTTCACACTTGCCTCATAGCTGAAAGGAGTTCAGCTGTGAACTCCCACTTTTGCCTTTTACGGATTTTTAATGCCATCTTTTCTGCCGGGCTGAGGAGCTCTGGGATTGCACTGAGCTTAGCTGACTGTGGTTGGAGTTCTTGAAGAATCAGATTTTAAAATGGGCACCTCAGCTACAGTTACCATTCGTCCTTGGCTGTCTTACATGAGCATTAATAAATTGTATTTTCACAGGTCAGCACTCATGAATACTAAAGAAAACACATGCATCTTTCTTGGTGAAGAAGTGGACAGACATGAGGATGAAGTTGTGGGTCAGCAGTGTCTGACAGGCTTGCCTGCTGAGGTATGGAATGTTTCTCCATCGTATTGTTGTGTATTAGTAGCTACTTAGATTTTTTTTTAATCGAAAGTGTAACATTCTTTCAACAAATGGATGAAGCAAGCTGCAGTGATGGCCAGCGTGGTACAATGAGTTGGCACCTCAATCTCGTGTGTTCTGGGTTTCTCAGGTTTAGAAGGCATTATGCAGTGTGCTGTAGTGGCAATAATTCAGATTTACTTTGCAGAACTTGTGGAAAATTAGATTTGTTTTATCAGAGGCTGCTGTTGTCCAACACAACCGTTTAGCAGCTGGGCTTGTGCTTAGTGTTGGAGATCTGTAAAACAGAAAGCTTATGAGGATGCTTGCAGTGTTCCTTTATGTTAGTGCTAAGATTTGCTTTTAAAACAGTGTCTTGTTTGGGAACTCATTAAATGTACAGTAATTGCTACTATACTACTCCTAGAATTTTTAGTTGAAATGTTTTAATCGAATGACTTAAAGTTACTTTGAAGATACAAGCTACTTCTGAAGGCTTAGCAGCAGTTCATGGAATGGATTAGGATGGAACAAACCAGTCTGCTCCTTTGCAGTTGACTGTAACCTGTCTTCATTGTTCGTGTCGTGACGCTGTAGCTGCTGGAGACAGTGAAACTGCAAAGAGAACAGCCCAAGCATACAACAGGCCCCTAAGCTCCACTTTCAGTTCTAACAGCTGAGAGTTAAGGAGAAGGCAGACCAAAATGTGGAACAGTCCCAGGTCCGAGAGACAGCATTTAAACAACTGAAATGTAATTAGTTCAGGAGGCTCAGATAAAAAAAAGATTTAATCTTTCTATAGAAACAGTGCACTGTTTTACAAATGTATTCATTTGGTTTCCAGTAATCCTTATTCATGTAAGTACAGCACGTGTTACACAGCAGACCCCCTCCCTGCCCCTCCCTGCTCCTTTTGTCCATACCAAAAACTGAAACACAAAAGGCACCAAGCAAGAACTTACTTTAACAGAACTTCAACATGACAAGACAGAGCAGAGGTGATTACAGTGTTAAATACCATCCTAACAACCGGAACCGTTACTTAAAATAATGTCTTAAAAACCAAAAGAAGTGTTTAGTTGAAATCAACACTGCACACTGAGTTCATTTACAAAATTCCGCAGCCTTTTTTACATGGTTTATACAGGTTTGTGTGCATGTGCTCTTAGAAAAGTATCAAAACTGTAGAACTTCCAAATGTATTTACATGTCTGTTAGTTACAGCGTGACCACGTACAGCCTTCTCAGTTTTTCTTCATGCACACAGTGCATGAGTTTTCTGACACAGAGCTTCATATCGTAGAGAACAGTAACTGGGTACCTCAACCACTTCTTTACTGCCTTAAAATCTAGAATTTGAACAGAAGGGTGCTTGATTATTTGGATGTTGCATACGGAGGCTGTGAAGGGTGTAATTTGAGTGTATGTAGTGTTGTTCTACACTAGGTCTTCAGGCACCTTGTTCCTTTCTTAGACAAGAATCAAAGTCCAACTCATGCTAACCTGTGATTTTTCTGTCTTAAAAGGAATGCGTGCATTCAGGGTTGGAGAGGAGGAAAGTGAGAAAAGGACAGAATAAGGATGAGCTTCTTCTACTTATCATATACAAAAGCTGTGATTTCCTCAGCTTCCTGCAGACTGAACTTGTGGAGGTCAGTAAGTACATCCCCTTCCTGGGAATCTCAGAGCATGAGGTGAGAAAAAAGCACAACAGCCACAAAAAGAACAACACAGCTGAGCTGCATTGCCACCCTGTGCTCACATCAGCAAGAGAAGGAAGGGGGAGGAATTGGACAGTTCTCTCTGGTGGATGGAACAGTTGAAAAACATCAAGGCCTCATCTTTGTCTGGATGCCTTTGAGGTGGAGGATCAGCAGCTGCTGGGGTTTGACAGGAAACTTTGTGAACCTGAGTGCAGAGCCTTACTTCCATTTCAGTGCACAAACCTCAGATGAGCTACTGGAAATCAGAGGTGGGAGCAGGAAAAGTAGCTGTGTAGGAAAGGGAAGCTAGAATAGTGAGGGAGGTTGTTTTTGGTTTCTCCTTCCTAAAGCAGTGTCCTGGAAGCCCGGTCTAGCACAGAAGTGATGTTCTTTAGCAGGAAGAGCCCGTTTTTAAAAAACACATCTTTCTGCTGTCAAAGAAGTAAATCTAAGAGTACCTGGACTTCTTAGGTGCATTTTTAGACCTCTCCATTGTCCTATGGGGAGATGGTAACACTGTGCTATCGAGGTCTGCAGGAGAGAGAAACAAACTTCGGGAACCATAGAGAATGAAAGGCAGTTACTAACAGACCAGAATGTCTGACCAACTTCTTTTTCCTGTGATGTTTTTAGTTTTTTTTTCAGATACCTTTGAATTCCAGGAATCAGCTATTGAAAACAGCTGTGAATTTTGAACCTTGTCTTGTGCTCTGTGTTATGTCAGACCTACCACAGCTGCTGCACTTCAATGAATTCTACATATGGGGAACCAAGACACTGCCCCACAGTATCTCCTAAACTGAGACTCTTAATGAAGAAGAGAGTGGGGGGGAAAGGATCTAGAAGGTAAGAGATTACCTTTGGTTATTGTGGGATTGTTTCCTGGTGAGCCTTCTTGAGAGTGCTCACTTCGGGTATCTGAAAGAATGTCTCAACCTTTGTTTCTGCTAATTCTAAATGAATGGGAGGGGTGCAAAATGCCTATGGGGAGAAACATTTATAGTGAGAAGAAAATGAAAAAAAATACGCTAAATCAGACTGGTACCAACCTGCAATAAGCAACAGTACAGAATGAAAAACGTAGTTGTCCTGCCTGAAGTGCTGTTAGCAACAGCTCTGCAGCTCAGAGCAGTGTGAAGCTGGCTCAACTGGAAAAGGTGAAAGCAACCCTTGGAAGCCACTTAGGGAAACAGAAGCCCTGTTTGCTATGGCTGTCATTTATCAGCTATCTTACAGTACAGCTGTTTCTTACTTTGTGTCTTTATAGATTTGAAAGCAAACTTCAAACACCTAGTAAAAATTCAATTATCCCTAATTTTCATAAACATAGCCCAGTAGTTTTAAAATATATGTATATATTTATATATATGTATATATTTATATGCCTATATATCTATCTCGACTGGATAGATATATACACAGATAATCTATGCACAGCAAGCCAAACATACAAAAAATAAATACTCTCACTCCTCTACTATATTTACAGATCAGATCTTATAATCCAGATTTTGTTAATAAATATTTCTAAACGGCCTGTACAGGATTTATTTTACTTATGTTGATGGATAGCCACAAAGCATATTCAGTATATTTACAAAATATCTATAAATATAGTCTTAAAATAAAGCAGTTGCTACTGAACTGTCAGCCTGGCTGGTTATGTACATTGAGTTAGTAGCTCAGCAGTTGCTTATTGACTATCACAAATGGGTAGTGCAACAAGTTAAAGTGTGTATAAAAGATTATACATACAAAACTCTCACATCCTTTGGATGTTTGCAGTTCATTATAACTCTGTGGTTACCCTTCTGCAACATAAATAACGAGTCAAACAAAGAAGCGGGTTCTGTGATCCAAAGAAAACTTGTTGGGTGTGTTGTGGCTGGAGCAGCAGCTTTGTCCTTAGGGCAGCCCATCGTCCTCTAAGCTCAGTGCCACGCGCTGCGAAGGAAGAAGAGCATATTGAGAAAATGGGTGACCTGTGACCTTTGATACGTGAGCAGCAGTATCAGAATTCAGTTCCAAGTTATATGTCTTGTTCAGAATGTCTTTGCTGCCCTTAAATAATGGTGACAATATTATTTCATGTACTGATTTTCCCCTAAATGGGGTTTCTCCCTAAAGTTTACTGCAGAGATATTGGGCAGAATTCCCTGTAGGGACTGACACATTTCCAGTGTGATCTTTAGGTAACACAGAGCATTACTTAAGTTCCTGTCCTATAAAAACTATATTACCTTCACTCACATAAGATCCTTCTCTCTTCTAAAAATACAGAACAGTTATTACTGCCAACACTTCATCTCACAAGGGCTGCTCCTTGGAACCAAGCTCCAGTGCAGACAAGCTGTGATGCAGAACAGTTTCTCTTTTTTCTTCTGCATACAAAGACTTGTTAACAAAGAGAGTATTTAATTTTTGAAACGATTCATGTTGCCAAGACAAATTTCCTTGACTTCTCACAGAACCTCCTTCACTTCTCCTTGTGAGAAATCAGACTCCTAACACTGTTGGGAAAATACAGTTTCTCCCTGGGTTTGTATGGAAACCCAAATAATCCTTAAAATAGTTCAGGTACGTGGTAGCAGTTGAAGCACCATGGAACCTTTTAGAAGATAAGTAATCAGTTGTCACATATTGAGCTCCTGAGATAGAAAGACAGCAAGTATAAAGCTGGCTATATGCATTGATTGGAACAGTTGCACTTCATTTAAACAGTATCTCATTATAGATCACTATCTTTTAAGGCAAGTTTAGGCTTCTGTCTATTCAGTGATTACTGAAGTATTATTAAAAAGTTCTGTTTCTTTTTTTTTCCCAATCATTTTAAGTCAAATAACCAACAACATAATCACGTGGAGATATTCTCTGCAAAATGAATCTTACTGAATTTTGGCTCAGATAACTTACTGCTGGATAGACGTGTCCAATCTGGGCAGTCCGACCGATATGGATTTCATCTTCATCTTCCTCTTCTGTTGTCTTCCTATATACTGGATTGTCAAAATTCATGCTTTTAGTGTTCTTCCGTTTCCAGTTTCTCCAGATGAGGAAGCCCCCCATGCAGAGCAAGCCAATAACCACTGGATGAAAGGAGAAAGAAGCTGCTGTTAACCAGTTCTGTGGAGGGAGCAGGAATCTGCTGAGATGTTCCCATGCTGTGTCTGTCCTTCACAACTGCCTCAACTCCAGCCTCATTTCAGCAATTCCTCTGCTCTCTCCCATTCCCCAATATCTTGAGTCAGAAGAGCTTCTTTACACTAACATTTCAGTATGATCTCTTTCAGTGGTTAAATCAAATCAGCTTACCAACAGGAATGACAATTCCAATAACAGCTGCTGTCACAGTCGAATCAAAGCTTTGACCATCATTTGAATCTGTAATTACAGAAATAACACAGATCATTTCACTCATAAACAGGGTTTAAAGCCATAGTTAAAGATTGCATTATGTTAGTAACCCGTTCTGCCTGTCATAAAGTATTATCAAAGAGTTCATTAGAGGTTTTGGAATGAAATAATCAGGGAGAAGAATAAAAAGAAAAGCATGTACACGTAACTCTGGGCTCGGGTGAGCTGAGCTGTTTCTTAGGAATGAAATGCCTGCTCTGTGTGCCTGTGTGTATTATATCTGCATGTATTAATACAGCTATGGAGTTGGCCACCACATCCATCCCTAGTTGCTGCAGCCTGCTACAGCTGCAAGAGTGACCTCAAAACTCAATAGGATATTAAAGTTACAAGCCTCAAAATGTATGCTCTGAGCTCTTATAATAGGGGATCAGCACAGAAAATATTTGTGTTAAAGAAGCTGGACTGTAGAGGAAGGACGCTAAATGTAGTCTGTCTTCTGATGCATCAATTCATGGAACTTAAAAGGCAATTTATCCTTTTAAATAATTCCCCTTGGCAGATTTTTCTATTACATGGTTATGTGCCTAATGATGGCCAGGCTATTTCAAACATAGACAATTAAAGAACCTAGCTTCTGTGGCTCATGTTAATTATTACGTATTTGCAAGGAAATCTGCACAACCAGAACTTACTACAAGAATGAATTTTATAAATGACGTTCTATTTTTCCCCGTGCACTGCAAAGCAAGTTCACTGACAGCTTCAAATAGGCATGTTAGTCAAATTGGGATGGCTTATTTTTTGCTTTCCAAGTGCAATGGAAACAGCCCGTTCCACTTATTGAAATGCTTTTTAAAAACTATTTTAAGCTATTACTCTTTTAAAGCAATCTGGATCTGTTTGAGGCCTTCAGTGACAGTCCTGAAGAATAAGTTCTTCTCTCTGGACTAGAATTGCTTTTGGAAAAGCAGGTCAGCTTTTCAGTTTTGCCTGGGCAGCACAAGCTAGAGGGATGATGTGTTAGCATGTAATGGTAGACTGGGGTTGACCTTTTATAGCTCAGCTTTACGTACAGGTTCCCAGCAGTTCACGAGTTCTGGTGGCAGCGTACAGAACGAAAAACAAAAGAAGAAGAACCACATTCACTTACAGTGCTGTGACAAGTTGCTGTTTCCAGTGGTCATCTCCGAATCCATCAGGATGGATGCTGTTGAATGAGAACTGGAGATGGCAGTTGTGGCTTCTGCTACAGCTCTGGGGATGGTGGTGTTGGCACTGCCAGTCACAGTGGGCATGGTGGAGGTAGGGGCAGCACGAGATGCTGCGGCTGTGGGAGCCACGACAGTAGCTGGAGTAGTTGGAAGATCTGGAAAGCAAAAGCAGTGATGAAATAAACTGGCAAATCACAAATGGTGATACAAATGTGGGGCAGGTTGTGATGCGTGCTGGTTAGAAACGAACCAAATTCCAGTTCCACTTGCCAAGCAGAGAACTGATACAGCTACAGACGTTTGTTCTAAAATCGAGCTTCATTAATTATCAGTAGTAAAGTACTCTGTCTGGAAGTTAGTTAGGAAGTTAAAACACTCTTTTTTTTTTTTTTTTTTTTTTTTTTTGAGAATTTGTACTGGGAACTATCTACACATTAGGGAAAATTACACTGCAGCCACCAGTCCCTTCAGCAGTGATTGTGGCCTTTCCAGATCTGGTACCCACAGAGCACTGCCATGGCAAATTTATACCACTCATTGACCACTCACATTTTCAGTCCCAGGCAGCACCCCTTTTTTCCTGTTTCCCCTCTTTATTTTTTCCTGATGATGCTTTTGGAAAATAAAAAAGTTCAGTAGTGAACAGCACAGAGCAGTATTCAGAAGTCAGAGTGTGCCTGGTGTTCCAGAGCAGATGTCTGTGTTCCACCATCAGCAGCATTTGCTCTCACTGTTAACAGTGAGCGATAGTAACGCACCAGAGTATGATTTTACTGGGACAGCATGACAGTGATGTGATTGGATTTACCTTTGTAGCATTTTTTCATGTCAGGACCCAGCCACATGTTGTCAGGACAGGCACACGTGTACTTGGGGGAATGGGGAGAGATGTGAGGTGCAGGAAGACACAAATACTCGCAGCCTCCATTTGGTTGGGGGCTGAGCTCGCAGGAGTCTGGAGCTATTCAAAGATAGACGAAAAAACAAGTCACTTTTTTTTCCTCAGCAAAGAACTATTAAGCCATCTAAGAAGTCTCTCTTCATCTCCCTACCTCCAACCCTCCTCAATCATCTTTACAGTTTGGAGTAAAACCTTACGTACTACTATAAAAAGTGAGGAGAGATGAGCAAAGAAAAAATGCACAGCCTCGTGCTGCTCCAGCTGCCTTTGTGATAACGTACTCATCCACGAGGCAATGGTTCAGATACTGCACAACGAAGATGGTATCCAAACTGCTGATTACCACTAATAACCGTCAGAACATTCACAGACTGATGCTGCCAACCAGGGAGAGCAGCTGTACGTGCTCACGGTAACAGCAGAGGGACACAAGCCACGTTCTCCTCGCTGAACGTCCCCAGGGTGAGTTTCACAGTTACCCTGGGTCAGAAGTTGGCTTCCTAGAGTTGTTAATGTTTTTTTTTTCTGGTGGTTTCTGCACTGGGAGATACAAATACGTTTGCTGCCCAACGTTCAGAGCTGGTAGCACCCCAGGGGAGCCACGTTAACTTTCCTGGGTTGCTAAACTTTGCTGAAATCTGTGCCACTGCACACACACTGCTGCCTCACTGAGCCACGGCCCAAATATGTAATGAATGGGAAGGATCACGGTAATGAGAGTAACTGTTATCAGAGATGCTAATTAAACAGTGATTAACAAATGGCAGATTTTCCAGTAGGTGCTGCTGGTGAATTAATTATACAGGAACTTCAAACATCGGGCATTGATTTCACATTACTGCCTGTGCTTTTTCTCTCATCAAAAACCATCAGGAAGCATTTCATTTAGCAGTTCAAATAAATGTGATGTAAGGCCACGAGACCCCGAGGACGTGTCTTACCTTTGGGCTGCTTTAATTCATGAAACACAACGATGTCGTGAGGATTATTGAGATTTTCTGCTAAAATGGAGATGTCCAAGCCACTCAGCCTGTTAGCACTGAAGATTGCTTCATTCTCCAGGTCAGTCCAGAACACTCTGTCCTGCAGGAAAATACATAGGATTTCTGATCTGACCCTGCTCAACTCCAGTGCAAGCTGGATTCAGCTCTGGCAGTCACAGAACCAATGCACTGCTTTCCTGCACTGAGATTCCTTTGGTTTTGTGGTATTTCTATGTGCAGCTTTCTTCTGCATGTCTGAAAGCACAGTGCTCTGAGTGTGATCAGTAATTTGGAGCAAGAATTTGGTCACATCCAAATTCTGGATCTTCTTGTTTTCTTAAAGACAGGAGCAAAAAAAGAGTACTGAATCTATGAGAGCAATTGGGTTTTTTAAGTAGGGACCAAAAGCCTAATTTGTGAAAATAGACATGTTTTTGTAGGGCCAGAGCTGTAGTTTTTTGGACAGAGACACTTACGTGTGGCAGGATTTATGTGTCATAACGGGAGCAGCTGAAGCTCAAAGAGAATCGTCTGCCTTCCTGAACTAGGCTGAACAAATAAATACCTTTTTAATGCCAAATCCCCAACCTCAGCAATGCAGTGGTGCACAGCGACTGCAGAGGGAGTGCCTGGCATGTGTACTGCCCACTGGAGCCTTCAGACTCCTGACACAGGTGAAAATGTTTGAGGACACTGCTGCAGATGTTGGGATGGCTGCAAGGCCAACGTGGCACCCAGACTTACAGGGCCATGCTTCCCTCAGGATTCTGCTAGCACTGGGAAGTGCAACACAAGCATGCCAACATGGTACAAAACAAAACTTCTGGGAGCAGCAGTGTGTGCAGCAGTGGGTTGGGCAGCTGCTCTCCAAGTCTGACTCCTCTGAAGGCAGACACAGGACCTGCTGTGGTGTCACTCAGTGAACAGCTGCCCCGCTGCTGATGGCAGGCAGTGGTTTCTCCTGTCCCTTGCTAACACTTCCCACCTTGGCATGGGTGGTTGGCTCAGTTCACCTCAAGGGAAAGCCATGATCTATTCTGCAGTCATGCAGGAGCTGTAACTCGGAGCGCTGCCTGCCCTGCATGGACTCACTTGTACTACATCAGATAAAAGTGCAAGGCAACGCACTGCTCCTCATTAAGGGCTTCAGAAAGCTGTTTTCCCTGCTGAACCCACACCAGGTTAATCTGTTTCTATAGCAGCAAACATCCTCACCAAGCTTTCTGTGGCAAAGCTTTCAATCAAGAGGAGCTTTGAGACCTCCTGCAGTCTCCTGTTCTCACCCGATCCTGACTCTTACCTCAAACACTGCTAAGCCAAAAGGATGGCTCAGATCATCGACGGAAGAGATCAGAACTTTTCTGTTGCTGCCGTTGAAATCAATGCAGGAGAGTGAATGCAATTTGGAGTCCACCCAGTAGAGACGCTGATTCAGCAAATCTGAGAAGTAAAACACAATGAAGCAAAATTACACACAGCTCCCGCAATCCTTTTTCACTTTCCAGCATTTTTTTTTCCTGCTGGCAGCATGACTAATCTCTTTAATATTAGGCTTTACTTTTTAACACTAGCTCTCATTTTGACTCAGAGCCCAGATATGCTGGGATAAGACCTTATAAGCAAAACTAAAAAGGAGAAACATTGTGGTGTGTGTGTGTGTGTGTGTTTGAATGCTGGGCTGGCAGTGTCGTTCGGCAGCAGCAGGAGCAGGACAGCCACACCTCGGGCTTCACAGAGGTGCTCTCCTTTAGGACCTCTCGGTTTAGTTCTTTTGCTGGAGAATGACAGCTGAGATCTCTCTGAAGGAGCCATGTCGTTAACACATTTTCAGTGATAAGAACCCTGAGCTCCAGAAATCCCTGTGCTGCAGGCTGAGGGAATGGCAGTGGTGGGAACGTTCCTCCCCAGAACAGACAGATTTTGGGGATGGTGCAGGTAAGAGCACCAACCCCAGAAGGGATCCCAAGAGGGAAGGGGCTGAGAACTGAACTTCTCTTCCTGAAGCAGATCCACCACACTGAATGCAAGTGGATGAGTGCCAACAATAAAACAAATTCTGTGCTAAAACAAGCCTTTAATTAATTTCTTAACTACTAAAGGATAACATTATTTGTTCGCAGCAGTAGCACTTCAACAATGTGCAATGGTAGTAACATTTTCTCTGACATCCTTTTACGGACAGAATTTTCAAACCTAAAACCAAGTGGAGAACCTCACATCAGCACGGTGCTGAACGTGGATGGCTTTAATTCCAGCTGCGTTTTCCTACCCAGCAAGAAATTTACATTAGCCACAGCAGACCCCGGAGCCGTGACCCGGCTGCTTACCAAGCGTGATGCCATTTGGCCACTCAATGTTGTCAGACACCAGCACTTGCCGCCCCACGCCATTCAGGCCTGCTTTCTCAATCTTTGCTTTGTCTCCCCAGTCAGACCAGTACATGAATCTGAAAGAGATGGATGCAAAGAGACAGAAAATTGGACCCAAGGGCAAGAAATCTGAACTACTGATCTGGGAGGAGTTGCAGTGCTCTCTGCTTCATGCTGCAAAGCCCCTTGATCCCATCAGTTCATCTTGGTACCCATTTAGTGGAGCTACCGTGCTCCTGTCTCACAGGTTACTCTGCCACAAAACTTGCACCAGAATATAAAAGCCCAGACAATCTCCTATAGTGTCTCTGGTAGATCTGCAGACTCCGCCTGTCTGTATTCCAGCCACAATCTGTTATCCCCCAACATAACCTGCATACCTGAGCTCAGGCCCACCTGGCCCACGGCCCAACACAATTTTAAAATTGCAAAGATTCACCTGAAGGATCTCAGCAGTCCCATGTAAGCCCTCACAGAGAACCCTATCTTTAAATATACAAGTAAATCCCTTAGTACTGATAATTTACAGCCTGAGTGATGCACATGAGTTTTGCTTTTCCGTCAGAAAAGCATAAACACTTCACACTCACCTCCGCGTGGGGTCAACAGCAATGGCTCTCGGCTCACTGAGGTCGCTGTTAAAAAGAGTCCTTCTCCTGCTCCCATCTGCAGTGGCCACCGAGATAGTCTTGTTTCCAGAATCCGTCCAGTAGATGTTCTTGTGAACCCAGTCTACTGCCAGGCCTTCAGGAGAGTTCAGCTGGCTGTCTATCAGGATCACCTGCTCTGCTGTGTCGCTCGCTTTGTCTATGTAAGCACTGCAGAGACAATATAAATAATACATCCAAATACAATATGTACATATCTATATACAAATACAATACAAATAAACGTGCCCAAACATGTTGCAGAATTAGGACCTGTGTAACTAATTTTAATTCATCAAAGGGATTCACGGAGCTGTACTAATTTGGCAAGTGATCTCCTGTTAGATAGAAAGAAAATCTTCACTTAATGTCAGCCTCAGAATCTTTTAAGATGCTAATGAAAGGCAGCAAATGCTACATGGAGGTTCCATAAATAACCCAACATTACACCTACAGCACAGGTGATTCCATTGTTTTGCATCTATAACAGCATTAATTACACAGAGTGATTCTAATGGAATTAAGAGTTTGCATCGGTGCTTCTAAGAGCTTGGTGTGACTCTTGGATGAATTTGGTTAAAAGCAAACATAAAAAAAACCCAAACTTCTCCTGCACAGTTGAGACTCCAGGACGATTAAGATCTCTTATGTACTGTCCATCCCACCGTCAGCCACGGAATGAGCAGCAAAGGTTTGATGCTATTTTCTGGGCTGCAGCCCAGGATGGGATGGCTGTGCCAAGTCCACCTGGATTAGCAGCAGGTGTTGTGCCTTCAGGAGATGGAGGTGTTATGAGGAATGCCTCTGGTTTCTCTTTGACCCAACATCAAATGAATGGTGCCAATAGGGGTTCTGCAGAGCGCGTGGCCATGTTCCCAAGCTGCTGTTATTCTGGTCTGATGAGCACCACACTTCCTGACCACGCAGTCCCAGCTCAGCTAATTCCTCCCTAGTGAAACAGCCGTGTTCACACCTTCCAGTCAACACAGCACTGAGCTGCTGTGCCGAGCCATGAATGTGGCTCAGTGCACTGGGGGGGAAACAAACAAACTCCTGGGGCTTCAGAATGAGAGGGCTGAAATACAGAACTAACATTTTGAATCTGCCAGTAACTAAAGATAGAAAATTAGCTTCTAACACCCTGATGGGGACAGCAGTTCAATGGCAGAGAAAACAATAAGGGAAGTGAAGTGAAAGGGGGGATCTATAGACTGCTGTTACCCACAGCACTCCTGTGGCAGACTCCTCTGTTGAAGGAATGCAATGGCCTTCTGTTTAGAAGTGCCTGATATTAGTGATAGCAGCAGCATCTCCATCAGCGGCATTAATTGTTAAGAAATGATGATTACACAGCTTGCTTTGCATGAGAAGACAGGACTTAAAGCAGAGCTAATGCAAGCAGGACTGAGAAAAAATTTCTGCTGTTCAGAAAAGGAACCAAGCTTGGTATAGTCACACTAAGGGTATGAACACTGCTCAGGGCCCTCAGTCTCTGGACATTAACTGACAGAGAGCTGCACAAGGAGCAGTGTCTTAAATAATTCTGTGTGCCTGTGAAGCCCTTACCCAGCCTGCCGCATCAGGCACAGTGGAAGCAGCTCACGTCTGAGCCATCTCCCCATTTCCAGGGCCACTCAGGGCTGCTCAGGGTACCTGCCCAGCTACTTTAGTGCTTAACAATCAGGGCAAATTTCCTTGCCAGTGGCACAGCCTACAAAAACCTCAGCTTGGCTCCTGTGCACTGACACCAATCAACCTTTTTGTGTGATCGTTAGCTAAAATCCCCAACAAATTGCTGTTGAAGCTGCAATAGGGTGCCACAGCTATGCAAGTCAGAGTATATATGGGGAGTCTTCAGTGCATACACTTAGTGCATTTTTGACCAGGCACTCTCACAGGCTCTGGTACATAATAATTACGATGAATGTACAGAGTACAAACTGAAGCACGGCTTTATAAAGGGAGCAAAACACACGTCCTCTGTTAGCCCTTACCTGTAGATTTTTCGGTAGAACAAATCGCACCAATATATTCTGTTCGTTGCCACCTCCACATCCAGTGCCACGACATTTTTCAGCATGGGGATGATGCGAGAGTAGTCCCTCTTCACCAGGTCTATCTTCCGGACCTCGTGGCGGTTGGTGAAGATCAGGTAGGGGCTCTTTCCTGACACAGAAAAAAGTGCATCTGTCATTTTAGCAGCTCACCCAAGGGCTGGATGCTTTATTTCCTCAAACAGCAGCAAAGAGAAGAGCAGCCAGTCACGGATCTGCTTTGTGCCAGCAGCAGGTGTAAGAGGCTTCTGGTCAAATACAGACAGCTAACACATACAGACACAGAGGGCATGGCACCCCTGTGACCCAACCTCTGGGGAACGTCCTCACTTCCAGTTATACATTTCAGATACAAAACCCAGGGGCTGGATTTCAGTGCTTCACAGTGAAGACGAGGAAGAGAAAGCCCTGCAGGGCGGCTGCAGGGAAGGCAGGCAGCCAGACCAAGGTATGGTAGAGCCACACTGAATCCAGCAAAGCCAGGACTTGTTGCTAGGAAGGCATCTTAAGCTGTCACATACATGCAGACCTTGCACCATCCAACTGAGCACTTGGGCTCACACAGCTCACATCCCTCTGTGGGCCAGATCCTGCAACCTGGGTACTGATCATACCGCAACAGCAGTCGTGTTCTCAGGCCAACCCAGGCCACAGCCTCCCAGAAAGGCAATCCCTCTGACATTAGCATTCATTTTTGCAATAAGCCCAAGCAAGCTGCTGGTGTTCACGGAGGTATTTGTGTATGAGGCTGGGAAGAGACGTGGTAACCTTCCATGTTTTAATTGGGTTGTTTTCTTTTAACACTACTACCAGTAAACGTTTTTTTTCTGTGCTTTTTTCAGTGAAACCTGTCAGGAGGTTTTCTTTTTGAGTTTCAGCTTCAAACAGCCAACTAGTGACTATAATCTCACTCTGCACACCGTTAAAATATTCTGATCTGCACGATCAGTAGTTCTTGCCTAGAGACACATCTGCTATCTCTGCAGCAGTTCCACGCTGCTTGAAATTAATGCCTTTGCTTGCTAGTTAACTTTTGCCTCTGTTCCTCTAGGCTCAGCCCTGCAAGTGTGTTTTCTTATCAGAGTTGAGATGTTGGGCAGTTGGAATTGAAGAGCCTGTTGGGTTGTCTTACCTACAGCTTTGCAGTTCTTGGACAGGGTGTCCATCTCGTATCCCTCGTAGCACTCACATTTGTAGTCCCCCTTGTAATTAATGCAGATCTGGCTACAAGCGTCTGGATTCTCACATTCATCTATGTCTGAAAGGAGTGTTTGAAACCCATCAATAACTTGAAATCAAACCATCTGTGATGGAGCAATGCTGAAGTGAATATAATCATGTCTCTGTATGGTGAAACACAAGGGACTGCTGTTGCATGTAAATTACCTCCACACGTTTTTTTATCCAGAAGCTTGTATCCAGGCGGGCATTCACACTCGTAGCCTATCTTCAAATCTTTGCATATGTGCGAGCAACCACCGTTGTTCATAGAGCACTCGTTGATACCTGCAAGAGGCATACAGATTGTCTAGAGTAAAGGAGGGGTTCTTGTCATAAGGTTGAATAAAATTAAGAAAGGTCAAACTCAGAAATGTTCCCACAGCTCTCAGCTCCTGGTAGCCATGCGTTGGCCACATAGAGCAAATGAGTGACTTCAGAGATAGGAAGCCATCACCATCTCTTTTCCCTGCTCTTTACTATTCCAAACCAACACCGTCAGGATCACTTGGACTAAAAGCTGGTGGCTAAATGAGGAGGGAGCCCTGGGGACACAACATCTGTATGTCTCTCCATCTCATCCATCAGAAACCTGCTGCACCGAGCATGTTCTGCCAGATGTGAGGCATTTCCAAGGGACCTAAGGGTGCTCTCCAGGAGACGACTCCTTCCCCATGCACTGAATAATGTTGATTTTTCTGAACAGTCTCTTTGAGCTTTAATAATTCATGCTAGGGGAATCTCATCTCCCAGAGGCCAGCTATTTTGAACTACTGTGCTATTTTCCCATCTAGCACCAAGGAAGGATCTGTGTGACAATTCCAGCAATGCCAGAGCTGCAGCAGCCCAAGCCAATTCATGAAACAACAGCCCCCATCCTCTCCTGGGCCTCTGTCTAATCCAAGGCCACCTCTCTGATCCTGCTTTCAAGAGCTGAAATGAAAAATCGACTAAATGTGTCTTTTTAACTAGAACCGAATGAGAGATTGAAGAAAGATGATTTTCTCTCAGAAATAACTTTTTTTCTTGATGTAATTAACCTTCAGAAGGTGAAGAGAAAGTTTTCTCCTTAAGGCTGCTGTGCAGAAGCTGTGGGATTTCAGGAATAGTGGGTTCAGTGGAACAAACAGAACTGATTTACTTCTTAATGCAATTTAGGGGCAGAATTTTCATTTATCTTTTACTTCCTGCTTCCTCGCATGATGCAGGTGAGCAGTGCAACACAGCCATTAAACCACTGTTCTTGAAAGAAAATGAAAACAACCACAGGCTAATTAAAGTCAGCTGGCTAGGAAGACATCATGTCAGAGAACCCCATCTCAGCACTGGGATGCCTTCACCTTCCCATCAAAAACACACACATACATAGATACCAATAAGTTATTAACAGAGCAAGCTCACTGGGCTCCAAGAACGTGTCCACAAAGTCACACTGTGTGTTGGCACTGTTTAGCGATGTTCATTAATGGAATAATCTGTTCCTACACTTGCACAGGCCTCTAGAAAGCTGCACCATATCCATGCACAACTGCTCTTTGCAAAATACAACAAAAGCTGTTTCAGCTAACAAGCAAGCAAATGATTCCCCTGGTTTCAGAGGTGCTTTGTGAAATGGTTTTGGAGACTGTAAATCAGGTGTGGGTCCACTTGCTGCACTTCTCAACAGGAGCTGAGGAGGAACAGGCAGAGATGGCAGCCTGCTCTCTTTCTGCTGGACAGCTGCTGCCCGTTCCCCAAGCTTCAGCATCACATTCACTGCCTGCTTAAAGTGAGACAGGTGATGCTCGGCCCTTTGCAGTGCTTTTCTGGGGAATCTTGGAAAGCACTGCAAGGGCTGGCAGGAAGCTATCCAACACAGAGCTGAGGAGCAAGGCCTGCATCTCCTGGGCTGCTGTGCAGATTGCCTGTGGCTGCACGCTAAAATTCACATCAATCTACATCGTCCTGCGATCTTAAAGAAGCATGTTTCCTTTGGAGACTATTCTGTGCACAGCTTCCTAACTCAAATGACATTCAGCTGCCAGCCTAGGACCACAGCGAGGCCGAAACAGCACTGTGGTTAAGGCTGAGCCCAGGCACCTCAGCCAGCAGGACTTTGAGTGAGACCTCCACAGACAGACAAGTTGCAACACCCACTCAGAATGACAGGGAGATGTGGATTAGTGCAGAAGAAAGCAAGGGTGTTCTGAAAGCACAGGGTAAGAGCATCCTTACTGGAAATTCACACGCTTCTTGTCCAATACAGAGGAGAAGCCAACAATTCTCCCCGAATGGGAGATATTTCAGCTGCAGGCACAGAGCTCCATGCTACTGGTGCTCTGTGATGTCATGGACAAGGACAGCACAGCAGCCTGTCTGAGGCATTTCTGCCTCTGGGGAAAAAGGTGCAGCAGTGATGTGCTAAGTTGGGGCTGGTGCCCACAGTGCCCAGTAAGAAGGGAGAGAGAGAGGCTCAGCTCCCTGACCTGCAGCTTTCCGTTCTGCTGACGCCCACTGCCAGATGCAGACAGGGCTCGCATGGCCTGGTTGTTCTCAGCAGCCCACAGTCAGCAGGACACTGCAGACAGCAACTTGCTGTCATTTCTACAGGACGCAGCAACAAACCCAGCAGTGGCTGAAGTCATTGCGTAGCGGATGCTGCCACTCACTGTGTGCTTTCACGTGTTACCAGTGCTAAACCTCGATGACGTTTTGTTCATTTTTCAGTAATTCACAGGTAATTTTGGCAGCGAGGCCAAACAAACTGGACAGTGCTGTGGAGGACCCCAGTGTCTGGGAAGAGGGGGAATTCCTGGTTGCTAGTCCTGTGCTCAGCTCAAACGTCCCTCCAAGACTAAAAGCTGAACTGAGAAGGGCACAGTTCACGTTGGCAGATGATCAGACTGGGCTACTAATTATATTCATGTGAAGGGTGAAGAGAGAATAAAGGCAAGGAAAGAGAAGCAGAGTGAGAAATAGCATTAGCAGCTACATGTGGTTACACTCAAAGCTGTGAGCACCAGATGGAGGAGAGGGGAAGCAGTTACAACAGGAGCAACACGTAGAAGGCAAGTACTGTACCACATTCTTTCAGAGGCTCGTCAGACCAGTCCCTGCAGTCTCTATGTGAATCGCACACTTTGCCTCCGTCAATGCACTCTCCACTCTTACACTGAAACTTGCTGGGACTTTCACATGCTGACTCTGTCATGTCGGGCAAGAGAGGAAAGCAACTAAGTTAGGCGAGGCTCAAGACAACAAAAAGCCTGACACAGAGCTCCAAGAAGGTGTCATTAGCAGAAATGGGATGAGATTAAGCAAACGAACATTAAAGATTGAGTATGATGTGAGGAACTTTTCAAGATGTGCAGTCTGCCTGGTCAGCACAACCGTCTCTCCCAAGCAACCAACCCCGCTGCCAGAACAGCTTATAGCTCTCTGCAGGAAAGCCTGTCGTGGCACACAGGAGCAATGCAGGCCTCCTCCCTCTGCAGTGGCCACAGAGCTCTTGCAGACTTAAAAACTGAGCATAAGGAACACAGCACTGTTTCGTACATACCTTGGACACATCCTGCCTCGTCACTGTTGTCAGGACAGTCATGCACTTTGTCGCACTGCTTTGCTCCATGGATGCAGGTCCCATCCCCACACTGGAATTCATCTGGTCGGCAGGTCACCAGAGCTTTAAGAAAACACATGGAAGTGTTAGCCATACAGCACTTGAACTGTCTGCATGGTACTTCTTAACTGACACTGCAGGAGCTTTGTGCCCTCCTTCAAAAGGATCATCAACTGCTTCCACCAAACCTCCAGGCAGCAGCCACCTCGAGCACTGCCTTGTGTCCCCTGACATCCCTGATCACCTCCACCATCCTCGTAGCCTAAGAAACCTTTTGAAACATGTTCAGCCTAAGGTCAAAGGCAAGATACACGTACACTGCATCTGCTACAGCCAATGTGGTCACACCAGGGATGAACTGAGCAACACAGACACAGTCATCTGGGTCAGTGAATGCCCGTGAGCTAACCACAGAGACCCTGCAAGGCACAAGAGCTCCACTGCCCTGTGGCTTGGTGTTTCTTGGGTTTACAGGCCAGAAACATCTCCACGGTGTCAAGTCAGATTTCAAGCCTGATGCTCATTTACCCTGTTGCTGTTATTACAGACTCAAAACAGCTCTGATGAACAGCAAAGCTGGGGAAAAAATAGATCAGACTGCTGCTCTGCTCATGCTAAAAGCAGCCACATTTCACTCCTCAAGGTTACAGTGAGACCTTCCCAGATGGGATGTGACTTGCACTGACAGAAGAGGCACTGGCTAGCCAGCAAAGGGCTGCAGCCTGCAGCTCACCGGCAAAAATAGGCTCCTTGTTCCTGAGGCACGCTATGTGGCTTATTTCTAGGGGGACAATCTTCCAGATGTTTTGTTAAAATCCTGTTAAGGCAGCACACCCTGGAGAGCTCTTGATTCTAACCTTTCCATCTTGCTGATTGCAGCCTGGTACCATATGACAGAAAATCACTGACTCTGAATAGCTGGAGGAGGTCAGCACTGATGTTACTACATGGGAGGCGAGAGCCACGTGGCAGACTTTCCTTGACAATTTGACAAACTGGTTCTAATACAAAAATTACTACTTTCAGAGAAACCAAGAAGAGCCATAGATACAAAGTGGGTTAGTGTCAATATCATGAAGCATTAGTATGCCCAAAGGCTCAGTGTTACTGGTGACAGCATCCCATGGGATGCAGGACCCAGATTCACAACTGCTGGACTAAGCCTCAGGTGCCTGCAGCCATTGAAGGGTGTGAAAGACAGGAAAAACTGCAACTGCAGTGCTGGTGTGGGAAGGGGGAAATCCTGCCTTAGAAACACACAGCATTCACAGAAGAAAGGTTAGGAAGTAGCACTGCTCTGTGGAGGGGAAAGCCACGTGGACTACAGTTAGAACGAGCCACAAAGCAAGAAAAAATCACACACAAAAAGAACAGTTATGGGACCAGCTGTGTCACAGTGTTTCTGCTAACAAACCCAGATGCAGAAATGCAAAACCTCAGTGGGACATCCAGCAGCTCCAAACCAAACACCCAGGAACTGTTCCTCTAATGCAGGAGAGGGGGAAGTGAAGCTGTGGTCGTCTGAGAGAACCACAGACCCCAGGTCTGGAGGTGGCACTCAGGTCCTGCATTGAGGCTGAGGCACTTCTGTCTGAACTGTTCACTTCCCCACTGGAAGCCCTGATGCTGGAGGGACCAATTTCCCTGTAACACAATCCCATCTTCTTCCAAGCTAAACCTTGGTCACTGCAAAGCTTTTCTGAGCGCCTACCCTCAAATTCCCTTGCTACAATTATTTCACATCTTCACCTTCCAACATGGAAAAGTTCTCCCTTTCTGTAGCAACTTCTGTTCTCTGGAGGCAGGATGGGATGGTCCTCCATTTCTGACTTACAGTCTTCTGGAAACATGTTACACACAATTAAAGCCAGCAGGAGCATGGTCTGTCCTGGGGCAGAAGCAAGTTTCCAGTTATGAAGTAAATCTGCAAAGCAATAGCTGCGTGTTGGGAAGGCTCATGTGGTAAAGGGACTGTGAAGCACAGATGTGGGACTACACAGCATCTGCACAAAGCTCTTTCTTCACAACGAGTCGGAGGATTGGGACCAGACTTGGTTTCCCAGCTTGCTTCTCATTCCAGCAGAGCTTTGGAAGTTCAGACCTTTGAGAAATAGCCCTTGAGCCTCTTAAAGAACATCCAGAAAGAGCAGACAGCGACAGCTCTTACTGATCACAAAGATATTAAAATGAATTTCTATATTTTGGTGAATTTCTCAATAGGAAAAGGGAGAATGTAATGTTCATACTCGGTCTGGGGAGGGGAAAGGGCTGGGAACCTTGAAGATGAGAGACCAACCCATGTCAGCACCATGGGCACAGCCACCACTGGGGCTCTGCCCAAAGCAGAGCAATGTCCCAAGCACAGACATGAGCTGCACAGTTCACTTACACAAGATGTTCAGAAAGCTGCTGCGATATTTTGGGCAGTTTGAATCAGTGAAATTTCAGCAGTTTTACAGTCACCTTTGCAGCTCTGCAAATTCAATATGAAATAATTTACCAAAGCTCTGTTAAATTAACTGGTACATTCCAACAGACATGCTTCATTTGCAAATATTGGGCACAAAGCTGTATTGCTCAAATTCAGCAGATATATTCCAGATTCCAAGTCTGAGCCTCTGTTTCTTCTTTTGCTTCATTTTCCCCAAAAAATGTTAACTGAGGCTCAAGAACATTTGCAAAACACATCAGTCCCATCTTACTGATGGGGAAACACAGGAGCTCAGAGATCTGTTTTCTAGCTGTCAGGCGTTAGCATTATTTATTCCCTCTCCTGGGTACCCCAAGTTGCAGAAGATATTTTAAAATATAAAACCATTTTCAGAATAATAAATCTAATCTAATGTCCATTTTGTATATGTACGCATATATACATATATATTTTAATATACATACTAGGGAAAAAAACAACCATCCAATGCCCTCACACAGCTTTCCTGAAATGACTTCTTCCCTCCTATTTATTTGCTGGCTTCGCCGCCAAAACCTGTTCACCAGCTGTCACCCTTCACTCCCACTCTACTCGTTTATCACCTCAAAATAATTACAACAAATATCCACTGACGGCCTCGTGACATTTTTTTTTAAAGCATTAACTCCCATCCTTTTGTTTTACACAATGCAGGAAACCTAAGAGAAGGCACAGTGCTGGTATCCCCAGTTTTAGTCCCAGCAAAGCCAGCGGTGCTTGTGCCATTCCTGTTGCTACAGCTGTCACACAGCTGTAAATCCCTGTGTGCCACACAATGCTCATCTCAAAAAAGGAATTTCTGCAAGCGAAAAAGATAATAAAGGTCAGTCCCTGTACTCCTCAGCCCAACAAAGGAACAGTGATTCTGTGTTTTCACAGCGCTCAAATACCACTTTCTTAGCCACAGGCGATGGTCAGGATGGGGAAGCACCATCACTTTTAGCTCTGAGTCAGTGTCATTCAGTGCCATGGGTTCTCTGTGGGCTGCTGACCCAGAGATCTCCTACCTGCAGTGTAAGCAGTGGCAGAGCTGTGCAGCTCAGAGGCACAAAACTGCTAACTTGCACAGGTGCAAAGCAGACAGCCCTATACAAAGGAGCATGTCAGGAACTAGTACATGGGGCTGTGGAATCCCACTGTTTCTTGGCTTCCTGAATTGAAAGCAGCAGAAGCGGCTCACATGCCTGCTTCTCCTGGGTGGATAAGCTGCATAATGTGCCATACTGAGACTTAGCAGGAAAAAAACCCTCAGGCACTGAATCTTCCCTAGTCCGAGATCTAATAGTCTCAATGCTGTCCTGGACAAGAAAGATGGTGCTGGAAAAGTTGGACACTTCCACACACACCTTTGTAAAAATGTCTGCTTTCTGCAGCTGGTTGCTGCCTCCCTCCCAGAAGTGGTCCAATGTCAGAGCTGCTAAATATATACAGCTACGTAAATATTTTATTTTATTCCAATCTTGTGATTATGAATACTTCAGCAAAACATTTTGCTTTTATTTTCTTGTCATCTCCCTCCTCAGGTAACTGACCAGTTTGAACAGTTTAGGGGCTAAAAATGGATGAAACATTCAAATACTGTGCACACCAACAACACCATGTTAAATGCATCAAGCCAGCTGAAAAGAAATCCATTATTTATTAGCTCTGAGCTTGGCTGTTACAGGCACAAAGTGCATTTCAAACTGGATTATTCAGAGGTGCTGCCTTGCTCAGTATACTCCAACTTCAGAGGTAGAAAATTAATTATTTTTTTTCCTGCTGATCATATATTCCCTTTAGCATCGTGGCTTTTAACCCGCAGGCTGTGACCCCACCATGCAGCCTGAGGGCTTTAAAAATGTTTCTCACTTCCCACTCCCTCATTTTCTAGTGAAACAGATCTTCTCTGAGGCACGGTGCCATTCAACAGCTCTTGCAGCCCCTCTACGACTGCTGACAGAACAACAAAACAGGAGTTTTGAATACACCTAATGCTGCTGGGCTGGGCACGCAGCCATGCCTTGGGGCACCAATGCTCCTTGGCAGACAGGTGCTGCACAGACAACCTGCCATGAAGCCCTGCCTGAAAACACAACCCAGAGCGACCCTTGGCTGCCCTCCCCACTAAAGGAGAATCCCCAGCCCTGCCCACACTCACGGCAATCCTGCTCATCAGACTTGTCCTTGCAGTCTTCGTCCCCATCGCACTTCCAGTTAAGGAGGATGCATTCACCATTGCCACACTGGAACTCATGAGCAGCGCAGGTGTTGAAGGCCTTGGCATCGTAGCCACACTTTTCTATGGACTCATCCGAATGGTCCTCGCAGTCTGCCTGGCTGTCACAGACCCACAGCTCTGGGATGCACACGCTGTTGTTGCACTGGAACTCATTGGGGCTGCAGGTCAGCGGGGAGCATTTCCTTTCATCGCTGCCGTCACCACAGTTGTTGTAACCGTCACACACGAAGTTGATGGAGATGCACGTCTTGTTACTGCACTGGAACTCATTGGGAGAACAAGCTTTGGAATAAAAACAAACAGGTGAGCTGTGAGGTCCCCCATCTACCCCTTGCCACCACGCTGGTTTTAGCACATGATGTGTACTAGAGACAGGGGAAGAGCACAAATGTATTACCTTGGCTACCCTAACCCTAAAGTGCCTTCCCAATGGTAAACTACATGGTAAAGAAGAGGCAAGGTCACCTCCACGGCTGTGATATGGAGCACTCCCTGCCCCCAGCGCTGCCCAGTAATGAGCTGGCCCAAGCTGGGAGCCCAGCTCAGACTCCCCCACTGCCCCTCTGGGCCACGGACAGCCCTGCAGCAGAAAGGGCAGCAGGCAAAAGGGGGTAACTGCAGCACTGCCCTGGCGCTGGGGCTCCCTGGTGTATAGGGAGGTACAGGGAGGGCTGGAGGAGCAATGGTGGGCACTGGGGGCTCACACAGCACTGAGCTTTGCTCCATGCTGACATTAGCAGCTTCCTGGCTTTCATAAGCATGGAATCAGGTTTGAGGATTTCACAGCGTGCCTGGTTTTGGACATATTAAGTGGGATGTGTAGGGTAAATATTTAGTGAGGCGAGCATCAATTTAGCTGCAATCTGCCAGTAAGGCCCTTTACAACACACTGAATGCCTTCCCTGGAAATCACAACTCAACATTAACACACAAATGAGACATTTGTCAGATATGAAGCTGAGTGCTGTGCTCTTGCTTGCAAGCCTGACGGACAGCTGCACCACAGAAGCCTCCTAAAATTAAGATTTCAGGTACTCCAACAATATGCACTTGGCAGTCACTTTGTCTCATCAAGTTATGGAGGAACCAAGACTCTGAAATAAATTTGCTCTAAGTGCTTTTAATTAAAGCTAATTTAGTCAGTTATTTAAAAAAAATCAAGCCGAATATATCTCTACATCTGCCCTTCTGGGCACATATAGAAAAGTTATGCATTTTATAAATTACAATAAATATATATAAATAAATTACAATAAATTAAATACTTTTCCTAATTGCACTTGGGAGTTTTTTTGCCTTCAGTAGCTCCAAGCCCAAGCTCCATCCAACAGAGATAAATGTTAAAGAGAATCTCTGCTGCGTGCCCAACTTTCCATCAATAACTACATGCAGTGACACGTGGTCACCAAAGGAGCAGCCAATGTTACCACCAAGTACTGCCTGCTGCAGGTGGGACACCCAAGCTCCTACCCCTGTAGGATACTTCTGGTGATAGAGAGGGCCTAACCTGTATCCTCCAGGCAATAAGGAACTGAGATCAGACACCTAATGTTAGGAGGTGAATCCTTCTCAAAAGGACCTGAACCATGATCAGAGTCTGGTGGTGAAGCACATAAAACCCTTCTGCACATCAGAATTGAGACCACTAAAATGCTCCAGCCTACCCACAATTTCAGCTCATTTTCTTCATTCAGAATACTTTTCCATCCTTATCCCGTAACTAGAAATAAAATGAGCTGCTGCTCCTACTGATCATCATGCTGCTCTATGACCTAACGATCTCTTCAAGTGATGAATAACACGGAGCTACCAAATGGAAATTTAAAGTAAGAGTTAAAATCTTAACATTCTGGTCGAAGAAGGAAGCGATGAATGGGAATATTTCTAAGGCTATGTACAGTTTCTATAACACATCAAGGTTGAGAAGCAGAAAATGCTTTTCTGGTATTATTTTGATCAATTTCAGAAACACCGTAAGCAAGATTTTCCACAGTCCTTTGATCCCCAATTTTTGGGCAAGGTTATCATGACTTGCACACTCCAAATGTGCATTAATTTCCTTCCCACCATCTCTTCTCCTCTGTTGTTTTCCTGGTCCCACCTCCACCCTTCCTTTTGCCTGTAGGCATTTCCCTCTAGACATCTGTTAGCCAGTTTGAGATGGATAAACTTACATGTGGGATTCACACAACGGAAGTCTGCACAAAAGCTCCTCCTCTGCACCTACAAATCCCACTACCAGTGTGAAACTACTGATAATCACAGACAAAAAAAAAAAAATAAAAGCAGTTCATCTTTTGTAACCTCTCATAAGGACGTTTTTCAGCTGGCGAACTTCTAGCTAGAATTAACTGCATGGTCACGATCATTTTATTTCTTCTAAAAAATTAAGTTTTGTGAGCTGACAGCACTAGAGATGCTTCTGCCTCCACCGACCAAGCACAGCCACTTGCTGTTGCTAATTCCCCCCTTCCCAACCATGTGGGCCTAAGGTGGGGCTCAGTCTCTAGGACTCACTATGGGGCAGCTCTCTGTGCTCTGGTCTTCCTGAAGCACTACAGAAGGCTGCTCCAGACATTTCTTGATAAACTCAAGAAACACAAATGCCTTCTTTACTTCCAGCCCTAATGATCTTCTATGTGGGAGACAGAGAGGTTGGCTTGACCTTGTCAAATGTTGCCTTGCTGATAATATGGCACTGGGACGGAGGACTGGATAGAACAAATAGGGACGTTCTGTAGCTAGGAATAAGATAAGCTCTCTGCTGTTTATGAAGACTTGTTTTAGAACTTGCTTGCTGTCTAGACAATAGATTGTTAGTGGATTAGTGGAAAAACAGTGAATACGCATGTCAGAATATAAAAAGCCTTGCTTAGAAGAATATAAGAGCGATGCAGATGCAGCAATAAAGAAATCTTCCTTGCTCGAGACCTCTGTGTCATGTTGCTATTGTGCAACACAGTTCGTGCTGGGTCACATATGCCTAGAGCAGAGACCTCTGCCCAAGTTGGCTCTCCCATGAGCCACAGGAAGGCAGATTCTGCCCCAATTCCTCTCACCCTTTTGCTATCTTCTCTGGACAGCTAAAATCCACAAGGCATGCAAGGATAAAGCAAAGTCTGCACTTCAGGCACTCAGGGACTTGCTCCAGCACAAACAGGCAACAGAAGAGGAAAGCTGCTTACAATCCCTGCACACCGACACATTAGCCAACGTGCTCACGTTCCTTGAGACCTCCACTGCACAGTCTGAAGAACCTAATACACTACAAATTTCCTTATGTAGGCAGCTGGAGAGTGGGAGAAGTAAAGTCCCAGGGACAGCTTACTTCATGTTACCTTCCACACATCTGTCAGGGTACCTGGGTAGTCCCATCTCTACAGCCTCTCGCTGCCTCTGGAGCATCATTTTGTTAGAAATGCCTTGAATGAAATGAACACCAGGGTATCTTTTCTTTGATGTGAGCAATTTGCTTATATTCTCTGATTCTGCTACCTGTTCTATTAAGAGTGTGCTTGTATGAAACAAAGGAAACAAATATTAGCTCACTTTCCTTACATTAATAAATGTCATACCCTTGGATGCAAAGTCTGTTTTAAATATGAAGTAATCCCAATAGAAATACTGGAAGTGTTTGTCAAGAAGAAGTGTTTAACCAGCAGGCTTCAAAGCCGTAAATGAGCATAACTACAAAAGCTGTTCTGTAGGGTACTGTAATCCATTAAGATTCCTCACAGTTTAAGGTAGAAAACATCACATCTAAATGGCAACGTACATATGCTTTACCTTATAGACAATGCATAGCAGAGGTACTCTGCATTAATTGCTGCCTTGTACTGTAGCCTGACACATCCAACATAACTGGCACAGTTCTTGCTTGGCAGCCCCAGCTGCAGCCCTGTCACATCTCTGGAGAGGGGAGCAGAAGCAGCCTTTGGATGGAGGAAGAAAAGAGATTGTGGCTGTGCAGTTGTGTTTTGGTTCTGGTTCTCCTCTGCCCTGAGCCAGGATTTAAACAGAGGGTTTAACGAGTGCTCCAGTATAGCAGTGACAATCTTAGCTCACCAAAAAATGCAGATAACTCTATCAAAAGCTTTTAAAGTGCTTATAAAGAAAAGTAAAAAGCTGTAAAGATACAGGGCACCCTGTAAGAACTGTGATTTCAAATACATATCTATAATTCTACAAAGCACAGATCCTCAAATCTGGATGAAACTCAGAATGTGAAGTAAGCAGGATATCCATCGTTAGTAGGATCTGGGAATGCCATACAATGGACTACAACTGTTTCCACTGCTATCTTACATGAAAGATCTGTAGCTTTTCAGTAAGAATCTGATACTTTAATACATCTTTTTTCATCAAAAAGCTCAGCTCCTCTTGAAATTATACAAATAACTTGTAGAAAGATAACAACTTGTAGAAAGATAACCATTTGGTAAAGTTCATGGCAAAGTAGATGACAGCAACTACTGATGCTGAAGAGAAAAAAATAAGACAGATGATGGCACTGCAGCTTTCTGACACCCCAAGGCAACTAAAAAAGCTTGTGGTTCAACATCCCTTGTTTGCTTAAATCCAATAGTAGATTTTCTAAGGAAGGCAAAGGATGATTTGCACACACTTACATTTGCACTGGGAAAAGAGAGATCTGCTGCTGATTTATCACAACCAGAACACTGGCTGGGGAGGCTGCAGGCTTGGAAAGCCTTAAGCCGTGAGGTTTAGAACTGAGCTCCGCGTGGCTGCAGCAGCACAGTGCCTGAGCTCCATCTGCCCAGGTACTCTGTGTGAAGGGTAATCCTGCCACTGCAGCCCACATCCATTAATCTCCGAGCGGGACTGAGATAAGGAGGTCATGGAGCCCAGACAGGCTGAATTAAGTTGGAAGTCCCAGCCCATCTCCAACGCAGTCATTGCGGTAGTTTGACTGAACTAGGATTTATTTTCAAGCTTTAATTGTATCTACATTGTTTGCTTTGTCTGCAGAAATCGCTGCACTTACTGAGTACCTGAATATCTGATCCAGACCTACGGTGAAACGTCAGTCTTCCATCCCTGGAAGGCCAAGTTTCCCACGGAAAGCTGCCCTCCAGGAAGGGCAGGGACAGACGGCGGTAAATGAAGACGACCTTGAAGCGCATTGCTCGAAGAACTGACAGGCCTCCCACGGAGGGAATAACGCAGCTGAATTGCAGTCTCACTGCTAACAGTGGTTGTTGCTATGGTGATTGATACC
Source organism: Oreortyx pictus (assembly GCA_036925125.1). Lineage (NCBI taxonomy): Eukaryota > Metazoa > Chordata > Aves > Galliformes > Odontophoridae > Oreortyx > Oreortyx pictus. The sequence continues at coordinate 5,054,469 of JAUPFR010000010.1, read as the reverse complement.
GAAAAGCCCATATAGACGAAGACTGCAGAAGGAATAGTAATTCCTGATATTGTTCAAATCACTAATGGAGCTAAGGAGCCATTTCACGCACTCCTGCAAATGAATATTTGCATGCACTCGCTGCCTTTGCCACGCCGCTCCCCTCAAACACCAGTGAGTTGTTTTCCCCTTCTCCATGGTGTTATTTCCATAGTATTGGTTAATTATAAGGAGCAACCAGATGCCAAAGCCCCTGCTGACTTGTAACGGGTGGTTCAGAAATGCATTTACTGTTACAGAATGTGTATTTCTGAACAATCATATATTCATTCAAAGTGGTCTTCTGAAAATAGAATTAATTATGAGCCCATAATTAACGAAGATAAGCAGTTTATCTAAAAAAGATACGTACACTCTGAATTTCCTCCATCTACCATGTTGCTTATGCGCAGTAAGGCTGCAAAATTCATTCCTTCACTTTCCTCAATTTCACTCCATACTGGGAAAGTGCTAGGAGTTTATCACAGGCTTTTTTGGTTAAGTGACATCAAATAAGAACAAGTGAGTCTGGTGTAGAGGATTTAGAGGTAAAATAATGCAGCTTGGGGGAAAAAAAAAAGGGGGGATGGTCAGAATACCAAAGGTTGACAGCTTTGTTCAAATGACAGACACTCCACAGGGATCTTGTGAGGATAAAGACCTATCATTACTTCTTTATATTTTGATTGAGATGTAATCAGCTGAATCGGAATGTACTTGCCAAAATTTAAATGGGAAAAAAAAAATGCTGGGATGCGTTCAGTGGGTTGGTTTTTTTTACTCTGAAAATTGGAATCTGTATGGGACATCAGCACCGCTATTCCCTCAGACATAACTTATTAAAACAGCAATTTTACAGATTACACCAATCTGGCAAATCCCTCAGAAGCATCTAATAACATCCAAGAAGCTAGCAGCTGCATCCACACCCTGTTTCTGAGGAAGGTATAAGAGCAGTGCTTCCAGCAACCAGCGCAGAGTGTCACTCAACACGGCCTCGATCCTGTGCCAGTGCACCCCAAACCCACACTGCACTGCATGCAGAGCTCCTGGATTCATAAGGACCCCATGGCCTGTGGGGCAGCAGTCCATGCAGACCCTTCTGTGTGATCAGGAGTTAATCTTGCCATTGCTGAGTTCAGATCACAGATACTTTCCCAGGAATGGCTTGTTCCATAGATTTCACCTTCTGTCCTTTTACTACACAGAGGCATGGGCTGTCTTACACCTGCATGATTTCACCGTGTGCAGGTTTATCTGTCAAACCCACAGCCACATTTGCTGCCCTCTGGGTCTGTCCCTGAGCCATCGGGCCAAGAAATCCTTTGGCTGCAGCAACTGAGAGCTCCTGGCTTTTAACTCAAATGAGTAAAAAGGGACGAGGCAGTGCTCCCATTTCTAGCAATGAGGTCAGTGCCCCATTATATCTCCACTTCCACTAATTTAGTTTCCTTTGATGGGACTTTTCTGTAAGAGGAGGTATTTTTCCTCACTGCAGTTTGCTTCGCTATTGGACTCAAATTTTCACTGTATTTAGCACACGGCACCATTAACTTTTGGAGCAGAGACAAGGCAAGGAGTCGTCACAAACCCTTCTGTAACATCTCACCCAGCTTACCCAGCTGTCTCTCACATTTCTGCAGGACCAAAGATCCAACATAACGGCAATCGTAAAGATCCTTCTGAAATAAGAGAGTTTGCAAGGCCATGAGAGGAAAGGATGAATACTTCAAAGAAGAAGCACAGAGGATATGGCAAGACAGGCAGCAGGACTGTTGGAATGAAGGTTATGAATATTTGCTCAGACCATAGATAACAGATGTATGAAGACCACGGAGGTGGATTTGGGAGGGAAGAGACTGACAGCCTCTTTAGGAAACAACAAGCCCCTAATTATCTTTACTTATGTGATATTAGGGGCTCAGCTATTATATGAGGTAAACAATGCACCTAAATAATGTACCGATAATCCCACAAGAAAAGAAGGCAATCATATTTGGGAAAAATACCTTAGATTTTCCACACAAATGGAAAATGAAAGCACTGAGTGACACTCAGTGCGATTAGAAGTGTAAGGGTCACATGGTATCTGCACTCACTTTAATAGTACTGAGATTTCTAGGACATAAGGTTTCACCCTTCCACTTCTACTGCTTTGAAATGGAGGGCAGCACTTTGCTGAATTGGGGCTGAGAAGATGAATCAACTGTAGAGCATAAACATTTATTTTTAAATTTCTGGAAAAAAGAAGCACAGATATATATATATATATATATATATATATGCACATAAACTATGACTTCCCAAGTCATATTTTACCAAAGAAATAAAATTTATTTGCAAAATGTAAGTAAAACTAATCCAACCACCTTATCTTCCTGTTTGAATACAGTGTTTCAGCTACCAAGATAATTTTTAGATGCTGTTTCATTCGTTGACACAACTCACAAAACAGCTTCCCCTCCCCCCTAGTCAAACACTACATGACCCTCTCCTGCGTAGGACTGTGCTGAGTTCAAGCTAGCTGATTCTGATTCAGATTTAAAATCATATGCTCAGGAAGAGCAACTGTTAAGCTCTGCTTAATTAGTGAAATGCATATGTACCCACGACCACTGAAGGGTGGAACTTCTACCCACGCATCTGCCACCGTAACGTGATCATTGGCACTGACAGTTAAAGGAGATTCTTCCCTTTCAGATGGATCAACTCAGAAACATTGGTCAGTTCTTATGAAGAAATCACTTCAGGGACGTGAAATACAATCATATTTGGCAATAAAATGCAATTTCTTGGCTATTCCAACTCCAAGAGCTCTACATGTTGAAAGACAGACTGCCCAGAAGACAAGCATCAGCTTGCATCAAATTCTGCTCCTTTGATAGTGTGAAATATGATAGGAAAGAAGCATTTTTGTGTATGCACATGTAGCACGCAGTCCAGAAACACTAAGTGGTTCTTAGTGTGGTTCTAATTAACCAAAAATTTTTTTAAAATATAGACAATTATTTCATTTCTCTGTTCCATAACTCTAAAAATAAATTATCATTTGGGGTCTCTAGGAGTGGGTGTGTCAGAGTGCCTGCAGTGCGTTCTCTTTGCATCTACTCCTTTTTTCTTCATGTTCCTTGCCAGGAAAACACCAAAGGAGTTCTACATTTGGAATTGCCTTCCTTTTTGATTGTGCTCCCTAGCTGTATGATTTGAAGGATTAGTTACTCAAACAACACATTGATACAAACAGTTAATGTGAAACAGAATGATCAGCACTGTGCAGATGTGTATGGATAGCCAGCAAAACCCGCTGTGGTGAGAAGGCACTGCTCCATGCTAGGAAACTCCATCTGCACAACATGTATCTGTTCCTCCTTACACCTGAACTTAACAGACAGCACTGGGAAAATGAAGTCCTTCTGCAGACAGAGCCTTGGCTGAGCTCAGACCATGGCTTTTGGGTTTAACTCCTTGACTGCCTTCCCCCTAACCTCAAGTTGATGCAGTATTTTCCATTTAATTACAGCATTAACAATGGGACTACCTTCATGTTTCTGTAGGAATGCAATTAAAGGTAACTGCCAAGCTCACTTTTCTTGCTATTTTGTTTTGAAGGAACTAGGGATAAATATGATTATGGGATGAGATTTTTCCTACGCAGCAATGGGGATTTTTCTCCAATTACTACTGCTTTTGAAGGAGCTCTAATACTTTAAGCAGTGATAAAGTGGCAGCTGTACATGTTTAATTTCTGAGAGCCAGGGCATAATGCATAAGCATTAATCCCTCCAGCTGTCCAGTAATTAAACATCATGTAAAGCCCAGAAGATATCACTGCTGTGCTACCTTATCTTATTTATGAAGGAATTTCATTTGTTAAATCTATAATCATTTTCTTCCCATTCTCAGAAATAATTGTAGAATTCCTCCACCACGTCAAATGTACTCAAGTTACAACTACCTTCTAAACAAATGACAGCAACTTTAGGCTAGCCATGTTTCCTTTCACCACACGCTGAAATAATCATGAATATTAGAAAAATATTCTTTTGATGAGCACAAATGCAATAGTATGAACTTTAACCCCATTAAAATTCAGTTTCTCAGGGAGATTATATGGCAAAACCTGATCCTTTGCATTTGATTTCCTTCTGAACTCACTGAGGAACGTGACATTACTGTGCACCTTGCCTGTTAACGAAGACAACAAACAGAATTCCTAATTTTGAGGAAAGCATGTATTAATAGGCTGCAAAGGAAGGCAAAGTTAGTGCTGTATCACTGCCAAGGTAAAAAGCTCTAAGCAGCATCTGCAGAGAGCTGGCATGAGCAGAACTGGTATGGCCCATAGATGGCTCTGGAAGTGACTCTGATATGCAAAACACAGGCACCTTTCTGAATCCATGAGAAAATGGCAAGATGACACAAAGATCCTTATCCCTACATGATGAAACAATTTCACTGTCAACAGAAAGGAGAGATTTTCTAATTTCTGTGAGTGTAGGGGCAGGAACAACGCAGAGGAAGATGGCTTTAAATCAGCTTTGTAATTTCCCCTCTTCAGCTGGCTCATCACCACATGGATCTGCTAGAGGGATCAGACCAGCTTGGTTCTGCTTTCTGTCAAATGCTCTCAGGTGACACCAGGGCATTGGAAAGGCCTGACTGACCTTTTTCTGCAGTTGGATCCTCCAAGAAAAGGACCACTCACTGCTGTGTACTGAGAGTCACATACTTGCCAGGGCTTTGCCAGAAAAGTGAAGAGTTCCTGCACTGAGGATCTTAGAATTTATAGACACCACGGGAATCCAGAGCTGTGAGCAAGGACATGGGGCTTACAAATGCAAGACCGTGCTTACTGTTGCTCCCCCATTAATTTAAGAAGTATTCCTAGTCTGCTCAGTTTTTATTGAGCACATCGTCTCTTGGAACTGAAAATTCAGAACTAATTCTGAGATATATAGTAGACAATTAAAAGCCGTAAGATCAGAGTTCAAAAGTCTCTCTGCGGAGTATCAGACAAGTAAAAAAAAAATCAGTCTTTCACCAAGTAGGAAATCTGAGGAAGAAGTAAAGAAATGTTTATAGGAATGGGGACTGGCATATGAAAGTTAAGAAAGAACTCAGTCCCTGCTGCTGTCACTGACTGAACAGAGCTCTGCTCCTTTTCTTCAATCCTTTGAAAGAGCAGCATATTCAAATACTGCACTGGGAAGACATGCACCCACATATAATACTCCTGACTTACTTAAAGCTTAATATATTAAAGGTGTGTTTACATAAAGCTATAGAGAGCTGGGATCAGCATCCCCCGTGGGAACCAGCAAGCTCATCTCACATGGCACACAGTAAAAATAGGCTAGAGATACAAGCACACAGCTATTAGATGTAAAGATGTGGGACCTGTGGGACACCGAAACACGTTCAGGTTAAAAGAACATCATCCAAGGGCAAACAACTTAGTACCTTACAAACAGAGTATTTACAGATTTCCTAAAGTGCTGTGCATTCTGCAGATATGCTCTTCTGGGAACAAAAAGATTTGTGTCTAAAGGAGCGTAAACATAAAAAAACCAGAAAGGTAAAAAAAGGCAAAAAAATGCAAAAGGACATATTTAAGATCTTGCTGTCTCGTGTAACACAGATACAGGTCTTTTCTCTTACAGCATAAGACAACCTCAATAACAAGGCCATATCTGTCAGGGGACATTCTTGCAGGAATTCCTGGCTCTCTGAGACAATGACAATGCTAGGAGATCACTATAAGATCACTATTTTTACCTGCGTAAGTTCCCACACATTGCTCTCTCTCTCTGTGCTGTACTTAAACAGAATAAATCATTGTATGGGAAAATCAGTACAGTGTAATGATATATTGATGCATCTGCTACAAAACAAGGGATATTGTACAGCTTCTTTATTTGCAAGACAAGCTCTACTCTGGGTGCAAAAACTGGCAGGTGAGAACCAGTAAAAGGCCGAGAGGAGATAGGGCCTGCACATGGCTCTCCCTGCTGACCATCCTACACTTCAGACACCCATTAAAGAGATGCAACATCCACTGTAGCTGTGAGAGGATGGTAGCACTCTTTTTCTACAGCTATGCTGAAAATGCCTTCTGCGTTCCTAGGCAGGTGACAAAACACTAGTTGATGTCTCTCTCAGAGATTTAACAGGTTCTGTAGTAGTTCTTAAAACACAGACCAATCCAGAGCTGTGATGCTCTACGTGCGGACTCTCACATTTAATTTCTCTTTTTAGTCTCAGTAAATGTGTTCCTAAGCTTATCCAAACAATTTTTTATGAAGATGAGGTATATCTGGAGCAGAAAACCTTGACAACAGGAATCAGGCCAGTAAATTCAAGATCATTCTTACATTAACTCTTGCTACCTGTTGTAGAGAAGCAAACCAGACTTAGGACTTTTTATAAAGACACATACTAATTCTGGTCCAAAGAACCAAAAAGTAAGTTTAATTTCATGTATCCTTTCATTAAAAAAAAAAAAGGCAGTTATCTGCATTTTCAAAAATTGTGCACTGAAAGTTAGCAGAAGTCTTAAAGCCTACTGCTCAAACTGCTGGAAGTAAATTAGTCAGGCAGACGGACACTTAGATACCTACATGCAAGGATTAATACCCGCAACTAATCCCTGGTGCAATTACAACCTGTGCAGGCACAAATCTGGATCCCTAATCACTGGTGCTTTATGCAAAGCAGGTTAAATAATTCATTGCTTCCACTGCTTCCTCAGTGGAAGTTTTTCCACAGATGAAAACCTTATTATTTTTACATCTTAATTGTGGGTAAACAACAAAAAGCAAAGCAAAACACACACACAAAACCAAAAACAACCACACCACTGCCTTTCCATCCAGTCACGATGGGGTCTTATCTATCATGTTGCTGTTCCTTCTCCCAGACATGGCAAACTAGATCCTTGTTTCAGACTAATTTCTTTACTTCCAAGGATAGCATTCTATAGGGCTGGATTCTATGGTGGGAGATGTGGAGCTTGAGGAAATACGTGACCTATCATCCAGGATGATGCATTTTTTTCAACATACCTCTGCTCAGGTAAGTTCAGAGCTTGCTAACTATGCTGATGAATGCTACACAAGGATACCATTCAAGGCTGCAAATTCTTTCATTTCTTGAAGGAAAGATATCCTAAGCATTGCAGTGACAAATCCATTTCAAACCACATAGGGTGCCAGCAGTAAAAGCGAGTCTTCAACAGTGACCAAAAAAGAGGACGGCAGCCTGCAAGTTCCAACAAGGACGTGGCCAACACAAAGCATTAAAGGAGAACCCAACCCAAACAGAAAATCTCATATTCTTATTCAGCACTTTCCCAAAAACTCTTATCAGCAACTTCTCTCTCCACAGCTGGCCTTACCACCAGCGTCCATACTGACTGTGCAGGGTACATTTCACATTGATTCAAAAAGTAATTACATAATTCATGAAAGAAAAATCCATCAAGAATTATCCAACACAGAACAGTATCAGAAAAGCAAGTTGCTGGATGCCAGAGGCAGACATAGGAAGAAGAATCTGAGTATACTTGCTTGGTTTTTTTCAGTGATGCTACTACTGGAATCCTTGTTTTTCTCACACATACACTCCTTTACTCTCCCTTAACTCGGAATGTGAACATTTTGACACAGGAATAGATGCTTGCACTGTCTCATCACAACCAGTCCCTGTTCCTACCTTTGCAAACCAGTACAACATTTATAGATTTATAAATTAGAAACGCAGGAATGCAGGCTCTAGTAATGTTCAAAAACTCCGTATTTAGCAAAAAATCTTTTTGAAGGTTTGTAATACTATGAGGTGGTTATTCCTATACAGAAATTGGAGCATCTGTAGTTAAAATATGCTTAGAGTCTCATATTAGTTCAAAGCAATGGTTTTCCTGACATTGATTTGGGAAGAGCTCAGGGTTTTTCATCTGGGTGCTTTCACTAACATTATCTTCAAGTCATCTTCCATTTGTTTATTGCACATGCAAGCTCTCAACATGGCAATTAGTGTAAGCACAAACAAACTCTCTTCTAAACATTTGTCTAGAAAAATGTGTTGTCTAAGGACAACTTTGTCAGCTCTGTGAGAGGCGCAGCCTCAGCTGGTGCTCTGCTCCAAGGGGTTGCAAGTGATAGCCAGGGATGGAACCTCATTTAAAATGAGAATAACAAAGTGAGTGCAGAGGTAAAAAGAAAAAAGAAAAAGAGGTCTGAACCTAGGGTCAGCTATTTTCCTTTTTTTGAATCGGGATGATGTGTGCTACCGAGATAAGAGAAACCGGTTATAGAAGGATTCTAAATAGAAAAGAAATGGGAATGTTCACAGAGTATCAGTGGATAGGCTTAGTGAGGTTCTATCAGATTTGGATAAAAGAGAGGATAGCAATCAATTCTCTGCAAGCTCTCAGAGTTTAAACGGCTAACACATTTGTTTTCATCCATGACAAAAACAACCTTAATTTGACAAGCACCCTCATTGAAAATGCACCCAGGACAGGCATTCAGAAGCGCCACCTGCTTCCTTCTTGGGCTAAATTTAATGCCTCTGAAAGAGGCTGAGTCAACAGATCTTAGGATTGAAAGCCTCTGATGCTTGCACCAACCCAGGAAGCTCAAAGTCCACTGGCCAGTGCCTTCCTGACTCATCCCCTGGCCAGAGGACAGCCACATTTGGACTCAGCAGCGATTGCCACCTCACTCCCACTGAGATGGCAGCCACCACTGGCATGACATTCAATCATAAAGAGCTAAGTGAAAACCATATTCAACTCTCATGAGTTACCCAGCAACCATCAGAAGATGGTAATTTGTCCTTGAAATAAATTTCCATTTTACTAACCTACATGTGCACTAGAACTGCAGAAAATGAGTGAGGCTAGAGATGCTGAAACATCCAGAAGGGAAACACTCAGCCTTTTCTAAATTTGTTAATAGCATAATTATGCTGAAATTACATGGCATCCAGAACATATTTAAATTCTTTTTGGGGGCTACCTCAGAGTCTTGAAAAGAAGAACTTCAAAGCAAGCAGTTTCAAATGAAGGTTTTTTTTTTTTTTTTTTTTTTAATAAATAATAGACTCCATGCAACAACTAGTGTGAGCAGCATTAAATTAGTGGAGGTATCCACCAGCATAAAATTGTTTTAACTTCATTAACTCCTACTGAGGGAAAGAAAATCTTATTTTGCTAGCAGTTATGCTTCTCTTCTGAGCTTTTCTCTAAAGCAGTTCAACGACAACAAAAAAAAAGCATTTGCTATAGAGAGAACACTAAGGTTTTAATAAAGAAAGATACTTCCAAAAACCATCAAAGCATAATTACCTTAAAGGACAAAGGATTAGGGCACATTACCAACTTATCACATCATAATTAATGAATAATAATGAATAAAGGAATGGTCCACACACAGACACTTAATTCCACATGAATTAGGAGTCAATGTAAGGCAGACTATGCCTTTTCCTTGCAAGTCAACCCAAGTGGATCTATGCTGCATGTAGTCAGAGCAGGCAGAGAACTCATCACACACACAGTAACCTGTTACCATTACTACCCTGGACCACAGAGACATGCAAAACAGAACAGAGATGCTTTGGAAAACTTCATGTCTCATCTGTACTGCACTGAATTAGTGATTTATATAGAACCTTCATACTTTATACAGCAGCAGTTACACAGAGCAAGAGAGAAATTCTTAATAGCCTGGGACTATTTACACACAAAGAAGTTAATAATGACAAGTAATAACAATATACAACTAATAACAGAGTTATACAAAAGTAGTAATAGGAATGAGATTTTACTTCTGCATAGTAAAAGACAGACTGATATTCCTTAAGTCCTGGTGGTCTGCATATAGACCAAGCTGGAAAATCAGCTGAGATATCAAAGGGAGGCACAAAAAATGAGTCAAGCAGTCATTCAGAAGAAAAACACTTGACAACAAGAAGCACACAGAACTAAATATGTTTAGTCTATCAAAAAGACAGTTTGAGAAATGACTTGATTACATAGTGTAGGAGTTTTCACGGAGGGAATACACTGTTAAAGAGCTCTTTCATTCAGGAGAAAAAGGCCTAATGAAAGGCAATGGCCATTGAGGGACTGAATTTAAAACTGTTACAGTAAATTGTATATCATTCTCTCTCTGTCCGGTAAAATCAACAAGCCATTTACAAAGAAAAGTCCAGACCTATCTATTACATCCCAGCAGAAGCTAACATAGCCAACAGGGCTATGCTCTGCAGGAGGAAGAAGGTGGCAGTAAGCTGCTAAGCTGTAAGAGAAAAATGTTTGCTATTTAAGTCCTTAACACATCACCTGGGTATTAAGCCCTCATAATCACGACCAACTAACTATATTCTACTACAGCAGTAGAAGAATACTTAGTTCTCCATAGAGTTCCCTTTATATACTCCATCCATCTCCAACTGTAGAATCCCTTGTTCACATCTTATTTCTAAGATACACTACTTAGCATTGCAAATGCAGAATGAATGAATTTTGTTGGCAGAAAAGTCATCCCTTTACATGCAATTTGTAATAGTCACTCTAAAACTTTTATAGTCCTAAGGGGAGACGTTGCATGTGTATTAAAGTATTTCTCCAACTCACCAGGAGCACATCCAGCCTCATCAATACCACTTTCACAGTCCTTCTGACCATCACATCTCCAGGACGATGGGATACATTTGTTGCTTAAGTCTCCACAGCTGATTTTTTCAGCTGGACATACTTGTTTGGCTAGAAAAATAAAGAAAAAACATACAAGTTTAGCATATTTCTAGACACTGCTAACACCGTTTGCACTTCTAAAGTTACTTTCATTTTGTATGGCTCAATCCTGAGACTTGTAACAAAATGTGGGGCCCACAGTTTTCAGGTCTGTCTGCTTACATGCTCCCTAAGAGAGATCAAAGTTACATGCATCACATGAATCAACAGCCTGTCCCCTCAGCATGTGCCTGACCCAGCCACCCTGCTTTAGGAACACAACCATACAGCAGCACGCAAATAAAATGAACTAACCAACTAAAACAAAACCTAACTGCCTAAATTAAAGGAGGCTGTGATCTAAGACATGGAGACACAGAAAGACACCCGAAGCATAAATCCCAAGTATATCCAAAGAATACAACTATGAAAAACTCCTGCCAAGTTTATGTGGAACCACATAAGCTATGAAACTTATTCTCTTCTTATAGCCATTCTGCACTGCCAAAATTCACCCTTTTTTTTTTTTTTTCATACTCATGTAGAGAGCAACAGATCTACATTTATTGTGACAAGGCTCCTTGCATACTAACGCCCGATCATTCCAACGTTGTTTAGTATTCTGGAATCCTCACCCAGTTTGGCAGGATTTGCTTATTATGCAGATCAACTCTTCTGCTCAAAATGATACATTTTCAAATAGTTTTTCCGTAGGTAATAATAATTATAATGCTATATATGGCTGCAATCCTACTGAAAAGGGAGAAACCTAAATTCTAAATAAAACCTTAAATTCTGGATGAGAACTGAAAATATCTTTCATGATATGCTACCCTGGTAAAGAAACTAATGGAAAGCCTGTCTGCTTTCCAAGTACTGAACAAGAGAGGATGAAAATGACGCCCTTCTTTCCACCTGCACAAGAAGGCATCAGAGGGCTCTCTCACAGACTCAAAGCATCAACTGCCCACTTAAAAGTAACATCATTTGACTATAGGACTTCTCCATCTTCTCAGCACCTTGGAGCGCTTCAAAAGCGGTTTCTAGAATTAGGTCCTGCCACAGGCAAACAGTTAATAACAGACATAATGAAGTTTTGTAACAGGGGCAGAAAAGCATTTCTGCTGAAATTTGCTCATGACATACCTACGTAACGTTACTGAATGCTGCATGATCTAAAGTGAGGTGGTGGGGAAGAGATCTTACTTAGGGCTTCTGTTTTTCATGCATCGAGAAATAAGTGGGTGAGGACAGGTGAGAAGACTTTCCACACACCTGATTTTAAAGAAGGTGAAATACAATTCTAAAATGTCATCATAACACTGAGATCATCAGCTAGCTACTTACTGGTCATTGCCTAAGTGGGCTTTACTTTCACTTGGGTGCTCTGGGCACATGCTTAATAGCTTTGGCAAGCTGAAAGGTTTGGAGAAGCATGGACAGAAGACTCCTATTTATGGAAAACAATCTCTATGTTATTCATCTCACAGACAGAGTAATTACAGTTATTTGAAAAATGTAAATCAAAGCTTGAACTTGCAGGGATGCAGTAAAAGAAGTTGCTTTTGCTCGCAGTTAATCCAATCTCTGCATTTCAATGGTTTCTGCACTTAAGCACCACCACATGGAAGCCAACAGTCTGTAAGCACTAGCAGGTGACAGATAGAGGACTCTGCATAAAACTGGAAGCACAACTCTGATGAAAACACTTTGCCTTATTTCAGCGAGGTTGCTATTTTCAACCAGAGACACTGCAGCAGTGCAGGTGGACTCAGTGTCAGTGTTTGTGCTATGAAATGGGCTTTTAGCAGCTGCAAACCAGACTTACATTTCTGTTTCTGCACGCTGATTACACAACCACCAGACCTTCTGGACTTACGTGACCAAAATATTTACTTTCTTCTTTCCTCTTTACCTTCCCAGAAAGAAAAGAGTTAGCACCATACATAAGAGTGAGTGCTTACCCTGGATATAGTCTGGATCAACTTGAGCTATAGCAAGGCCTGTCTTTTCAGAAAAGCACCATTAAACAACTCAGTTGAAATGTCAGACACATCAACACCAATTTATCACAATGAACTGCAAATGCCAAGGATGGACAACAATGGTTTATTTATAAGGAGACAAGAGCAAAGAAGACAAGAAGGTTCCATTTACTCACTACCGCCAATGGCACATTATTCTTTTTCTTTACATGAGGCTACAAAGTCTTTTACAGAACTACAGAGCCTAACTGGCGCCCCACTGTTTGCTTCCTCTTGTGCCACTGCTGTGCTTTTCAGGCTCCGGACATCATGTATATTCAAGAAAGCCCAAGAAAACAGAATTGATTTACTTTCAGAAGACCGTCTGTCAGGTTCTCACCAAACAGGTACTCTAGGAGCATACACAAAATGTAATTAACCAGCTTCTACTGGTGGGAAACACACAAGATTTTTCATCAACAGTCTGAAAAGAACTCCCCTTTGTGGAAACTCATCATCTTACAGGTCTGGACAGTTTCTCAGTCTGTTCTGAAATAACTTCCCATCCTCTCCAGACTGCCCCCTGCATTTATCCAAGGTTCTTCAAACAAACAAACAAACAAAAAAAAAAGCCAGTAAAGGAACAGAGAAACTACTATACTAAAATGGTTTAATTCATTTGGACATGCCATTTAATTGCTCCTCAAAACCTCTACTGCTACACACAGAACAGACCTTAAAATTTCTACCTTCTCATTACCCAAAACAATGGTTTAGTTGTTCTTTGTTAAAGGAAGGTTTGGTTTTTTAGCAAGGATATCTCTCCTCAAATACCAACCTTAGATCTTCTTTAGTCATAGCTGGCAGTCCTACGTCAGAGATATACCATGAACAACATACACATTTATACTTGTCCTCTGTGTTTCCATCCAAGACAAACACAACTGTTAAACAAGCACTGTTCAGATAAGAAGGGATCCAAAGGGCAGAGATTGCTTTAGGAAATTCAGGACTCAGAATTCCCAATTTCTGGAGATGTAGAGTTCGAAAAAACATCTCAGTCACAAGTTACCGTATTTATTGCATATTATAGATATGAACGTATATTACAGTCTACAGTCTCTACTGACTTCCATCCGATACATTTCCACTGAATTTTCTGGGATGCGTAACAACATTTCAAAATGCATCTTGTGAATTCAATAGTTATTGCAGCTGAAGGGGTGTGAGTTCAGCCTGTGGTGGCATTTTCCCTTGCCTTTTCTCCCATCTCTGCATGGATGGTGCCTTCTACACCATTCACCCACATGTCCCCTCTAGTTCAGGAAAACTTGCTTTTGTTGTAGTAGGGTTATGTGAAGTAAACAAGACACATCAGATTTTCACTCTGCTAACGCACAGTTTCTGTGGGTGCTTGCATTTGGAGCCATGTGCAAACACAGAATGCACCAAAGGCAGTGATAAAGAATTGTTCCCACAACAGGTTAAGATTCAGCAGTGAACTTCACCTTCTGTCACACTGAGAGTCACCCTGCTGGGACGACCAACTTGATGTAAATTTACAGTTTCTACTCAAGTCAGTGCAAGTTTAGCCTGAAACAGATTTTGTTTGCTGACCATACTTACAACAGGCATACACTTGAGAACACTGAGAAAATGAAGATGACTTTGTGTTTCCAGTTGAAACCAGCCCAGGCCAAAATGAAAGGCACAAACAATGGCTTACATGAATTAAGGCTGCATCACTCGGAGACTTGGAATGAGACCAAGCCCCTACCACAAATGATGTCTTTGTTGACAGCCACCCGCTAGCACAGGATGGTCCCTGCAGGTCAGAATTAGGGCACACTGCAACACCACTTCCCAGGATTGGGGAATGGGAGCTGCTTGCCACTCAAGTCCACGTTTTGGAATATGTGCAATAACCTTTGTGTGAGCACGTAAAGGCAGAGTAACAGTGAAAACCTATTCTTCCTACAAAGACAGATAATTAACTTAAGGCCATTACCTTCAGACTTCTAACATATATTGCCATAGGGAACTCAAGACAAATTAGGAGATGCTACTACAAAAATGTAACTTTAAAAGGAATCATATCTTAAAAAGCCTAAACAGTTGATAAACCTGATAAAAAGCAACATTATATGATAAGATTTATACGATGGTGATTTACGTTCAGAAGTTCCTGAATGAATGAAAAAGGATTTATGGAGATTTAAATCCACAGCACTGCATAGTACAGATCTTAATAAGCTTGTTCCCGTGTGCTTGTAAAAAAGAAAAAAAATTCAACTAGGAGTCATCAATGAAACAGTCATCCAACTCCTACCTAGAGCAGAGAGGGCTAAAATAGGCTAAATGTACAAAAGGTTTAGGATGTCTAGAACAGAGAGCATGTACCGTGCCCTTGTGCAGACTATCACCTTTGTGATTATCATCTGATTATCATACGATCAGAGTAAAATAATCAAAATCCTATGGTAAATTCTAATTGTTGAAACAGGTTACCTATCAAAATAAAAGCAAGGTAGCTTTTACGAGAAAGACACGTTATAAGCAGACAATACAAACAACATTAATGAAGAAAGTGATTTCAGGGTCAGCACTGGATACTTTTAACAGGTTACTAAAAAGCGTGACCAACACAAAGAGATAGGATCTTTCTATAGTGGGCTGAAAAGACAGATGGCATCAGGTTTTATAGTAACAAATCATCAAGTTTCATGTCCTGGGACTTCAGTCATCTGCATGGGTTGTGAAGGGTGTCCTTACCAGAGCTCACAGCAATCGTGGCACATTTGTGATTTTTTTTCCTAATGTATCCAAGGATGCCTACAATACAAACCCACGTCTGGCTACAGGGAACCTTTAAAATTTATCACAGTCCACTGTGATCCCCCATAATTAGTGATGCAGGACACTGTCAAGGCAATTCTGATTCAGGCAGCTCTTAGGAGAATAAAATACTCAAAGGCAACAGCTGACCCAGCACACAGACTGGTAGCAATGTAGCTGGGAATGAGAGAAGTTCAAACAGACATGCTATAGGAAGAAAGAAGAGTGTCAAGGAAGAAATGAGAGTCAGGAGGTTAAGGTAGCACAAGCCAGCCAAGAATGGAAGTTGGCTAATTAACCCTGAGAAATGCCATTTTTTACAGGAAAACTTGTCCGGTGCCCTAGTTCAGTGACTCCAAAGCCCTGTGAGCAAACAGATTCCTTGAACAACTTTCCAACTTTCTCACAGCTGACAAATTGATGCATTGAGCTGCTGAATGCAGCTCTCTGCACTCACAATGGCCTTGAGGAGCAGAGGTGTGCAGCTGGGAACAACTGCCTCAGCCTTCCTCCACTGACATGTGACTTATTAGAAGTCTTCTGTCATCTATTCAGGTACTGGCCCGGTGGTGTCAGCTCCGTGCGTACAAAGCACAGCCTAATTCCCATTATCCAAGTGTCCCATGGGCACACCAGCCCCAACTCTGAAAACTGATTTATGAAGCCTATCCCTTATGACCTGAGTTAGCAAGGACTGTGGAAAGGGCTGTTCTCCACAGAAACACAAGTACTAACTATACTCTCTCAATCTGCAGCAGTACAGTCATACTATTTTCTTTATTTGTAGGCTTTAGGTTTAAATGCATTGCAGCTTCATCAGCATCAACCTTCTCCACTAAAGACTCAGCAACAAAATACTCCAGATTGCAGCACACAACCAATCAATCATACTTCCCTGTGTCACTTGTAACTCAGCAGTTTGAAACCACCTTGCAACAAGCTCTGTAAGGATACTTTAAACCAAAGCTGCATTTTCTATTTTTTTTTCTGAATGAAATGTTCCCTGCCCATTTTTGTTTTATTGATACAGAGTCTTGTAACCTTGCTTCAACTCTGTGGCACTGTGACCCTGATCTGTTAAAAGATGATTTCTAGAAAGAACCCTAGCAGTAAGTCCACCAGCCACATCCCCTTGGTCAGCACCACAGTTCTTAAGAAAGGTGGCTGTACACAGCACCAGGAACTAAGAAGCCCACGAGGCTGAAGGCTGAGCAGCCAATGAGAGCTGCTAGTCCATTTGCCTTCCCATACACGAACTCCTAGAATTCCCCATAATATGCAAATGAAACCATTCCAATCTTATTACAACAAATCCAGAAGGAGATGCAGAAGAAGGCACATTTCAGACACATTCAAGCACAGTGAAGCTCTTGCTTTCCTCACCTCAGAGCCAAATTAATCATCAGTTCTAAATTAGGCACAGCTTAAAAAACAGTCCATCAGACTGTATCAAACAATTAACAAAAATCAGCCTATTGACGTCAGTCATAAACTGAAGATAGGAAAAAAAAAAATCATACTGGAAGGTCTGAAGGTATGTCTAAAAATCACCAAAGTGAAAGAAGAGCCTCTGCAAAGTGGCTTCATTTTACCCATTTTACTATGGATTTGAAAGTACTAAAGAGACCAAAGCAAGCATCCACAGTGATACAGGGATGAACTCACTGGCCAGCTAACTTTGTAAAAGGGGTGCTGTGGAAACAAATCACGTGAAAGAACTCCTCACAGTTAAGTGGCTATGTACTGCTTGCACCCATTCAGATAACTGGCAGATAATTTATATGCAAACTGTATGATGTTCACCTTTCTGTGGCAGTAATGCCACCTATTATCACTTAAGTGATAACAAGGAAGTTGTTGTATATTCTAGTATTATGCTAAGATAGGGATAGTTTGTTATCTGATGAGCTAATGAATCTGCTGTTAATTGCATAACCTTCCTTCAGTACAGTACTTTCATTCATCAAGGGCACGGATTAAACATCCTCTTGGCATTACAGCATCCTTATAATTAATAATATATTCTTCTCATTTCTAAATATAGCCTATAATAAGAAGCTTTAAAGAATCCGAGCTGCACCTTTCAGTAAGAACTTTTGATCAGAAGGAAACAAGCCAGTTTGTTCAGACAAGGGATCTGCTCTGTGTTTACTAGCTTTGCAATAGACCCAATCCTGAAGGCAGTGCAAGCTGGGCCCAGCTGCAAAGCCCATCAGTGTCAGGAAACGCCTTTCTATCTGCAGCAGTCTTTCTATCTCAGAGGATATTTCATGCAGATCAGAGATGCACAGAAGTATCATTATGTATTAGATAACTCCTGCTTGATGAAGAATAATTAAGTCCACGAGAACCCTGCTGTCAATCTGTTTAGCAGGCAGTGAGATAATGCACAGTGCAAATCTCCCCAGTTACATGTTTCATCTGTGTGACATAGAACATCCCAAGCTGGAAGGAACCCATACGGATTACTGAGTGCAATCTTTTGCTCCATGTAGGACCACCCAAAATTTAAACTCCCTCTCAGAGTTTTTCTTGGCTTTCATTCTCATTTGTTGAGTAAAGACATTATCTCCAAGGCTCACAGAACAGAAGAAGGGTTCACTGACACCTATGATGGTCAGCACCAGCCCTGCTTGCCCTCAGCACTCAGAGGGCACTGCTGGGCTGGCAGGGAGCGAGCACTCTGCATGCAGCAATGCTGCAGCAGGGAGGGAGAAACAGACACCAAATTTTAGGTTGAGTAAAGCTCATCTTTAGCTCGTACAGCTGTTTTGGACGTTTTTAGATGCTAGCTACAAGGAAACATCTAGGCAGCATCCTGTATGAGCTCTGGCTGACTGCAGGCCCTTTTGCAACATGCCATTGGGGAAGAGCGGCTCTGCCTCACCCATGAACTATTTTCCCTTAAATGAACAAGGCTATTTTTACCCTGAAAACTCCTTTACAGTGATCTGGATCGCATGAGTAACTCCCACATGGACTGACTGCCAGTAGCAGAGTTCAGCACAGCCTGCAGCATCTGGGCCAAATGTTTTCACATAAAACCATGCAGCTTCTCTGAAGTCTGCACCAGCTGAGACAAATTCCCACATCTGAAAGATGTGAAACCATTAAAATCACCAAGTGCTGGCACAGCAGAAGTATGCAGTTTCTACATCAACACCCCATTACAGTGACAGCACTTCTTTAAGACAGGTGCAATTTTGATTTACAGACTTCAATTGCTAAAGATTTCTGGACAAGCCAGTCCAGAGGAGTCCACTTGTTTATTTATTACTATTGTTAAGAGCTGTATCTTATCTCTAGTTCTAGTCCTTATCTCTACCTCTCTTATCTAGTTTCAGCTTCTGGACACAGGATCAAACTGCTAGCCTAAGGAAACAACCATGTGATAAAACCCCTCCTCTAAGCAGACAGGTGTGTATCCAGTAAGGTCTCTCTCAACTCCCTCTTCAAAAAAAAAAACCCAAATCACCTCCTAATAAGACACTTTCCAACTCTGCAATTATGTGACCCTTGTCAGATTGCTCACATCCCCCTGTATAAGAAGCTTACTGCTTTACAGCAGCTACCTTTGTCTTTTACCATCTCAGACACCTGCTTAATTTAACACGTGTTACCACCACACCCTAGCTATTTGCTAATGCAGTGAGACTGAGTTCTCTTTATCTGCAAGAATCTGCAAGGGGGTAAAAGTTCACAGAAATGTAGTATGATGCACTGGGTCTTAAGGGTTGGTATGGGCCTTTTAACTTTTTCAGCAGGAAGACTTTCTAACTCAACAATAATTAAAAGTGATAGAATGGATCTCTGAGACAAGGCTCTGTCACCTGTGCGCAGGGTCCATTTGGTCTAAACCAAGCTATTTTGATGACTTTCAAGTTGACAGTACACCTTATTTCCTATGCAGGTCAGGTATAGTTTCATTTCCAGTCACCCACGACTTGAGGGAGTCTGATGTCAGAACTTTAAACAGCTTGCTGCACTCACCGTGTCTAACCTTTCCAAAACCTTCTCTAACAATGAGACACTCTTTATGGAGGTTTTTCCACCTGCAGGAGAGACAAGTGGATCTCAAGGGGAGAGGATCTAACAGTCCAAGAGCTCTGCTGGAAGACCCAAAACACCTGCTCAACATCATACTAACGACCAGAGAAGCAAGAAGCTATCATCTCTGGTAACACCAGGGGCACGAGATGACTGGCAAGCACTTGCCATTAATCATCCTATGCCTTGCAGAAAGGTCAGCTGTACTGCAGTGAGTCAGCTCCTTCGCAGTATGGGCATCTGTGCCACTTCCCCAAAGAAAACAGATGCCAGTCTGCTAATCGGCTTTTACAAGAGGAAAGGGACAGCCTGGCAGATATTCTCATCTGTATCACAATTACAGCCTAAGCCTGGAGCAACACATGCTTCTGATGATCCCAGGCTGGGGTTAACAATGCAGGCTGAGCTTCAAAACGTACACAAAACAATCTCTTATCTGCCACCCAAAATGCAACTGGAATTATAGGAACTGTCTGAAAACCTGAAGAATTCCTCATTCTGTTGGGGGAAAAAAACATCACACTCCAAAAGAAGCCACATGAGCTCAGCAAAATCAAACACCTATTAGTTACTGCTTGAAATAACACCAATAACCCTGGAGAAGTGTGCTCATACCAATGTTCAAACACATTACATGATTACGTCAGCCTCCTGACATCAGTTACATCAGTGAAGGTACAACTGTGAGATCACACAGAAGAGGAGCCCATGTATCACCCAGCATCCAGATTCAGCACTCTTTTGAAATAGTCTATTCTCAATGAACCAAAACATACAGAAGAATCACAAGTCAATTTTGTGATAATATTTGAGATAATGATGATATAATGCACTCTTGGTGACTTTAAATCAACAAAACAACCTGACTTGATTTGCTAAGCCTTACCATTAGTGTCTAGGTTCAGGTCATAACATGGCTTTAACCAATGGCACATAAAAACTATGTCCTGTAAAGGAGCTCCAGATTTTTAATAGATATCTTTTCTTTATGTGTGTTGGAATGTGTCAACCATAGCATTCATAAAGCATACATCATGTCATTACACAAAAGCTGCATGCTACCATTCTTCCGTTTTCTCTCAGACCTCTCCTATGTCTCTGTCCAGTCCATTTTGACATCTAAGAATCTCTGGTACAGTGAGTTAGTATACTTAAGTACAGAGAAAGACTGCAAGTGTGTGGGTTTGAACTATCAAATTCTTTTATTTGGCTCAGCAGGAGGGAAAATGTGTCTTGAAAGCCTGAAACATCAGCCCTAGTTCTCAAAATATTTGAAGAGCAGACAGGGATGTATTCACTTCTTCTGGGACATATGTTACACAACAGCTTCCACTGGAAGCTGTTTTACACTTTTTGGAAGAAAACACTTCTTCCAAGCCAGGAACATGGGAGATAAATGAAAACATCCAAGCGAAGGGGAAGAACATGCAGAATTGTTCCTAGGCTACGAAAAGAAAGAACTTATCTCAGAAATGTGAAATTCACAGCACATGAATTCAATTTTTTAAATTTCAATTATTGTACATAGTTCTAGAGATCTCTACTCCATTTATTATGTATGACTGGGAATTATTTATTCTTTAAGAATTTTTAATTTAAATTGGCCTTTTCTAAACAAAATTTTATAGCTCCAAGCAATTTCTCTTTTAAATGCTTTCACAGTGGTCGTCTCCCTGGTATTTAGAAATCACCACAAACAACACCTCATAATTTCTTTAAATATTTGTAAAGAAAAATTCTTTGATTTATGTCACTAAATGCAGTCTAAATGCTGTCTCCTGAAACCAGACTTTAAAAACAATGGCAAATGTTTTACACCATGTAATGAAAATATAACATGCTCCCATCTTGTTAAGAAAACAAAGTCACATCCTTGGAAACCCCCTTGCTCACTAGCTGGTGGAAGGAAGCAGTAATGCAGAACTTACTACTAGATTCAGTGAAATCTGCACATTAAAACTCAGAACTGCACAGACCTCAAACCACCAATGTGAGACCAGCAGTACAGTCTAGATCTGTTACTTTATTCCACTTCTCATTGCAAGTACCCTTTGCAAGGATAATTATGCATTTCAAAAGGTTTATTGTTTACATCAGCATAATTAAAGGAAATATGAACAAGAACAATCAAAATGTTGCTTCTTCCTCATAATGCTGACATAATATTGCTCAAATATTTCTCCTGGAAAATGTCACAACCAAGATTACTAACTCACAAAAAGTAACAAGGAATGGTTCAAAAGGCAGTAAACAAAGGACTGTAACCAGGACTGAGACCACAATGATGGGCTGACTTCCAGACGACCCAAATACCCACACTCACAGACCAATAGCAACTAGAAGCAGCAGTGGTGACCCTCAAGTTTCAGGACAACAAAGTTTATCTACAACACGGATTAGATGCAAAAGCTGACAGCACATATGGAAAGGATCATCTGTGACTAAAGGCTGCACAGATTTCAAACCATTTTTTTTTCTTTCCTTCTCTCACACTGATGGGTCTGAAGAAGTTGCTGAAGCTCAGTCCCTGTCAGAGGCTGTGCACCTCACTGCCCTAACTAAAATACTGATGCACATACACATTATATTAAAGCACGGCCATGGCCAGATGCCACCCTTCCCACTAGCACTACAGAAATAGTCTGCAAAAGAAATTGCTTCCCAGAAACCATTAATTTAGGACGGTCAGCTTAGAAGAAACTGCTTAGCACCCAGAAAAGGTAGATTTAAAAGCTGATAAGAGCCCACACAAGTGTTTCCTTGTGCACTTCCAGAAGTTTGGACTTCACTCCTTCCCTTCACTTCTTAGAAAGTGGTAAATTAAGAAGATACCACATTAAAGAGGTATGAAGAAAATCTAAGTCAGGGACTGTGAAAGAACAATGTTAAATTTTCAGTGTCAAATCTTACTGAGTTTATAAAAAGTCTGTCAAGAAATTACATGAAGAAGAGTATCATAGTTAAGAGATTTTAGAGATTTTAATCCCACAGTAAAATTCAGCCGCAATTTACAGCCCCAACAATATAATCAACAGACTTAATCCAACCACGTAAAAAGATGCAGTGGCACCAACATGAACAGCTTTGACAAAATCACATCACTTTGTTTTTGTACATGGTGATACATGGAACCTCTTCACTAACCTCCAGTCCCTTTGTGTTTCAGCAGTGTTCCTCGGCAATGTCATGCAAGCCCCCACTGATGTCCTTATTATGCACCACTACCCTAGTGTGTAAAGCAAAAACAGCTGTGCTCTGCCACTGGCACACACTCCTGCTTCTCCCATCCCTTCCTTCCATCCCCCCACCTCTTCTGATGCTTGCTCGGCCCCCTGCACTGATGTCCTCCAAGTCTTCCTGCTCGAGCTCCTTCTCAAAGGCTTCTTTTGCCAATCCTATAATAACCTTGGCAGCAAATGATGCATCTGTGTATATTTAGAAGTGTAACGATCAAGCCATTCTTGGCCTCATATGAAGACCCCTTTGACCCTATAGCTGTCATCTTTATTCTACTCCTGCTCTCCATTTCATTAGCCCTCTAACTTCACTTGTTTCTGCTCTCATGTAAATTTACTTTAAAACACACACACGAGTAACTCCGCCACAATGTAAGTACTGCTAAGAAGCAGCTGTGTGGGTCTGGACAGAGCCCCTCTGGCTTCAGTAACACTCAGCTGCAAATACCTAATTATAAGGGAAATGCTGAGCACTGTTAACAGACCCATGTTTGATTTACATTCTGAAGAACCTCACACACATCTTGGTGCTGAAATAATCACCGTCTGCTTGGTGACTGGTAGTGCTTGGGTAGTTATCAAGCAGAAGTACTATTTAGAAGGAGCTCAGAGTAGATAAGTTACATTCAAAAGATTTAAAATGTGATTTTAAAGGTTGATAATATTTCTTTAATCTCTTAAAGGCAGTTTAGTTTGCAATCTCGCTTGTAAATAATGGCTCAGGAGTTGTTTCGGTGAGTTTCCTATCAGATAAGCAGGTAGGTAATTACAGAAATAAAATGGAACTTTAATTATGCAAAAAACCAAAAATAACCAACATACCCACACCAAAAATCCCAACCCACGTAGTTTCTTCTATTGTGATCTTCTAAAGCGTTGCTGTTTCTTACAAATGACCACATTGTGTTAGCTGGGGAGAAAACACTGATTAAAAAAATTTAAAGGCCTACTAGAAACTTGGATGTGGTTTTCCTTTGTGAAAAACGAATACACTGCATCTCACTGGCTGAAAGATTTGAACTGCTTCTTCCAAAGCCCACTTTAATTTTTCCTCACAGATTAATTTAATTAAAACAAATATTACAAGGTTGATTGGTGGGTTTTTTTTTTTTTTTCATTTTTACATAACCTATAAGAAATCTTGGTGCATGCTGGAAGATCTAGAAGATTAGAAAATTTTACCTGTAGCATTCAATCTTGATTTTCTACTAATTATCTCCAAATGAAGCAACTTGTCTGATTAGCATGCAGTTTCCAAGTAAACCAGTGATCAAATGCTTATAAAAGCGAAACATTAGTTGAAGGAGAAGTATCTGGCAGAGCTACTTTTCAGTTCCTGCTCTAAAAAGCTGCAGCATCATGAAACACAGGGTAAAAGAAGCCTGAGACATCACAAGGAATCCCCAGCTGGAGTTATCCCAAGTCAGGCTACTGAACAGCCACCACTCCTTTCCCAAATCTCCACTTTCTCAGCAGTGTGGTGCTCTGCTGTTGATGCCTGCCCAGGGCAGCCACGTTTGAACCAGTAGTGCAGGGGCTCTGGTACAGTGTCTGGAGAAGGGCTGCTGCTTCCACTCCAGAGTACGAGTGAGAATGGGGAACTGATGTGCAAGTGCACGTGGGCACACTGGGTCCTTCCCTTTCTCTCTCAGGCTAATCCTGAAAGAATGTTGTATCTGAAGCACGGGGAAGAAGGAATGTTCTCAGACTGCATGCTGGGCTCCACCGAGAGCCCGCAGGTTACAAACAATGATGAAAACACTGGCTCTTCAGAAGGCTCTCAACTGTGGCTAAGAGTCCAGCATAAACCCACAGGGCTCTCTGAGCCACTGCATCAGCAGCTGCTCTTTCATTATGCCTCTGCCCAGGCTCATTTTCTTTCTCTGGCTGACAGAGATTACTCCAATTCTAATCAAAACAGGGAGGGAAAAGCCCCACAGAACACTAGGGGGACAGAATTATACAAAGGATAAAGGAGCCAAGCAGCACTGAGACCACATCCATCGTAAAAGAGATTACGGCTGCAAAAGTGCTTCTTATCAATAGGGAACCTACAGCCTCAAAAGGTCCCCAGATGAGCAAACATAATGAAACCTGCCAAGATGAGTGATAAAAATTATAGGAAGAAAAATCGTACAAGTCTCCAGCAAACTGCAAGAATCCATCGCGATACATTTTTTTTTTCCTGCCAACAGAAAATCTGCACCTTATCTACTGTTAAATGTAAAGCTTCCCCAGGTAAGCTGCAACACTGACATTGCACCTTGTGTCTGCTGTTACTGCATGTCCTCTCTGTTCTGTAACAGCACAAAGTCTACAAATATCATCCAGGACTCTGTAAAAAAAAAAAAATAATCACACAGTAAAGGCATTTCATGTCACACTCTGTGTTATGCTACCTGCACAGCAGCTGAAAAGAAGCCATCCTGCAGTACTGAGGTAACATCTGCATGGCCACAAAGAGGCAGCTCCTTAACCAATCGGGGACGCAAGCTCATGCCAAATGAAGATGCTGCTTTCCCATATTAAGGTGACAACTCCTCTGAGCTGGTGAAGCTATCAACATACAAATTCCCACCCAAAGGGGCCAACAAAGCACGAAGAACTCAGGGTAGAAAAAGCATTCAAGTAGACAAACATATACTTAATCATTTTTTAAGATATCCTCACTCTAACATACATTCATTGTGCAAACAGAAAGATTCTGAAAAGACTCTGCTGCTATTAAAAGCGTCTCTCTCAGAAGGGAACAGTTCATCTTTATATACACACAAAGAAACCCTCACCTGTTTTCTTTTTCAGACAATGGAACAGACAGCTTAGATGGTATTTTAATTGAATTTGCTCAGGCCGTTGCACAGAAACGGTGTGCAGACTTGTAGCTGAGAACAAAAGGTGCTCCCCTGCCATTCATACCTTCTCTTCATTACACATAGCCCTGCTGGTTCACTCAGCTCACCTCCAAGCCTGATTCTCACACATCTAGAGGCAGGAATTGAAATAAAAACATAAATTCTAGCAGAATTTAGTATGACAATTGCTATTTCCCATTCACATTCTATACACAGCCAACATACCTGCTGAAATGCACGAATGACATATCATTATTTTGTGTATGTGCATTTTAAATATGTGTATAACCTTATTTGAAATTGCTGGCTGACCAACACTCAAGACACGCTTCTTGCACCACAAGGAGAGGGAGAAGCATGGTTATGTTCACACCAAAAATGACTATTTACAACCTGTCACAAAATAGAACACTCAGCCTTTGCACAGTAACTCAAGTCCCATAGAACAGTACACGTGGAGAACTCCAATGACACAGTAAGATGCCCTGTCCAGCAGTGTAAGTCAGAAATATGGATCATTAACAGGCTTTAGTGCACTCATACAACAGCGCACACACATGCACGGCCTAACAAAGTTACTGAGCTAAGGCCTCTTGTGTTTTAATACAAAGTGCATCACATCCGTAGAGGAGGCTAGAAGCTATTGCTAAAGCAAAGATCTGGTTGAGGCATACGGCAGCTGTGGATGTCTGCTGCATCCCACAGATGTGCAGGGCAAAGATGTGTGTGAGCATCACAAGTGCAGACAGTGCCACCAGTGACCATGCCTTGTCCTGGGCACAGTATGACTGAAAGCATTTCAGAGAACAAAAAATCTCCAGGGCAAGGTTAAAGTTACATAAATTATCTAACAAAGCATGTCGAGGCTGCATATTAAACCAGTCTTAATCACGATCCTAATCCTCAAGGAAGCAGGATGGAGCATCAGGAGACCCTCATTAAAACTGCAAACGAGTTCAGTGGGAGCTTGTCCTGAATGAAAACATGAT
Source organism: Oreortyx pictus (assembly GCA_036925125.1). Lineage (NCBI taxonomy): Eukaryota > Metazoa > Chordata > Aves > Galliformes > Odontophoridae > Oreortyx > Oreortyx pictus. The sequence continues at coordinate 5,027,790 of JAUPFR010000010.1, read as the reverse complement.
CCCACAACTGCACAAGGAGAGGAAGACAGGAAAAATGTCTATTAACTAAGACATTAGGAATCACAGCTTCGACCCACAATAAACCCATTATGACATTAAAACACAAGGTACCAAAATGTGGAAAATGCGACAATCTGAATTTCAGAAGGCAAGCAGGAAGAAAATGGAAAAAAAGAAAAACATTAAGCAGAGAAAAGCTGCTTGAGTATTTCTGAAAGCCACTTCAATTTTTACTACTGCAGTATTTATGGGCTTGCAAATAATTACGTGTACAAGGCCTTCATATGTTCGACCCTCGCTTTCCTGCTCTTCTCTCTCACTGAAGTAACTGCAAGATTAACAGCAGCCATAAAAGGCAGCATCAAGCCATTTTATGATCTTTCCTGTTTATCAACTGCGTGAACACATTAGACCAATAGCAAAAATATTTAAATGGCAACACTCAAATATTTGTAACAGTCAACTAACAGAATCTCAGAGTTGACCTGAGGTACATGAATACTACGAATGCCAAATCCTGCAAAGCTACATGAGAAAGCGCTTTTCTTGCAAGATGTCACTGCTTAAGAAAAGAATAGCAAAATATATGAAACGATCCAACAGATAACTTCTACTGGTCTAGAACCTCTGAAAAGGTCACTTTGGAAACACAAGCTCTAACCACCTTCCCTTGAAGGAAAAATAGGTTTTCTGTAGAGGGGAATTACTTAAAAGTTTTTAGCACTGGTAGAACTGAAGCACAATCATCGCATACCCTAAATTAACTTGCATCTCTAGGTAAGTAAAATGCTAAGACCACCAAAGCCATGTAAATCATCAAAAAAGAGATGTAATTTGCTGCTCAACAGCCACAGATAAAGTTATCCAGCTACCAAGGATAAACAGCAAGGCTCTGAGCTTGCTGAATTTGCTTTGATGTAAAAGGATAATTTCATGCTTCAATAAAAGGAACAGGATGCAAGAAAAGCTAGATTAGGTTTCTCACATTGTCAAAGATTTCTTGTGTTAGTACCTATCGTTTTGTGTCCCTTGTCATACTGAGGTCAATCTGGGGTTGCTCAACAAGGACCCACTTGGACATATTCAGATGAGCTACAGTGATAACGGAACCAGAGGCACTTGTGAAGAAAGTATACTTAGGCTGAGATAAGACGACTGAAGTAGAAATGCTTATGAGCATTTGAAGAGTTACACATACTTAGGATAAAAAAAAGACTTCTAGAAATCTTTACAGGACCAGAAGATATGATCTGTAGGGAACTACTGGCCTTCTAACCAGCCTTGACAAGTTCCATCCATCTCTAGAGTATTGTTAATGTGTTCACTGAACAGAATTTTTAAGAGTCTGAAACCCTCCATTGAGTACACCTGGGAGGTAAACAGCATACAAGAGATGCAAAATGAAATATTTTTTAAATAATATTTTGGATGTGAGAAGGCACAGAATCATGCTGTTTTCAGTTTCCTGGCAAAACAATAGACCACACACAAGGAAAGGCTGAGAGAACTGCGTTCAGTCATCAGAAGAGGAGGCTAAAGGAAGGTGGTACTGCTGCCTTCAATACTGAAATGGGAAGGGACTACAATTCCCCACCATCATAACACAGTATCAGCGAAATGTCTGCTCTTGATGTTGGGAAAAAAACAAAAATCCTTTATATTTCTGCCCCAGGTTCTGAAATATGATATCTGGCTGTGCCTGGATGATTTGACCTAGTTTGTTTGTGGTGGTTTTTTTTTTTTCTTTTTTTCCCCCCCTCCTCCTGTTGAAGTTCATTGGCCCAGTGTACATGATGGCCTGAATGAGACAGTCCACCCTTCTTCAAGAAAAATGAATTCTCCAAGGGCAGGGAACAGTCTATTAAGTCACTTCCCAGAAAAGCGCAGTAATGTAACCAAACTCAGTCAGACGTGCACGAGATGTAGATCAAAGATGAATAATATGGAAATAATTTCCTTTGGGGTTAATGGGGAGCTAGAAGAGGGTTGTGAATTTGGGGGTGAACAATACTGTCAGCATTACCAACAGCTGGAGAATTATGCTTTCATGCAACTTAATAGCAAGCGAGGAACATTACATGCTGATCAGTATTACTAGAGATCAGCATACACAGCAGCAGCACAAAAAGTGCCCAAGATCATGGAAAATTCCCATTAAAAATAAAACTGTCAAGTTTGGATACATCTCCCTGAACGACATGTACTTCAAAATAAGACAGACTGCATGAACTGACACTGTATTTCAAACCAACATTCACGGATTTCATTTTATATTCCATTTCCATTATAAAAAAAATAATCTATTTCCAGGACTGCTACTTATTAAACCTGCCCTATTAAACCAGTCCTTATTACATGCAATATGAATTCAGGCCTCCCTTTTTCTCTCTCATAACATCCTCCTGTACCATTCCATATAACAACTTCTGCTCTTAACTAGGAGAATGTCACATATCTGATAAAGAAATAAGAATTGGTGAGTTTCTGCTGCCTGCATTCCTTGATCTCATTATATATACGATGTCCTTAGGCAAGAGTTTGCCAGCTCAGATCTTCACTTGCTCTATCCCTTTAATTTATGTTCCCATCAGTGCTGTTACTGTTTGCTGGCATTTGTTTTTATATTTCTCTAGAGATTTTTATTTTTCATTAAATAATCAAATCCAGAGGAAAATTTAGAATGTCCTTCCTGTAAAAAAAGCCGAATGATTCCATACCTGTGTTGGAACAGCACTGGGTGGCTAACATCCATTCTGATAGAGGTCTCTTAGCTCATCAGCAGGAAAAATGACTACCCTTCCCCCTTCCTCAGCTTCCAGAGACTGGATGGTGAAATAGCAAGGAATCCCACACTTGAGCAAAGCCTGGGTACCACAGTGGTGACTGCACCACCGCCCCAGGATGGGCACTGAGTAGCACTGGGCTGCTTTCACTGAGTACAATGAAAAAGTCTGGGGCTCCTCAGCAGGATGGTACCAAAGATCTCCTTGTATCTGGTACAGGCATGTTGCTGCATAATCTAGTAGCAAACAGTTATAAGATCCTCAGGTGAATGAGACTATTCTGAGGTCAAAAATGTTTTCTGTATCTCAAAACAGCTCCTGGTGCGGTAGGTGGGAATCAGGGGTGTCTGGCTAACCCTGCTCCCACTGCTTCTAGATGTTCCGTTCTCCTTTTTCATGATTTGTGGGAAGCTCCTTGCATATTAACAAGATGGCATGACAGAGATGAAACCCATTACCGTGTCAGAACACTTTCCAATGATGGCAGTTCTGCACCCACTGCAGGTTTTGCCTCACCCGTAGGCAGAGAGCAGCAGCACTGGCTCATGTCAGACAGAGGATAAGCCTGCATCTCCCCTGGCTGCTCTCTCAGCAGGCATCCCACAAGGCCTAAGTGGTTCATTTGCTTTACATACATGCAGCCAGCCTTTCCTGAACAGAGGCCTCCTGAACCTAAAAAGGCTTTGTGAAGGAAGATGATGCCAGAGCGTGACATGCTGAAGCATTAACTCTTCCCCTCCCCACCAGCACTGCAGTGCAGCACAGCTGAATGGTATTTCTTTGTTCCACATAACCCACCATCCAATTTCTTTTCACGTATTAAGTATGTATCTCAAAATAACGTTCTTCTCTTCAACATTACATTCCTCCTCCTCCTCCCTCCCCCAGCTTCATTCAACCCAACTTCTTAAATAGTGCATTCTGTCCCTTCTGCCCTCTGCGGATGGCATTAATTTTTGAGTTTTCATGGCTCTGCTTCCCCGTTTTAGGGGCTTATTCTACTTCTATGCAAAAACAAATTAAACAAAAATCAAACAATCCCCTTCCCCCATCATTTTTTCTGAAGACTACTTCAGAGAGAACAGACCCAGCCCACAGCATATGCCTGAACAGATCAGCTTACAGAAGAGGGATACACTTATTTTGGAAACTTTAATATAAAATAAATGAGACCAAATAAACTCAGCTGGCAAACAAAAGCACTGAATAACTGACAGATAGCAGAACACTGAGGTTTAGCAGTGCTGTGTGTTTGCTACATGAGTAATTCTCTTGGACAAGTCTATGGACGTAAGAGTGTCTTTAGGTCAAGGATCTAGCTCAAAGAAAAGAAGAAATCTAAGCAGCTTCTTCTTCATAATAACCCATTTCAAACCGGAAGCCTGAACAGACATCATCTCCAAAATCAGCTCATGCCAGATCCAACAGTGAGAAGCCCTAAAGATTCCATCAGCTGGGAACTCCATAGCCACTTACAGCCACTGCTCCCAGCCACATTCATTGGCTTGGAGAAAATGCACACAGAACCCATAACAACCAATCAGAGCACACAAGGTATTTAAAATACAACTACAGAAGCATTCAGAAAATAAAAAGCCATTTAGTATATGGCTAGGTCCTGGGAGGAACCAATTGCTTTGGTCTCTTTCTAAGCTGGAAATACTCCTAAAATGCAACATTCAGCATTATCAATGCTCTCGACCTCCATATCTCTAACAGACCACAGTGTCCCAGCATTGCATTTATCAAGGAATAGCTCTGGAACCTGGCAGAGATCCTGGTAATTATGTGGCCTGTCTGAAAGCAATTGATTTTATAAAGTAGTTTGATCTTGCCAGAGGTGAGAAATCTCCATTTCCCAACCCATTTCTTTCCTAGGGAAACTCCACAATGCAGTCATAGAGAGAGTGAGACAGCCATAGGGGCCCTGCAGTTACTTCTCAAATGGAAGGAGAATAGATAGATAGATAGATAGATAGATAGATAGATAGATAGATAGATAGATAGATAGATAGATAGATAGATAGACAGACAGACAGACAGACAGACAGATCGATCAAGGACTGGTGGGAGAGACCTTCTAGGAAAAGACTTACTAAATGTCTCACTATACATTTTGACTCTCACTAGATTTTCTGTCTGTAATGCAGCATTGTCCTTGCCCCGGTATGGCATTTACATATACAGAGAGTTAGGGCTTTTACTCTGGGGGGTACACAATGGCAGCAAAGCATAATGCTCCATTTTTTTGTTTAATAATCTGCCAGGTTTATCACCCACTGCTGTCTTGACGAGTGGCAACTGGAAGAACTGCAAACATATGTTTATTAATCCCACAACCAGCACAGTACTTATCTGTTATCAGGTTGATTTTGGTTCCTCAAGAGCAAATCAGATCAGCCTTTGAGAAGACACATACTTTGACAAGGATACAAAACATCTGGGAAGAATGGCCTTACCATGCAAATTAAAGCCTATAGCTATCAACAGTCGTAAGATTAAAACTACTTGATCTTCATCTGATTAAGTGTGAACATCAGATCTGAATAATCCCATAAAAGTAGTAAAGTTCCAAAATTCTACTTGCAGATATTTTTAATGAAAAAAGCACTCACTTGTGCGAATTCCCCTGGAAGCCAAGAGACCCTTCCTGACTCACAGACACAGACATTATCTTCTGTGCATAGAAATGCCACAGTTATAGGCCATAATTACATGCCACAGTCTCTGACCTGTTTTCAAAACACTTGTACTAAAAATAATCAAAAAAAGACCAAATCAAGAATTAGTCCACACAGGCACTGTCACCTCCACAATGAATTCCTGATTGACCTGTCACAGCACACTACAGAACTGGAACAGATTTCTGTCTGCATCAAGGTGACACTGGCCCGCTCCCATTAGCAGCAGGGAGACATTTCAAGGGCCATTATTTTCCTGATACTATCTGAACAGAAGAACCACTGCAGAAATGTAGACTTCAGTTTTTTAGTAGGTTTCAAGCAGAAAATCACACTAAACTGAACAAATGACTTTCCTCTCAGGATGGCAGCCCCATATTGTACCAGTCAGAGGCTCAGGTCAAGCATCCTTTACAATACTTAAGTTTTAAAGATGATTTCCCCAGAGAAATAATGTGAGTGGGGAAAAATGGAAAGAATGGAAGATGGTCGAGAAAAATCACCAGGGAACTAAGAGCTGCGTGGTCTGTACCCTCTCCATGCTATGGCTTCTGCCAAGAGATTTACAGAGAGCAACACCAGGGAACGGAGCTGCTTAGTTATGCAGCCCCCTCCACACAATCAGGTAGCGGAAGGAGCATTAATCAGATAGCTTTTGACTAAGGCGGATGCAGGGTGAAAGACCAACACTTATAGTACATAAATATGCTAATGCAGTTACTGAAGTCACTTCTTCTGTAGCCAGTATACGGCTGCAAAAAATATTTCATTCATTTGGTATAAAAGATAAGCTTATTTATCTTTCTTAATTAGGGAGGGAGAAGGTAGAACAGGTACTAGGATTAAAAATAAAAGCACGGCTATTTGCAAAGCCCTCTACGTGCCAATAAAACACTTCCTCCAGCACTGCTTCTGACTCGTGGGAATATATTTGTGAAGTACATGACTGGAAATTCAATAGAATGGTTTGTATAAGTTTCTTGGTCTTCCCAAGAACAAACGTGCAGATGTAAGCAAGCTAGTGTTTTCATTAAAGTGTTCCTGGGATTTCCTTCAACTCAGCATCAGATCTTCAGAGTTCCGTAACAGCAGAGTGTGGACAGAGGTCCTCCAAGAGCAAAAAGAACAAGATTACATGTGCTATCTATGTGGAAATTAAACATGTTCTTTTACTTACTAAATCAATATATTTTTAAAAGGTGCTGCCTGCGCTGAACATCTGTTCTATATACTCTTAGCTTTAGTTATTTTACCTTGCTCATCTTTTGTCTGTTATCTTTTTCTTCACTCATTTTCCAAAGCAAAAACTAAAAATAAGAAATGATAACATTGAGCAATGCCCTAGAAGTTGCAAAGTTTCTCTGTAGTGACAGAAGTGCTGTATCCTAAGATACTACCATTCAAAATGCTGCACATTTCAGTTTCCAAATGCCTGACCCCAGGTACACAGAGCTCATGGTGCTTGATTCAGACCTTACACGACTGCTGGTGCAGCCTCACAGACTAGTAAACCTATGCTCCAGGGAGCAACAGTACACCTCGTGGGTGTAGGAATAAGTAATAGCTTCTGATTTACTTTGCACTCTACTTAAAAGCATTCTCTTTCATGAGAAGATCAGGAATCTTAATGCACCCCTTCTATCATGAGCTGAAACTAGACAAACTGCAATAGAACCAGAAACATTTCCAGTTCCATTACAGACAGAAATGCACTTTGTACAGCTCTGTCTGTATCACTGTCTGGAAAACTGGTATGTTAGAACATTTGGAAGCCATCTGATTCAAACAACCTGAATCTTTTGCATCTTTAATTTCTGTTATAACAAAAGCTGAAGTTTAAACATCATCCTGTGAGAATAACACCTTCCTTTTATTAACGCTCCACGCTTTGACAAGACAACATGTCTGAGGAACACCACTTGTCTGTGCTACTTACTGCATGCTGCTTCTGATTCATCTGACCCATCAGAACATTCTTCCTCGCCGTCACACTTCCACCTATCTGGGATGCAGTGGCCGTTGTCACAAGCAAAATCCGACTCAGCACAAGTCTTCTTTGCTGCAGGAAATGAAACAAAACTGGATTTGAATATAAGCAGAGCAGATCACTCTCCCTGCATCCAATCCCACAAAGGACAATACAGATTTCCCCACATCAAGAGAATTCTATCTCACATTCAACATTGCTTCTGCATGACAGAATCACGCAGGTATCACAGATGGGTATTCCTTTTCTCTAAAACTCTTATTCCTCAATTACTGAAAATGGATCCACTCTTTTATATTTTATTCCAGATAGTAAAATATAAAACTACAGATGCTCTTTATCAAAATTAGGATCTGGGTTTCTACTACAAAACATTGCTGTCTATATGGAACTGAAAGCGTGCTGCATGATTTACAGACAGGTAAGACAAACAAGTCGTGCCTTTGGAGTACTACGATCTAACAACGTCTTTATCTACACAGTCTATTCATGGCTTTTTTTAGTACATCTGTCACTATATTAGATGATCATAAAGCACTCCTCCAGACAATAAACATCATCTCATTAAATGTCAGCCACTCAACACTCCTTGCTTTGCATGCATTAATCTAGGGCTTGAAAAAGATGCAAGGCAGGAGCTCAAGCAATTAATGGGTCTATTCCACTGTGCTGGTAGTGCAGCACACTCAGTGCCCTTAATACACATCAGCATTATCCCACTGCAGCAGAAAGAAAGCAGTCTACAATCTGGCCTGTTCAGTCCTTGGTCTCAGTGTGTATGCGATCACCAGTCACTGCCTTTTCCAATGGTGTGGCCTTTCTACAAGGAAATGAACTGAAGAGCAGATCAATTGACTAACCAATTCATACAGCAGGTGGTGGCAGGGAGATTTGTTTCTTCCCTTCTGCAAAGCCGCTCACAACCTAATAGGATCACAGAAAGTTCAGGCAGTAAAGGACACTGGAGGCCTAGTCCAGCCTCCTCCTCAAGCCCTAAGGTCAGACCAGATTACTCATGGCTTCGCTCACTCTGGTCCTAGCATCTCAATCTCAGGATGGAGACAGCACGACCTCCCTGTGCAATGTGCTCCACTGCTTGTCTGATCCCACAGGGAGGCTTGTGCTTGGTACCTACTCCTTGATGCAAGTTGTACGTCCGCATCGCAGCTTCATCAGCATTTCTTCCAGCAAATATTTTCAAAGCATTAAACACAACAACTTACCCTCCAGAGCTTGATCTGACTTCCTTTTTATTTTTTCTTACGTAAGCATGGGCTTACAAGCCCATGGTCTATGCAGAAAGAATGTCATTGCTGTGTGAGGTACCACAAAACACCTCCAAACAGCTGTACAATCTCTCAGGACGCACTTCATAAGGACAATACGCATTTATTCCCCTTCCACTGCTAAATGAACCATGTTCTGAACCAAATGGACAATCGGCCCTTCAGTCATTCAGAACCAAATATCAGGAACAAATATAGTGAAAAACCACACAGGCGAACTCTTTTGAAGAGACCAGCAACACCACGAACCCAGTCTGATCTTCTAAGGATGTTGCACGTCCATTACAGGAGGGGAACGAGGGGAACGGACCTTCTCCTCAACACTTGCACAGCTGGCTATCATGGATCAATTCCAATGTATTTATTACATCAGATTGATTAAATTAAGCATGCATGTAATGGTCAGAAGCTCAGACCAGATGCCGGTGGGATATGTATGTATAAGTACAGTCAGAGCATTCCCCTGCCTGCTCCCAAGCTGACTGGGTGCAGCCTCAGGAGCTGCTGTCAGGGGAAAATTGTGGCAACCACAAATGAAACTACTGCATCTTTTCCCTGAAAGCAGAGACAAGCGTAATGCTGGAGACACAAGATACTTAATTTCTGAAACATGTTTAGTTTTATACTAGTTCTCTCAGCATCATCATGTCTTTCTTTCATCAAAAATCTCTGGTCCTTAGCTCATTCCCAAGAGACCCAGACTGTGACCCAGCTACCTTTCCACCTCCAACCAACCCACTCTTTCTCCATTAATCTGACATCCCAACCACTTATTTCCAGGACACGTGGACACAAACGAGGGGTCAGCAACAGACAGGAGCGTAACAGGCATTCTTCCCAGCCTGCAGCACGGCCAGCCTCACAGCAGATGGTGGCACTGATTGCTTTGTTCCCCCGACACTGCTCTTGGGCAGCACAATTAATAGATTGCCAGGATTCACAAAAGGCAGAAAAAAACATTGCTGACATTCACGGGGCATCCTTTGAGGGTGTAAACGTGCTCCCTGAGCAGAGCTCCTCTTTGCAAAGTGAAGCTGTGCCCAACCACCCAGCAGCAGCAGCAGCCTGAGCACAGAGAAAGGGGTCCCTGCCCACACGCCCACCCAAGGGCCCCACAGACCCCTGCCTGATATATCAGCAAGATAAAAGCACATTTGGTCCTTTGTTTGGATCTAAACTGCTTAGTCTCTTAAAGCAGCAGGCTAAGGGGGACAAGCCCTTACACCCTTCTATGATTATTATATTTACTTCTACTGTTTCTTGTTTTGCTGCTTGTTATTATTTCTATTTTAAATAATATATTATTGTTATTCTTACTATCCAACTCATTGGGTCACGGCTCCGCAGAACGTCTTAATTAAAATACACACTGCTTTGTGTTGCAAACAGCAGCCCAGATTATTCAAACTGAATACTGAAGTCCTGTCATCTCTCACCACTAATGCAAGACTGGAATCACTTTGTTTTCAGCCAGATTCCCCTTCTGGCACTCAATCGTTGTGTCTCTACGATCACGGCACAGGCAGGGAGCAGTTAATTAATATATCAGCTCTGTGTCATTTTCCTCCTTTTCTTCTTCAAGTCCAATAACCTGTTCTATTAATCTCCCATGTTATACACCTTTCTTCCATCAAATCTCTATTAAAAATTCATTCAGGCTCATACCATAAATTGTCAGCGGTGCATTAGAAAGTAAAATAAATAAATACCTCCCTTTTAGACAATGGGGAGGACACACAGGTTCATTCTATGGTTTCACCTGGCTCAGAAATAGCCAAGCAGAATTAATTGTTCCCCTGAGACCTATTTCCTGTGCCGTAAGCAGCACAGGCAGCTCTACTCACATCTCTTCCAAATGAACATAAGCAAACAAGAGTAACTAGTCACAGATTCCCTGCGCCTCTGTTCCTCAGGGGGGCAAACTGATACCTGGAACAAGAAGAGAGAAGGCTACTGAAGCATACACACAGCCTTTCATCTTCTTCCCTGCTCGGATACAGGGAGTGACACCAAAGAGACTGCATTTCTTTTGGCTCTTGCTCCATTTGCCTTTTGGTACCTGCTTTTCCTTTCTCACATCTGCAGCTGGGCATACGATGGGGGTTCCAACCTGTGCAGTAACAGGGCTCATTCCCAAAGGGCTGAGCATTGGTTTGGGCAGATTTTCAAAGCTTGGTTAGAAAGGAATTCATTCCTGCTTCTCTTCCCCCAAGTAAAACAGACAAGAGAAGAATAAAGCCATGATAGAAACAAAAACTAATGCGCTGAATTTTAAACTAAATTACATCGGACCAGCATGATCCCTCATTTTGCAAAAATGTCCTTCTGTTTTTCATTACTCGCGTCCCTTATCCCACAATGAAGGTAAGGAGTCAGGGTTCATCCCTGGAGCAAATAAGAAGCAGAGTTTGAGAAGACTGGTTTAAAAGATGAACATTCACTGAGGGTATCCATAAAGAAACATTCAGTGGGGACACGTATAGTTAGACAGGAAGAAAGAAACACATACTGAAAGGAACAAGTACTGGCAAGGTGAAGGAACTGGATGATCTAAACGTGACTTCTAACTTCAAAAATACCTGAACGTGGCCACTGGGCAGGCGAGGCAGGGGGAGGAGGGCAATGGGATGAAAAATAACCAAAACCCTCAGACACTAAAATACTGGGTTCACTAGTTCTGCTCCCCTCACACGGGTCCTGCTGCTACTTTACTTGTGAATCAGCAGCAGGCTGCCCACTGACTGCTATCCGTTCTCACCTGCAGCTCGATTCAGCCTCCTCAGGGGAAACAATTTCACCCAAGCAGCTGCGAAAACAGAACAGAATAGAATAAAAGGCCATAAAATGAAAATTTTGAGGGACTAAAATACCTAACCCTGCAAGATGTGAGAAAGGGAAGGGGGTGACGGGCCAGACAGAGAAATTGAAATTCATGAAACGGGGTTTCATTTCACGCTTGGGAACTTCAATGGCGACTTTGATCAGTGAGGTACCAGAGACACTGACAAGACTCCACGTGAGAAGAAGAAAAGCAGCACCACATGAGTGCAGGGCTTAGCTCAGCCGTGAGGAACTGGGCAGCAGTGCAACAGCCACACAGCTCTGCCCACGACATGCTTCCTCGCTAGGGCTCACTCTGATGTTCTGGCAGGTCTCAAACTGAGAAAAAATCAGCCCAGCTGACCCACTTACTTGTCCCTGTGATGTTTTCTGTTTACCAAGAGGAAGGTACCCAGTTTGAGAGAGACTCTGGGTTATTCAACACCTGACAGCAAGCAGACGCCTTCAGTTTATAACTTGGTCCACTCCTGGCTGCGAACACAGCCACATGACACTGCAGATGATGCTCTCAAATAAGAATCTGAAGTTTTTTTAAATCTACACGTGAAACTGAATTCGCCGAAAACCTTCTCCATACTCCAGGCTCAGAAAGAAAAAAAGATTGATTGATTCCCAAACCATCTGACCAGGTTAAATACCCAAATGATGACCATCTTCTCTTGAGGAGATTTGAACATCCTAACCTCCATCTTAGTTGTGGCCTGAGGACTCAAGTGCTGTAGACTAACGTGGCATTGGTTTAAACAAAAAAGGAAGCGTAGCATGAGTGTATGGCAATCCACCAAGGTGTGACCTTCCCATGGCAGCAGGTGGGCAAACAACTGCCTCATCCCATCCTGACCCCACTGGCACTGGCTATGGGATTGGCTGCAAGCCACCCAGGAGCACTCAGCTGGCCATGCTGCCAGCTCCTCGGCATGGGAAATCCCAGGAATGTGTTGTTTTGAAGCTACAAAATGGCATGAGATAAGATCGAGAGTTGAAATGTCAGGATATCCTCATGGATGTGGGCTGTTGAATCCTTTTCCTTTTCAGACAACTATAGACACCTTGAAGTAATGAAAGGGAATATTTAACCAGGCTCTGAATCCGGCCACTTTTTTTGATGCTGCCATCTCAGTAGGCAGTTACATTTATAAATCAAGACGAATGAGATCACCTTAAACCGGCAGTGCTCAGATGCAGACTGCATTTCCTTTGATACCTCACATGAAACACTTCTCCCCATGACCCCTGAACCCACCTCAGCAAGCAACAACTGACTGATGGGGACTCCTTGATGCCCACATTCCAGACACTGCAACAGCTGTGCAGCTGCTGAGGCAAAACTAGCCTCTCTGATCAATTAAATCAGGCCGAATAAACTAAAAACACAGATATCACCTGGGGTATGCACTGCTATCAGAGGTATCCAACTTTGAGCATTTTAAACGGTAATGAGTACATCCATGATTTCAAATTATTTAAATACATTTTCACATTTGACACTGGGTTTAATGCAAAGAAAATGGCAGCATATAACAGCAATCTGTGAAAAGCTATGGGAAACACAGAATGTTACAACTGCATTTTGTCCTCATGTATGAAATTAAAGTGGGATCAACAAACAACTACATACCTTCACTGCTGTCATCAAGGTACAACACTGACATCTTTTTCCCCAACCTTTCCTCAGGTTGCTGGTGCTATTTCAGACATTAAGAAGGGGCTACATGCTAAGAAGTTGCTCTGTTTCTTTCCAGATGCACAAGCTGATCTAACAAATGCAGTATTTGCCTCTGCAAACTGTTTCACCAGTGGTTAAAACAGTAATGATCCCCTTGGATTGCAATTCCAGAAAAGATCTCAAGGACAAAACGACACACAAATGGGTGAGCTTCTCAGAGGTCTGCACCACATGCAGATGGAGTACACAAGACAAGTTCACATTGGGAGCTTGAAGGCTTCAGCAGGGCTCTGACTTTGCTGGGTGAAGCTTTGCAGTTGGGAACATCCCCAGCAGAGACCCCAAGCACTGCCTCATTTTGCAGGAACATCTGCTCCCTCAGATTTTCCTTCAGCTAAGTTTTTTTTTTTTTTTTTTTGAGATTCATGTGCAAAGAACCAGAGATCTTTTAAGCTGCATAAAAACAAGTTTTGTGACAGTTTTCTCATTGCTATTCTCCAGGAGTCCACATCACCTTAGTCTTCAAGGCTCCGGGATTTAAAAGGAAAACAGGCAAACAAAAATCAAGCTACCAGCCTCCCCCTCACTCCACCTGTAAACTGGAAAACCGTGCTTTTGCTGAGGGGGTGGGGAGGGACAGATTTTCCCTCCAGTACCTTCAGTTTGTTATGCTCCAACCGACCGCTTTGTTTTTAAATATTTTTCAACTAAAGCTTATCCACACTGACTTTTACTGACAGAATCGCCAACTTTGTCTGTCTGCTTTGGGTTCTGTTTTGCTTTCTTTTAACAAGCAGCAAGACGCTGTTGCAAGACAGAAGATCTTGGGTGGCACCTACGTGTGTATGTTATTTCACAATGAAGGATGCTTGCAAACTCCCCAAGAGCCATTTCACGTTATTCTGCCTTTCTGTTTCTGGGAATCAAACACTAGAGGCCATGTTCTACACCCTGATGAAAAATCACCAAAGTCCATGAATAATTATTGGCCTCAGTAATCTCTGCACAAAATTGGACGCAGATGTTTTTATGACACCCTATGATGAGTGTTTTTAATGCAGGTTTTACAACCTTCAGCCTAAGTTATGTGCCTCAAGGAGGCATCAATAAATATTGCAGTTTGACAGAGTGGTCACAGATAGGAAAATGCTCCCAAGGCAGGAAGGTAGAAACAGTGCAAAACTCCCCAGACCCAAGCAATCACCAGGGTGGGACTTTGCCACCACGCTGATCCCATGCTGCAGTCCCTGCTGCTTTTAAACACACGATAGCCCCAAATTATTAACAGCTATCACTTTCCATAAAGAGGTTAAAATATCTATCCAATGATGAAGAAAGGGCTGGGCTTCCCAAGGGCAAAACACACTGAGGCTACTTCTGCTGGGAAGTATTAAGAAGAAAAATGCATTATATCCACAGAGGCATTTTTATTCCTACTTTGAAACACGCCTATACCTCATCAGTGAGACAGGTACCAGGAAAACAGAAGAACTGTGCTTTGAGGTTGTATTTGTCCTCAGAAAAGAAGACTAAGGACACGTGAATGTAGATCCTTTCACTAAGCAATACCAAGGACTGGAAAGAAAAAGAAGAGCCTCACTGTACAGTCATTATTTAGCTTTCAGCTCCATTTAATATGTTAAAGGACTATTCCTTTTTCAACAGGCTGGTGAAAAGATCTCCAAGACCAGTTGAAAAGATGGTAGGGAACACGTCCCCAAAGCCTCAAGGGCTATTTCTAACCTGGGCTATGCTGCTGTTGAAGTGTTGCAACACTGCAGTTCACATGGAAGATGCTGAGTTGCAGCAGTCGCCTTTCATGGCTTGGACACAACCTTAAACTTCTCAGTGCCTGAATGTAATAGACAGCTGTAAGGATGAAATCTACCAAAGCAAGGCATGGCAGCTTCAGCAGAATTTTGTGCTAAGTTTGCTGAAACTCACATTTGCCTGAGGGAGGTACATCCACGAGTCCCAGGCTGCAGAATCAGAGCTATGACAAATGCTCTGCCATGCTCTCACTGCAGTTGCACAGCACACTGCCTTCGGGGTTAAAACCCGTGTCAGGTACTCCTGGGGTTCTTCAACCCCTTGCTGCGCATTTGCCACTTCACTGTTGGAGTTAGTTCCTGCATCAGGTGGCAACAATTGCAGGTAAATCCCCTTCCCCTGCAGCTCAGCCTGAAAATAGACAGGAGAGAATATACACGCTATTTATGTCCTGATTTACAGAAGTTGGCCTGGCTCCAGGCTGCATACTGTTACTGTGTGGAAAAACAGTAACCTGATATTTACACCTGCAAGCTCTGTGTTTGCAAGCGCGGTAAAACATCCATACAACACGCCTATGCACAAGTATTATACATTCCCAAAACGTGTTAATTGCTAACAGCCCACATATCTCTGATCTGTAATATAAATTATCTGGAGCTAATGACACGCTGAAAATCCAGCAGAATTCAACGTGAGGCTCACAAAACATAATCTAAAGGGAAGAAAAAAAAAAAAGCAAAGGCTCTTCAAAAGTCAAATAAATGATATAAGTCCGATACTCATCCTCTCAGCAGCAAAGTCATCCCTTTTGCATATAGGAAAGAAGGAGAAGGGGTGTGATTTGGAATAACAGAAAGCATTGCTGCCTCTGTGCAGGGTGTGGGTGGCTGGCAGGGAAATGCAACATAGGATGCACTAATGCAGGAGTTACACCTACTGCAGCACACCTGATCATGTTGCTTTGCACCCCACAGCAGGAGAAATAAAGCGGTTATTTCTTCTTCCTTCTGCTGTGCTTATTTACTAGAAGCTGATCACATTTTACAGCCCTTCTATGCATGCTCTAGCTGCTTAACACTGGATCACTGTGTGCTCCTTTTCTTCTCTTTCTACTTTAATCAAGCTGCGCAGCGAAGAACGCAACAAATACTCTATGCAGTCAAGAAAGCCCACACATCATGTTTTACCATCCAGGAAAACTACAATACTACAAATTTAAATACACAGGGCACAGCCTCAGAAGAATAAGGAGTCGATAACAATGAAAGGAGAGGGCATTTTTCTGAAGATTTTGTCTGCTATTAAAATGTGCAAGTTATAATATACCTTACTGGAAAGTATATTTTAAGCTATCGCAGTGGGAATGGTATCACAGAATACCCCATGTTGGAAGAGACCCACAAGGATCAAGTCCAACTATACAGGAACTTGAACTGAATTAATTGCACAGCAACCCACCAGGAGCATCCAAGATGATTAAAAAAAATAAAAAAATTAGGCCCTGATTCTTAACATTTAGCTAGCCCAGAGCCACAGATGTCTGTGGGTGCTCCCTGTGCACGTATATGTGCAGACACCTTTTCTTTAGCTCCATGCTAAAGAAGACATGAATTGCATCTGAGACTCCAGATGACTAATTTGCCAGGAATCTCACTTCTTAAGGCCACTGAATTAGGGCTCTGGGAACTGTAAGGAATTGCACACAAAAGCATTTTCAAAAACGTCTCCAAAGCCAGCATCGTTTCAGACTGAACAGCAGGTTCATCCTCTGATCCAAGTCTGTTACAGAGGAACAGTGCCAAACAAACGTCTATTAATATTCTGCCAGGAAGCAGGAGCGGGTGGGCTCTGACACTACATGAAGTGAGGTGGTCAGGTTAGGAGCTGAGCAGTGGTCATGCCATCCCTCCATTCGAGCACAAACCTCTTCACCCATCATCGTCTGCTGTCAAACGCCTTTGTGCATTGCAATATGAAAGCATTAGTACCCCGGGGATAGGAGATGAATGGGCACAACATGGGAATTATGATGCATGTAACAATACACTTTAACCTGTTAATGAGTATGACCAAGCTTACTTATTTGGAGCTCCCTAATCATAAGGCAAGAAGACATCAACAGCTACTGTGTCATGCTGACAGGGCCCTCCACAGCAAGCGTGGTTCAAAGGTCCACAGCAGACAATAAAAAGCTTTGTCTTTTGATGGGAAGAACAAAGCTACCATGTGGTACAGCATCACACATGCAATTAGTCAGGAAAGTTAATTCAGCAGAAGCAGATGGTGGGACCAGTGGCAATGCTTTCAGGAGGCATGTTTCCCCTTACCCTCGAGCTCCTGTGAGCCGAGGTGATGGGGGAGAGGTAAGCAGCTCGCTGATGAGCTGTGCTGAGGCACTGACCTGCAATGCACGGTATTTGGGTGAGATGCTGGGTGCCTGCCTCACTGAGCAGCTCCTGTCTACTCCATATCTTCTCACCACAACCCCAGGGTGCCTCAAGGTAGCTCCATGAACCACACTGCACATGGAGGGAAACTGAGGTGTACAGACAAAGCTTCTCAGCCCTGCTTGTGCCAGGAGATGCTGACAAAGAAAGGAGAAGTTTATCCCTCTCCTTCTCACCCTACAGCCCATTCAGAATGGGACAGGAATGAAAGGATTCTTGTTCACTGCTGATTACCCTGACTGAAGAAAACCTAAAAGCCAAATCACAAGAATCACACAAAAAGCTACAAAATGGGAAACACTGTGATTAGTGCGACTTTGAAGTAACAGCCCTGGACACAGTCTTCAAAGTCTCCTCTGCTAAAATTGTCACTCAGTGCTGTCCTGTACCTTGCAAGTATACACAGCACCCACGTGAGGATGGCATGAGCCTCCAGCTAAGCCATTTGATTAACACAACATGAAGAACCAGCAGCCAGACAAACCACACATATGCTCTGATCACTACAGAATTCTCTCAGTCCAATCTCATATTTTTAAGGCTCCTGGTATCCCATTAATTAAAACATATTGTTTACAGCTTCGAGGAGCTGGAAGCCATGGGATGCACTCACAGGAATTCACACAGCTCTGTGCAGTCAGTCCTGCCCTTGCCTGCCTTGCAATCACTGCCGTGGAAATGGGCAGAAGGTGACAAAGGAGCAGCAAGGTGTGCTGGAGGGGGAGCACAAGGCGATAGCGCAGGAAGGCACAGACAAAGAAGAACCCAACTGCTGCTTCCTAACACCACAGAACCATTCTTTGTGCAGGTACAAGCTGATGGAGAAGGTTTTCCACTGATGTAGAAAACAAAGCTCCTTTGAGGCAAGTGCAAGTAGATAGGGTGGCTAGAGCACCCTGCCTTCAGTCCAGGGCAGGACATCATTAGGGATTTGTGGTGAGACAGCAGTAATGAGTTGGCCCTCAGCCAAAAGCAAACCTTGAGGTGAGGAAGCATAGTTTAACTCATTTAATAAGCAATCTCCATGCCAATCCTACGACAGCACCAGCTGCAGACAGAGCTGCTCCACATTCAGGAGGAGTTTCTTTATTTTACTCCATTATTAAGTAGTCATGCTCATCAGCAATTCCCTTGACTTCGTAGGAAGAAAGCATTAAATTTGAAGGTCTGACTGACAAGCATAACAAAGTCTGCCGGGTCTTTGAACTGATTTCCAAAGGTGGTTTATGAGAATAAAAGGAAAATAAAGTTCTATGGAATTATGAAGTTTTTACTGCTTAAGGAGTCTCACATGAATGCTGCTGAAAAATCAAGTACCATAAAGCCACGCCATCCACACAACCCTCTCAATGATTACTAGGATTTTTTCCCTCCCTATATATTTCTCACCATTTATTTATTTTATGAGGCCACTGGTTACCTATGTCTTTAATGAGACATAAAAAGGAGACACCTCTGTGAAAGCAAGCCACTATCAAAGCCTAACAGCTTTCCTCCAGCAATACAAAAGTGGATTTGGGGCATATTCTCATGAGGTTCATTCATATCCATTTCATTGGAAAGAAAGGAAAGCACAGAACACATTTCCTGCATGATGCAGAAGTAGCTCTGCAGATTTCAGTTTGTAATTCCCAACATCCAAGCTCGTGCACCATGCCCTCAGCCGGTGTGAAAAGGCTTATCTGCTCTAAAGGAACTGTTACTCTGATTCAGATTAGCTCTAAAAGCTTCTTTCAACATAATATATTGCAACAGTGCATTGACGTTATTTAAGTCCAGCTTTAAATGTACCACAAAGGAGGTATTTTTTACCATAAACCAAGAAGTCTGCATAAATTTTTATTTTTTAGTTGACTTCAGGTCTGCCACATCACTTACACTGGCATTCACTTACACTTACATGGCTCCCATGGCAGTACAGTGGCAACAAAGGAGATTCAGAGGTGAGAACTCCATCTCCAGCATGACATATACCATCCTGAAGCTCAGCATGTTCAAAATTAAGGAACAAAGATGAATCATTTTCACATCTCCTCTGAACATAAATAACAGCACAGGTGAGACCCTGTGGCTGCAAGGTAATAGGATTCCTAACAACCAAACACCTTCCAGTTTGTCACTGCCAGAACTGGGACTGGTGAGCAATATCGAAATTAAACTTCCCCTCTGCAAATGGTTTCCAGTCACCCAACTGTTACCAAGACAACTCCAGCAGCCAGAATACAAATTACCTTTGGGGTACCACGGTAAACTCCAGCACTGACCAACCCCGCAGGGAAATTTAAATCACAGCAATTTAAATGACAACTGTGTAAACAGCAAAAACTATTAAACTATCACAGGAGTCAATGGTACCATAGTCAGGAAAAATGTTACTGGAGGCAGCAACAAAACAGAGCAAAAGGAGGAGGAGACACAGACATACAAAAGTTCAGCCTTGTAATGCATGAGTGCCAGGCTCAGGGCTCCCATTCCCTAGGAAACATCACTTTCACATTGACTTTTTCATGTCCTGGGTATCAGCTGCAAACAACTCCCAGTGTTGGGGCAAAACTTTTTGAGCAAGAAAGCCAGACAGCTCTGGGTGCTGAGAGATGCCCAGTAACAAGTAACACTGGGACTGTGTGTTTCCACTGCTTTATCTCTGTAAGAGGAAGAAAAAAAAATTATATACATTTATTTTCTTTCTTTTGCCTCTGGCAAAAGGCAGTCTTAGAACTCAAGAGTATTAAAGAAACACTCTGGACGCACAAATCGTTCTGCAAAAACACTGATATACAAGCCACAGTGGTACTTATGTTACCAGGCTGAAAAACTCAGTAAATAGCTTCAGCAAACATAAGTCAGCTCTGAAGTTCTGCTGTCTACAGCTAGCATAGCTGCTTGGGTGTTGCTCAAGTGTTCACACACCTTTTTTTTTTTCCCTCATGCTGACACTTTATCAAGTGCTTGGCTACAAGAGGATTTACTGATTCAAGTATCAAGTGCAAGAAGCATAACTGCAGAGAACCAAAAGCAAGGCAATGCGAGACTGACAGCTCTGCTCCACCTTTCCTTTTGGTAAGGTGTAGTTCTTTCTACCAGATGAATAAAGTGCAGCATTTAAATAAAAATTCTCATTCTAACAACTCAAATGACTACTCGTCTGCATGTTAATGAAATACACAAATAAGAGCTGTCCCAGCTGTGGACGGCATGCAGCCCTCCCCTGTGAATCCTGCAGCCACTCTGGTCTGCGGCTTGACTCGTGACCACCAGAGCAAGGAGAGCCGAGTGGAGGTTTTGGAGCAAATTTACTCAGCAATCAACTCATTCCTTCATGGAGATGTTATCATTAAAAGCAATACAAAACCTGGATATACAGAACTGCAGCCAACCAAAAGATCACTTCCATCTATTCATTAACATCAGAAGCTGCCCACTGGGCGGATAACCCAACCACAGCCAGGTACGATTACCATGCAGGGCTTTCAAGGGCCTGAATACCTAAATCAGCAGAATATTTGATGCCTGCCAATAGCTCTCCCCATCTTTTCCTCTTTGAATCAATCTGGTGGCTGACGGAGGTTATAAATACCACAGCTTTTCTGAGACTTTCTTTCAGTCTCTCTACTTGACTGTATGGTCTCCCTTCTATCCCATTGCAAATTGAGTTTTAAGTTTACAACAAGCAGTACAGCCTGGCCATCGCTCTGGAAAGCGACTTTCGTACCAACTGGAACTAATGAACAAAAGCACCAAGGGTTTCTTGCAAACTGACAAATAAAAGCAAGCCTTCACAGAATCAATTAAAATCCTCATTCTGAAAAGTAAAATAGGAAGGGCATTAAAAGATCTTCATGATCCCCTGCTATGCTCCAACTACAAGAAGCAGATGTTAAAGAGAAGCCACGTGGTACGGTTCATCTCACTGCTCCCTTCCGCAGTGCCTGTTTTTTCAAATGCAAAGATGGGAATAAGAAAAACCAAATCTTTCAGTAAGTCTGCAGAAGTGAAGGACTGCAACTTCCTACAGTTAGACATAATTGTGTTCTAATGACTCAGTCCTGCAGTACTCAGCGCTGGAAGTTCAGTTCCAGTATCATAGTTTGTGGGTGGCTTCTGAGCTATCATTTCTCCATTAACTGCCTCTGGGAAAGGAATGCAGAGGGAAGGGGTGCAAATGTGCATGGGGTAAATAGCCACACAGTGTCTTTGATGTTCTTTGCTTTTCACAAATTTCTCTGGCTGCTATGGGGATAAGCCAAGCAAAATAACGAATAAGAAGTTACTCAGATCAGACAATCACCTAATGGTATCCCTGGGCGTGCACGTGACAATTTACCATGAAATGAATTATTAAGGACAGCCAGATGGCTCCAAAAACAAACAAACCAAAGCAACCGACATAAAAAATGAAGTAAGTACAGCAGGTAAAGTCAGAAGGCAGAACTTTCTCCGCCTTATGAAAAATGTCCCGCTTCTCAGAGCCCTGGCCCCATTTGTTCCCTTTTTTTCCTTCTTGGCCCCAGGTCCGTGGCAGTTCATTATGAAGATAAATACATTCCACTTCACTCCTGGGTCAGTTGGGTCGTGTCACGCAATTCAATTGGCAGGTGAATTTTATATGGGTCAGAACTGATAGTAAGCTGTTAAAATGAGAATAAAGCTGATTGTCCCTGAGAATAGAAAAGCACAGAGGGGCCTTTCACAGTATCTGTGTCTCCAGATAACCTCAGTTATGCAATGGAGCTGCCTTATTCCACCCCCACTCCCCCGTGGAAGTAAGTCAGTCAAGATCTGCTAACAGCTATTTACCAAGGGCTAAACGTGTAAAACGCGTCCAACGCCTTGGGAACCCTTCAGGAATCTCAGGCTGTGAAAAATAACCTCTGGGTCCTCTGCCTGAGTCAGAGCCTTGGCAGGATCTGTGCCCTACATGCACAGGACAGGGTCTCTCATGGTCCCTGCAAGGCCAGTGCAAAGCTAACAAGGACAAGCCATGAGGCTGAGGCTACGGCACCCAGTTGTGCCCAGATCCAAATTGAGGACAGCTAAAAGTGACCCGTGCTGTGTAACAGGGCATCACCCAAGCACTTTGACTCTTCTCTACTGCCACATGCAGGGTGCATGACAGTACAGAGTTATTTTGGAAAGAGAGACATTCATAAGCTAAGAAGTCTTCAAGCTCATACCCCTTTATTTGGGAACACTACGTCCTTTACTCTATTGTCTTCTTTCTGGCTCAGTCAAAACGCTGGCTCAAGATTTAAATCACATCCCTACCATCCTCTCCTCAAATCATTCAAGGCCAAACAGACTGGTCAGTAACATTTAAAATGTAAATGATAGCAGCTACTGCCTGCTTAGATGCAACTGGTCAAAATCATATCTTTTCAAGAAATCCTAGCTGCTCTAAATCCAGAATAAAATATCCTCCTTTTTCCCCAAGCCACATTGCTTCCAAACACAGCCTGGAAGAGCTTTGCTAGCGGGTTAACCTAACTACGTAGCTCCAATTGAGAGTAAAACCTGTTTCTTCTGTGTTAAAACAACAGTGAAAAAGACAGTTGTTGCCACGGCAGTCACAGTTCAGTTACTTCTGGACCTGCTTTTCTGATGGGGAACCAGAATCATTCGCAAGTTTTTAACTAGCAGAGCAAGAGAAATCTGCTCTGCAATTATTTCAGCTTCAGTCCTGTCCTTAGAGATTCAGTATTCCCTAAAAACTAATAAAGCATTCTGAACAAAAGCATGCATGCAAAACCATGATTTTAAATATTTTTTTCCATAGTCAGCAATAAGAGACCACTTAAATTTGATTTACGTAAACATAAAATTGGGGAAAACATGCAGTCTACAGTGGTATTTCCATCCCCTTCCCAACCAGCACTCTGAGAAGTATTGTTTTCTGCGTTGCATGAATTCATTCTTAGAATAGGGCGCTTATGTCACTTCTCATTACTTGCTTTCATTGCTGTTTCTCACTGCGATTTTACTGTACTACTTGCTCCACTGCTGAATCTATTTTACTTATGTAGCAAAGATGGGGTAAAGCTTTAATTTGTAGCTTAGCCCTTCTATTATTAGCCTATCTTTTGATGGTCATCTTTCATTAATCAATACAATATTTTTTTTTTAACAGGATTTTTATGCAACCTCCTGGTGCTGAATGCTGCTCTCTGTGGGGACAGACCTTGTACAGCTACATCTCAAATGCCTGAGCTCAGTGCTCTGCTGACAGCCAGGGCACATGCAGCACTCTCACATGTCCCACCCAACATCTCTGTGACGCTGAACAGAAGCAGGGCAAGGTGCCGTGCCTGCAACGTGGTGCTTTGCAATCTATATTACGATAAGATAATCAATCAAGAGTGACGTATCATCTCTTTCAGACAGTGCCAATGCTCTCCACCCTCCCAGGGTACCTATATATCACAACTCATCTTCCAGAATGCACCTGTAATTTTACAGATTCAAAAGGTCAAAACTTTAGCTGCATTTACTTTAATGCTATTCATATATTATTAAAACCTTTCAGGAATCATCTGTTTGTTCGAGGCTGTCCCATAGGGCTGACTAGCAAGGGCACGCTAGCTAGGGAATTATTATGTATTCCATGTCAAGGACAGTGGTTCAAAGTCAAGCACAGGAGAGAAAGAGATGCTAAATAAGGCAGTATCTTAATATTTCTAATTTAGCTCTAAACCAACTATTTTTGTTTTAGTTCTCGTGCATTATACAACTAACATAGGAATCTCCGTTCTTTGAACACATCCAGACCTATACCCATTTATTTTAAGATCCTCTCAAAACCTTTCCACATGAACTGTAAAGAGTGGGCAAGAAATCATTTACCTGCACATAAATTCATCTGCTTCTAATTTGTGAGCTGCCAAAGAGCCAAAAAGCCTATTGGGATGGATTAATCCTGCATTTATCTGCAACTCAGAATAGTATCAATCCCAAGCAGTCTGTCCTGCAGTTGTTTATTGGAGACCCAACACCTGCTGCTAAAAGCAGCAGGTATTTGAACAAAGAAATGAGTTTCACTGGAAATCTGGAGCAATTCAGGGAGCCCTCAGGTCAGTGCTTCCTCATCTTATCAGTGGATGTACACTGGTGTCCAAGGACAGCCAAGTCTTGTTGAACCTTTGGGCAGAGCTCCATGAAAACAAGATGTGAAGCTGTTTTCAGACCGTGTACCATATCTGACCAACATCTCCTCCATTTGAAATGGCAGAAGGAATCCTGCTCCTTGGTAAGAAAACCTTTCTGACAGCAATAAAGAACGGGAAAGCATCTGGTATGCCTTCCCCTATCCCGATCTCAAGGGGACAGTAGCTGCCACCTGGTAATCTGACCTTTTGACTGGGTTTTGCTTGAATTGCTCTGGCAAGTTCACCCTTTCAACTCATCTCCTGCTTTCAGTTCATCTTAATTTATTGCTTATTTCAATAATGTGCTCCTTCAGTGACCTGTGTATAAACAGACTGCTTATAAAAATCAGACCAGCAGCAATTTCTTTCATTTGGTTCCAATCCTTCTGTTCTTACCTAGCATTGACATGGTATTTTGGACTAAATTCTTTCATTTTAGATATCTCAGGTCTCACTAATGTTATGCTTCCTTCCTTCCCATTTACCTTATAACATCATCAAAAATTAATCATGAAATAAACAAAAACCACTATTTTATAATGCTGCTTGTTCTTCTGTGCTTGTATTAAACAGACATTATCATCAGAGCATGTGGAGCATCCCTAATAACCACCACAAACTGCATCGCCATATCACATCTACTCCTGAGGGTATGGCTGAGATTTTTCCAAAGCCTTAGAACTCCAAAGACAGCTTATTTCTTCGTGTCACTTGAGATGCCATTTTCCTGGAAACGCTTCCTGCAGTCCAAGCCTATTGCAAAACCAAGCATGCTGCAATAGAATAATTCCACTCCTAAGAATATTCTCCCCTTTTATGACACCTACTGAAAACAGTGACTGAATTGCTGCCTCCAGCTCACAGGACATGCTGAGAACTGCTCTGATGGACACCTTGCCAGCAATAGCTGCTGCTAGAAGAAATGATGTTTACACTTCCATGTTCAAAGAACTGGTATCAATTACGAATTATTGTATGCTCACATCATGTGCACTCATCTGTAGTTGTATATTTGTAATTTGATCATTAACGCAGCTTCAAGGCCACATTCACATCCTAACTGTAGAAAAGGACAGCGGAGAATCTGGTAGTAAAACCAACCCTTAACAAAATCAAGCAAATAAACACGTTTCACAGGAAAGGCAGACCACTGGGATACAGCCTTACTGCTGCAGATCAGCTCAAGCTAAAGGCACTCACCTCCCTCCTGCCCCCTGGCAGACGGCATCCATTACACTTGTGGTTAGATACTGGAAGCATTATGATACTGTACATGGCAATGAGCATCTGAGCTTAAAATGTGACCCAAATACCTATAATAAATAAAACATAATGAATTGCAGGGTCTGTTAGGGTGAGCATGCAGATCATCTCAGGTTGCAGAGTGAAATGGCTTTTCAGCTTCTTTCTAAGAGGTAAGAAGCCTGTAGCCTATTCCCTACTGCTGAATAATTAAAAATATTTTGCTCAATGGTGCAGCATCTCAACACATGAACGAGGCTGAACAAATTTGGTACCAGTCGATCTCCATTGATTTCAGAGGGTTTTATTACATCCAGAGCTCAGAAGGGCAGAAGTGTGAACCAGTATCAACCTTGGTTCTAGGTCCACACAGCCCAGAGAGCCTCAGCTTTTATCTGGTGCTGCTCCCACCCACTTTACATGTATCACTGAGCCTCTCTTCTTGATTTCCCATCTTTCATGTGGAACATTAATACATACTTCACAGCTCTATTAAAAAAAAAAAGGAGCCATTATTTAAAGTTTGCACAGTGCTTTGAAGATGAAAAGGGCCATGTTTTGTGACTAACAGCTTCAGAGAGATGTGGTTTATTTTTGCTCAGGAAATTTCTGCCATTTAATTCCATTTGAAGAATGTATTTATCTGGAGGAAAATCTACTTTATGCGTATAAAAAAGTATTGTATTTAATAACAACCACAAAAAATAAAAATAGAAAAAGGAAACAATGGCACAGCAGGAACAGATCCTGGACATCCAGTGCCAACAGGACCAGAAAAGTTGCATTGTCTGTCCAAAGCACCCTGGAGGTTTCTGGGGTCCCTGGAGCAATCCTACACATCCACGAAGCAGATCAGAGCTGGCAACTGTACTGCCTCAAAACACCAAGAAGAACTCAACTTCCCCCAGCTCATGCTTAAGGCAGTAACACAGCAGACCTTGCCCATACAGTGAGAACCTCACCAACTGGTGCCAGTGAAGGCTTTGTTAGCCAAGCAGTTCCTTTCTCCTTTAGCAAAGCCATGTTACTAAGTACTGCTGCTGTAAAGAAAGTACACGTCGTGCAATGTGACCAAAAGGGAGAACTTGCACGCTTCCCTGACTTCTTGCTGGTCAGAGCTCCTGATGGTTCACGATAGCTGGGGCCTGGAGGGAGCAGGCACAGATGCAGACTTGCCTGTTTACATACACTGACCCACCCCTGCTTCATGAACTGCCAGGTTTATGTTATTTGCATAAAATATGATCTCATGTGATTTTCCCCCTTTCTTCTTCGGGGGGGGGGGGGTTCTTTTGTTTTACTTTGTAGTGGCTGCTGGCGTACACGAGGAGAGCAGCATCCCAACTACAACGGCTTCAGGAGCAGGACTCACTGTGTTGTGTCGGGTTGCTCAGGGCCCTCTCTACACTTTCCCATTTCCTTGGCTGAGCTGCAAGCAGTACAGTGTCAGAAGACAAATTACAGAGGCATTTACCCAATTCTAGGGCTTGTCATTTGCTATTCAGCCTTGACCAAACTGGCATGATGTACTGATTGTGCTCCACTGCTTGTGGGACAATTTTCTTGGCACTGCAGAGAAACTTGTCATCATTTTTGGACAAATGCACTGTGCTAAGCATATTTAAATAATTTTAGGCCACAACCCTAGTCAATGTAAGCCCCATCATAGCTTCACAGAAATCAGAGCTTTTCACATTCTTTGCTGCAAATCCAGTCCTTTAACATTGTGTCAATTCAGGAACAGGAGTTTTAAGACAAAGTGCTATTTCTTTGTGGTTATTTCTGTACAAGCTTTCAAGTAGTCATCATAAAAGCTCCCAGTACAATCACCAACAGCCACAGTTCACGCAAAGGCGGTATGTTAACTCTGCCAGCTTATCAGCAATGAGCACATCAATTACATGCTGTTACCCGGTTTATGGGTAAAATCATCAACAGTTCAACTACTGTACAGGTTACATCGGGGCAAGATTACTACAGAAACTCACTTCACATCCAGCACTGTGAGTAGTTCCCACATCTCCAGGGCATTAATTCTCCTCCAGCAGTCATCTTACCCAACACTTTCTTCTTCTCCCAAAGCATTATTCCAAAAGCTAAGAAAATAAGGGAATTCCAGCCAAGACACCAAGGACTCGTCCTGTACTAAGAAAAAATGCTTTTGAGAGCTAGAGGTATTTTAGGACACCAACAAGGTACCCAGTGGAGCTCTGAATGCTACTCAAGAGAAAGGTCTGGGTAATAAATGAAATGAAAAATCACATTTATGGAGATGTAATGGATCAAATCCACTGTGGCAGGTGCAGTTCTCCAATTCTCAGTTGAGCTGTGCTCCCTTATGGCAGCCTGTGTTCATACCCACGTAAAGAAATCCCATCAGGCGTGCAACCCTGATGCCAGAAAAATATATTTTCTTAAATATGCAGCACTATCTATTATTCACTTCAAAGCCTTTGCTAATATGCTATAAGACTCTGAAAATTATTCTTTGAATTATTTAATTCATTAAATGGTTGGAAAACTTTCCATTTCTTGCTTAAACAAAGAGCCTACCCCGTGGTTTTGCTTTAATGATTGTTTGTAAAAGGTATTAAGTTGACTAATAACAGAGAACCTAGAGAGAAAAAATATTTATCATCTACATCTAACTTAGACTAGGTTTCTGCACCAAACATGGAAACATAATACAATTCTGCTTCCTTCTACAGCTATGACGGATGCTGATATTGGGCAATAGGGATATTACGGAGGAGGAAAAGCCTCACATTAACACAATACAGCAGTGCATAAAGGCTTCAAAACCAGCTGTATTTCTCAGTCTGGAAGCAAAGAGGAAGAGCTGATCTTAGTGAGAAGAAAAAGCCATTACATGCTATAAGAAGAAACAATTTAGCTGAGGATATAAACTAGAGAGAATGACTATGGGATTCTTTTACCAGGCTACATCCCGCACCTAAAAAGGCTCAAAATTTACAATATTCACATCATCTTTTAAGCCCTCCATAATATGAATATAGAAACATCTTCCAATCACTCTGACTGTGCAGGGAACAGGACAGAACCCAGCTCGAATGGAAACCTCTCCTCCTCTGCTACTCCACCCGAGCACCCCCATTTGCTCGGCTCAGCCAGCCCCCACATCCCATCACACACCAGCGTGGCGATAACTCTGGGGCAAAGACTTCCCTTACCACATGCCTGAGCAAAACCCTGAACTCCGGGGTCCTGATTCTTGGTGACTGCTCCCTCAGGAGCTACCTCCATGGAAATCAACAGCAATTAATCACCAACAAATCTATTCAGTTCCTAGATCTCATGTGTATGTGCACACACTTGTGCATGTATGTTAGTAGGAAAGATAGAACTCTTCCTGATCTTTTTATTTGCAAAGCCACTGGAGACATTTCAGTTCGTCTGAGCAGCACCGAGACAAAGATGAAGTAATGCAAACATGCCAACTCTTTTTAGTTATAATCCTTTTCCCAACTCCTTTTCCTAACACATAGTGTCATTTTGCACCTAAGTGAACCCTAGCAATGTCACGGAGGCTTTCTTGCAGAAAATGTCAAAATATTCTACCTCGCAGAACTTGGAAGTACTAAAGTTCAAAAGCTAGAAAACTGCATTACTGACTCTGAGCCCACAAAATGGTTCCTGAGACTTCAGCAAGCGCAAGTGTCACACGAACAAGGATGCTTTCCCAATTATCTGAAGGAAAACACTTGGAAGACAGAAGCACGGAGATGCTGTTCTGAACTTCTCATCCCACAAAGGAAGCAGGAGAAAATAAGTCCTATATTCTAGGAAATGAGAGCTGGAAATTGCAACACAAATTACACTGTTTCACCATCTCCAATGTGCCTTTCAAGGACAATTCACATCATGGCTGCCACTGGACAGGGCCCATCACCTATGTGCCATGCACATCCATGGTGTATAACACTAAGAGCCAGCAGGCTCCCTCCATCAGACTGGGTACATGTATTCCAGGCTGCAAATCTCATTTTCTTATCAGAATTTATTTTCCTTCAGGCTAAATCCTTCACCATCTTTTCACTGACTCTCATCATATGCAAATGTCAAAGGGTCATATAACAAAACAGTGAGATGGAAAGTAATGAGGACAGAAACATTTCCTAACCAGGGTGGTGCTGCCTGCAGACTGTCCTAGACCAGAAGTGTTTTCCTCCTCGCTGTCTTTCAGCATAAAGATAGAAGCACTGTGCAAATGTATGGGTGATGAGCAAGCGAATACTGAGATGCAAAATGATTTTAATGACAGGATTTCACCAGGTCTGTGCTTCGCTTGCAGCATCCATCCAGATAGGAATAATGTATCCTTGCCTTGGAAAAGAGAAGGAAGAGTGCTGCTGACCTGGACTCACTGAGTCTTGGGAAATGCAGATTGCTCTCTTCCAATTCAAAGATTTAGAAGCAATCAATTTTCTAACAGCTACTCAGAGATATAAAAGAGCAGCGTTATGTTTCCATATTCAAATTTAATCTTTTCCCTGAAAAGATCTTTTGAACCCTCCATACCACTTGGGCATTTGGATTTCTACACTTCCAGGCTGAAGCAGATTGAGATTAAGTGACATGCTTAAAAGGCACAGAAATTTTCATTTAGCAATCACTGAAGAGTTTTGAGGACTAGTTCAAAAAGTTCCAAAGAAGCCACGAGAAAACCAATGCTTCTGCTGTTTGTGCTGGGTCACAACTGGCCGACTCTGCTGATACCCACACATCCACCATGAGATAGAATTCCCCAGTTCCAGAACCATCACAAGGAACAGAAGGATTCCTTCAGTGATGGCAGCCAGGCCTAGTGGGAAACTTCCGCTCTGGATCTTCCTCTGAGCCTTTACAAGGCCACTGCACAACAAAACATAACAGAAGCAGCTGCTATCCTGATGCACTAAGATTCACCCTGGGTGCCTAGGGCTCTTTTCTTGACATTTAAGTCAATGTTTTAGTTCACATTTGCTGATCGAGTAGGCATGCGCACACTAGGAGTCATCCCACAGCACTGACACATGGATGTGCAGCACCACAGTGACACACTTATGTCCTTAAATCCTTGAAGTCTCTAAAGTCAGTGATAAACATGGCCAAGCTCCAGCACTTGCATCCTTACGGAGCAAACCCCAGGCATGGAAAGGCAGCTGCACTCCCAGGCAGTGGGACGTGGAGGTGCTCAGGATGACCTGCCTCCCACACAGCCAGCTCTGAATAACGTGACCAGGCTTCTGAAAGGGTCTCTGCAAGTTTAAGAGCAAGTCAGGCTGAGAGCAGCTGTAGGGAGAATGGCAAAAGGTCTATTTCTCAGGGAGATGAACCTCCTGCACAGGAAGGACAGGGTGCCCAGAGATGCGGTCTTTGCCAAAGTACCAAAAAGAAGCAATAGAAAGCTGTAAATAAGTCTGCCAGTTCCACTAGCACAAACTGACAAAGCTAACACTACCTTACAAAGAATTGCTTTTCTGTTTGCGTTAAGCAACAACGCTGAAAAAAGCTCACTTACTTACAGAGCAAGCATTTAGCCCATCTGACGATTATCAGTAGAGACAACAGTGGTCAAAATAAAACCCAATTAAGAAGAGAGCTCTGGTTACAAATCCTGCATTTCCACCCAGAAGTACTACACTTTCCACACAGAGAAACAAGTTATGGCACATATCAAGCAACCAGGAGAAGTAAGAATAATCAGAGCATGGAAAGCACCATCCAAGTTAAACAAAAGCAAAGAATTTTCCACATCCTGACAAAAGAGTAAATATTTAGAAGTCTAATTAGCACTGACCGCCATACATTAAGCTTGTTATTTCCCAAGGGCCTTGACATTTTAGATGCTGCAAGAACACCAAGAGATCTTAGCTCTTGCAGAAGTAACTGTTGTTAAAATCTCAAGCCCGCTTTGAGACACAAAGACTATTTGCACAGCATTAAAACAATAGCTGGAACTGTCAGTCTGGGCTCAGCGAGAACAGAACAACTCGGAGGAAGCACACAAACCAGCCCAGTGATGCACTATGGAGGTTTATGTGAAGTGTTGCCCTGTCTCCTCACAGCTGCAGCTGAGATCAGCAAGCAGAGCAGGAGCTTCTCCTACCCCAAGGCAGCCACCTCTGACCCAGGTTTCTCCATCTGACTTCAGAAAGGCACCTCTGCCACTCCTGATCAACAGTGCCTTAGAGTTTCCTGTAAACCCCAAGCATGACTCTTCCTTCAGGACTTGTTCTATTAATGTCTCAAACTGAATCATCTCTACAGGACAACCCAGTGCTCTGCAGGCTGCAGCACAGCATGGCTGGTGCCAGGCAGGCAAGGCACGCTAACTTCTTCCTCTGCGTTCAAGAGGAATTCTCCAAAGAATTTCCTCTGGATTGCAGCTCTCTCTCCTTTGTCGCTGGGGTCAGGGAGGTGCAGTCATTCCTGCTGTCAGTCTTCAAGATCCAGATGTCATGGAGAGTTTTGTTGCTCTGCTTTGAGGTTAGATGTTGCGGCCCCTGGAAGTAAAACTGCTACGTGTGTTTGCCAGCAGTTTTCACAGGGTTGCATTGCATGATCCAGAGATCACCAGGAAGGTTCACTGACTTCAGAGCCTGTGTAAACACACCTCAGGGGAGAAACTGATTCTTCACCTAAATCTGGAAAATGAAAAGAGAAAAGCAGAAGCTTCTGCTCCTAAGCCTGTGAGCCATAAATCTGTAGTGCACCTTGGCTCCAATGATAATTCCAGCAGTAGTTAACAGTACTAATCAGTATTTTTCACAATTAAAGGAGAAAGAAAAGATTATAAACTACCTGCACAGTGACATCCATAGAGCTGCCTTGCACTGCAATGATCCAATATATCCCATAGAGCTGCCCTGCACTGCAATGATCCAATACATCTACACCACATGGTTAAAAGACAATTGCACACTTCTGCTAATATAGATGACTGCACACACCAAGTGCTGATGTGTTTAAGTGGTATTCATAACAAAGAGCTGCTTTATGCATGGCACGACCCCGAGAACAGGCATGCTCAGGGTATGGTTGAGTGCAGCACTTGTCCAGAGAGTGGGATCCAATATAATTGCTCTCTTAGGAGAAAGTTGAAGGCAAGCCTCAGAGGCAGACTCCTCAGGCACTTGCATACAACAGTGTCTTAGCAATTGGTCTGATCTGGCCTGAAAACAGTTGCTACTGCATCCGCTCTGTGAAGGAATGCACAACACAACGCCAAAGTGGCAGTGACTCGGAATTAACCCGATCTACCGCTGTAAAACATTCAGAATTAAAAATAAAAGACAGCAGCAGCATCTCCGATGGTTTTTCAAGTGTTGTCAAATGTCTCTGACAAGATCAGCAGCACTGAAGAGAAAGCACTGAGCTACCTCTGGGTCCCACCAGCTGCAGCAAGAGCTCATTAAAAATGCATCCAAGAAACAATTTTCTCATGCTGCAACTCAAGTCTTATTTAAACAAACCAAAAGCCAGACAGCTAAGGCATGACAGGGAATCAGGCACCAAGAGCATCTCAGAACCTCCCAGGCTTTGTGCAGAACAGTCACTCAGCTCTGGGCTGGACTTGCCAACAGAATACAAAGAGCTTCCCATTTGCCCACAAATCCTTCATTCCTTGAGCTGGGTGAAAGCTGTGATGAGCTTAAGTGATTGGCATTTGGAGCCAAACACAACTCGTTAAACAGAAAGAAATAAAAAGCTCTCTGATGTTTGTTTCTCTCACAGTTTATGCTTTGCTTCCATACAAACGATATGGCAGAGGATTGTCACCTTGTGCTCAGAGTCCAGTGATGGAGCACACGAACCTACATACACACTCCACACAGGATGTTATCTTCTCTTAGTTCCCCAACTCTTCAGATTTTCTCCACCTGCTCACTGCACTCACTTCTAAGATGGGAGCTCCTCAAGCACTACTCTGATTGTCCAACAACCCCAGTTTGAGCTGAGGTTGATCCTCCATTCCCTGGTTTTGCCTGAAGGGCTTTCAGCAGCTTGGTGGGGTTTTTTTTTGTTTGGTTTCGGTTTTGTTGTTTTTTAAGTGCAGTTCTACACTGCAGCGAACACAACCTGGTCCCAACCGCACTAATCCTAACAACCCAACTACTGACATAACAAGCCTGACTCCGATAACGTTACTCATGCCCCCCACCCAATTTTCTGGCCCAACTACCAAACAGATTTCTAATTCCATCCCTTAATTACAAGTAACATCTTTTCCGTTGAGTAAATGAATTAGACTTTTCAGTCCTACTATGTTTGCACCCAGCACAAGTTCAAAAAGGTTCCAGAAGCAGTGGAGAAACCCAGGACTGGCTGGAGTCCTACAAAGCAGGGCACAAAACCCCAGGTGAGTTTCACTCTGCTTTTACTTTTGCATCCTCATTTTGGTAGGACAGTCCCCGAAGATGTCTATTCATATGCAATGTGAGGTCTCCTTTCCCTTCCCCATGCCAAAAATAACACGTTACCATCTGTTCACAGCTAACAGACATGAACTGCTTCCACAACGATCCTGTTAAGGGCTGGAAAACTCACCCCACTCTGCCCAACACAAACACACTGAGACAACACAGATGAAAACACCACAACACCATCCCCTTAATGATGCACGGCCATCCCCCTCCTCGTGTCACTGGCAAAACAAAGAGAATTAATGGAATGCTGCTTCCCAAGAGCCCTGTGGAACCAAACAAGGAAGAGATCTGTCGCGTTCTGTTTTATTATTTATAATACCCCAAATCTCCCTTGCAACCAGCCATTGCAAAGGCAGTGACAAGAAGTGAATATGGATGGGAAGCTTCATAAACTCACAAGAAATAATGAAGAAAAAAGGAAAAACCCCACAAATCTCTAAGAAGTGAGAACTCAGAACTTCAAAGCCAAGCCAAAAACGAAACCTGTCACAGTCAGGGCAGCAACAAAGAAGCTGCTGCCGTGTGCAAGGCAATTACTCTATCTGCAAACTCTGCTGAACAGCAAAACTCCCTACAAAAAGAATCATGCCTAGCAATGGAGACCCTCCCACATGCCAAATGGAGGAAATAAATCCTTCCAAACACAATGTAAGCAAACGAGGGCAAAAAAACACTTGCTGCATTCCACTGAACGAATTTACTTGTATAATTGCACACTACCAGAGCTTTGCAGTCGTTATCAGTGAATGGTCATCATTAGCCCAGAGCACATCTAAATGTTACTGAGCTTGGGGAGGAAAAAAAAGGAAGTGCAGGGGGACACATCTGCACTGTTGGCATTGAACAAATAACAGCACCGGGGCACAATGAGAACTTCCTTTGGTGCACACAATACTGCAACATCAGGCAATGGAAATAAAAAAAAAACAACACTGGAGTTTGAAGTTCCTGTGGACATGAAGGCCTATACCAGACAATGAAAATCACTTTGAACTGATTTGTGCAAAAGTATTTGTTTCAGCATGCGACTACATCTATTTTAATATGACAACATTTTCTAGGATGTGCAGGTGTACTCTAATTCCCATACACAGTATCAAGTATCCCAAAAGACTTCTGCCACAAGGCACTGACCACTGTACAATCACTTAAGTTGGAGAAGACCTTCAAGTTCATCAAGAAGGAAACGTGCTACCCCTCCTCTTCCATATTTTAGAAGGACATAACTGAGATGGCTCTGATAGCATCCAGCAGGATGAAAAAGCTACAGTGAGGGAGCTGGTGCTTCATGCTACCAACCTTACAGGCGCAGGCACCCCAAACTGTTCCTGAACAGTCATTGATAGCCACTGCATTTCTTCGTGACACCTTTACTTCATTGTTCACAACAACTCGTATTTGGGTCCCTAAAAGCCACGTGTCCGCCTCACTTTGGATGCTGGGATTTGAGTTTCATTGTTTCCCAGCCATAACAATCACCAATGAACAGCAGTCAGCTCTGAAAAAAAATATCACAGCCGAAAGGATACCTGAGAGCACCTGCTCTGGTTTGAAACCATCCCATGAGAATTTCTATAAGATCAGCTACTTCGCAGGGAAGACCCGCTGTGTGGTTCTCAGCTGTCATTACACTGGAGTGAAGTGAGGTTCTTTTCCAGATAGTGCTGATAAACTCATGCTCCTATGATGCAAGTCAAACCTCTCCCATTTGGCTCAGCCCTCTCACGGTTTTATCCTCATCTCCATCACCATTTCAGCACAAGTGTAATTATAAGCAGGAAAACATCTTTTTGCGCAGGTGATGGAGGGGAGATTTCCACTTAATTGTGCATAGACTGAAGCAGAAATTAGCTCCTTTGCTCTACTAAAATAGGGCCTCAAAATACTTAAATCCTTTCTTTTTTTTCCCTTCATACTTCCTGCTGTTGCAAAACTGCCAGCTGAAATGTTGCAGGAATAAAAAGATCAGCCTCATAGGTAAATAAGTTTTATTGAGTTCTCGGAACCATATCATCCGTCCACCAGACTTTTTAATTTGCCACATGAATGGTTCAGTGTAACACCAGCTCCTGGAGAACCTGGATAGGCACAAGTTCATGGCAAGTGCTTTCCTGAGCCATGCAGGAGTACTCCCCAGCGTGCATACAGATTAAACTGGTCTTTTTTACAGCAGTGTTCAGAGCCCTTTTAATCGCTTTAGAAGCAGGTGGCTAATCTACATATGAACATTTTCTTGCAAACTTTTCTTGCATCTTGTTTCAACACAACGAAAGCAAAGTCTCCACAGTTGACATTCCATGGCAGAAGAAGAAGAAAAAAAAATCTTCAGTACTGGTGACTGAGACTGATGACTGGGAACTTCACATCATCACAGCCTTGTAAAAGCCATGCGACGCTGTAACAGAGAGTACTTGGGGCTGAGGGCCACATCTTGTACTTGGGGAACTCAAAAAGGTAACTACTGACAAGTAGAGCTCAGTCAGAAAGGAAACCCCAGAACCCCCCAGGATCTAACGGATGTGAGTCCTTCCAAAAGCCTTTGCATGTTTTAGTGTTTTCTGTTACCTGCTTATTTGAATCAACACCGCACCACTGTAACAAGCCCCAGCATAGCATTCCATATGTCCCTTGGGACTGGAAGGGCTGCAGCAGGCAGTGCTACATGGGGACAGCTCTGACAAACTGCTGTACTTTTGGAACTACAGCACGTACATCGTATTACTAATAAAAGTCAGGCATCCTCAGGCTGTGCTGACAGTCTTGTCTGGTTTCAAAAGCCATGCTGAAAAATGGCTTTGCTTTTTCTGTTACCACTAGAATACAGCCAAACATTGAGTCTGAAACAAACAAACAAAACTATAGCCAACCTGTCCTTCCCACCATCAGTGCAGTCACTACATCCCTAATACTCCCAGTATTCCAGCACCTGTTATTTAAAGCTGTTACTCCTGTGCAAGGAGATTCCTGATCTCCGTCATCCCAATTACCCTGAGAAAAAGGTTCTCACCCTTTTTCTATCTTAAAGAGTTTTAAAAGTTTACACAAAGCCACCATCAGTATCTCAGCATAAAACTCAGGAAAAGCAGCAACTGACCGGACATTTGTTATCTTGATTTTGCACTACTTTAATTCTGTTCAGTGAGGAAATTATTCTAGCTCAATCAATAAAGCCACATTTAACTCAAATTAAGGAGACGTACACAAAATTTTATAGCAATCGGCTACAGTGATTTAATAGAAATTGATACAGCTTTGGCATGCACATAGGCCTGAATTGGAATACCTGTGTACCAACTGGAATATTTATCTGAAAAGAAGGATAAATGTAGGAGTATTAATTCTAAACAGATGACAGAATTGTAATTGGTTTTATGGAGGAAAGAAAACAGCAATTAATTTCAACTTAAATTGAACAAATACATCGGGGCAAAATATTGACAAAGCTGATGATTCTGTTCTTCTGTGTAGAATGCCAACTGGCACCTGGTTCAAAACAACCCAAAGAAAGAATAAAGAAATCAACCATTTGAAAGACTGTGTTGTGCATAATTGGATCACAAGGAATTTACTTTCATCTGCAGGGATACCTAAGGAGAAAGCGCTACCACAGTTAGGGGACTCAACCACCTACAGTACCTGTGCTTTTCCCTGCACAGGTACTGGATTCCCCTTTGTAGCACAGAACCATCCAACCTCACAGAGTGAGTCCAAGAGTGAGATGTGGACAGTTCACCAATCCTGTGACCAGCAGACACAAGAGCACCAGGCTTGAAACACAAAACTTTTCTGATATTCTATATCATTCTGTAGTAACAGAAGTCTGATTTATGATTAAAAAAAAAAGAAAGAAAGAAAAAAGGTTATAAAGAGAGGAAAGGGCTGTCTTCTATACTCCCACATAAAGCTTCTAAGAACTGTGTCCTGAGAAACTTCATGCTGAGGCTTCCAAGCTCAGCAAGAACCAAGTGGGATCCAGGACTACGTGATGGGTCCTCTCCTAACAGCCAGCGACCTACCTGCAGCAGTGCTGGCTCAGGACACTTTGGCCTGCAGCACAATTCTGACATCTCCATTAGCCAGATCTGCATCCTTAAGAGCAGTCCTGACATGAGCTGAACATATCGTGGAGTTCTTACTTAAGGATTCCCCGTGAAGCAAGGATATCCTCCATACTTTGCTTCGGAAAGCCCACAACCACTCTTCTAAAAGAATATCAAGTTTATAAAATCACATGGTCAAAGCAAAATGTCAAGTAAGATTACCTGAACAACTTTAACTGAGCTTCCTTGTGCTTCTGCAGTACTACGTAGACTGAAATACTTCTGGACCAATTCCTTTCCCTAGCAGTCTCTCTCATTCACAGAGTGGAGAGTTACTATGTCTCTTGTAACTCCATACCTAGCTATCTGATCCTAGCAAGTGCTACTCACTCTCTCCACTGACTCCAAAGCTGGCAATTCCCTTGTGACCTATTACAGTGCTCTCCCAAAGTCTCTAATTTGTGTTTCTTTATTACATACACATTTTTAGTTGGAACATCTATTGCACAGAAAAGGTCAGACAAAAAAGCCAAGCCTTGGCAAATGTTAGCAGGCTGGAAAGATTGTCTTAACACCAGAAGTGACAGACACTATTCAGTATGAAACTATGACCAGCTATGAGTGATTTCAAAAGATGTGAGCTATTAGACCACCCAGAGATACTGCAGGACTCTCCCTCAGCTGCCAGACACAACCAGCCTGCAGTGCCCACATCCCACCAGCCAAACCCCAAACACACCCATCATGCTGCTTCCAGTCTACCCAGGGTCAGCAATACACATGTGTAGGATTTGTTCTCCTCTTACTGCCTGGCTTGCAAATAATTTACTTCTGCATTCAGCAGTATGGGAAATCCTTGGAGAGTTACCAGGATGCCCCTCAGGGAGGTGGTTAAAAAAATCCCACTGTTTGTCGTAAGTGTTCTTGCAATAAGTCTTGCAAATATCAGAAACAGATTTCTCTAATAAATTTTGCAGCAAAACTGGTGTGAAAACATAATGACATTTAAATTTCTTATGTATTTTTACGTGTTCTGCTTTAAGACAAGCAGTAAAAGGAAGCAAATATATTACTGCACCTTTTTTCTCCCTCTTGTTTTTATGATCTGCAAAGGAATTCTCACATGAAAACATTTTTTCTGCTTTTCTTTTTAAAATTAAACAGGCCTCGTCCTCCTCAGAACATGTCAGAACTGGCAGGCTTATGTTATCATGGGCAGCAAACAAAATCTGATTAACTGAAATGGAAGGGATTTCTTAATAGTACTTAAATCTATTAGGTGGCAGCAAGAAACTACACTCTCCTTGTTGCTAAGTGGCAGTGTTACTGCCATCATTTCTGCCCTGAAAGCTCTAAATCCACATCATGGCTCACCCCACAGCTGTTCATATCCTAGTCAATAAAACTGCCCTTTGTTTTTTGAGAGAAAAAGCAAAAAAAAGGAAAGTTGACGGCAATACAAACAGGGAAGGAACTCCTGGAAGCAACATTCAAAACCTGATGATATAGGAAGAAATCCTGCAGGCAGCAAAATTAATGACTAAAGGCAACTGAAAGTACACTAAAAGCAGGAGCTGTAATGCAGGATGTGCTCCAAAATAATTTCCATTCCAAAGCAGAAGATAACAATACTTCAATTTTAACAAGTAGCACAAGGACATTTTAACAGCAGTTATTCAATTTAATCTTCTTAGGGCAAGTAACCTGCACTCAAGAGTTCAAGAGACTCGGGCTGAGGGGAGACAATGAAGAATTACAGTTTGTTTTCATTACATCTTGGAAAACCCTGATCATTTAGGAGACCAAGAGAAAGCTAACATTACATCTGAATTTAAACACAGTGAATGAGTGCTTATTGATCTGCCAACCTGATAGCAGTTTTAACTAATCTGAGAGAGTGAATTACATTCGGCTTTAATTTTAAGACAATCAACATTAGCTCTTTTGACAGGACCTTGTTTGTATAAACCTGTCTTCCTTCAACAGCTACAAAAGCCTCAGAGAAATAACACAGAGATCAGTATTTGCAGCTTATCAAAGCAAATAGAAAGAGCAACTTTACCGTGCTCCATAGGCTCCAAATTGAAGGTAAATTCAGACTATAAGTATGTCGTTTCTAAGAGAAAATAAATCTGTAAATGTTGCTAGAGAACAGGCAGAGGACTCTGCAACGCTGAGCTGGTAAATAAAACTCAGATTTTTAAAGGGGTGGAAGCAATAAAGAATGGGAACCAGCTGCCTGTGACACAGTGAATCTCGGCCAATCACTCAGATGACAGCTCTGCTGTCACCCCTGCCCAAACCCATTGCAAAATATATGACTAAACATGCATGGAAACTTCCCCACGTGATGCCTCCATTGGCTGCTCAAGCATTGATCCAGGGCAGGGGCAGCCCCAGGCAGACACAGGGACACACACCTCAATGAGAAACAGATGTTAATACACCATCAGTGCCACCAGAC
Organism: Oreortyx pictus; assembly: GCA_036925125.1. NCBI lineage: Eukaryota > Metazoa > Chordata > Aves > Galliformes > Odontophoridae > Oreortyx > Oreortyx pictus. The sequence continues at coordinate 4,987,012 of JAUPFR010000010.1, read as the reverse complement.
TGATGTTATTAACCTTCCAGAACAATTATTAAAGCGATAAAACTAAAATTAAGAGTCATTTAGGCACTGCAGATTGATATGAAAACAAGTCCTGATGTTATTACAAGATTTGCCTACTCCATAAGCCATGAAATACTGTGGTATAACGAGGTCACTGTTCAAGGAGCCAAGAGATGCTAACTGGGAACCAGTCTCACCTCCTGGCCAGCACAGGCCCTGCTATGCACAGCAGTGACTCGGCTACATTCATCAAGGCAAATTCACTGCCTATCACATCACAACACCCAAGAAATATGAGCTGGAAGACAAACAGGTAAAAATGCTTCTCCACAGGCATTATGGAGACTGGTCTCCATCAACCTTTATGGAGCCCCAGCAGCACTAAATACATTGTACAACACTTTGAAAGGCAGAAGCTACAGAGCTGGGGTTATGCTAGGCTGGGCCAAAGACAGAAAGCCCCACAGCAAACGATAATCCATAAATGCAGCTCAGGGAACCCGGCTCAAGAAGCACTGCATCCTGAAAGAAGCAGAATCTCAGGATACTTGCAGACTAACACACAGAGTTCAGCAGAATTGTCTTTTGGGAAAGAGGGGGCTGAATCTGTTTTGAAGCAGCAAATAGAGGATGCTGTTAATACAAAGAAAATATTTGTTATCATCAAACAGTAATTCAGGAAATGATGCTGTTAGATTTGTTACAGTTTCTGGATTATCCTTGAAGAGCACAAGTTTCCTAAGGTAGTCCCAGTTTTGATTTCACTGAACTCACCCTCAATTTCAGTGGGGCTTTCCTTGCAACCATTATCAGCTCTTACGCAGCTCCTGTCCACTGAGAAAGCTGACAGCGAGCAGGAGCCATCCCTGTCCCACTCCTCAGCTCTCCCTCTCCCAGCTGCTGTGCACCTAAAACCTCTCCAAATACTTGCTTATGCATCCAATAGCTGCAAAGCCTCCGCAGTTGCCAAGTCCAGCAGAATTCAGCTTTTTTTTTTTTTTGGCTGAAACAGGACACGTTGCTCCAGATCTCAAGCCAGACAGTCTCTGCATGCTCTGCTACGTGATGTGAAGGAATTTCTAAGGAAAGATTAAATAAATCGACACATGGGTATCAATAATGCCCAGATACACAGAGAAACATGCAAAGTCACGACTACAGCTTCACTAGCTTTGTGTTACATTTTGCCTAATCTTTCACTGTGCTTGGAACATTAAGGAGGTTTCTCTGCAACACATGTAAAAACTTGTGAACGCAAGTGGGCATTTACAGTACGGTGTTATTTCTACTTGAACTTGCCTGAAATGGCCTACGTAATTTATGGTTGGTGTATGAACTCGTGTAGCTCTCCCAAAGGCACACTGATAAAACTGAGTGTTTTGTCTCAAGCATATGTATTGTGGACTGCACTTGCTAGCATCTGCAGCTTTGCCAAGCAAATCCTTTGAAGAACTACAGACTTCCACACGTGGCCTACAACGTATGCTGAACTTCATTACCCGCTCCTACCTCAGAATCAGACAAAACAAATGTATGCTACACCAACCTGCAAGGTCAGGTCTACCTTTAAAAAAAGAACCACGTAACTTTTAATTTTAACAATAGTTTGTTTCACACCTACTTACAAACCACCAAAGGAGGAAAAAAAATCAGATCAGCTTCCTTCCAGCAATGTTCTCACAACAGTGAGGAGCTGAAGTGGGAGATGTTACCACATACACGATTAGGGTCACAAGCATTTGCATAATCTAAAAGGGCAGAGATCAGTGTACAGTAGTCACTCAGTTCCATTATTAATAAGAGCTCTGATAGCATTTCCACAAATGCCTGGTGGTTAATGAATCCTGAAAGCTTTTAGTTCAAACAATTATTCCTCATGAAAACGTGTACCAAAGCATATTATTTGTTACTCTATTTGCTTCTTTCCATTTAAATTTCAATTGCTGGGTGGGAAGCAGAAACAATACCATGACCAGGGGTGACAGCCACCATATAACAAATTACAAAGGTATCCGATGAGCACGCATGCTAAATAAAAATAAGTCCTTCAAAGTACATCACCATGAACACCGCACGTTTGTGTAAAACGAGGGTCAGCTTATGAATTATTTATAAGCCAAATGGGGATGTGACTATTTGCTATATTCTGCTCAAGACAGCTCTGATTAACTCTACTATTACCTGGATGGTTTATCTACAAAGTACTGACACCATGATGCCCAGTTTCTGTTGTTAATCATGAGAACTGCATTGCTTTCAACAACTGCTCAACCCTATGTCCTACACAAGAGGGACGTTTTCTGGGAGCTTGCAGCAGCCTTATAACCTCACAGCTCTCCACACTGCTCTGGACACCAGCAAAAAGGAAAGATGCTCAGCAATGCTCAAGGCAGACAGTCTTCATCTCCCAGCTCCCACAGGGGGGCAAGTCACGCCTTGATAAGAAGCATATTTTGAGCACAGAACTTGGTGACTGGTGAGTGGAAGAAGAGTGGAGTGGGACAAGTCGATCTGACCGGATTTCAAGTCCAACGTACCCAAAAGAGCAGTGTCTGCCATACAGAGCAGAGCTCCACTTTCCTCCAGGAGATAGGCCAATCTTCACGCATCACAAGGGAAACAAATGTGGCTGTTGTGCTCGCAGTCCTCTTCTCGCCACGGGTGAAAGGTGCATCGGGAGACGTTACAATCTGTTTCCATCTGAATTCCTTGAACTGATAAGCATTCTCAAGTGCCTGAGTTTTGCCTCCCAGGGAGACTGGATCGGGGAACTGCCCCATTATATCTGCATGCTCTCTCACACATACATCCTCCTTCTTCAGAGAAAACATTTGTTGTAAACATATGGAGGGGCCCCGCTGGAGGCCAGCATTTAATGCTCTAGTTAATATCATTTTCAAAGAACAAAAAAAAAGGGGAAAAAGTAAAACCTAAATTCAGTGGGATATGAACACAAACTGCACATTCAATGACTCAGGTGTAACAGGATTTGCCAAGGTTTAAGCAAGCAAGCTTAATGACATCCTAGGGCTCTAACAAACAAGAAACATGTCCTCCCATGCAAAACATGAAACAGACAGCTGCTGATATGCATGTATGTTTACACACGCATATATATCAGGGATAGGTGAACTCTGCCTGATTGTTGTCATTTTGAGGTGCACTAACAGCAATTTGCATTAGGTAGGTTTCTTAACAACATTCTCAAATACTACAGAGCAGTTGTTTTTAAATGTCAAACAACATTCAGTTGACTTGTCTTTGCATGGCCCTCCTCTCCTGCGCAGGGAGTAGCAGCCGTCTGGCTGATGCTCTGGGTTGTTTTCCTCCTGGCTGTATTTCTCCATTTAGCTGCCAGCATTTTTGTTCTTTGATGACTGGGTTTTTGAGCTGGTACCCACTGCTAATGATAACGGCTAGTCAGGTCTATTACAGCACAGTGTAATATCAACGGCCTATATCCCAGAATGGGAGAGAAAAGTGGGGAAAAAAAAAAAAAAGAAGACTGGAGCATAGGGGCAGAATGTGTGGGTATGGATTTTGCTCCAGGATCAGCTGTGCTTTCCTTGACTAATTAATCTGTGAGATCTGAAGAGTCAGTAGAATGGAAAAAATGGGTCAAGCTGGCAGCATGGGACTTAAATAAATAAAAATGAGGCATTAGCTTTTACCGTGTCTGTGCTTTGTCCAGGTTTGAAAACAACACCATACGAAGTACAGACTTAGAAAATCAGATGAACTGATGACAAATTAGAAGAGGACACACTACTAGACTTCTTGTTTTCCACACGGGAACAGCAGCCATAAACAGCAGCCTTGAAAAAGACCAGACCGTGACACCATCATTATGCTGAGAGGACAGCATGTGTTTAACGTGCAAATTCTACAGGCTTCTTGAGGGGAAGCAAAGCAGACCTGAAGGATGGGCAACCAGGGCAAACACAGCCACTCCTTACTGCAGGCTGAGCTGGTATATGGCAGAGATAAAGCTGACTCAGGAACATGATCTCTGGTTTGTTGTGGAAAGAATTTCACACTTTCTGCACTTCTTGGAACATCTACACCAAAATGATTGGGAACTGAACTCCAAAAGATGAGCGAAGGGTTTTTTGGAGACCAGAATCAGCATGGAGTGGTTCTCTTCTGATGTCCCACACAGGACTCAAAGCATTCAACAAAGAAAGAACCTAGACACCTATATGCCAAGCATGAATGCATGCAATCTTGTCTGTTCCAGGAAAACAAAACCAGGCAGGTGAACACGCCTCAGGACAAACCAGACCTAAACCCAAACAGATTCATAGGAGAGGGATTACCTCCTGCAGTACGGTAAAACACAGTGTACATCAAGACAGCTCACGGATGCACCAAGCTGTGGTGCTGTTCTCTAATACAGTGCTGATCTAATGTAAGAAGAGTTACAGAAAATAACTTGTTCATGCCTCTCTTCAGAGTGTCTCTTTTCCCACTTGCCTCTGCTCACCCTGAGAGCACAAGCAGACTTAAATCGATCTGTTACCAGCTCTCATCCAGGATCAATCTTGCCTTTTATAAGGTACCTAAGAGCAAGAACCAGGGCCTAAAGAATGTTTTAAAAGGATCATTGAGCAGGACAGCATCACAGCATTAACTCTGGCTTCCAGTCGTGCGCGCTGACAACAGAGCCATCTGCCAACATTTGAAGCAAAAGACTACAACAATTTCTCCAGGAATTTACTGACCAACTTCTATCTCCTTCCACAAAGGAGATGCTGTCCTCTATCCCTGTCTTCTTTGGGCAGCTCACTCTCATCCTCTGTCCTGAATTTTATTGTGGTTTGTAATTGTTGTCTTTTGTAGCTGTACGTAACTTATGTAGCAGACAAATGGCAGTCAAAAGCAGCTAAGAATCACTGAATTTGTCCAAACGCATTATATGGCATATATTTCATTCTGTAACTTAACTAGGCAGGCACAATAAAAGCCCCAGACTCTTCTTGTCTAGAAGCAATTCAGGCCCTGGGGAATGCTCATGAATACTGGCTAATGTGGCTGATGCCATCTCTAATGCAACAGGGTCAAAATATATAATTAGCAGCTTTCTCTCAGGGCTTCCTTCTCTTGTAGTTTTTGCTCAGCTTGCTTTCTCAGGCTGGAGGCTGTACTGGCTGCAGGGTAAATCAAGAACAAGCTCCAGTGAAGTCAACAGTGATACCTCAGTGCAAGAGAATTCCAGCTCAGTTACTGAAGGAACTACTCGGCATTCACTAATGCCGCCTTAAACATTACTACGAACTATGAAAACTCAGTGATGAGGCTGGTCTTACTCTTTTCTCAAGTATTAAGCAGGTCAAAATTTACAGCAAGAAAGGAAAAACACTCAAACTTGGTTGACACGATTCTCTCAGTGGGACCTTTGCATTTCTAGTGGAATCTAGCAGACAATGCCAAGAGTTGCAGCAACAATCAAACAGATGCCACTGTGAGGCAAGAGTTCACCAGCTCAAATGGAAGGTCCTCGCAGCCAGTTCTGTGGGAGAGCAATTGCCTTCACTGTTAAAACCACTCTCCTCCCTTCTGAACGCAGCACTGATAGCATCTAGCCATTTTCATCCCATAGTCATAATTCAAGGACAGATCCCAAACGGAGGGTGCTGGGGCAGACAACCAATGCTTTATGGTGTGGCTCAGCACAGTGGAACTGTCACGTCATGACCTGAACCAACAGCTGAGCATTTGGTGTGGCTAACCCAGGGAGCTCAGGTGCACACAATCCACCTGAGTGTCCGGAAGGGGTGGAGCCTGGGTTCACCCCTCCTCACCCTCATTTAAGGGTTAGCACCTGAGGGAACAGCTTCTCTCTGGGTAGAGATCACACTCCTATGGAGCTGTCATTGGAAGGGGTGAGCTAATTGGCATCTTCTAGTGCGCCGCAGCACTTGTACCCCAGCAGAAGGCACTGTCACCTCCTTCTTTTGCTGCACATCCAGTTTTGTTCTTTCTATGGAGGCCTCTAGTACCTTCGTTAGGCTCACGGCCCCCTCTCCCAGCACGGTCCTTGCAGCGCTGCTCTCTCAGCCTCACTCTGCATGCATCTGCTGAACCTCTGCCACTTAGGGGTATTTCACTGCTCTTCCTTGCAGAAAGGGACAATTTAGAAGAGGAAGGGGTCACTGCCCTGTGGCATGAAAGCCTGCAATGCATTAAAATAAATCTTCCATGTTGTCACCTGAAATACAAACCAAGGCACAAAGTCGAGGCAAAAAAAAGAAAGGTCAGCTGCATTTTGGGTTCCCAATCAGTGAGGATAAGGGCAACTTTAGACATTAAACATGATTAGACTTCAGGGACATCACTGTATTTATCACTTGCTTACTCTCAGATGAAATTAAATTGTTTTTCTTTACTCCTGTGACCCATGAATGAAGCTGTTCCTCCAGTGCAACGAGCTGTGAAGCGTTCAGTGCAGCAGCAATCCACCTTCCACAAAGCAACACAAATCCAACGCTTTCACTAAGGAAGTGAGGATTGATTACATTCAGCCCAGGGATCACAAAAAGTGAGCCTCAAAGTCTGGAGGATTGGTTTCAGATTAAATTCAATGTTCCGCAGATTATCATGCTTTTTCCCAAAGCCCCTCAACCTCCAGAACACAGCCCTCTGCCTTCCTGCAGCTCAAATTGATCCAGCCTACATCCCCGCCATTGTTCTTGCTGTCCATTCCTCTGTAACCCTGAGGAACAGGGATGTGCAAAAATCTTAACTCTTTCTCCAGTCTCTGTATTCGCTCCCCATGTTCCTGGCAATGTTTCCTTGCGAGTTCCTGCATGGACAGATTGCTCACTTCTCCTTGCATGAACTGTATTCTCCTTACCGAGTTCAGAGTCCTCCCTGTGCTCCCAGTGGCTCTAACACCAGCCACAGCCACGTGAGCCCTGACTCATGATTCAAGTCAGCACTTAAGCTGCTTTCCCAAATCCAAATCATCTGACCAAGCATGCCACCGAGTACAAATACAATCCATCTTAAAAAAAAAAAAAAAAAAAATTACATTCTGTGACCAGGTGCTGTTTGCTGGGGATATTCCTTTCCTGCTATTTCAGAAAACACAGAATTCCTAGATTACGTGAATGCCTTCATAGTCTGAGTCCATCCTGCTACTTCAGCTCAGCTCTCCTGCTTAAGTACTCCTATTAGCAACATGTATTACTTCTAATGTCTTGTGCAGTACACTGTAGAATAAAATAATAGTAATTATAATGGATAAAATACATGAATTAACCTGATATTGACATCACAACTAAATAAAACAAAGCAAATTACTGCTGGCAGTGAGATTCAGCATTTAAGCATGCAGCACATGCAGCCAGAATAGCTCTTTGGATATGAGTGCAGATAAGAAATCCTCATCATGCAACAGACACCAGCAGCTCCTGAAGCAGATGCAGCCCCAAAATGATTTTGGTGCAGCCCAGGTCCATCACATGGCTACAACAGGGGGTGCACAGAAAAATACATCAATCCCATGGAAGTTCCTGAAGAACTGGAACGTGAGCATCTGTGGGAGTACCAGCAGAGCTAAAAAGCTGTATTCTGGAGTCGTTATTTCATCAGCAAACACAGGGGGCCACATTTTGTTCTCAACTACAGTAATATAAAATGGTACTGCGGAATCAGAGTAATCACACTGCAAGAAAAAAGAATTGGTAATAGAATCAGGTGAAGAGATGGGCAACATCTTCTGTGCAGCTTCTGCACTGCTTTGAGGTGCATGGCAGTCCCTATCTATGCAAAAGAAGGAATAGCAAACAATCACTTGTTAGCAGCGGTATCCTCTGGCAGGCGCTGCAGGAATTCTTACAAAAAAGCTTCTCAAAAACAACATGAGAGCCTAATTTGGATATGTACTCAGTTTATATGCAGGTGATGCGTTAGTAGTATCAGTAGATACGTTCTCTACTTAAGTTTTTTAAAATGATATCATATTTTATTTAATAAAAACATATAAGTAAAGAAAAGTAATCTCCCACTGAACTGCTAAAACCCCTTCACAAGATGGATCCCCTCACTGATTTTGGACACTACTAGCCAGAAGCTCGCCTGTTCCCAACATGGGCTGCTGGAACACAAACTAGAGATGCTTTCTTTTACAGTGCAGTTTTTATGTAAAAGTCAAAGAAAAAAATCTGTCTCAGTTTTTATTTTTATTTTCCCCTAAGTCATCTGTCACACTTTCTTTATTCTAGCAAAATACAATTCCTTTTAAGGAACTAGAACTTGTGGAACTTTATCTCCAGATTCTGATCACACGTAAGAGATCTCAAGTACAGATAAAGAGTCAGATTAAAATAGTATTAGAGGCTGCAAAACACAGCTCCTTTTGTCAATCATGACAATACCTAATTTTCATGTGCCTCACTATGCCTTCAGCACCCTCTTAATAGAAATTCTTGAAGACTATTCTGAGATTTTGGAGAAGGGGAGAAAATGTACCAGATGGAAAATGTATGATTTTGGGAGAGCAGCTAAGCATGCAAGTACAGGGAACTGCACAAAGGTTCATGCCCAGACAAGTTTTAACGGGGTTATTAAAAGCACATCTTCAACACAAAGCAAAACCATCACAGATTTCAGGCCCTCAGTGATTCAGATTCAAGGTGAAGTCCAAAGACATACACAGGTGAGATAGGGGTTTCCTTACATCTCCGATAAACACCTTACCTTGTGCTTTATCAATGTAGTTCATCCTGAAGCAGATGCAGGCTATACCTAGGTCTAGGGAGCTAAACTGGGACACCTGAAAGCAGAGTCTTAGAAGGGGAGGTTTTTGCACCAAGTTAATTACAACAAGTGCCTCCACCAATTCATTTTACTCCAATACAAGAGCAGTGGCTGAGATTGAGTTTCCAAAACAAAAGGGAAAGGAAAACGTTTCTCTCTGTTAACCAATCTATAAGAAACAAAAGAAGAAACAAAGATAAGCAGTTCCTACAATTTTTGTGAATCAGAGCTGCGAAATGCTGTGAATAAGAATCAAGCCCCCAGCTGCATTCATTACACTTCCACTCTCATCTTCCCTTCCTGTGAGGGCATGCAGGAAGGCTGTATGCCGGCTGCATATCAAACCTCAAACCTGCACACACAGCTGTGCATTTCAAGGCTTTCTGTAAATATCCAGCAAGATAACTAAATAGCAGTTACCTCCCTACATAATGGGCACTACCTCAAACAAGTCACTATTCCTGGGAAGAAAGCAACGCGTCAATATAGCAAATGCTTGTACTCCTTTGTTCCCAGACTGCAAGATGTGATTCCTAAATTCTACCTCTCTCTGCTCATCTTAACCCATTCCATAAGGATGCTCTTTGTAGTACTGGGTGATCACTTCATCCACCCAGTTCACTGGGTGCCATTTTATTTTCTCCAGTGATATTTCTTTAAAAATAAAAACAAAATAAAAATCACCACCTTCCCTCCCCAAAACCCACACAGGCATCGTGGTGATGAATCACTGCCACAGCCCATGGGATGGTGCTATGAACATCGTGTGGGTCAGCGTGGGGTCAGCACAGGGCTGGAACCTGGGAGGCCAGGAACTTCTGAAGGTCGTTTTTTCCACCTGTGAAAGCATAAGGTTTCATTTGACCACAAATCAATTAGTGCCCACAGGGACTCTTCTGCACCCCCACTGGGCTGAGCTGTGCGTGCAAGCATCTGAGGGAGCACCATCATCTCAAGAGTTTCCAAAGGACTTCAGCAGCCCTCATTATAACCTGCATATGACAACCCCCTCCCCAGCGCACCTATTTGGGATAAACATATTACAGACACAACTTGAGAAAGAAATATTTGCATTCTGGAGAAGCTCTTGCATCAGTCAGTTGGGCTCAGGACTGCAGATATCACAGATTTCTCCTGCAGAGCTACCAGAAAACATTGCAGAAGTGATATTTGTCCACTGACAGCAGCTGCATGGGTAGCTAAGGCTCCTCAGGCTCAGCTGATGAGTCAGTCCGAGTCTGCTGAGCCTTGGTCTGAGGCTCACAGATGGTCACATAAATTTGTCATGCAGACTGGTATCCATATGCTTAACGACCTCTGTGAGTGAACGCTTGTGACCTCTCAACTCTCACCAGGCAAGTTTGCCATTACTGCTAAAACCAGCTCAGCTGAATGAGCGAGCCTTCTGCATGCAGGAGGCAGACCTGGAGCGAAAACCAACTTCGGTGGATTGAATATCCCCTGTTCTCCAGTATCAAGTGGCACCAGCTGCCTCACACCTCTCCTTCTGCAGGAAGGCAGAGGAGTCACAGTGGGAAAGGAATGGCAATTCTCCCTCTGTGCATGGGGCACTAAGAGCTGCATGTGTCCTGCGTGGGTTTTGTGAGTAGACACAATCCTTCACTCTCTTCATCCTTTTCATAATGGTAAGAGATCATACAGTACATCCCACATCCACTGTGCACCACAGCAGTTTCAGCGTACCAGTTCAGGTACCTCCAGATCATCAAATATACAGTCATTCTTCTGAATCACAGCAAAGTGGTAGGGTTCATATAGGAGGAATTATTCTTCTAAACACAAAGCAGCTTCAAGAAGGTAAGAAAGGAGATGTTTCTGTAGCAGCCTGTGTGTGCTACCCAGACAGCAAAAAGAAATTCTGTTATGCACAAATATATCCAGCACTGGCTACTGCTGGAGGCGGGATGTCAGCCACAAAGGGCCTATAGACTGATCCCATATGACAGTCCTGTATGCCTGTGTATTTAACCATATAATTAAAACCTTCTGCTGCTACACATACTAATTACATGGACAGCATTTATTTCAGGAGTCAGCAACCCCCTGACTGACAGCACAGCAGCACTAGGTGACTGCAGCAGTTAGAGCTGCTGGAGCTGCCGGCACCAGCTCATCAGGACAGCGAGGTGGAGATGCATGGGGAGTTTACTGGCATCCCCACTGCAAAAGAATCCGTAAAATTACCAAAGAATGAACTGCTCCAAGTGTACGAGACACAGCCTGGAACCACTCACAAAGAGACACTGACAAAGCCAACCCCCTGGAAACATCAGCTGGGTCTCAGCAGAGGTTACTCAGTATGAAGTTAGAGCTCCAGACTTCAGCTAACCAGGGTTTCACATACCTGCTTCCAGGGCAGCGTCCAGTTCTTGCGATTTCTAGAATAGATGTGGCCAAAAACCCCTGAGCAGATTACTCAAGGCACAGGAAAATCCATAACGAGGAAAGAACACAACTGAAGTCAGTATCATTTACCTGTCTCCTCCAACAATGGCTACCTACAGCTCAGGCAGGTGTCTGAATGAGATTATAAAACAAATCCCACCCTGCCTCCAGGTGCATCTGATTGAGCTCCATCCACTGAAAAACCCCAGCACAGTGCCCAAGACTTCAGCTGGGCTTCAGACTTCTAACAATTATAATTAACCCTTCTAATCCCATGAGAAGGACATTTCCAAACATGAAACTCTAACCATGAACCGTACAAGAATGACATTCTCTGGACTGCAGAACATCACAAGTATTTAGGGCCCAGGGAAACTTCCCTGCAGCTGGAGCACAGAGTATAGGAGGGACCTGGCCTGAAAAAACAGCTCTACCGACCATACACACACACTAGCACATAATCCTTTGTGGTTAGCCTGCTTTCTGCAGACTTGTGCTATTTTTCCTTTGATTGACTCCCAGACTTCAGCTGGTTGCATCCCAGCTCCAGCACATGGCCCACAGGCTTGGCCAGGCTGGTGTGGCTGCAGCAGGAAGGCAGCTCCACGCAGCCTTGGCTCCTGAGATGTGCTACAGCCATTCAGCCATCTTGCTCACGTCAATTCTTGCTACTTTTCAGCCGCCAGGAAATGAAGGGCTGTAATCATCACGCTGTCTTTCAACTGAAAAGACAGTATTTGATTTCATTAGCCATTTTACTGTCACACTGCATTGGCCACAAAAGATAATGAGCCCAAAGGCTCTGCCGCTCCAATCGCTTTATTTTGATGGCCAGCATATTACTTTGTGCCACACTCTGACTGGTGACTGTTCTGCAATAAGAGAGGGCCTGGAGACACCTGTGGAGTCATAGCATCACCAAGGTTGGAAAATCCCAGTTAACCAGCACTGGCTGCAAACAATCCAGCTCACTGGTCAATCATGTTAAACCCATGAGGATCAGTGTAAACATGGCACCGTCCTACTGCTTGCTAAGCAATACAATATCAACCAGAGTATTGTTCTTATCCAGAGTGAAGTGTACATTTACACAGCATCATCAAGGACAAGGTAGAAATACAAGAATTAAGAGCTTGCTACTACCACGTCCTCACACGACAAGAGAAAGTCTTCAAAGCCCACCTGAAACCTCAACAGAACACACCTTCATGTGCACTGAATTTCTCTGTCTCTCCTTCCTCTATTCTCCACCACAGAAAAGCTGCTGGATGGAACTACTCCACTCCCAGAGCTTTATAAAAAAAAAAAAAAACACAGACAATAATTAATCATGAAGTAGACAACATGAAGCAAAAATGCAACAAACATTATTACTTGGCAGCTGCTTGGTGACCCACGTGAGACCAGCTGATGGCATCAGTCCATGCATCTAATAGAGCAGCACCCACCCTGAGATTAACATCCACTGGCATTCTTAACGGCAGCACAAGCAAACATGCCAAGGACTGAACAGGCCACAAAGATTCAGCAAGCCACTGAGGGTGAGGGCAGGTACGCAGGGAGCAATAGAAGGAGATTCTTTGTTACTCACACACGCTGACAGCTCTCTGCAGAGGGTGACAGATGATTTCATAGGCGTTGAAGTTTTAAACAAAACAAATAATCATAATAAAAAAGATGGAGAGAGCAGATTGCCTCTGATGTGACCAGGCACATCCTTTGAGGATGCTAATGGAGTAGAGAACTGAATTGAAGGCTTGCCTTTTTATGCCACATGCATAAGAACAAGCGCTTGAATCAAACATGAGCATGCATAAAGATCCCTTTCCCTGGAAGACAGCTTTAGACTCCAAGTTTTTGGCAACAAGATGTGCAAAACACTAAAATATTTATCAAAATCTTTGGGCCAAATACCCAGGCAGAGGCTCTGCACTGCTTCAGCATCGGTCTCACACAGTAGACCCATGGAGCAATTAGTACCTCCATAAAGATGAGCTCTTCCTAGATTGGATTACCAAAAAGAGCCCTACACCAGACACTTGATTTTTCCTCACTGACAGGATTCATAGCAAAAGCAGCTGTTAAGAAGCTAGCATCAGTGACTGTTTATGTGGCATCAGGAGGGGATTTTGTTTGATCTTAGGTCACTGCACCCATGCCTTGCTGAGAACAAAGAGCGTGGGTTCAAAGTTGCAGCACAGGCATAACTGCTACTGATAAAGTAGAAGTGACCCTTGTTATTTTATAAGCTAGACCATGTATGCCAAATGTTTGACCAATACTCTGAGACCTATCTCACATATGACTGTCTATCAGGATCCATTTCATTTAGGAGACACAGTGCACCTTGCAGAAAAGCCAGCCCCATGGATAACGGTGCTCACAGTGAGAGGAGCAGGGAAGGAAGGGGGTAGGGGGAGCTGACAGGCTGCAGTTCAAGGAAGAAGCTTTGATCTAAGATAGAAGGAAGGAAAAAAAAAAAAAAAAAGATTAAGAGTCCTTTAGACTATGTCAACATGGTTTATTTATCAAGCCAGAACCTATTATGATCGTACTGAGCGCTTTGAAGCTCCTTGGCCTATGTCAATTGTTTATTTATGATTCCATAATTGAGTTATGTCAGAAGTGCCAGTCTGGGAATTAGCAGCTTCCTAAAGGACGACAAACACGAGCACATTTTAACCCGGCGGTGTTTAACTTGTGCTGTCAGCACACACAGGTTTCAGTTCCAAATTGGTCTCCTCTTCCCTAAGGGCTGAAAGACACTGAGGTGTCACAACAATGACACTGGTAACTCGATCAAGAGGGGAAATTACTGTGCCACTGAAAGCCAGCACCTGTCAGAGCATGAAGTAGGAATGCCTGATTCACCTGTGACATCAGAACGCACAAAGGTTGATGCCACTGTCCCAGGGCACAGCTCCAGAGCTGTGATGCCAAGCAGCGGCAGTCTCAAGTGAAACATTAGGTGATTAAAAACAAAAACAGCAGGTTGGATTCTCTCTTTCTCTTCTGTTCTTCCTCACACCACTGCAGAGGTCCAAAACCCAAGAAGGTTTCTGCCCACAGTTGTACTTCCAAGGTACAGCACGGTAGGTGCATTCTGAGTCACTGGACACCACACTCACAAACGATGCTGAACATCTTCAGTGTAGCTCTTTTAATCGCGTCTGATTCAGTCTTCGAAGTCCACATCAGCTGCCAACTGTAATTTCTTTCAGCCTTTGAAGCACTCTCATCCTAACTTCAAAAATCTCCCTGCCACACTTCTGCACTGTCAAACCATCAGCAACAAACAGCATTAACCTGTCTCTCCCTCGCCCATGAGGCGGCTGGGCTTAACACCAAGCTTGGCTCTAGCAGTAACCCCCTACAATTTCCTTTCCTAGATTTCAAAGTATTTCAGGTTCTCCTCATTCACTTTTCCATATACTCTTAAATACTGCAGGAATTCAGTGTATTACTACATTTCCAACTCATCCATAAACAAAATAAAAACCACCTCCAACTTCGGTCTGATCTGAAGAAAACGAAACCCTCCCTCCTTTCAGCCAGTTTAAGAGAGCATGTGATGAGTACCTGCATGCCCAATCCTAGTACAACACCTGGACTTTGGAATATCCGAATACAAATATCTCACAGTGTACCCTTGAGGTTTGGGAAGCCCAGGGTGGCAGAACTCCTGCTCTCCATGCAAACAGTCTTTGGTGCTCACCGCCTCTTCTCTTTACTCCTCTCTGACACTAAAAATAAGACAGAAAGCTGCTTTGCTTTCCCTTAACCAGCTGGATGTCATCTCATTGTTTATTTCCACAGCCAATCGAGGGAAGTCCCACCCAACCATCTCTCCCTTTCCCACACACAGGAGAAGCTCTGAGCTGCTAAACAAGCAATTGTTTCTCCTGTTTGTTGCACAGAGCACTCAGAAATGGCTCTGCTCTCTGGGGCAGTCTTGCAGAGTGGAAATGGTGACGATCCAGAATTCAATTATGTAATAAGAAATTGCTTTAATTAGCCAGTTAATTGACTCCTCAATTGCAATAAGCAAAATCACTTGTTTTTACAAGGCACTATATCTTTTTTTTTTTTTTTTTTTTTTTTCCCAAAGAACTCTCAGGAATCAGCCCTGCAGAGCTGGCTTTTCCCCCTGAAAAACTCAAAAAGATCTGAGAGTTCTGTCCTGCTACTGAAGGATCACATAGCATAAACTGAGTACAACAGGCTTACTCACTAACTTAATGTTGAAGTATATAGCACGTTTTTGTATTTTTATTTTTGGTCTCATGACATTCCTTTGTTTGACAACACAAACAGAACATATGAGACAGTCATGCTCTGTAATACCCCTCCAACTGAGGTCATACTGCTAGGACCAGCCACGCACCAAATCTTTTAACCTTTATAGCACCAGATACTCAAGGATGGACTGCAACAGCCTTTAAAACAGTACAAGCAACACAACAGAAGAGTTAGAGACCGAAATGAATACCACATCTTAGGGCAGTTGCATGGGAATTTAAAATAGGCAAAATTAAATTTCCCATGAGAAATCCAACCTGAAACTTTGACCTGAATTTGGTCAGAAAGTTTGCTTTTCTCTAATTTACTCAAATTGGGAGCTAGGCATTTAGCGCAAGGCTCACAAGGATGAAGGTTGAGAGGATAAAGATCCGTGCACGTACAGTAATACACAGAATGTAGCATGCTAAAGGCAGCAAGCACAATCCTGCATATGGCAAAACCACTACGGGATCTTGTTGGAAGGAGGAGTGTTTCTAAGAACCTGGGACAGCAAAGCACGCAGCACACATGAGACAAATGAAGGGACAAATGAAGGAAACAGCTGCAACGTGACATGACTAATAGGGAATTGAACAATGTCTCAAGAATTTTGAGCATAGCCAGGTTTCTTCAATAAGGAATGTACATATGTAGGCACATGCAGGCACACACAGACAAGCCAAGCACTAAGGAAGAGGAGCAAGTGTGCGTCCAGCTCTCAGCAAGCGCTTCTGAAGGAGCAGAGATGCTGCCTGTGCAGACGGCACTTAACACTTCACAGCAAAACCCTCATTTGGGAAAGGAGAGCTGACAGACGGCATTGTATGTACTGCAAGGGGCCACATTCACAAAAACAAGGGAAGAGAAGCAAGCGACCCCTCCAGAGCCAGCAGAGCCGTCTGTTCATTTCCCTGTTTGTTTGCTCTTTCAGACTTAAACGCTTGAGCAGATTTACACAAGTAAGTGCACTCAAGAAGTGGGCAAACTCAATACAAACGCTAGGCCAACTGGCTGCAGAGACCAAGGAACAGAAAGTGGTATTAATCCTCTGAATTGGATACCAAAGCACTGCCTGTGCCCCTGGAGCTTCCCACTGGGGTCCCCTCCCCATCCTTCTGCAGAGCTTGCTGCGGGGATGCTGCGGGCACAACAGCGGGGGGGTTGGCTGCAGCCCCAAACAGATTTGCACACTCCAACGTGCTCCTCCATATGCAGGGGATGGGCAGTTGCTGGCAGGAGCACGAGACAAGTAATTGAGCAAGAAAATAAGACACTCCAAAGTAATCTGCATTTGGAAGACTACCAGAACAGCTCTCTCAAAATACTGATTCCAGAAGAACGACTGCAATGGATTTTTTTTTTTTTTAATTAAATGCAACAAAAAACACACTGTTCACCTGTTTAATGAGCAAACTCTGGGCTACTCCCAAAAACTTGTCTCTTTTAGAGCCAGGAACTGCACATCACTTACCTGCAGCAGTACCCTGAGCAATGGTGTTTGCTTAGGGGGCTCCTATGCTACAGCATGCCTGACATCATTTGAAATGCAAACAGCACAATTTTAGAATTCTGAAACGCTGAAGTTGGTAACTAGTTCGTAATGGGAACACTGCCTTTGTGGGTATTTGTGCACATGCACACAAAAGATGACAGAGTCCAGAAATGAAAATGAGATTTCAAAAATGCTGGAATTCTGCAGCTTGCACGTCCTCCCCTGTCTGTCAAACCAATTCCTTAGGAATATATTTACAGTGCCTAGACAACTGCTCATCAAACCCAGAGCATGTCTTTGCAATTTCTGACAGAAGAGCATATATTCAAGTTTATTTTTATACTGTTCAGCACTATATTCCAAAGCCTCAGCAGTATGGAAGAAGCATTCTCTTCTATCCAGCTGTAACTTCTACCCTACCTCAAGCTTTCACAGGAAGAAAACACTGCTCATTCACATCTTTGCATTGTTTTACTTTCTCCTGGCAGTTTTCACGCCAGCAGGGAGATCAGAACTTGCTCTGTCTAAGCAGAGAATACCAGGAAAAGATGAGCTATGCTCCAGAAACCAACCTTTGCTCAGACCAAAGTTACATGGTAGAACCTCATCTCTCAAATAAGCCGTTACTTGAAGTTTATTATTAATGTAAAACTGAACTAGAAGATAAAACAGCCTCCCCCATTACTCACCTCCAACCACTCACTTCTTCACAATCTATTGGAATCTTCCAGATATGTGAGTGGCAGTGAAGAACTTGCCCGTTTTGTCACTCCTGCCAAAGATGCAGTCACCCTTCACTTTTGCATGCCTACTTCCAAACGCCAGTTTCAAGGGATACTGGGGTCTGTTCCTATTTTGCCTTCTTTTCAGCTCTCTGCCAGCACTGAGACTTCCTGTAAGTGCACCAAATACAACTCTATCCCATACCTTTGCATAACTTGTACAGTCTGCAAATTCTTGTCACTCTTCCTACTCTCATTGCTCCAGGCATTGTCTTGAAATAATCTTAAAAATACACAATCATTTTGCATTGGCAACTACACGAGCTATACAGTCTTAAGCTCTGCCCTCTTACACGCCCAACAGCTTTTACCAACACACGCAATAATGTTACAGGGCAACTCAAGATGCAACACAAAAACGAAGACCATAACCCCAGAAAATGAAAACACGCAACAGCCAGCAGTAGTCACAAACATGCAGACATGCTCGTACATGTCTTTGTTCTATTGGCAGCAATGCAGGTCAGCATTTTAAAAACATCCTGCGAGCCTTATAAAACAAGACGACAAAAGGAAAATACAAGCTTTATCTCAGTAAAATCGGAGAAGAATTTTATAGTTGGGTTTTCTTAGCTTGTGGGTTTTCTTCCTGATTTCAAATCTCTGCTACAAACAGAGGAAGAAGGAAAGGTCTTTTGCATCCTTCCCATAAGCCACGGGAAGCCTTTACATTGAGCTGAGAAGCAGTAGGTATCTGGAACACAGGAAGTAGTGCTGGGCTTCCCCCACTTCGGTCTTGCAATGCTCTGCAGCTTTCCTCTCCAGCCACAAGCTTTTTTTAAGAGTAGAGAAGGAAGAAGAATACCAGAGACCTCTCTGCAGGCTACAGGTGTGCTACAGCAGGCAATCCAAAATCACGTCCTCCATGCTGTTACTACCTCCCCTGGATTTTCTTAGAGCAATCTGACACTGAAAATGACTCAGCCTCAAAAAGCAGAAAAGCAAGCAGACTCACTTCAGCTTTTAATGTCTAATTGATATCCCCAAGGGTTTTTTCAAGCTCAAGAATTTACTCCTAAAGACCTCAAAGTAAGGCAGTTTTCGAGTAAACGCCTGTTACAGTCCATGCTGCCACCGAAGGTCATGGCAGTAATCTTCCCCCTTCCACTTCCAAGCGCCAGAAGTTGCATCGAGAGCGCATCATCATAAAAGCAAATTTCATATTCTCAAACAGCTCCACAAGATGCACTGTTTTATATTCAAGCCTGAGATGCACATCAAAGCTGCAAACACCACAGTGCTTTACCTGTTCTCTCATCCCAAACGTGATAGATCTACCCCTCCTTCTGAATGTGTGACACCACACAACAATCCATAGGCACCCTGAACACAAGGTACCCAGCTACTGCAGTTTAACCCCAGTAGCAACTCAGCCCCTCAGAGATGCACTCCCCCCATCCCCACCAAAATACTTGCGGGTTGAAACACAGAAGTTTAATCAGTAAAAAGAAAGCTGTGCATGAAAGAAAAGCAATTCATTGCTCCACATCAAGGGTTGACCACCAGTCACCTCCAGGAGAGCAAGACCCACCACATGGCAGCAGTTTCTTGGGAAGATGCACACTAACTCCTGCCCCTTTCCTCCAGCCTTTATAGCTCAGTGTGACCCGTGGCTGAAACATCCTTGTAGTCCAACAGGTCAGAGGTTCTTACACCAGACTGCGGCCAGCGCTGTGTTCTGTCACAAATCCTCAACAGTGCACCAGCTACTACAGAAATGAACTCTACCCCAGTCAAAACCAGTACTCCAGTAATGAGGTTATCACCAACACATGTACTTCACTGGCAGCTTCACTGACAGTGAACAAGGCAAGAAGTCAAGCGAGCCAGTGCCTGAAAGACACTGAGAAACAGGAGCAGGGCCAAGCAGCAGGGAAACAAATTCTCCTTTGAAGCCAAGTGCAGTAATTACTGGCATGGTGTGAAGCACTCATTTACAAATGACTGGCTCGCTCCCTGCCCAAGTTGGTTGCATCCTCACCTCAAGTGCTGCGCGCAGTTCGGGCTCCATAACACATGGACAGAAAACTACTGCAGACATCCAAAGGAAGACCGCAAAGACAGTGAGTGAAGGGTCTGGTGGGACCGAGGAGTGGCTGAGGTCCCTGGGTTAGAGAAAGGGTCTGCCTCAGAGGGCAGTGGGAACAGCCCTGAGCTGCCAGAGCTCAGGGAGCAAAAATACTTGAAAAGCAGTATAAAATCCATCAACGCTTCAGGCTCTAAAAGCCATGTTTTGAGGGGTTCGTCCCTAGTAGTTTCCTGTATTATATGCTTTTTAGCAGATAACGTTCCACAGTGCCCACAGAAAGCAGAACACTGCATAGTCACATTCCTGGAACTTAAGCACAAAGTTTTCTTCCTAATGAACAGACTGAAACAAATACCGTTGCTGAGAAGCTCTTCTCAGGTATAAGAGTCATTCTTTTGGTTAACTGAAATAAGCAGTGCACAGTACAGACAGCCTCCAGGAAGCACTAGGATGCAGACCGTCTAAGATGAACACTACAGCCCACTGCTCCCACCAGCTATGTCTGCAACAGAGGTGCACACCCACCAACTCCTCCTCTTCATCAATTGCCAGATCTGTACATTTGCCTTTTAAGGAATGTCAATACCCTGCAAATCAGAAAAATCCTCAGTTCCACCTTCAAATAAGAAGTCAGTCACAGTTTGATCACAAAAAAGCATAGAGCATCACAGACTACAATTTAGAGCCATCTGTTCCTACTCCCTATTCTTTTTGCTCATAGCCAGGGAGAAAGCACCCCCTCCTCCCATTTCCATTGGGTTTTCCAGCCCTGCCTTACCTGAGTTCACAGCTCCTCAGGCCCCAGTATGAACCTTCTTCACCACCTGCAGGCTTTTCCTTCTCTCTCCCCACCTCCCCTGCTCCCCTACTGATGTATTTTATTACACACACCTGTCCGTCCCTCTACCCAACCATTACACCTATTTGTATTCACTCAAATATCCAGGCACACATGCTGCTAGTTAATGCTAACTGTATTATAAACAGCTACTGGTAGATGCACCTGTCAGAAGCTAATGAGCAGGAAAGAAAATAAGATCATCTAGCAGGGACAGGGCTTGCCAGCAAAAGGTTTTGAAAGCAGAGCATCAGAGTTGCATTCACAAGACACCTCTGGGAATCTGGGTCACCCCATCGCTGCACACTGAAAGCAGAGCCTCAGATGAGACAGGAGGAGCAAAAGGAGGAGCTGAAGGCAGCTTGCAATGAAGCAAGAATGAGGCATAAATTATAAAGGCAATTGCACAGCAATGCAACCACGAAAATTATTCCTTCCTCTCATCCTTCCAGATGAGAATACATTCTTCCTGCATGATGCACTGCCAGCTTCTGCCCTAAGGCAGGGAAATCTGAGCGCAACACAGAACACAGATACCTGTTTGGAGATTCTGCAGACACACCCATCTTCCCTCCACTACAGCGAGTAGTAACATCCTAAAAAAAGAGCAGATGTATTTGCTTCCTGTTAATTTAAAGCACGCTGACTTCCCTTAATGGTCTTACCCAAAATGGGGCAAGTTGTGCAATGCTTTCTTTGCTGTCAAGAACTGCTCAAAATTCCACACTGGTGATGCTGAGAGCCAGCTCAGAGCACCAGCTCTCTCTGAACATTTCAAGCAGCTGAACAAGATGAAGTAGCATAATACAAGCAGTGGTGTGCATCAGAATTCCCTGCTCTGTCTTAAGCAGACAGAAGTATCTGAAAAACACATTTAGCTGTGCAAATACTCATTTGTTTCTCTTCTCATGGTTCTTTCTAAAAAAATAATTCAGTGACCAGTTTGACGCTGCCATTCTCTTTACAAATGCCATCAGGAACATCAAAACAGTGAAAAAAACACAGTAAAGGTGACTACCCAGAGCAAAACACAGACTAAATGAGAACAGGAATAGCACTCTGAAAACGTATGCATGTTAATCACCTCATCAGTCTATGTTTTTTTTTTTATATCAGTATTTTTGATGTACATGAAGCAACCTTTTAACTTCAGTGAAACAGCAGAACACAGAAAAAACATTATTTTAAGCTTAAATGGGAATTTATTCTATAAGTCAATTTGAGATGGCTGCAATATTTTCTTCTCAGAAGGCAAGATGGTTATTAGATGACATGTTTCACTGTACAAACTAAAAAGGCTTGGTTTCCCCATGATCTGGATGAACCAAGTGCGTACACCAATGAACTGCGCCTTGCTGCATTAAAAAAATAGGACTACAAACATCACACTTGTATACAGCTGTGATTCAGCAACGGACTTAAAAAATGGTACAGATTTGTAATGTGCCTCAAAAGAAACTCAGGAGGCTTCTTGCTTTGGCAGGCTGCTGGCATGCGCGCAGTAAGAAAACACGCTGCATTTCAAACAAAGCAAAAGCACACTGCTTGAAACTGTATGTTTAAGGTGCATAAAACTATGGCTGTACTACATCCAAACAACATATTGGAAATTAAATTCTGTGTATGGGCTTGGAATGACCAACCAGCCCACTATTCTGAAACGAAGTCCTTGCTGATGACCCTAATTTTAACGTCTGCAGAGGGGAATGTTCTGCCTGTTAAGGACATGTCACAGGGCTTCCCTGCCTCACAGGGGCGTAGAAGTGAAGTTTAAAAGTGGTATCTATAAAGCATCTCAAGATTCTTAGCGACAATAGAGCTGGTAAGCACCTCGGCTCCATTCTGCCTGCATTATAATTATTTATCTTTCATTTAGTACTTAATCCTCCTTAAACTTATACAACTGAAGAGGTTTTCAAAACTTTATCCTCAGCAGGCTATAAATTTGACATACTGCTTGTGATAAAAATGCCATATCTGTAATTTATTCTACATATTTTGGCACGTCTTGTTCCTCATTCTCTACTGCAGGCAGTAAAGACATTTGCACATCTCTGGACGTACAAGAGACTTAAGTCTGTACACAGACTGTCCAGAGACTCTCCTGCTATATTGCAAGTGTGAATCCAGATGAGGGATACTTTCCAATCAAAGCAGGTGCTTAATTCCTGTACCAGGGAACAGCACACAAATACAGGATCTGCTTTAATATTACTTAGAGGCCATCCAGTCCCAACCACTTCTGAGACTTTTCAGCACAAACTGCAACAGAAACTGGCTTGGAAATCAAGTTCCCATTTGGACACTAGCAGAAAGCAAGGTAATGCGGAGGCATGCACTGCTAAAAAAAAAATAAATAGATAAAAATCTAGGTAGGTAAAGCCTTTTTCAGTGATTGTTTTCTCCAAACTTTAAAGAATGAGCCACAGAAAAAAGAGTATTCCAT
This sequence comes from Oreortyx pictus, assembly GCA_036925125.1. Classification (NCBI taxonomy): domain Eukaryota; kingdom Metazoa; phylum Chordata; class Aves; order Galliformes; family Odontophoridae; genus Oreortyx; species Oreortyx pictus. The sequence continues at coordinate 4,963,978 of JAUPFR010000010.1, read as the reverse complement.
CTCGGAACTGAGCACATCCAAGCACAGCTTGGTAATTTTGGGGTGACGTACACTACAGCGGTGGCTGTGGGGGAAAGGGAGCTGCAAGGGAAAGAAAGGAGGAGGCCAAACACAGAACAGTTGTGCAAAGGTTGACAACACTACGGTAATTTCTGGCCAGCAGACTGACTTTTCCAGATGGCACTGATCAAAGCAGCCCTCATGAAAAAGAAATGCCAGGAGCCAGCTCGGCTCTTGTGCCACCTGAGGGTTGGCACAAAGGCTAAATCTTCCCAGAACACCTGTCTAACCCCATCCTGCGCAAGGAGAACTCAGTAAGGTTAGAATTCCAAAACAAATCTCATGATCACTTCAAATCAGCATCTTGTGCTCATCAGCCACCTACACCAGCCCAAGCATGGCTATTTTAAAGTTGGCAGTTCTAGAATTAAAGAATTTCTATCCTTTCCAGCCCAGATGAGTTTCCTCGGAATTGACGGTATATTCTTTAGACTATAATCAAGGCCAAAAGCTCTATGTTTATCATTCTATGCTTTGTCTTCAGACTGGTAAACACAATGCAAGCCCTCATGCTGCGCCATTAACACTGCTCCTGAGGCTGCAGAGGGGCTGCTCTCTCATGCAGTGCTGAATCAGCAGGCAGGATCCCTCCTTTTCCAGCCGTGTTTGCAGCTCCAGGCATGAAACCTTGCTTTGTCCCCAAGAACTTTCCAACAAGCTTTATCTCACAAAGTGCAGCAGCCGGTGCCTTGCTGATGCTTTATGCAGAACTGTTATTACTGCACAAACAATGCGAGCTAAGTCATAAGAGAGAAAAGGAAATCTTTTGATTCCAGCAAAAACTTGCAAATGGAAAACAAACACTTGATTCACAAGTGCTATAGCTGGAGAGGGAGAGAGTCAAGAACTAATCTACCATACTAATTGGATTGAAAGATTCTAAGTTGGTGGATTTTAGCGGCTGCATTAAAAAGCCATCTCCTCATCAAGGCAAGGAGCCAATGTAACGAAGAAAGGGCAGGAAACAAGTCAGTGAGTGCCATCCAAGGTTAAAAGAGGACTCTGTTATCTTTAAAATGGAAGGGCAGCTGATTTCCATGAAACGCAGTTTCTGTCTTTTGCAATCTAAGGCTGTTTTTATTACCAAAATCAGCAACTGGAAAATACATTTACCAGAGCATTATTCCCATCATTATAATAATAAAAGGGTCAATTAAAACTCAGTTAAGTGGTAAATATGTTGTGTAGTGGACTGACTGAAGAGAGAATTTCAGTTAACTCATTAAAAACAAATAGTGCACAATAAAATAGCACAGCACCAGTTTTACCCTTCTGAATTTTGCAACTTTCCGGAGTATTACATTTTCCAGAATAATTAAACAGAACTTTAAAAATGAAATTTCATGTTTGCTGCTACAGGAGATACCAAACCTGTCTTTGGTTATGGAAAAGAAAAAAGAAAAAAAAGAAGAAATAAGACAGATTTAATGAACTGGTATTCACATTATACCTATTAAATAGGAAACAACAGTTCTCAAAATCTCCTGTATGACAGTGATATGAACAAGGGCTCAAATCCTGCATAAACAGGGTAAATAATAACATGCTAGTCCTTTCTGCAGTGTGCAAACAAGGCCTGAAATCACACATCTGAGTTGTATTTGGAAGTGAACACAAGAAGCTCTGCACACTCAGCTGCCCAAGAACTCAGCCCTCCAGCTGCACCAGCACAACTCTTAAGCATGTCCTGGCTAGGGATTTTTCCTTCTCTACTACAACTACAAAGAATTAATTTCTTGGGGTTAAAGAACAGATCACGCCTTATTTCTTTACAAGGCAGGATAGTGGCCTAACAAGTATTAAGAACTGCAGCAGAAATAACTTGTCTTTATCACTTAAGACCGAAAGGTTGATAATCATATGTTTCACATCTTACCACCAACAGTTGCTTTACAGTTCTTATAGGAAGAGTCTGCGATACCATTTACACTCTAAGCCTCTCTAGTACTGAGTATAACTTCCTAAAGTTTTATTTATACACGTCTCTTTTTTCTGTCTCACCACTCAAGACGCTCATTGGCCAAAACCCAAGAGCACAATACTGCAAGTTTTGGGAGCCCTTAAAATACCCACACAAAACAACCTCTCAGCCCAAGCCCACATTCTGTAACCTGAGTCCATTTTTTAATTAAAAAGAGTAATACAGAAGCTCAGATTATGCCACCCAACCATTAAGCAGTGCAACGGGTTTGCACAGTGCCAATTTAATAGCCTGCTTCTTTAAGATGCCTTTAATTCTGCATTCAGCTTCAAGCCCCAAATGCTGCCAGCACTGTCTGATCTCAGCATGACAAGGGAAAGTACCACAAGGCCTCTGCTCTGCTACAGTATTTCTGACAAACACAGCTGAAGAAAACTATATGCCTGGATTAGGAGGCTAACAAGTACTCCGCAAATTAATGATGAACTGCATTCATTTTATTTTTCGCTCTTGCTGAAGAAACCACCAAAGCTTTCTTCTGAAACCTCCATTTCAACCACAGCAGGAATGACTAATTAGAAGCACCCCGTCTAGGGTAGAAAGAAAAAGAAAGAAATAGTTTGTCTAAGCTTATGGAAATGTGGCTGTGTGCTTCGCTTTCTGCCTTTTCTTCTTGTCAGGCAAACAAAGCAGGAGGGTGGGAGGGGGAATGGCAGCACAAGCAATAAAACAGCCTCGGATATTCAAAGCTGAAAAGATGTTCCAACTGATAAAAGGCAACAAGACGAGGCCGCTCGGTTCTTACTCCATTGTACCTGATAAGAGAACTTTGGATGGGCAAAATCTGTTCCCTCAGCATGGCCTAGCAGGGCACATTATGGCTTCAGAAGCATTACTGCATTTTTAATAATTCAGGAATCTGCCTGTGTCCCTCTTGATTAACATCTATACTGCAATTGTCCAAGCTTCACTGAGATTGTCATTCTGCTGTCTGGAAGTATCTGTAATTGCATATACCAGCTGTAATGGTTATTTCAGCTCTTCTGTGTATTTTAAATTTGGCATCCTAATGAAGGGGCAAATTTTTTGACAGCTGATGCCAAAAATAAACCAAAAATGTGCCTATTAAAAATAAATTTGAAGAAATCAAGAGAAGAATGAGGGGGGGAAATAGAAACAAAATCACCTACATACATACAAACACACATCTTACAAAAACTTCAGCAGAACCAGCAAATCCACGTTCAGTTTCCACTAAATCATGTGAGGAGGAATGAATGCCCTAAAACCAAGATTGTTACAGAGGGTTCTGTTTTGTTTTTTTTTTTTTAATGACTGCAAACAAATGATAAAAATCATTACACACCAAAATTATCAGGGGGCAGGAGTCCATTCATCTTTCCCATTAAATCTGTTTGTCTAAGCCACTTACATTACAGCCCAGATCTGTTTCAGAAGTTTGTGTGTCTAGATACTCCAGGGCACAAATCAAAGTTCGATTTAGCTCCTGGTAAATACAAAACTCTCTTAACACTAGGTCTGCTAACAGAACCAACCTGCACTCCAAATCCAGTCAATTAACTTTAGCTTGTTTCTGACACTCTGTAGAGGAAGATCTCTCTACTTAATAGATCTTACATTCATAGTAGGTGATGATGTTCTTCTGCTCACTGCAAGTGATTGTTTTACATTTAAATGAGCCTCTATAGCAACTCTGTTATTCAAAATAATTTATTTTCAAAGAGGAGGCAATCAGCAGCTCCTTCCATGGCAACCCAGCAAAGCCAAGGCCACAGAGCCATGGTACCATCAGCCACACACAAACGGACAGGAAGACCGACCATGAAGGACAAGACACTGTCTATCTTCAACGGTCTGGAAAAAAAACATATGTATTCTCTTCCACTGGCTGCAGCAATCTCATCTGTCCTGGTCCATGAGAGATGTGACAAGGTCTCTGCATTCTTACCGAGAGACCTTGGCCGTCTTGGTGTCTCCCAGGAAAAGGCGATTCGCATTCAGTTGAGAACTGCACAGTGAGAACAAATAGGAGCAAGACGTGTGGTAAGAAAGTTCCCAAAGATATTAGCCCTTTGCATTCTCCTGGATCCTTGTGATTACTAAGGAGGAGACCATGACAACAGCGGAAAAGCCATTCACTGCTGACACTGGAGACACAATGGCCAACTAGTACTTTGGGTGAAATAAATCACCCGCTAGCTGCTTTATTAATGATCTAGCCAGAAAGCTCATACTTCATTGCAGAAGATGAAAGAGGCAAGTAAACCAGGCTGCTTGTCGTCAGGAATGCATTAATATTCATTCAGCCTTTTATATACTGCTGGTCAGATCAGGAGAGGAGCTGGGCACTGCCGCTGTGTCAGCACTCAGCAGGTTTTAGGACTCGATTACATGTGGGACTCCCAGTTAAATTCAAGATCAACAAGTGAAGCCAGACAGAACGACACCGAAAACCACATACACACCATATTGATGGCTCTCTGCTAATTTACACAACAATATGAGTCAAGACAGAAGCATTCTGAAACTTTACCAACTGCTCTATAATGTAAGCAGCAATAGAAAGCTGATACTTCCAGGAGGAAACTGTGCTATCAGTGAGTGCACACACAGTCCAGTGGAATTTTCTGTATGAAATAAGCTTCTGGAGACAGCCTGCTCTTCAACCTCACTGCAAATGCTTACGCACAGCTGTTCATTCACCAAATTCTCATTTCACTTCTCTGCATTGTGACTGCAAAACTGATGGCTGGAAAAATGGAGTAAAAACAGCACCATGACACTACAGCTTTGTTATTTAGTTTCCTTTCTTGCTTTCCTTGTAATAATATGAACACTCATCAGTCCACATCGACTACTTTTCTCCCCAAAATAAATGCCAATTAAGTCTTACCAGAAATTCATTTTAAGTGAAACACATTAAGTAAAACACATTAAGGTGACTTGTGGTAGTATCAAACTTACTACGTGACCCATCAGTAACTCCAGGAATCAATATTTATAGCTCAGACATTGCTTAATCTGTCAATGATGAGAATTCAATGCTGCAGTAACACATAACTCAATCCCCTTTCATTTCAAGCTCTGCAAGACAGGAGCTCCCTGGAAAGTCTGTAAGCGTTCATGGAATCATTAAGGCTGGAAAAGCCCTCTAAGGTCTCTGAGCCCAACCCACTCCACCATGCTCACTGACCACATCCTTCACTGTTCTTGAGCACCCCCAGGGACAGAGACCCCAGCACGTCCCTGGGCAGCTGAATTGCCTGAATACTCCCTCAGAGAAGAAATCTTTCCTAGAATACAACCTGAACCTCCTCGGTAAAAGCTTTACACCAGACAAGATTACCCAGGCAGATTTGCAAGTCAATATTACAATACAGCTCTACTGGCAAATATTTATTCTCCTTCTACTGTGAGGCTATTCCTAGTGTGCAGTGTTCCACATGACACAATCAAAAGAGCCTCACCTGGCTTTTCTTTATTATTAAGAAATAAGATACTGAGGCCCACCTGAGAATTTTCTGAGCAATAACACTGAAGAAACAACACATTCCTTAAACTGTTTGCTAAGAGCTGATTTTTTTCCTTTTACACCTACATACCTATATTAAGGGAATACATTGCTCATAAGATGTACAAGAATAAAACCTTTGATGATTAAGCTCGTAGGATAAGTATCCCATAGACAGCAGCAATTCATGTCTTCCCTCTTCCTTCAAATAGCCTGAACTGCTTAATGGAGAGAACAGATGAAAAAGCAGCAGCTTGGAAAAGTATTTAGCTAAAGCAAATGGCACAGAAAAAAAAAAGTCAGAGTTCTGCAAGATCTCTGCATCATGGCAGAGTAGGGAGCTGAAAGATTTTAAACAACACATGGATTTCTAATAGAAATCATTACCACATATTGCCAAGATTTGGGATGGGAGGAAGGATGAGGTTTCTAGAGAAGGGAGAAAACAAATTAGGTAACTATACTGACCGTAAGTACATATATAGTTGTTTTGTTGGCAATTCTAGTTTTAATGAGATACAATGTCTTCAGTTTCAGGGCCCAAGATAATCACTGAAGGAGATTAAGGGGCAGCTTTCACTGCTGGTTTTCTAGATGCCTTCTGGCACCATCCTTCTAAGCCCACCCAGTCGTGGACTCTGAACAAAACATAATAACCAAGTCCGTGTGCCTCCCCAGCACTCCCTGTGACGTGTCCTGCTCCAGCCCTAGCATGACCTGCCAGTGACTGACTGTGAGCACAACTCTTCCAACAGTAAGGAAAAAACAAGAGTGACACAGTCAGTATTAATTCCTGCTATGTTTTGTTTTCACTTCAAAAATAATGGTTAAGCCATTGAAAGTAAAATAAGCTTGCTTGGAAAGAGGCCTGTACGATTCATCTTCCATGTAGTTCTCACTTCTCTATTTAAAATCATTCATCCACACAAGAGGTATTCTCAGAGGAACTATTGATAAAGGACTGCACAGAAGCCAAGAACCATGAGCAGCTATTTTTAATTATCCAAACTGCACTGGAAACATGCACAGCTTTACAAGCAAACTTAAGGTCGGAGAGAAAAAGAGGAGTTAAAAAATAAAAACAAAAATCACAGCATCAGGCTGCATGCTAAGAAAATTCTCCCCATGGAAACCCTGTCTGGTCTAAGACTGTATATCAACTCAGGTGAAACATTTTGGGCTACTGTAAATGAGGATAAAACATGCTGGCATCTGTGTGACAGACATGGCCACAAATAAATCCAGCAATACATGACACAGCATGCAACTTCTGGCTTTGTGCCTTTTATTTATTTATTTATATTGTCACATTAGGGTAAAAAGTTGCATTCAAAGACCGCAACTGTCTCTGCAGCAAGAAGCCTCCCAACACCCTCCACCATTTCAGCAGAAAAGCAGGACAAATTCAAGTGTCTGAAGGGATTATGGGATAATTAGGGAAGCCTGCTAACAAAAGCAGACAGCCACAGCGGCTTAAGAAATCCAAATGAACCCCCCCAACATCTCCCTCCCCACTCAGTGCAAGGGCTTTGTGATGACACTGCTTGGCCTGAGAAGACACTGCCACCGATGCTTTCCTCCCTGAACTTTCCCAGTTGCTCTCCTCTGAGTCACAGGCAAAACTCAACAAGCTCGAGGGACAAGCTCACATAGTTGATGACTGCATACTTGAACTACAGTGTATTTGCCACCAAAATTTTTCCAGTAATAAGATAGCCAGAGCAAAACTTTAAGAACAGCAGACAGTCACACCAACAAGGAAATGGGCTGAGCTTCAAAGATGTTTGTTGTGCCCTTACTGCATCCTGCTTCTCCTCACTTCTGATCTATCAGAGAACTAAAACCAAAGCCATGACTTGTGCTGAGTGCCCGGCACTGTGGTGCCCTCATCCTGTGCAGAACTGCCAGGTACTGTGCTGCCTGCATCACAGATGTGCTGCTCTAACTTACACTCACTGCTCTCCCCTAGTAGCCCCAAATTTCCATGGGTTCTTTCGGCTGAGAACTGCTGAGAATATAATTTGAGAAAGTAACATTCTGCTCTGTCTCTAACTTTGAACAGTGAATGGATTCTGTTTAAAATATTTTTTTTCTAAACGAGTACAGAGGAATTTAAAGTTATTTTTAGTTCTGGGGATCTCAACTCAGGCAAACACAGTAGAGCCCCTTCCCACACTTCTGGCAGTTGTGACACTTCAAGGTAGCCCGGCTGCTTTGCAAGTAAACAAGATAAAATAGATTATGGGTAACGCTTTTGATACAAAAAATTGTGCCCATTAATCCAGTGATGGTTCACAAAGGCTGGCAAGAATATTGACGTTTCCATTTTAAGCAACAATGCCCGGAGAGGTTAAGCGATTTGTCCAATGTCACATCAAAATTCAGACCACGGCAAGGACAGACCAACTCCTGAAAAGCAGCAGAGCAGCACAGATATCTCGCCTCAATTCTCACAGGGTCTTGCCATCACATCACAGCCATTCCTACTCCGTCTGTGTCTCACTTCTCCCAGCAGCCGTTATAGACACACACAGTGAGTGATCTGCACCTCTGCCTCCCACTGTACACACTGCTTCTCAGTACCTTTCTCTGGTAAGCAGACCTGTAGCAGGACAGTGAGTTAAACACCCATCAATCCTGTCCCCCTGGATGCACACTGTTGATTTTTCTCATTGATTACATGGACACATCACAATTTTGTGAACACAGCAGTCCAGCAGGACATGAACTTTCCATCTCAGGCCGAGCCAGTGGCTGCTACAGGACATAAATCCTAAATATTGGCTGCTATCAGACACGTATCCTAAATCTTGCTCTGGGATTTACCTGGAGCAGCCATATCTAGCAGAAAGGTATGATGTCAAAATAGCCTCCACAGCCCTATCTGACTGCGTAGAAAGAAATACAAGACAGGTTGCACTTTTGGTGATTTAGTGAAGTTGTCAAAGCTCAGAGCTACAGGAACATGGAAAAGGCTGGACACAGTCACATACTAAAATGGCTCAGCAGAAGCTCATGAACAGATTTGTTTCCTCAGAGGCCACAGACTGGCTGCAAGCTACTCAGAAGCCAGTTGTCTCTGACTATTTTTAGGGCTGGGTGTCCAGATTTTCTTTAGGAAATTCACGTCAATCTTCAGCAAAGTCAGTAAAAGAACGAATCTGTGCAGGATAACCAGACTGTGACAACCTTGCATGTGGAAGTCTGACACCAGCACCATCCCCATTAGCGAGCACATTTCAGCATGACAGATACAAGAAAAGCTGAGCAGTGTTAAAAGCCCCCTTAGACAGTGCACAGGCACAGCCACATCACTACAAACCTGGATCTTTTTTTAATAAAATACAAATCAGCACTTAAAAGTTTAATTGCCAGGGCCTCAGTGTCCTATACAAACACAACAGTTCAATTTTCTGTTTGATGAGCAGACTGGAATCTGTTGTGGTTTAACCCCATAGGCAACTCAACACCACAAAGCTGCTCGCTCACTTCCCAGATGGGACTGGGGAGAAAATAGGAAAGTTTAGAGTGAGAACTCATGGGCTGGGATAAAAACAATTAAAGCATCAGCCACAGGCACAAGCAAATTAAAATACTGGCAGGTCTCTCATTGTGGAAGCATTTTTTCTGTATAAAAATGGACACATGGAGCTAGGATTCCCTAGTGACCTGCCACGTCAACATTTCTATTCGCAGTATGATATCCAACCACTAGATGACTGTATTATGGATCTATAACTTACCCCTGGTAGTGGCAGAAAAAAGCTGGAGCTCCAGTTAGCACGAAGACAAGTTTGCTGCCTGGTCCATCTCAAAGACATAAGATTACATGATCATGTTGTTTTCCTATCAGTTCCACCACTTGCTAAGAATCATTTATCAATCCAGCTGATTAATTTCAATCAAGTCTGAAAACAAAGCACGAGTCTGTAAGATCTATCTTTACAGGAACTTGAAGATTACAAAAATGACAGCAAAAAAAACTCTAAAAATACAAGGTGAGAATGCTTTAAAAAAAAAAAAAACAAACGAACAAACACATCACAACCAACACTCATTAGCCATAATTAGTGGCATTAGTGTCATGGGTTGATCATACTCATTCCAGAACAATCCTGTAAAGGAGGTAATTAGATGAGGCACCAGACCAAAGGTTTGTATGATTTATTCCACAGTATGAACGTCAAATGGAAGAGAAAACCTTTAGAAGTCCTTAAGCAGGCTTGCTGTGATGAAACTTGGACTGGAAGTCTGGTGGGATTCCTGGCAGTCCGTGGGTGTTTTCTGAAAGGGATATCTGGGCATTTGTGGTGTGGTAACTGCCTGTAAAAGGTTTCACAGCTAAAGCTTTGCTTCACCTCAGGTCAAAACAAAACACTAACTAAAAAAAATTATTCCCTGTTGGAAGAAAAGCAGTCGAAGTATGAACTCACCCAGCAGCTGTTTTAAGTTCTGTGGCCATGTTTATGCTTTTTCTGCAGGAGGATATTAAGAAGCAAAGAAAACCAGTTACATTTTTGCTCTTGTGCTGCCAAAACAAGTTTGTGGAAGTGATTCTGTCACCACTCTGTTTAGGGATGTAAAAGCAGAGAGGGCAGCGAGGCCAAGGGTCCGTCTGCACCTAGGACTACCAGTACAAATCACACTGTGCTACTTGAATTCTTGGCAAGGGTGTGAAGGCTGCTGGGTTGCTGAGTCACCATAAAGCAGCACAGCCATGCCAAAAGCCTTGGGGACAGGAGGAAAAACATGTATACTTGTGATACATACATGGAAAAACTAATGTTCTCACAGATCCTGAATAGAATCATAGAATATAGGAAGGGACCGCTGAGTCTGACTCCTGAAATAAGCACACTGCGGATCCTCCCAAAGGAGCAACAGCACTGACTTCAATATCCAAAAGCAAAGCAAGTTCACACTATATCTGAGGATTAAACTGGACTTCTTATCCTGACCAATACATCAACACGACAACAGACACTGAAGAGGACTCAGAGGTTAAATCAAAGTCTTGTCTACTCTAAAGATTAACGATCTTGTATCTCAGAACAGCCCAACACCTTCAAAACCATTGAGCCAGCTTCAGATTCCTATGGCAGTAGCAGATTTAAAGTTCAGCTCCCCACGCTGCTGGCCAGCAGCTAAGTCTCCAAGCCCTAAGTGCCTTACAGCTTTGAGACTTCTCTGCCTCAAAGATAAAAAGAAAATAATCTGTCCCAGCAAGTACTGAAAGATGACAGTGCCCCTTACATGATATTCCTGCTGCTGGGTGCAGAAGGGATCAGCACACTGCTCCCCTGCTCCCTTCAGCAGCTGCCACTGCACAGGGGAAGTGCGGCTGCACTCTGGGTTCGACAGTTCATCCAGCATCCTTGGCACACGGCCCCAGTAAATATTAAAAATACTGGGAGAGATTCCATGGGAAGAGTCAAGGGAAAACTGAAACAGACTTCTTGCCAGTAACAGAAACTGTATATGCATAGCAACCCTCAGCTGTATTTACTGCTTTCTCTCTCATACAGCAGCTGATAGATCACAGCACAAACTGCTGCAAGTAATTGAGAGGAAGGAATTGAACCTTCCAGTGGGTTAGGTATGAGAAGGATTCATTCTGCACTGATGGAAAGTCACTCAGAGGAGGTTGGCAGCACGTCGTTAGGATGCCTTCCTGATTGCTGCAGCATTCAAAGAGCAGAAACACACAGCTCTCAAACGTGACTGCCAAAAGCACTATGAAAATTAAAACAGCGGAGTGCCACAACAACATGACCTCTGCAGAAAGGCAATTTTGAATAGGATTTTGCAGGCTTGGATTTCAGTGACTCTTCAAGTTGTGACTGGTGCTGCAAGATCAGCATTAATTGTGAAAATTAACTAGCTTTTCTCTGATTTTGTTCTATACCTGCCAAGCAAAATAAATAAATAAATAAATAAATAAATAAAAATGATTGAGTGCACTGCAGGTTTTATTTACATAAAGATCTGATTGCCAGCTTCATTCTTATGCAAAGTAGAGACAAAGCTCTTTCAGCAGGCATTTAAAAAAAAAATCAGATCTAAAAATAACATTATGCTTTGGCTTTACTTGTAAAATGCCTGAGACTGCATGCCCATGCTTCTTTCTTCTGTAGTCACCATGAGATGCAAGAAACAGACTGAGGAAATCCGCACAGGTTCCAGTGACTAGAAATGAGTTTGCTCAGTTATGGGAAGAACCAAGCCCAGCTCAGCAGCCAGAAGACAGGAACAAGAAGCTGTTGTCCCTTCCTTATTCCCACTTCAAAGCACACACCTCTGAAAAGCTCCTGCTGTATCACCCTGAATGTGCAGTGTTTTCCTTCCCATGCATACTCTCTCCAGTGAAGTTCTGAAAGCTGCTGTTTTTTTCCAGAGCTGTGCCTCCGGTTCCTTCCTTGAAGCTGTTGTTATTTCTCATAGCAAATCTTTTTGAAGCTGGAAAAATAAACGAGTGCGTCGTATTGGACTACTGCCAGAAGGGATGACATAGCAAAGTCACACTTGAAAGAGAGCTGTCACCTCTGAACGGATGCAACCTGGTGGCCTTCAAAAGGAAGATCACCTGCCTAAGCCCGTGTGTGTGACAAAGTGAGGAGGGAAAGCACATCTGCACGTTAAGGTATCCATTCAGCAAGAAGTCAGAAGCAACTTTTTCACATGCCTCTACTGAACAGTGTTTTCCAGCTGAAATAAATTCCTGGGTGGAAAACAGTTGCTTTCTAAAGTTCTTAGTGAAGCACTTACCATATGAGATCTCAAAATCCTTACTGGATATAGAAACAGCGCCCAGGAATTTGCAGTTTTCCTTTTTATGTACGAGAACAAGTGCACCCAGAAATAAAGCTTTGCAGCAGTACCAGCATGGCATGCTGCAGTGCAGGCTTCCAGAACATCTGCTCTATAAACATAATTAGCCCTCACTGTTACAGATGCAGAAGCCATTGGAAATGTTAGCACCTGAGACATGGAGATGATTTTAAATGTCTTTAAAAAAAGACTTTAAAAACAAACCAAAAATAAAACCCTGCAGAAACATTTCTGTAAGCGGACGTACGTTCTGTAAGACAGTGAGAACGGACTCCAGTCCCAGGTTGCAGCAGGTGAGTCACATCCCCGCAGCTATCTCATGAAGGCAATTTAGTCTTTAGGGTTCTTCAGACTCAGTTCTCAGCGGGCTGACTCAAAACTACAGCCGCTGTTTCAGAGATGTAGCAGATCCTTTGGAGACTAGAGTCTAACAGCTTCATTTAGCTGTAATCCGCAGCAGAAATACGCAGATCCTAAAATCCAGGTAAGAACATCATTTCCAGAAGAAACCAGAGGCCTTGGGGGCTGTAGGCAGCCCTTCTACTTTCTGGTTCTTTCTTCAAAAGAATTTCAGTAAGTGAAATTTGACAGAACAAAAATTTTAATGGGTTTATTTACACAAATGTGGCAGACAAATGTATACAAATGAGGCCGAGCTGCATGGCTGTACAGAGAGAAGACAGTTTAAATCATTTAAGAAACAGTACCCACAAATCTCTTCCCAAGCAAAGACATCATTTTCTTTGTCTCTCAGGATCTCTTTCATCTCAGCGATCCGAATTTTCACTAACAGTCAAGTGGCAAGCCGCCAAATTATTCACAGTTGGCTAGAAGCACGGTCACCTACAAGCTAATTGATACCACAAAACTTCCCTCCAGGATGCCATCTGGGTTGCATTCAATATCCTTACTGGATTCAAAAGCCTGTCCCTCTAAACTTGAAAGCTGCTTCTCTTGACCAAATGCCAATTTGCTGATTTTGTTTGCAAGCACACACGCAAAACTAAATAGCAATACCAAGCTCCTGCTCCACTCTTCTGACCATGCATGGACTGCACCAGTCTACAGAATTAAAGACAAACCGTTTCCCCATTTCTCCAGTTTGCTTACTTGTGAGATAAGAGTGAAGGGGCTCGTTGATGCTAACCCCTACCTGAGTACAGTGACCACATTATTACAAGAGCTATGCACACAGCATCTCTTGATGCCTATAAAGAAGACTTCCAGTTACCATTTCTAGATTACTCAGTAAACACCCTACTTTGAAGTATTACTTTTGGGGCCTAGCTGCCACACTAATAGTCAAACAGGTAAGGTAGGCTTCTGTGTTTTCCTAAGGGCTACCTATTGCAGCAGGAACACACCTTGCTGACATCTGGCCACATCGTTCCAGTTCTCTGCAGCAGCAAACCCAGTTCTACGGGAAATAGTAGCACTAAATCAGTGCAGATGTCTCCTGCTGCGCATCTGCCACTCGGCAAGTGTCAGTAACTGCTGTCACCCCATCAAACTCAGCCACGAGATGGGGAAAGCCACTCGCCTTTACAACATGACAACAAGGATCAAACCAGCATCACCTGATGCTGACAGGGTGTTCTTCAGTCCAACGGAACCAGCAAGGAGAGTGAGAAACAAATCATCACAATAACTGTCAGCAGTCTGAGGAACAAGCAGGCCTGCACACATACTGCTCAGCATTTCCAGATGAAGACTTCCCTAGTGACATTTGAGATTGAGTTTACAGAACCTCTTTGGCTGAGGAGAGGAAAGCCTGTTGAAACAAGGTCACATTTTAACAAGCTCTCAGCCTCCTTTCTCCACTACATCCTCCTTTTGCTCTTTACAGGCTGTCCACTTCGGGCATATTTACTCAACCAACACTGCAAGTTCTATTGATGAAAACCAAGAAGTTCAGATGTGGCTGAGCTTCCAGCTGGCTGGAGACCTTGCACATGGGTGCCATTCTTAGCTCTGCTGACATCTTATTTCTATTCCTTGTCTTCCAGTGCCAGGCAAGCTTACACTGTGAGCACAATGCACAGGAAGGCAGACTTTTCCATAAGAGAACAGCTGACCTAATTCTTGAATTTGCCCAGCTAGAGGCTGCCTCACAACCCTTCAGCAGGCCTAGATCCCCCAGAACAAGCTCCATGGAGGCTGTCCCAGAAGGGCTGCATGAAGCCTTCGTGAGCACCATCCCCTGATGAAGGATCCTTCTAAGACAAGTGCAACTTCATCCTAGTTGCCTTCATAGAAAAATGGTGCAATATTCGACAAGACTGAATTGCTCTTACCTCTTCTTCTTATGGAAGAGAGATTGAATGCTGGAAACTGTAAAGGCAGTTTCTTTGGGTTACTTATTTGGACATAATGCTCTGAACAAAAGGCAGACCTGGCAAAAGCTCATCAAAACAATCTCAATCAAGTTCATACACTTACAGACAAGTGCACATCAGGGATAGAAATGAACAGTGCCCGCTCACATTTGGCAATCCTGCCTGGCCACCTTCCGCAGTCAAACTAAAAATGTAATACTCTGAAGTGTTTTAATATGTAGACATTACAGGAAAATGCTATTAATATTAGCTAAGAAATGAGAACTGAAAAAGCAGGATGGAAGTCATAACATTGACGTAACTAAGTTAAAGAGGTTTACAATGACTCACTAAATACTCACACAGCAACAATAAACTCATCTTGAACTCAGCGCAGTTACATCGTGCAATTTAATGGATTGCAGCTCAGCAGGAGAAACAACCTTTCCAAATGGCTCAGGTTGTTCTGGGGTAGGATTTTTGTGTATGTGTCAACTGAATTTATTGCACAATATCTAAAACACAATATGAACTTCAGGTATTTTCAGGAGACAGTGAATTAAAGCAATAGTATTGAGGTTTTCCAGTCCACAATCAGGCCAAGATTCGAGGCTGTTAGGAAGAACAAGGGTAACAGCCCATGGGTGGTAAGAGCACAGCCTGAAATGCTGCACACTGTGCTCAGATCCAGCCCTGCTGCCTAGAGCAGGGAACACCAGATGCCACTGTGGGTGTATTACTGCCACCACGGGCTCTCAATATTAATTAAATATTCACATAGGAATTCTAAAAGAGCAGGGAAGTTCAGGCCTGCACACTACCCCTATACCACACGGAGAAGTTCTCGGGTCTTCCTGCTCCAAAACACAAAGAGACCTGTCAGTCACCTATGCAGAGAACCTGTGTTAGCTGTAGGAATAACACACCATCTGTTAGAGTGAGCTTGGGCCCTTGTGAAAGGATCACAAAGCTGTGAATAGAGACTAACGAGGAGCAACTTTACAGCCTCAAAACCCAAAGCAAGATCATTCTTCAGCTGTGGATATCATAAGCTAAAGCATGCCTGCAAGTGACCTCCCTTCAGCAGGATACTGGAGAACATGGGCAAAAGTGCTGGATGTAGAAGGAACGCACAGTCAATAAAATGCGGAAGGTTTCTATTTTCATGGCTGTGACTGCACAACAGCTCTTGCTATTGTGGTTTGCCTATGGCAAGACCTCTCAGGCCAACATAGCTGGGGACTGCATGAAACCCAGAACACAACAAAACTGTGCTTTTGTTTCCAAGACAGAATCATGGACAAGAATGAAACAAAGCAGTGGTCAGCCTAGAAATTGCTGTTTTCCTCACTGAGTCTACTCTGGATGTAACCAGAAGGGAACAACAACTTGACTGCAAGCAAGGAGTACTCATCCAACACAGTATACTCCCAGCAAGTCTGCTTCTTCTCCTGCACATTACTCCCATCCGTACTACTGCAAAAGTCACCTAACATGTACCATTACAGGAAGTGCTCCACAGACCAGGGTGACACCTTGACTTTTTGAAGGCTGAGTGTAGCTCCTCTCCCAGCAGAGCTCCTGAAGCCATTTCTGTGCAGCCTTTCTGTGCCCACTGCTGTGGTTTTTCCAGCAGAGATGTCAGCCCTCAGTGAGCAGCACTGTTCATTGGCACCACGAGGTAACAGTGCAACAGCACTGAAACTTCTGCAGAGGCAAAATCAGGCTGAGCCACCCCACGGACAAAATGCTTCAAATTTTATCAACGGGGAATGGTACTGCCCATAGAGCAAAGTAATAAGGAAACCCCATCAAATGTCACAATTAATTAGAGCAGAATGCACAGCGAATATCTTCCTAAATCCCAAGATGCTCATGCTTTAATATTTTGATTTCTAATAAGTCAGAATGTAATGGGATCCTGGATCATCCAATTCCTACTCAGTGAGAACTAAAATTCTCTCTCCCACTCTCCTTGAAAGCTTCCAGGTATAAATCTTTACTCCCTCCCATCTACTGAGTGGAATTTATCCACTGTCAAATAATGAAACTCACAACACTCTTACATGTAAAACTGCTGTAAAAGTGTCTGCTACTGTAAAGACAGAGGAAAACAGTAAAAATAACAAAACAAAAACCAACCTACAACAGCAGTTTTCAGCTTATTACCATAGAAAAATGACATTTACAGACGCCTTTTGTCTATACTAAAGGTCAAGCTGATGCACCAAAAAGCCTCTTCTGCAGGAAATTCACCCTGTAGCTCAAGCAAACATGACACAAGCCTTCAGGTGTACCACAGTCAAAAAAAAAATAGCCATCATTTTTAAAGAAAAGCTTTTGGGAATTTCAGTTTCTTGTTCTGGGTTTCATCAGGCTTGTTCTGTCCTCCAGGAAATCCAGTCTCAAAAGCCTTAAGCAAAAACAAGTAGCAGGGATGAAATTCTATTCAAAACTGATGTAGCAGACTCTGCCCTAAATCAGTTATTGAATATGTTCCTAATGCCAAATTCAAATGCACTCCCCCACAGAGACAGAAACTTCTGGAGGAAGTAAAGGGGCAAATTAGGTCCTCAGCTGCCTTCCTCCCTGCTCCTTGACAGATAGGTGTCTTTTTTGCATTCCAAAATAAACCCCATGATATGAAAAAAAAGTCTGCACAACAGTCAGAGAAGGAATGGTTAATAACAGATCACTGTTCAAGTGTTATAATTATGGACATCCCTTTGACAACTATCCAACTTGCACAGAGAAGGAAGGAAAATAAATGGCCTCTGAAGAGGCTTTTCACTTTCAGGTTTTCTTGAAATGCTCTGTTAGAGTGCTGGACATGCACAAGTGAAGCTGTCAGAACAACAGCCCTGTGAACACCAGAACAAATTTGACTCTTGCTGCAGGAATGCAACACTTTCCATGGTGCTGAATATCTCAGTCCTGACCTCAAGATCTGGAGGATCAGAACTGCTCGGTGTCAGGTAATGACTTCTGTTCTGTGAACACACACATTCTGGGTTTTTGCCAATACACTCCACAGTATGCCCAACAATTTGGTGTTCAGCTGCCCTGAACAGTAAGCAGGTGCAAAGCCCCACATCAACCCCCTTCTCTCCAACACTGTCACCCTAAACAGCACTGCCTCAACTTCAGTTTCATTCTCAACGTTTAAAAAGAAGAAAAAAATAGAAATAAAATAGAAGAACCAATTGCATCCAGGCAGTGAACATAAAAGATTCAATGCAGGCTGAAGTATAGCGTTTGTGCAGGAGCTATTAATCTTCTCTACAAGTGTTTGCACAAAATAAGGCTGGCAGCATTCACATTCATTTGTGCATAACCAAATGTGAGGAAATGCATGCTGCTCTCAGCCAAGCTCTGCAGTTTCCTTAAACACTTGAGCGAGAGCAGGTGTTCCTAAAGGCTTTGTGTGATGATGCTGAGGACAGACACTCTGAGAAACAGGGCCATTAATGGCTAAACTCATGCAGAAGGACAAGATGGAAAAAGATGCTAAGGCAATGAGGTGCTGAGAGCAAACCAGGCAACGGCTCCGCATTGTTCAGGCCTGTGCTCATCTACAACCATGAGAAATAGTTAACTACATTTCTTTTATCATCACCCTCTAGAAGAGGGTGCCTGGATTTATACAACAGGCCCCAGAAGTTTTCTCCTGCTCCCTGTTTGAGCTCTTTGAAGTGCCAGGCCACGACAAGAGTCCTCTGGGAGAGGACTGGACGCATGCAATTCTTTACAGCACCTGACAACACAGTTCCTCATCACCTATTTAACCTCAGGGACCAGCATGCAGTGGCACCTGGGGCAAATATACAAAGCACACAAAAGGAGTACAGAATGCTGTGATAAAGAGCTCTTATATGAAGGTGAATGGAAATCACCTATCAAAGAGCAATTCCTTAAAACAAAGCTTGCAACTTCAGAATAACAGTTGGATCCTGTTCCACATCTTCCCTCTGAAAGTTATTAGTCACACACTGAAGATCTGTTCCCATACAAGCCACTCCTTCTAAATGATGTAACAAGCCCAAAGGAATCACACAGTAGCACGCAGGTAACTTAAGTGCTACCTTTACTGCCAGCAAGGTAAGGGTGCAGCCCTACTAACAATCTGCCAGAAATGAGAATTGTTGCACAAACACAGGAGTTGCACAAGGCAAACTGTATCTTACCGTTTTAAGCAGGAAAGGAAAAAGGAAGAGAGAGACATCAATAAAATACATACCAGTGAATTAAACTTCCCTATTCGTCTTGGCTCTTGCCAGCCAAGGACATGATACAAACAATGGATTGAAGGCTGGGTGCACAAGTGCT
Organism: Oreortyx pictus; assembly: GCA_036925125.1. NCBI lineage: Eukaryota > Metazoa > Chordata > Aves > Galliformes > Odontophoridae > Oreortyx > Oreortyx pictus. Next base: position 4,944,996 of record JAUPFR010000010.1, on the reverse strand, counting down.
AAGTCACCTTGATAGCTAGTGTTCAGGCAACAGCAAGGCATGGGCATGGAGGTAACAAAGGCCAGGAGAGGAACGATACCATGTGAAATGGGAAGTACTTCTTTGTTAACTTTTACCACATCTTGAACAACGAAAGATCTGTCATATGCAATCTCAACAACAGGACTACTGGCCAGCTAAAAGCTGGTTGCACTAATGACTGTCTATACACAGGCTGTGCATTATTACTCTTTAGGATATATCAGAATGTACCAAGAAAAGTCTACTTTGAAAAGCAAAGTACCAGATTCATGCTCAAATGTTTTACTTTGATTTGAAACAAGTGGTGATTTGAAGCACTTGATTGGTCACAAAATTTTGAATCAGTTCATTATCTAAACATTGGGATTTTTCTAAATATTTTACAAACCGTATACAACAAAAACAAAGGCTAAGCCCTTGAGCAGTCATTTAGCCCATGAACATGATTATCTGTGTAAAACAATGTGATAATGGACCAGAAAACGAGAAATTGAGAACATTCTTCATGAGTCATTGATGTTAGCAATGTGTTGCTGAATCACTCTACAGCCTTGGGCAAAGGATAACTTCTCTAAGCATCATTTTTCCCACACAGAAGATAATAATTAGTCCACTTGCATGGTGAAGATTCATAAGCAGCTGAACTGCTAACCATCCAGCGGACGATAAAGGTGTAATAAGTGTAACACAACTACACTAACATGGACAGAACCACGGCATTACAGAGAAAGGAGGTAAATAGACCTCAGCCTGTATCAGTCAGCACAGACTGGGGCATTCCTCTCTCTCTGTAAATAGCTGCACAGATGCCATTGTGATTCAGGATGAGAAGCCTACAGGGACATTTACAAGTTTACGCCTGAAACAGCCATCGCCTGTCACCTATTCTTATTTTCAGTGCAAACGTTCTCTACTCCAGCTAATTCTCATTTTTAGGCTCTTAACTACTCCCTAAATCATCCCAAGTAACATCAGATCTGGACAGAACAGGTCCAGCAAATCCAGCAAGCTTTGCTGATGCATAGTCACTGCTAAATCAGCAAACCAAGCAGCTGGTGTGGTAGGAGAACCGTGCCACATCCCTGGAAAGATAACTAGAATTTTATTCATCAACAAAAATAAGATGAGCCTTAAAAACCACCAAGTAAATTAACCACATTAACTTTAGAGCAAAGACAGGCAGAAGACCTCTACTGGGTAAAGCACCACTGAACACAGACTTACAATCAGAAGAAAATTTTCATTCACCCACTGCAATCAGGTAAACTGTCATCTCAGCGTACATCATAATACATGTACACCTCAAAGAAAGAAGCATGGAAATAGCATGAAACAAAGCCAGCTAAAGTACAAAGCAAAGCCAAAACCTGGAATTGGAGCAGTTATCTAAGTGAGGAAAACAGTACAGTTAGAGCTTGCTGTCAGTTGTACACAATGGTTTCTTCAACAATCCTTCTCTTAGTTTGAAAGCTGTGCTACAGGCTATTTGGAAAGAGATGCAAGTACAAAACAAGACAACATATCAAAAACGTAAACAAAATCATCAGGAAATTTCCATCTATTTCAATGAATTTTTAATGCAACCTCTTTCCCCCACCCGCCCTGCCTTTCAGTGCTTTGCAAGTCAAAGGAATCCCATCCACAGAAGACACAGAAACTAAACTAGAACTCCAGAAAAGACAAAGAAACTTACAGTAGGCAAAATTCTCACCCAGGACAGACAAGATTCTGCAGCACTAATACATTTTCAATTAGATATCTATCTTTAAAAAGTAATCAGAGCACAGACAGCAGTTGCCAAAAAGAGCCCTTCTGGTTCTCAAGTACAGGGCTGCACACTGGCTGCCATGGAAACTGAGCCCTGCCTGCTCTGGTCCTGGTACAGTGCCACACATGCTCTCAAGCGTTTAATAAATATTAATAATGGAAAAATAATACTGATAGATCAGAAACCGAACATCTTTGCTAAGAAAGAAATCTGGCACCAAGCTGACTCCATGTGGCTACAGCCCAAACGCCATGTTGTCTTAGCTAAGGCAACTATAAATCCCATTCTATTCTAGTATCTAACACCCACTCTTGGCATTAACTAGAAGGTTAATCAGACCGTCAGTCCTTATCTTAGAACGAAAGAAGGCAGTGGACCTAGAGGGAAAACTGAAACGCTTCCACTAGCCCAACAGATACGGCTGTGGTACGCAGCTATACCAAGCACTGGAGTGGAGTGGGGGACCTCATGGCCATCCTTGGCTCTGCTGCTGACCCCTTGCACCCAGGGCCAGCTGTCACCTTCACAAGAACTGTACCACTACCACTCACCTCTCCAAAAGGAGTTAAGTGTGGGGCTCTCAGCTTAGCTCAATTCCAGGGAGTAAGTCATGGCCTTTGCCACAAACAGCTTTGCTCTGTCAGGGTGTTCTTAGGGCAAGATACAGAGCATATCTTACCACAAGAGACCAGCAGAGATAGAGCTCACATCCTCACACCTTCCAGCTTCCCCCAGTTTCAAATCCGGCTCTTGACAACATTTCAGTTTGGATGGGTTTCCTTTTATTTTCCAACCAGTTCACAGCATTATTACAATTTCTAAATTCTAAGCAGTCTGTTATCTCTTGAATTTCAGACAGAATTCTTCACAGAGCAGAAAATCTGCATTAATTACATCACGGGGCCTTTTGCTCTCTTTACTTCCCCTGCAGCTACCTAAATAGTAATAATTTTAGCAGGAAATAGAGGTAGCAAAATGACACTCGACATTTTTAACATTTCCTGCACAAGCACTGTAAAGCAGCAGAGGTTTCCCTGTGGCTAGAAGCAGCTGTCTGCACTCAGCACAGTGCCCTGGAACGGGCAGCCTGCTTCCCTACCAAGGCCGTGCCACGCAGAAGGAAACAAGCAGCAACATAAATCTCCATCCCCATCACTCAAACTCTGCTCACTCATTTGTTTTCCTGGGCAAAGCGATGGAGAAACTGACATCTTTCAGCATCTTATAAGGCATGTAATAGCACAGAAATGTGGAGCTAGCAGAAACACGCTTTGGCAACATCTCTGGGATCGTCAGGGAAAAGCTGCAGGTAAATGGAAACTTGAGGGGACAAAGGCTACGGGAGGGGCTGGCTGTGAAGGAACAGTGCAAGGACCAGCAGAATGCTGTGCCACATCAAGGCTGCCACAAATACATCTCCAACACCACGCGGCAGTGTAAGGCACACCAACGATGCGGTACAGTCGATTAAAAAAGCTGATGCCACTAAAAAAGCTGGCAGCAACAAAAACTGCACATCTGCTATTTTAGCAACAGATCAGAGGATCAATAATTGTCAGATGTTGTCAAGATTTGCATTTTCAGGCCTCAAGTGTTTCACATCCCTTTAGGCAGACCACAGAGTCAAGAAAACTTGTTACTTCCAGCCCTGACAAATCTCTCAGATCAGGTGCATCAGATTAACGCGTTCACCAACACATTCCACCCAGCTACTGCAGCTTCACAACGTAATTTCTTTTAATTCATCTCTAAACATTTTCTGGTGATTATTAAATTACTCTAAGTATCATCCACCCCAACATCAATCAGTAAGAAACCACGTCACAGTCCTGATACTAACCCTAGCTCTGACACACAGCAGGCAAAAGAGCCCTGGTCTACACTGACTTCACTCTGAGTGAAGCTTGACTACTGTGGCTCCAAACATGCAGCACTTTTACATCCTCTGAAACGACAGCTCTGTGCTCTCAGATAAACAAACCAAGTCACAGTCAGTTTTGACTGCAGTGCAATCACTTCCTTCTTGAACTCATTCATTATTTTTAATCTGCCCATTCTCTCTGACCTCAGACAAGCTGTTTAGACCTCAGCTTCTTTCTGGAACTGTGTCTAGACAGGTTTCTTCATTTGCTTTCTTCATATAGCACAACAGCAGTCCATAAAACTCAAGCTTCCCTCCATAGTCAGAAAGCCCCACAAGGAAACCATGTAACCCAGTTCACTTCCCTGTACTTCCCGCAGTCCTGTTCCAGTCCCACCTCTGTTTCTTCCCCAGATGAGGAACAGCAGTGACAGAAAAACACTGCTTCCAGTAGAGCAACTGCACCTGTGGTTTAAGAGGTCCTCAACTGTACGTGCCTGGAGGTGAGGAAATGCAGAAACGCAGGTTTCACACACACACTTGGTGCTTGATTTCTACATAAAAGGATGCGGCAGACAAAAGACACCCAAGAAACAAACAGAACACCAAGCAAGGTGGGTTTCTCAGAACAGACAATGAGAATGTAATGAAAAAAGGAAGAAAAATGAGTAACAACATTTACTGTGCTACACAAGAAATCCATAAACTAGTTCAGACACCAGCTTGCATGCCCACACGGCACAGAAGATGACACTGAGGCCACAAACAGACATGCAAACAAGCCCTGCATTTGCACCACTCTGCCCAGTGCTCCCAGTTTGAGCATAGCCATGCAACCCAGTTAACTGACTGCCTCCAAAATCAAGAGCATATCACCACGCAATGCCTAAAATTCTTCCCATGGTGATGTACACACATCACAGACACTGTCATCTCTGGAGTAACACACAGCCATTACTCAGAACAGAGAATACTGTCTCAACGTTGAACTTGAAGAAAAAAAGGGACAGCGGAGGACAAAAAGAAGTCACAGAGAACATACTGGACAACTGTGACTGCCTGCTGCTGTCTCACCTCGTCACGTCCCAAAATCCGTGAGCATGGTGCTCCACCACACTTAGGCCACATTTAACTCTTCAAAGGATCCAGATTTCGGTTCTCAAATGAGAGGAAATATATTTTTAAACTCAAATTGCAGCTCTAATGAAATCTGAACAGAAAAGCAAGGAGAATATCAGGCTGCCTCCTGAGCTGACACATATGCAGCAGAAGCCAAGCTCTGTATTCCCTGCACACAAAGCTAGCAGCAGAGCAGGAGTGCAGCCAGCAGGGCTCAGCTACGAAGCCACAGACTGTGGCCCCAAGGCAGGGCAGGAGCTGAGGGAACAGGAACTTGTCCATGCTCCAAGTGTTCACCCTGCATTCCAAGCATGTATGAACAGCCTTTAAAACAGTAACTCCCTTCACTGCATCTCACACCTTAGGCAGCCTCAGTCCTGTCCCATAAAAACACACCTGTGAACAGCGGCAATCAGAAAGGAATAATGCAGAAGTACCTCAGTACAAAGAAGGAAAAAAACGGAGCTTTGAAAGACGTGAGTAATTCTGCATTTGGTGTGTCCCCCTGCAGGCAGACACCACAAAGCTGAAGCAGCCTTGCAGCTTGCTTCATTGTAGGAAACTGGTTAAGCAACTGGGTGCTTTTTGCAGCTCTGTTGTATTTAAGGACTTATCACCAATGAAATAATCAGACAAAAAGCTTTATTAATGTGAATTAATTGCAGAACATGTATCTCCTTTCTTACTAACGTGTCACAGACGAGTAAGCACTGCCTCCTTTCTTCCCAGCAGCCTTCTTTGCTACCAGGAATTATTTCCTTTCACTTCTCGCAAGGCAGCAACTCCACTATATCCATTCAGTTCTTTCTTTTACCTTTCCCCAACAGGCATGGCACTTGCTGGACTTTCTTGCTTCTCTTTAAGCTCCCAGTATTTTGTTTTCATACTGCAAGAGTTAACCACTTTGTTAAAGTGGTCGTCAGACCGCGTTCCAGTGTTACCAAAAGGGTTTATTTCAGTGTTATCCCTCTCCAAATATGCAATATGATATAAGCACGCCTGAGATTTGCTCAAAGATAAGTACTGAAAGAGTCACAGGCTTTCAACTGAAAAGATTATTTAAATAAAGACAATTTAAATCAAACTGCAGTGAAACACAGTTTAGTCTGCATTGATGCGTATCTTACAGAACTGACCAACGCAGAGTATCTCTGGAAGGCACTTAGCTGCTTCTGCCTGGTCTCACAAGTGAAACATGCAGCCAGAAAGTTTGTAACTTCGTTCATCAGCAACATCAGTTAGCATTCAAGAATTGTGCTAAACAGGCTTTTCTCCTTTAATAAATAAATAAATATAAAGACACAGAAGAAAAGAACTGCATTCTTTTTGTTTCATTCATTTCCCTCAGTGTCAACCACTACGTACCAAGGAAGCATTTGGTCCTATAACATGTAGAACAAGGCTACTGAGCAACCCAGAATAAACTTTACACAGTTCACAAGCCCGTACTCAATAGTTTGCTCCCTGTAAGTGCTGCAGAGATCAATACTTTTCCATGCTTCGTTTCCTGAGCTGGCCACGTTCACACATCAACACAACACACATAACTGAGACCACCAGTCACAATGCAACGAGGTTACTGAATGGAAAGCAAATTCCCAGGAGATGATACAGAATGATTACCAATACATTCTACTTTTAGTCTAAAATTGCTTTTAAAAAGCCAATATTACAGAAACAGAGCTCTAGAGGAGGCAAAAAACAATACCCAAACCCAGCAGTGGGGTCTATGCAAGGAAGGGTGGTAGAAGGAAGCACACAGCACTGTACTGTCAGGTTTCAGCTCCCTGTTTTCCACAAATTAAAAATAAGATTTTTTTTACTACAAAATCTTCCAGTGCATATAATCATTTATCACAAGGACAAACATGTTCCACAAACGTGTTAATACTCACAAAGACCATTCCATCTCTTCAACAAGTATATATACATACATATACACACACACACACACACACACACACACATGCAGCAACGAGCAAGAAATGTTGACATATTGATAACAAATGCTATCAACTCTTGGAAAAGCATCAATAAGTAATTACAGGGATTGTCATGCCCCACACAACACTCATTACCAGGAGGTTACCTGCATTTTCATTCCACTCTTCATTACCACTACCGTGTGTTGCATTTTCCAGTAAATTCCTTCCAGCACGTATGTCCTTAAAATAGCTTCTAAAAATATCTGTTTATTACAGTGATGACAACAGAGGTGGCAACTAGCAACAAAAACATGTGGAACATATTATTTTATCCAGATATAACTCTAAACATTACACATGTGGAAAAGTGGTGCTACTTTTTATTTATTTATTTTGAAAGCAGTGCTTAGAAACAGTATAGGTAAAAAAAAACCACAAGTGAAAAAGCTATCTTTCAGACTGGTCAAAGAAGCAACTGCAAAGTACATACGCATGTATGTATTTGTGTATGTATGTGTATATATACATACATATATAAATAAAACTGAACTAGCAGTCCATGAATAACTTCTTAGCATAGTCCTCAACGATTTACAGAATCACAGAATAACTTGGGTTGGAAGGGACCTCAAGAATCATCAGGTTCCAGCCCCCTTGCCACAGGCAGAATTGCCAATCACTAAATCAAAGCTCATAACAAATGTCAAGCTCAGATTAAAGCGAAGAACTTTCCTGATGTCTTCACACCCACAAATCCCCCCTTCTAACAACAAAAAGTCACCATTCCACCACAATCTACCTCGCTCTATTTTTACCACCCCCAAAAACAACAGCAGTATAAACACCCTGAAACAGCTCAGAAGCAGTTGTCGGAACAACCGTCCTAACACAGCCCAATTCCTGCTGAGCAGACGTCCAGGACCGTGTCTTACATGCCCTCTTCCATCACAACGCTTAAAAAGAAGACCAAAAGGAAAAACGGAAGAAAACCACCCCAGATTCTGCTTGCCACTGAATTACTTGCACTAGACAAGAAGCTCAGACCACAAACCTAACTCTCAATGCAGAGCGCAGGATGCGTAGTCTGCTCCCAAAAGCGCTGCTCCATCCATCAGCCTGACATCTGCACAGCAGCTCCCAAAGCACAGCCCACAGACCACCTGCAGCTCCCCAGGCCCTGGCAGGGCAGCACACAGAGGGCCCTTGAGCCAGGAGACCTCAAGAAGCTCAGCAGCAGCCTGCTGCGAGACTGACCACGCAGCCACAGGTCAGCGTGCCTGCAAACTCACAGGCTTCTGAGAAAACACTCCCAGTTAAACCTGTACGTGAGTCCCAGCTTTGTTCTCAGTCAGCCACAGCCTCAATGAGCTTTTTGTAACCTCAAAAATTCCAGGATCTTAGCAGTGGTAGCAAAATTCCCACATAGCCCACGTTTCTATCTGACTGCTGCTGAACTCTTCATATCACAAACTTACACATGCACAGCCCCTCAAGCCCTGAGTATAAAAGCACCAGAAATAAATGTTAGGCTTTATCTTACAGCATCAAAACGTTCTCTATGAACCAGAGTTTGGGAATCCTCGCTCTCCTCAAACTGACGTCCCCAAACACACTGTGAGAGTGATGCTGCAAACAGTCTGCTAGGGAACACATAACCACTGACTCTTTTTTTTTTTTTTTTTAATATATATTCTTACGGTCCACACACTTTCAAGAGTTCAGTGAATGGAAACCTGATGTTTCTTCCATGTCTGTTACCCTACAATGATAATCCAACAGATTCAGTACTTGATGTAGTATTTGTGACTTAGAACTCCAAGTTAAAAAACATTTCTCTTAAAGACTTAGGCTGTATAACTTCTTCTACAGGTGCTTCTTAAGCTCCAAGGCTGGCACAGTGAGTCCTAGGCTGCTAGAAGCTGCAAGCAAAATGACACTGAGGCGGCAACAACACAGCCCTGCAGACTTCCTGGGTGCCACTCACACACAGGGCTGCACCAGAGGAATTGGCACCAGCTCAGGGCTGTTAGTACGGTCTCCTTGCGCTCCGTTCCCTCACGTTAACAAGGAAACAGTACGGACACGGGCTAGGCTGCCAAGCAGCCCTACTTGCCCATCAGGGTCGCACACGCAGATTTAAGCACAGAACTCACACCAGCTCCACACCGCGCGGGGACATGAGAATCAAACGGCATCTGCGTCCACACCTGGCCGTACACGCGGCCCCTCCCGTGGCCGGACACCCACGGGCTGCCCTGGGGCACGGCTCACACCGCTCCGAGCACAGCCGGCGGCCCCGCGGACACGAGGGGCGGCGGAACGGAACGGGGCCACGCCGGGGAACGGTGCCGCGTCACGGATCTGCTGCTCGCGGCAGCCAATGGGCAACGGAGCCGGGCACGGCGCGACTTCATTCATTCATTCATTCATAAAAAAGAAAAAGAGGCGCAGCACATATGGGAAACGCGCCCTTCCGGGCTCCGTACGGCCCCACCGCGGCACCCCGCTCCTCCGGCTACTCACGGCAATCCGCCTCGTCGCTGTTATCCGAGCAGTCGTTGTCTTCGTCGCACGCCCAGACGGCGGGGATGCACCGCTCGTTCCGGCACTGGAACTGGTCCTTATCGCACTCCTTCACGGCTCCTGCGAGACACGGGGCCGAGCCTGGGTCAGCGGGACGCGCTCCGCCAGCGGGACAGTTCTGGGGCCGGGGTCGGTCCCGCAGGCGGCGAAAATAGAGGGCAGGGACCGGGGACGGGCAGGGACCGGGGACGGGCAGGCGGAGATGAGCCCCGCGGGATCACGGCGATGCGCGCGGAGCTGCTTTGTGTGCGGGTGGAAGGGCCGCTATGCGCTGGGTTAGGGGCGGGGGATAAAGAAACCTGGGCGCAGAAAGCGGTTAAACGCCGAACGAAAAAGACAAAGAGAAACAGGAAAGCGCAGCGAGGCGCGGAGCCCCGGCGCAGCCGCCGGTGGAGCGGATCGCGGGGAAGAGGTGAGCGGGTACGGGCAGCGATCCGGGCGCGGGGCAGCGATCCGGCCGAAGTTGAGGGCGGGGAGACGGAGCAAATCTGCTTTGCAGGCGCCGCGCTGCTTTCCGAGGCGCAAATCTGCTCGGAAGGGGATTAAAGGCGGCAGCTCCCGTCGGCAGCGCCGGGGTCTCTCGGAGCGGCCGGAGAGCGCACGCGGTCCCCGCAACCGCCGCACGGAGATGCCCGGGGCCGGCAGGACCCCCGCGCCCTCCCGCAAGCGATCCGAGCCGCTCGCCGCGCCGGACCCACCTTTGCCGAGGTGCGGCTTCAGCAGCAGCAGCAGCTGGAGGAGCAGCAGCCGGGCGAGCGCGGGCCGGCACATGCTGCTCGCTCCCTCCGTGGCAGCGCACCGTGTGCGGGACGCGCCCCGCTCGCCGCCCCGCGCCGCCCGCGCCCGGCCCCGCCCACAGCCGCGCGCCGCCGTGACGCGCCCCCGCTGGGCGGTACCGTGCGCGTGCGCGCGCGCACCGCCGCCGCGCGAACGCGGCCGCCCGGCGTCCTTCGGTGCGGCGGAGCTCGGCAGCGTCGAGCCCGCGATGCGCGTCCTGGAGGCGTCGCTGAAGCTCTCGCGCCGTGCCGCTCCGCTCCTCTGCGCGTCGTTGCGCCCACGTGGGCGGAACGAGTGGCATTGCGCTCAGGGTGCGCTCGTTTTACCTTAGCCCACGCGCTAAAACTGCTCCGTTGTGCAAACGCTGCGGTGCCCCCAAACCGCCCCGTCTAAAAGCGCGCCTGTGCCTTTAAGGAGGGTTTTGCAAGTCCGTGGCGAGCAGTGACTCCTGCAGCCGGAGTCGTGCGCGGAGGGACCGCTGGTGGCCGGCAGGGGTTGGAACCTTGCGAGCAACCTTCTCGCGTGCACATCCATCAGTGGGACAGAATGCAGTAATTGCTCAAAGCACGGGAAGTATTTCATCTGCATTAGGTCACACACAGGCTGCTAAAGCTACCCTAATTCCTGGCCTCTTCTGTTTCCTAAATTAGAGCTGGAAGCTGCTCCAGAAGCAGCAGTGGAGCAATTGAGGATGAAACAGGTGCAGAGCATCAGTCACAGCAGCGATCTGGTGCGATCCGTGTTGGACCTTTGATTTTTAGAACTTAATTTGGCCGCGTGCAAAGCAACGTGAAGGAGTTTGTTGTAAATAAGCGGCTCACATAGCACCTGACCTGCTGCAGTTTCCACAGCCCTTACTGGCAGAGCAGGAGCCCGCTACCACCCTGGGGCCATCCGTGTATACAAAATTCATGCTGATAGTCTGCATCCCCTGGTCGGTGACTGAGGTCATCTGTAGGTGCAGTTCACCTGGTGCTTGAACCTTCTGCCCACCTCCTGCACACTTCCCCTTGTTTCGCAGGACGCTGTGCGGGTTCAGACCAAGAGCTTGTCTTGAGAAACACGCTGCAGACACCTGCACCTGTGTGAGACCCAGGAGCCATTTGTTGTTCACCACGTTGCAGCTGAAGGGGCTGAGGATCAGCTGTGCAGGATGAGGTGGGCAGATATTAAAGGAGTCCCTCACCTGAGGCCTGGAATGGCTGCACTACCCAGGACTGAGAACACTAGTCAAGGTTGGCTGTCCAAGCTGAGAGATGGGCAACAGAATTAATCAAGTACTAACCTGAGTGTGCTGATGGCAGCTTAGGACAGCGTCAGACCATCCTGACTCACTGCCATTCACAGTCAAGAAGGTCAACGACTATGGACCTCCCCCTGCCCCATTACCCACATCAGACTGCCCACCTCAAATGCGGAAAATCTGAAGGTGCACTGCACCCTTCGTGCTGCCGTTCTTCTCCAATCAGCGTAATGTCCTTCTACAATCTTTCTTTTTCTTTCAGATTGACATTAAAAAAAAAAAAATAAAGTCCTTCACTATGGCTGTAATCACTTTCCAAGATATCTCCTGTCCGTTAGGGACCTTTTTGCAGCTTGTCTTTCAACTTGGCAAATCGAATTCTCTCAATCCCCTCATGCCTTTTAGATAAGCTAATGTAATATGTTTTCCAAACAGATATTTAAATTAAACCTTTTAATTAAGTTAGTTGAACCAGTGTACTAGCAGCCGTATCCCTGCCAGCCAGGATGTCAGTACCTTCTTAATGAAATTCTCTTGCCCAAACTCTGCTGTGAATTTCAGGCTGTACGTGCTATTGTACGTATGTTACGTTTGAAACTAAAATCCTTCTGCTTCTAATATGTGAAAAACAAAACAAGCTCAAAACCCTGTGGAGTATAAGCAGGTTCACTCTGCTCGGGGCTTGTCCATAGCTCTTGGAGTTCAGTCCATCCCTTAGAATTACTACAGTATGCCATCAAATTATGTACCACATAGGGACATTGTAGTTATTTTTCCTGTAACTCTTCTTTGTACTTTGAAAGCTAGAGAAAAAGCACTAATAAATTGGAGAATAATTACCTGCTTTTTCTCATTTTGTTTTTATTTTCTCTTTTTTGAAGAAAGTCTTTCTTTTGGAATTATTAAGCATTATAGAGCATTTTTGTTTCCTGGTGGCTCTTCCTATTTGTTCCAAACTGCCTCGGTAACTAATTGGTGGGCTGTTATTGGAGTGCAGGAGCATGCAAACACACACGCACACACACACACACACACACACACACACAAATTATTCTTCAGTTTATCCCAAAATGAATATCTTGAAACCACTCTACTTACACTGAAGTTTTATCCTTCACCATATTAACATTCCAGACATTTTTCATTTAAAATCTCATTGTCCCTAAGTCCTGAGCTGACACACATTTAATTGCCGTTCTTGGGAAAGTGTGCTTTTCATTGACAGACCTTTAGAAGGAGACAAAGTGAAGTTTTTGTGCATTCTGAATTTTGTACACTATTTCCAGTATTTTACAAACTGGCACTGTTTTAAGACGGTCTGTTTACTGATACCTGTTAAGACACTTGAGTCTTTCAATTTTGATAAATTTCTTCAACATTTGCCCATTTTAAAATGTCTGCGCAGAACAATTTCCCCTCATTTCATAGGTCCCCTAGCAGATCTTAATTAAAAATGTTTCAACATGGACTTGTTAAAAGTACTTCCACTCTTGCCCACATGGTTGCAGAAATTTCACCCACTTGGTGCATTTGAACATTGTTATTAGCACCAGTGGTCATGAACATGTTTCCCCCACTCTCATTATCTCTCTGCTTCCAATGGCAGGTGACACTGCCTTTCATTTGCATAAAACCTCTTTTGCAGGTGTGAAAACAAGTGACACTGTAATTCTTCTAATTCATCTTATTTGCACCTGACTAAATGTCAGCTCCTGTTCTACGCTCTTTTTTTTTTTTCTTCCAATTTTTATTCTATTTTAAAATACTTTGTTCAGTCTTTTGTATAATCTGTTTTATTTGTTGGCTTCTTTTTATTCTCTTTCAGCTTCAGCTTCCTTCCAGAGGATTCCAGTTCCCCCAAGTCAGCTGCTTGCTCTTTTCGTATTGCCTATTTAAACCAATGCCCTACACTACTTTGTCTATTGGATCTGTCTTCCCTTTTACTTTCTAGGGCCTTTTGACAGCCATTGGGATATTACCTTGATGCCTGAAAGGCCAACTTAACCCCCTTGGCACACACCAAGTCTTCTCATGACATCCTTATTTTTAGCTAGCTCATGGCCTATTAAAGAAAGGAGGACATCCCACAGACTTAAATCACATTACAGAACTCATCAGTTTGCCATGCTGCTCAGTGCTGTTTATTATCCAGGTATGAGACTGCACCACTTCCTCACCAGTCCTCCCATTCCAGTCTGAAATGCACCACATCACACAGTCACTAACACCCCGAGATAGCGGCCTGCATCTCAGCCGTGCGTATGACTCATGCATTCTTGGTGTGTTCGGGACAACCCTGACTCAGAGCCACTTTCTTAAACTTAGATTAAGTACATCTATCTAACTCAAACCCACTTTGTCCACTGTGACTGCCTGCTCCTTGTTTTTCATAGCATTTCAGCTCGAGTATGAACCAGGCAAGATGTGCAGCACACCCAGAAGATGCCATGAAAGCTCCATGGAAAGCTTCCCAAAGAGTATTGCCCTTTTCCATCTTCCACTCTGTGCTCTTGTTCCTGCATCCTATGAGATGTTTTGCAGCCCACTGATAAAGCTTTTATTCAGCCAGAGAGGGGTTAACACTGACGGCTTCTGCCCCTCGTTCCCCTCCCAGGGCTGACCACTGTGCCATAGCAGTATCCCTGGACAATGGATCTTTGAGCGCAACCAATCCCACAGTCACAATGGGGATCTTTCCCATTAATTTTAATGAGCATAAGAATGAAGGGACTGAGAAGAAAAAAGTGAGGATTAGGTGTCTGGCAAGATCTTTTGCATGCTGGAGGAGCATTGCTGTAGACTGAGCTGCTCTTTGCTGTCGTACAGTGACTAATCACCGTGAAAGCGAACAGAAATGCAGACTTCAGGCCATAGTTAGTAACAAGTACAGTGGGATTTTTTCAAGATGTTTCACTTCAAACTATTTATCCTGCTAATACTAACAAAGGAATCATGAATTGGAGCAAAACTGAAGTTGACAGTGTCTCGTGTAACTCTGCAGTGACCGTATATCAGCGCTGTAAGGCAGCAGATTAGTACCACAGACTGCTGTTTGCTCTACTGCTCCCAAAGGGCTGAGACACAACAGTGAAAGCCAGCAGCAGCATCAAGCCTGGATTTTTTCCTTGCCTCTTCAAAAATTCAGTAAGCTGGGTGCTCACTCCACTTTCCTCTCACACCTTTCTTGTTCAGGCCCAGGTGCTGCAAGGTAGCGGTGTGTTGTGTGAGGATGGCAGGAGCAAGACAAGGTCTGGTTCTGTGGGGTGCAAAGTTCCCCGGCTTCCAGCAGCCCTTCGGAAAGCTTTGAGCATCCCGATGGCTCAGAGAAATTCTTTTAGCATTAATTACAACATCAAGGAGAAAATAATACCCAAATGAGAATTGAGGATCGTGTCTGCACTGAATGTTTCTCACTGTACAAGGGCTGCCCCAAAAGTAATACCTCCCATTTGATGGTGTTGGCTCACAACGTCAGAGGTGGATGTTGGTGGTATGGCAGTAGAGGTTGAACCTTCCCACCAATATCCCGTTACATGTTGTTGCCGTGTGACAGATGGCAGCACAGGGACAGCCTGACATGGAAGTGTTTATGAAGCAAAGGTGTGCAATTGAATTCCTCAAATGTGGAAAAAGTGGCACCCACTGATATTGATCAATGCTTGCTGCATGTTTATTGAGACCAACCAGTGGGTGTGAGCACAGTGAGGCAGTGGGTGATGTGCTTCAGCAGTGGTGACAGTGTTGTGGAAGAAGAGCCATGTTTCAGACAGCCATGCAGATTTTTACAAGCATGGCATGCAGACTCTTGTTCATCACTGATGAAAATGCACAACTACGGTGGTGACTGTGTTGAAAAATGGTGTTTTGTAGATGAGAGTTTCAGCTATCAGATAGTATCATTGTGCTCTTCCTACCTGTTGTCATTTCCATGGAAATAAATAGGAGGCGTTACTTTCAGAGTGACCTGTGTATTTGTATGGATTCTGTATGGCAACAGGACATTTTAAAATCCGTTTTGCTTTCAAGACAGTACTGAACCTCTGTCTTCATGCCAAGTGGTGGACAGACTGTAAGTTGTCTAATCTGTAAATTCCTATGACTGCTCTCTTAATGGGGGAATATGAACTCAACGTTTATTTTCCTTTTTAAAGTGAAAGATCATTAAGAACAGTTTTTCAAGAATCATCTGATTCTGAATGTTGTTCTTCTTCCTTTCTCTTTTGATTTTACCAGCTTGTATTCAATAACGATTTTCAGAGATATTCCATTAAATATTGCCATTTCAACACTTAATTCCTAAATAAGAAGAGAGCGAATATAGTCTTGTGGATAGACAAAAGATTTTAGCTTGGTCAGAGTGGAATTATTTGTCTTTCAAAATGGGTAAAATTGAACTAGTTTTTAAAATCTCCCCAAAAGATTAATGGAGAGTGGGGAACAAAAGGGAAGAACTGGGAGGTCTTTTTTTTTCCAGGTGAGAAGAATCCAATTATCTTGCACACGTAGGTCTGATGTTTGAGTATTCCCTGGCTTTGCACAGTGCTGTGCTTAATTGATGGCAACATTCACTCTTCTGGGTTTCTCTATGCATAGTTTCATTACAGTCACATTAAAATTGTATTACATATAATAAATGCAGCCTTGTTTACATTTCTAAGTTGTGAAAATCTTGTTTCTTTGAAGCTGAAAACATATGTATGTGGTAGAAACATATGTGCACACTCAGAGCTACAGTTCTTTTAAACAAAGTTTCCGAGAAGGTGCCCGTTCAGATTTCCTGTCCCTTACATCATCCTGCTGCAACAGCAGTTGACAGATGAACCCCTGTGGCATTTTGTCATATCACATAAAGCATCAAGTGATAGATGTGCTTCAGAAGAACATGTCCTATAGGCACTGTTTCTAGAAGCGCAAAACAGCCGTCCTTCCTACCCTCACTAGTACACTCTTCAAAATACTCCCTAACCTGCAGTTCATTCCTAAAACACAAGTGTCTCCTAGTTCCACAAGTATTAATTTCTAACTGAGGTGGTTCAGTCCTGGAGGAATACAAACAGATTGTTAGCAGTAGTCTAAACCAACCTCAGAATCTCTCCTGCTGATTCCTGATTTGCCACTCCTGCACCTCGGCACTGGTTCTCCTGTGGCTCTGGCAAAGAACTGTATTTATGTATCTGCATGTCTGCACACATCCTGTCAGACTTGTACAGTTTGAGCTTCCACTAGTGCTTCCCACAGTCCTTGGCCAAAGCACAGCAGTCCTTATTCATGGCACTCCCACTGCCATGACTTCATCTCTTAGCTTAAAATCATTTTTCTATTTCAATATGGCCTGTGCTGGCTGGTAAGATTACCACGGTCCATTCGCTCCCTGCTCAGCAAAGGCTGATCATGCTGCTTGTGACAGAGGTCCATGCTCCCCATGAGTAAACAGGGCAATGCTCTGCAGCCACACAGGTCTGGAGCAGATCTGAAGGCTTGAGGACAACATCACAGACCCGCACAGCCGTTCCCATTGCCCCGGGACGTGGCAGAGCCCGCGTTTGGATCAGGTTAAATCAGCACGTGTTCAGCTGCCCTGGACTTAATCCTCACAGCATGGGCGCACTCATCCACTGGGGGACACAGGCCCCAGTGGCTAAGCTGGGCTCCCCACAGGTCATGACAAGTCCTCAGAGCTCACCTGATGCTTAACTTGCCAACAGGGTTGTTTGTCTTAACATCAGAAAGCAAACATTGGAGAAATTCAGATATTCCCACCCAAACCTTTGGCATCTGTTTTGGTCTGTACTAGCCAACTCGGTAGGTCCCAAACACATGGTATAGTGTCTGTATCTCATAATTCAGCAGAGAGTAACACCTGCTTTTAGTCCAAAAGGGAAACTTCGATTCAGCAAATCCCCCAGCCAGCACAAAGGCACAGAGGGACGTGAAGGCCACCTCCCTTTGTACAGGTTTGCAATATTATCTTTACTGTGCCAAAACAAATTCAATGGAACAAAACATCAAGATTTGGGTCTTTTGTTAAGCATTTGACAACCAAAGTCTATAAATTCATTTCCCCCGTTTCATTCCTTTATTTATCCTGCTGCTCTGAAAGTCCCAAAAGGACAATGAAAACCAGCCTGACTCTGACTGTCTCTGACAAATAAAGCTGGCATGGACATGGACTTACACTCAGCCACCCACCCACAAAATTTTAGCTTCCCAGCCATCAAAGCACAATCAAAACTGCATTTTCCCGACTGTCAGTTTCTCTATGCATTTTTCAGAGCGCAGATGTAATAGGTTTTACAGGGAGTCCCTTTGATTCGTGCCAGCCTTGCACATTCTCATTCTGCCTCTAATCTCTCCTTTGTGGCACGAGGACTCGGGGCGGTGGGCATGGATCCCAGCGGACACTGATTACCATCCAAATTCCCTTTTGGAAGTTATCCCATCTGGCAACTACAGAACCCAGAGCTTCAACCCTCAGCCATTGTTCTTCTCCAAAATGAGCAGATTCAACTTTATTATAGACTAAACATTTGTTGTATTTTATGCTTAAAGCTTTCTCTGTTGACCTTCCTGTAGGATTTTATATTTATAGGATGAATGAAAGTTAAGCAGTCCGAGTCATCTTTTTTTTTTTTTTTTTTTTTTCCAGAATATATACAAAGAATTGCTCCCCAAGCTTAAATTTTGCATGTCAAGTTTCATCTGGGAGCAGATTCGTTTTTACAGCTCAGTTATCAGCTGTGCAAACAGGCTATTATTCATGTTCATCGAGGGTCTAACAGCATTATTAGCCTCTCAAAAATTTGCCAGGCCAGGAATATTTATGCAGGACCCATTTCAGAGAGGGAAGAAAAATGAGACAGGGCTGAAGAGGCCCACGGAACACAACCAGCAGCCTTGTACATCTGAGCTGAGAGCGATGCTGTGATCTCCTGTTGCACAATCCATGTGCAGCTCGGCACTGTGACCTCTCTCCACATCTGTGGTCATATTTGCAGGATGCAGATGGTTGGAGCTCTCTGTGATCCGCTGCAGGGAAGGCAGAGCTGGTATGTAGGCCATGACAAAGCCTTGCAACCAGGGAGTGTACCAGTCATAGGGCGCTGCAGACGCCATAGGGCAATTCCACATCAGCCCAGCTCCTCTTCTTACCATCCAACTAGGAATGTAAAAGCAGAGCCTTCCCTTAACAAAAGCCCAGCAGCATTAAGTTCTCTCTGCTTTTACCTGCAGGGTGGAGTTGTATTTTCATGGATTTTCTTATGTCTGTTTCCCACATATCAGAACTATTCGCAGATCATTTTTAAGAATCTGAAAGCACTGTACAGCGTATCTGCAATCAGAAGTAGCCTTTTGACTTTTATGCAGCGTCAGTAGTGAGTATTTCATGACAACCTGTTAAGACAAACCTGGAACCTTCACTTTTAATGCATGAATTAGATACAGACCTGCTGCAAAACTTAGTCTCTCCAGGTATATTAAACGACTCTTCTGTCAGCCTCCAGATAAAAAATGCAGAATCCCTTATGAAAAATTAAACCAGCAAGATTGGAACCCTTATAAAAATTTTAAATTGTCATTGTTCTCAAGTTAAGGTAAGTCCCCCTCATTTGCTTTAGTCATCTCTCAGTATTCATTCATCTTGAAAGGGAGCTCAAAGGGCAAGACAGAATTCCTGTGATGAAATGCAAGAGTAAATGATGAACCTAGTGCAACATGCTGTGGTTTTGTTGTTTTTGACTTTGTTTTGTTTTTCCCAGCTGTACAAGGATTCAGGTGTAAGTTACCAGTACTTACGAGAATTTCTCTTGAGAGAAGTCATCTTGAGTCCTGAACAGCAGAATGGAAATTTGCTGGTGGACAAAAACTGAATAGAACTCTCTAAAAAGGCAGTAAAATAAAAATTAATTTAAATGATACTCTTCTGTAGTTATTACTGTAGAAAGAGGAAAGTTTTTCTTAGTGACCTTGGAGCCATGTATTTGTCTTACTGGCATAAGTACAAGATAAGAAGGAAGAAACAGTTGTGCTTGGCTCACTCTTTCATGACTTTCAGCAAGTCTCCAATTCTCTGTCTTCTGCCATATGAGAAGTCAGCCTGACCACCACCTTCCAACACCTTCCTGGACTATCAGCAATAATATTTCTGCAGGCATTAGCTAACTCAATACAAATCCATCCTCACAACAAACTCATGAGCAACCTACATACCTCATGTGATTCACTTGCAGCTCAGGTACTTGTACACCACACTGCTGTCTTACATGTATAGTCTCCTTGAAATCCTATCAGTTAACCACTCGCTATGTGCTTACAAAAAACACTATGAAATCAGACAATTCATCCTTGCCACCTGGAGGCTGATGGTACTGCTGCTCTATCGAAGACACTTAGATAACCAGGTATCATTTTCTTTCTGGGAGAAGCAGTAGCACAGGCTGTAAATGGAACCAAGACTGGTGACTCCACCAAGGAAATGACTCATCTGGCATCTCCAGACACTGCTGTAGTGGAGTGTGAACCACCACCACATTCCTAAATAACAGTGGTATGACAGGCGATGTCAAAGTCACCAATGGATGTCTTAGTTCCTGCCCGATGCTTTTTGTGATAAAATTCTGTTTTCATGAATAGTGCTAATAAAATTCATCACGTGAAATACCTGCAGTAGGCCAACTCTTCGTTTTCTTTCTCAGTTTCAGACAAAACAGTTCACATATTTCAAAGAAAGTATTATTTCCCCACATGAGAGAATAGAGTAACTCTAGCACCACTTAACTGAAAAGGCTTCAGAGCCTTTATCTTGAAGCAGAGACCACGTAACTTATTTATTACACATAAAACTGTGCTATGCTTACATTATGAAGGCTGCTAATCAAGGACATAAAATGGCGTGGTTGCCTGTGAGACAGTAATTCATGTGCTCTGTGCACAGGCACCACAGTATCCCTATAAATGACACTGTCACACATGCTCTTTTCCATAAAATCGTTACCTCATTCAGTGCACAGAATGAACAATGTTTAACTAACGTGTAGCTTTCAGTAGTTTATTTTCCCTCATTATTCGCTCTCACCAGGCATTATTTATTGCGCTCTCTTCAGATTCTGCTTTGAAAACAGAATTATTAATCTCTTCATAGGCTTTTCTGTGGTGCTTATCCGAATCGTATGAATGCTTTGGACAGTAATGAATTCGTTTTTATAAACTTTCTGAGATTTAAGGTCACAGTTTCTGCCAGTTTTGGAGAACATATACTGAGTAAGAAATCCTAGCTGAACCACGGTACCTAGCACAGACTGTTTAAAAGCTGTTGTTGTCAGACTGTTATGTAGTGCTTCATATATTCAGGATGGAGATCCCAATTGTTTGAACTGCAACATTGGTTGATCAACAGTTACCCATTTTACAGTCCTATAATCTTAGCTGGGTACCACAAAAAAAGACAAACTCAGAAAACAACCTTGACATGTTTTGCTTGATATAATTAGGATGCTCAGAATCAAGAGTTCTCTGGCACAAGTGGAGGTAACATCTGTTTCTCTGCTTTTCATTTGTCACACTTAAAAACTGTCACAAAAACATCATTTTTCTTTTTGTAGAACCTTCATCTCTAGCTGTATGCTCTTCACCTTCTGCAACATGAAAGACCTTGGTGCTCATTCACTACACACTATTGATTTATCTTTAGAGCACACCTCATTCTGGTCCAAGTAAACTATATAGTGCCTGATCTGACATAAAGTATCCCACAGTCCATCCTTATACCCAGTCTGAGAGAATTTTGGACTGCATAAATGGCAGATCTGTCTCAGTTATGTTGCCTGAGAGTTCATTTTGATATAAACCAGCATGCAAATTAACAAGGAACTGGGAATGAGAACATCGTGAGTTTATGTCATTTTTTGTTTCTTCCCCAGTTAAAAAGATGAGACTGAGGCAATGAACTTGAACTGTGGGAGACTGCCTGAGGAGTTGAATAGCTGCTACAGAAAAAGTCCAGCTGGGTGCACAGACAACTTGCATCTGCTCTCTTACTCATTTGTAATTGTTGAAGTTTATGAGTTAGAAGCATGTGTCTTGAGAAATGCCCTAGGATGCTGGAAAGGAAAGGTTCCAGCTAAGCTTGCATTATCCTCCTACCGCCATCTTCTCAGACACCTGCATTGAAAAACAGCGCATGGGCAACTGAAAGAACAGCTCAGAAATGCCAGATAATTTCCTCTCTGCCCATTACTGTAAGGCTCCTGTAGGGAAACACAACAGCAGCTTTGAGCCTGCTCCAAAAAGCACTTGTTGGGAAATATCGAATTTCAAAATAGAAGAAGAGGGCTGAAAAAAAAACCAAACCCATCGATACCACTTCCCTGTATTGCTAACTGGTCTTTTCAACTAATCGCATGAGCACAGACCAGACTTCAAAGCCTGGAGGATTCTCATCACTTCACTAGTTAACAAGTTAGAAGTACCTTTTATATTACGTGAGAAAGAAAATGAATTCTGGATGTATCCTCCTGCACCACACAGATACAGGCTGTTGTGCATATGAGCACAAGATAAAGGGATATGGAGCACCAGGAAATCCCCCTGACATGAATGGAAACGTTACTGCACAGTGATGCAGTATTTCTGGCCCATAGGTTGCATGAGGTACAAGAAGGGAATGCACTGCAGGGCACTGTATTAGGCACGCTGGTGTTGCTGGAGATTAGAACAGTGAGTGTTTAAAGAACGATTCAGGAGCCAGAAAGCCTGCTCACAGTTGCTCTATTTCTGTGCTGTGGGCAACACGGCTGTCATGTGCCCTGGCCCAGCTCCCAGCAAAATTGTAAGAGGTTTGGTGGTGTACAAGCTGGAGGTTAGTGTACCTATCCAGAGTGGTATTACAACGCATGCTTCCCTGGGACAATATTTGCTTGCACAGGTGTTGACCTGCTTGTTGAAATAGTCATTTAAATCCAATGAATGTTTCACACAATGGTTAGTTCATCTGGGTTTGGATTTAGTTAAAATCAATTACACGTTGTGAAAGACAGAGACAATACTTACTCATTCTCCTACCTGAAAGTATTCAGCCATCTACGTATCTCCCATCTTTTCACAAAAGAGAACAAAAGAACCTCTGCATTACTGTATTTCTTATTAGTGGCTCTGAAAATTGCATATTTTTTTTTCTAAAACTGTTTTCTTGCTGACAAATGTTGATTTTTTTTCCTCCACTTCTCCTTCACTGTCCATGGGCATTTCCTTTTGCTGCTCTTTTCTGTGTTTTGTCCTGACTGAATACAGCCGTTGGTAACATGATCAGAGAACTATATGTTACAGTCATGGAAGGAGGGGCATTTAAAAATTAAATTGCTGGCTCAAATTAATTTAGATAACCTGAAACAAGAAGCTCTCCTTGGCAGGCAGCTCATTTGAGGACATCACCTCTGCACTGTGCCAGGCAAGGAACTACTTCCAGCAGTGGTCAGCAGCCAATGCTTGGAGAAGGGGTGTGATCCTTCCCTGAACTGGATTGACTTCTGACAAACACTGCTTCAGGGAATTTCTTGTCTGCAGGTTTTCTCTGGACCCTTACAATTTATATCACCAGTGGATTTACTTGTAAGTAGAGCTGTTAATTTACGTAATAAGGCTTTGTGTAGTAGGATTTGATGTTCCCTCTGATACCAGAAAAAGAACACAAACTCATAAGTTCCTTTCCCTTCCTGTTGGTATTAACATCATTTTTGGAAGACTCTGGATCACTGTGCAGGAGATTGAAAAGAGTAACTACCATCACTATGCTTTTTCAGATAAGGAAAGGATGTACAGTTTCCAGACTACCCAGTGCTGTTCACAAACAGAACACATGCTTACGGAGACAATTATCAAATCAAGAAGGATGACTGCTTCACTGTCATAAAAGTCTCCAAAAGTCACAGTGAAAGATGAAGTCAGGTAAATGCAGGAGACCTATAGCAAGAACCAAAATTGCTGGTGTTGCTCTGGACTGTACAGCATGTTTGATGAAGCGTGTGAAAAGCTTTGTGGCTGCTATGCAAATTTGAGGGCTCAAGTGCAGGAAAATAAAGACACAACTAAAGTAGGATAGATTATTTAGTCAGCAGGAAAAAAAGAACAACACAGATATTACTTAAAAATCATTTCCTTTCAAACAGCAATGTTGACATCCCAGAAATTCAGTGTAAATCCTTGCCACTGAAGCATATCTGACTTTGAAATAACCTGTCAGGGAGCGGCAGCACACAGTTTCAGATCAGTTCAAGGCGGTGAAAAGGAGAGGGGCTGTTGTGCTGCAGGTCCCATGCCAGTCTGGGCACCCTGTCCCACTGGGGTGGATAGGCATGCCTTGCTGCACCCACTCTGCAGCCTAAATTGTACTGTCAATCTGATGGCTTCAGGATAAAAAACTGGGGGAGATTTGTATACCTGAGCACAGACTTTCCCTGCTTTATCATCCTTTCTATTTAATAATGGCCTAGATGTAATCTATATGGGATGGACATATCTGCAGACTATATTGCATTAAATTAGAAACTGTATTTCCATATAATCTGTGACATTTAAATGCACCTCTATTGATATTTTTTCCTTGGTTAATTAAGTACTGAGCTGGGTATTAGCTCACATCCTGGCCTTCCTCTCTGAGGTGATAGTGAGCAATATGTTCTTTCTAAGAGTGACATTACATCATAATAATTGTGTACACTCTTTTGCTGTATCTTTTGGATAATCTGTCAGTGGCTGTACTTAATATTTCCTTATTTCCACAACATTGCATCATCTGCATCACATTTTTGTTCTCTTAGGAATCATGGAACAGTTGAGGTGGGAAGTGACATCTGGAGATCACCCACTCCAGCCCCTGCTTGGAGCAGTCAGCCAGAGCAGGTTGCCCTGGGATCTGTGCAGTCAGGTTTTGAATACCACAAAGGAAGGAGACACCATACCCTCCCTGGGTAACCTGTTCCAGCATTCAATCAGCTCCTAATAAAAAGGCTTTTATATTCATATGGAATTTTCTGCATTTCAAATTTGTGCTCATTGTCTCTTATGTGTCACTGGAGACCACTTAGAAAGCTCTGGTTATGTCCTCTTTCCACATCAAACCACTATATTTAAATAATAATACTGACATAAACCCAAGAAAGAAAAGCAGATTGCATCCTGGATGATCTAAGTGAGTTCTGGGTACCTGGGTATCTAGTTTTAAACTTCTGAGTATTTTACGCATTTGTAGGCTTTGAAATGGAAAACCAGGTTGGGTGTCAGGTGTCCAGACAAAGTTTAGCATGTCACTGAACAGAGGTCTGACATTTCATGACATTATACTGGAGAGCTGGAAATGCCTTTGGGGTGCTTTATAGTTTTACATGTCATGTAAAATGATGTGACATGGTTTATCTCCAAAAAGTATCTTCCACTGAATTAAGATTATAAGAGGAAATCACCATCACACATTGTGAAAAGAATTGTTCAAGAACATTGTGAAAAGAGACAATAAAATAACTGATAAAATGCTATTTTCTTGAGGTGTCAAAAAACCTGCTAGTGGTCACATTTTCATGGTGCCAGCCTGGCATCAGGTGTTAACTAAAGCCACAGGCAGCAATTCCAGGGGTAACAACTCCTGAGTTGCACTTGCAGCTCAGATACCTGGCATTAGACTCAGTTCACTTGTCACAGTGCTTCAGTGGGGATTAAAACAATTATAGAAGAGGAAGAAGACCTTATATGTGAATACCTGGATGTGTCACCCTTCCTGTGGTGCAAATTAGCTATACTTGTTTCACCAGACTATAGTGTTCAGCTGTGGATTTGTTCAACAGTTTCATATATATATTCATAAGGAATGTATCCAAAGTTTTTTTGTACTGATAAAATATCTACTGATAAAACAATCACTGTTAGACCCTTAAGGGGTTTGTGTCAAGATGTCAGCAGTGAAATGGCCGTGGAGGTGGCCTCGCTGTGTGGCACGTTTTGTTTTTCTTCACAAGTCAGTAAACACCGTGTGACTGTGACAGCCCTTTGTTTGCAAACAGCAGCAGTACGGCAGACTACACATGCAGCTTCACAAAGTGCTAATCAGTTGCTTGCACCATTTAATTACTATCTATTATTGTATGTTTTTTATAAAGTATTCAGTGAAATGAAATCCTGAGCATTGCGTTCAGCCATTGTTAACCAATTTGGCTTTAGTCAAGTTGCATAAACAAGTACACAATCTCAACATATTTCAGCACAATTTATGGCTCCAGGGATCTAACTTCCAAGAACAATGTCATAGAAAATAAACAGGATTATTAATAAAAGTGATAAAGGAGTGAGATGATAAACCAATATGAGTATCACACAAACTACGTAATGGAATAGTAAATGCATCCATTCTTTTAATCCACTGATTTAGATTTAAGACCTCTTCTTGTCCTCTGTCTGATAACTCACTACAGTTTGCTGCATGTCCTCCGACAGAGAAGAGAATCCGGCTCTTACTGCCCATGTTTCTCCCAAACCTGTGTGAAACAGGAGCCCATAAAGCTTACATTTACAGTGATGCTGCAAGCAAAGCAGGAGAGGAACTAGGAAGATGAAACTGCTGCATAACACATTAAGGAGCAGTAACATGGTAACAGCACAGAATGAAGCACTCATTACTTCTGCAGTCAGAGCTATTGTTAAACAGAAAAATGAAATTTCCTAGGAATTTAAAAAATTACATGTCAGAAAAGCTGACAAACTACAAAGAAATGACTGCATCTATGAGCCCAGAAAATTGGGAATTTATCCCTCTTTCCTCACTCTCCTCCTCACCGCTGCCCCAAGAGAAGAGCCCATTTTCCCATTCAGAACCATTAGCTTCCATGCTTCCGTTGTCTCTCAGCAGGGCTGCAGGAGCCAAGGGCAGCCTGAAGCTTTCAAGCCATGTATACAGGAAGGCAGTTTGAGAGCTGTTCTCTGCTATGGTCTGATCAAGAAAATCTGAGCGAATCATCAGTGAGAAACCAAAAGTGGCTCCGACATGGAAAGCACGGAAGCCTGCATGAGTAGCATCACGAACAAAAATGAATAGATCTGAGGTTGCCTTTGATTAATTTGAAGTAGTTCACAATTCTTGGAAGAACAACACATTGAGTGTGAAAGGCATTGCTATTAGACAGCGCACTACTAGCTGGTCATTGCATTTAGCTACCTGTATTTTTAATAAAATGGTAGCATTGCATCTCAGTACTCTGTTTTCTGTGTATAAAATATGGCCCATGTGCTGGTTACCTCAGCCAGGGAGCAGGAGCCTAGCAGAGCAGCAGTTCGTTCTCAGGCTAAAATGTTCCACTTAAATGCCTTCACATTCACAATTTCCTCTTTGCATTCCTCACACAGCCTCATGGTGGAGCCCACTGGGCTGTTGTACTCCCCTGTCCCGTCCTTCTTCAAAAGACACAAGGGCTGAGATTGCCTGGCACTTCATGGTGTTGGTCATCAGTGTTGGTCAGTGCTCACCATCTACCACAGCTTCAATTTCTCACCACCACTAGTTGGATAGGGGCTGCACAGACACTGCTATCAGTTCATCTCCTTCATGTCTCCAGCACCGTGACCATATACCTGTATTTTGACTTCTTATTTTCTCCTTTGCTTCCCTTCCTAGCACATGCATTCTCTAGTTTCTTTGCACGTACTTACAAAATGACTGTCATAAAGATGATAATTTAAATCACAGCTATGTCTTTTTTCTTAGAATTCACCCAGATGTACAATAATCACAGCAGTCATTATTAATGAAATTTAAAGCAGAAATGAATTAGTTTGATTGCTGTGGCTTTAGTAGTGACTTTCAGGTGGCCCTCAGATGCACACCAACCACAGGTTTCAGCAGGCAGCTCTTCTCTGTCTGACAAGCAACAGCCACTGCGTATCCTGAAAGCTCTCTGGATTCAAACAGAAGTGCTTGTTAGCCAGGCCCGTTCTGAAATGGCATATGAATTGATGTTTCAATTAGGGCATCAGGCCAGGAAATTCAAGATGCTTTTTTGTTTTATACAAGTCTAGAAAATTAAGATTTCCTCAGTTCAAGCCATAAGACAGCCCTAACAGAAGGTGGGAGGAAATACCAGGATCCTTTACGTCAATCACTCATTTGGAATCTGTTTAGAGGCAAAAATGCCTTTTTTCCTTTTGTCTTTTATTTTAGGGGCCTTTATTTTTCATCCTTTCATCTGTCTCTTTTCCTTTGGTTCCTGGTACTTTGAGCTGATACAGAGAATATTGGTTTTTCACAGAAAATGTGGGCTAATTAATTTATTTCTGTATTCACTGTCAGATCAGTCTTGCAGGGTGCAGCCCACCTTTATGGCTGTGTAGGACAGCTCCCACTCCAATTTCTGCAACCTTTGTACCAGACTGCCCTGTGTTTTCTCCAGGTTTTATAAAAATAAGCAGTAAGACAAACTTTCTGCTTCCCTGTGGTTTCCCTACGCCAGAATTTTGCCACCTTTAGTCATATTGAACGGTCACTTATGACATGTATTCTCTAATTGATTTCAGTGGGACTGAAATCACATGGTACACAGGGTAAAATCTGGCTTCATAAGCATTAACAAATGCCCTTCTCCCCCCAAGCAATGAATGGCTTCAAAAGAAAACTTCTTTATATTCATATATACTTCTATATATATATATTCATTCCAGAAAATGAATGTAGCTGTACTATTAGGATCCCAGCTTCTAACATATGGAACCAAGAGATCAATTATATTCTTTAGTGTAAGAACCAAAAGGGTTTAATGCCACGTTCATCCAGTCAGCTGCCTGACAACCTTATCCTGCTCAAGTCACCTTTATGCCATTATCCAGTCTGCTAAAATGGTTCTGCCACTTCGTCGATACTCATTGAAAGTTTAAATCCCTGTTCAGTCCCACAGACATCCAAGCTCTTTGAAAGATAAAGATTGTGACACCGATGCTTAACCTACCCACCACACAAGGCAGGACCCACATTACAGCTCCTGTGTCAAACTGATAGATTTTGTAAGAAAATAATACTACTGATAACCAGATGCTCTATAGATTCCTAAAAACGGAGTAGCTTCAAGTAGAGTTAGGGCCCAAAGAACTTTAGGAAGTCATTATCTGATCCTTAAAGAGTAAACAAAAAGTAATTCCTGATGGTTTTCAGCTTCTGTCCGTCATTCAGAAGCAGCTGCCCCATGGCCTCTTTTCACAGGACATTTGTCATTTTAATCCTCTTTAGACCAAAGTTCAGACTGGAATTTATTGACAGTGTGGTTTGTACCCACAAGAAGCTATTCAGGCAAGCAAGGGCTTCATTTCTTACACCTCAGCTCAGATTGTTTTTTCAATGTAAAAGGAAAGGCTTCTCTACCACAACAACCCAGTTATTTTCACCAATTTCCAGGTCTGCTCATAGTTTACAAAGAAGACCTGCATTATCTTATTATTGATTATTGATGATCTTATTCTAGGAGGTCAGCACTGCCTGTCTATGCACCATCAGCTGTGCAGTAACAGAAGCAGAGACTGCTGGCACACACTCTTCTGAGACACCTTGCAGCATAGTGAGGATTCCCAACAATGCAGAAATTCTTGTAAGTTGTTTCTATTCATTCTTCCCCTTCCCTTCTCAACTGAAACAGAAGATTTGGCTCAAAAAATATGTCAGTTACACAGAAATGCTGAGATAAATACCAGGGTAACAAGCTTACAGTTTAAACCTGTGAAGTAGGTGAGGAATATTCATGTAAAAACAGTAAGTGATTTAAAGAATCAGAAATTAATGAGGTATAAGCAGTGTCAGCCAATGTTTTACAGAAGCTGCAACCGACTTAATCTCATAAGCCATTTGGAAGACATTTTGAGAGATGTTCAGAATCATTCTGAATAATAGGGTAGCTGCCAAACCATACCCAAAATGGGGAAAAAAAACTGTTGTAGTGTATTTCAGTAGCCTTGGTCAATGCCAGCTTTTTCATTCTTCCTCAAATTTAAGATAATGATATAAAAATCTCCCCCCCCACAAAACAAAAAACAAACAAAAAAAAACAAGCCAGGAGTAAACCAATATTAAAACTTCCCTGAACAGCTTCTTTCTTCCTCAAGATATTTCTGGACCAATTCTTCAAGGAGAAGAAGAGCTCTAAATGCTATCTCCAAATTTACAAAGGCTTCCACCAGAGTAGAGCTATGGCTTTTTAATACATGCACCATGACAGGACTTTAAACTTCTTATTGTTTTCTATTATTTATTTCTTCAGCACCAACAAGACATACATAATTTGTTTGACTCGCAGAACAAGGTGACATGGACTCTCGCTACTTGCTGGTGATAATAGGAGACTTCTGTCTCTGCAGACTAATTTTTAATTTCATTCTTCTGAGTTTGGAGTGTTACCCTGAGGTTTGAGATTCAAAGCAGCACAGCAAGGAATGGGACACGGCTGCCACGTATTTTAGCACCAGAGGCAGCTGCTTCTAATGCCTGCTGCCTACATTCACTTATACAACACATGGTACAAAGAGCAAAATAGATGAAAACATTTCATATCGAAGACAGCTTTGGGAAATTATATAGTGGTGGGTGACAAAATATTAATTAGATATGGGAAACTATCCAGAGACACAAAAGACAAAGAACAGCCAGAAAACAAGTGTCCTTACTGGCTTTGAGTTAGTGGCACATACAACAGGGGCTTACCACTCATAAAATAGTTTTCCTCAAGGACAGAAGTGGTATATCTGCTACTGATACATAGCTCATGCTTGAAGTTCCCTCGGTTTTTGTTTCATTTTCTTGACTAAGCAATTATTGAACACCTCTACCACTACATTTCTTTTGCATTTAATAAATATTTTATATTTCTATTTCTTTTCTTCTAACTCCTCCTTTGCAGAAAGTGGCAAAAGATGAGTCTTCCATGACAAAAGCATGCACTTTGTGAAGATCAGTATCATTATTTGTTGATCTTTTTTCTCAGCAAATTCACATCTATCACAGTAAATACAATAAATATAAGCAAGCAAGAGAGATGCGTTATACAACCAAATATTTTTAATCAATGTGACTAGATTAAACAGCTTCTTAAATATTTCAATGTAGCAATCCTTTAGGAAGTGTTTATGACAAGCTTATAACAGTGCCAGGCAAAAGACAAAGTGGAATCTATCCAGGCTCATCCATATTTAAATGTGTGTGCTCAGTACAAATATGGCTTAGGGAAAAGTGATGACATCTCCAATCTTACGATAGGTGGCAGGCAAGAATGCTGGCAGAAGCAACCAGGAGAAATAGAGGAGATGAATAAGGAAGCTGACAGCAAGAAACCAGTTGAAAGTGTAAATGAGCTCAGGGGAGAAAAACACAAAAGACAATGCAAGTACCACAGCCCAGGTTGCCAGACTACACGAAACTTCTTGCAATAACGTTGCTTGTGTTTTCATTATTGTTGATGAGAAGCTAAGTAAAGAAATGACACTAGCTATAGAATAATGAAGTCATCAAAACTGCTAACAAGCTATTCAATATGTAAGAAAAGGAGACAAAAAAAGTCTGAGATGCAAAACATGGCAGAACATTTCAGGAATGTGAACCGCTTCTACTGCCAGGAATGAGGGGAAAACAGTGGGCACACATCAAGCCCACATGAACAACAACATAAGTGAATGGAGAAGGAGAGGAGAAAATCATTCCAACATGTTTTCTTTCTGAACTATCAGGTGCTGTGACTACAGCCTGTCTTTCTGAGGCAGAAATCACTTCATCTGCTGCAGACATCTAACAAAGGTGGAATTCAGCATGCCCTGCCCGCATGGCACCTGTGGCTTTGGCAGTCCTTGAGGGAAGGAGGGGTCTGCAGATGGCTGGGGGCTGCATCTGGCAGTATGCTCACAGCTCTGCTTTCACCCTTCACTTCAGAATATAGATAAAACAAGGTGTAACTCATGTTGTGCCAGCTTGATTTATTCTCTCCAGCTGGAACATCATCCAGCCCTACAAGATAAGATCAGCCTTTTCCAGGATACCCATCTGTAGAACATAAGCCTTCAAGAAGTGAAGTTCAGTTCTGGCTCCAGACCCCTGCACTTTTATACACAGACCACTGTCTCATCAACAAACTGTATCATCTTGAAAGTATACTTGCCAGTAGGAAAACATTATATTTTTTCTTTAGTTTTTTCTTTTTTTCCTCTTCCTCCCCCAATAAGACTGTTGTTTCGGACTCTATGGGCTATCAGCAACTGGAGGTAGACAGAGAAATTTGTCTTCATGTAAGAGCAACTACACATGGGAAGAAAATAAGCGTGGAGGAAGAAGGGGGGAGGCCATGCAAATAGAGCAGGAAAGGAGCAAGGAAAGGACACCAGCAGGTCTGCCTGTGTTTCAGTTCCTCACCATTTCCTTGCTGACTTTTTGCAAAACTGCTTTGCAGAGCCTTCACCCTTCTGCTCTGTCAGATACATAACAAAGTCAGAGCCGCCCCAACCCAGAGAACAAGCCTTGAAGACAGCAAACTACAGATAGGTTAAACGTGATGTTTCCTATTTAAATTTAAGCAATTTTTTAGGAAGACAAAAAACTTCAGAATTTGCCTGACCTTTTGGTTTGCTTTCTTCTGTTTTGCAGTGACAGTTTTAGAAACAGGTGAAAGCAGGTCAGGAAGTAGCGACTGCTCAGTGTTAAATCAGCACCAGCTACGTGAGCAGACACAGCACTGCCTAACTTGTGGTTTGGGACTTAGGGCCATAAGCATTCAGCTGATGGCACCTGTGGGCAGTGACCCCAGGAATTACATTTTCTTTGCTATGAAAACTGTCTCTCTAAATTGCTGTGTGTTCCCAGTTCTGTTTTTAACACATTGAAAGCGAGAAGAGCAGTACTTCACAGTGCTACAGCACTACTACCTGAAGGTAGCAGATTGGTTTTAATACATGTAGACACTGATGTTTTCTTTTATTACATTATATTCACTCATATATTCACTCAAAAAAAACCCTTTTCTGTTCATGCCAATATCCCAATTTTCATGCTTTCTGTCACATCAAATGAAACTGCTCATTGGAAACTGGGACATAAACTACCACTTGCATTCATGAATATGTGCTGCCCGCTTTCATTTGGCACTTGACTTTCTAATGTGTTCTTGAGCAGTTTGAGGGGTGAAAAGGCCAGCCATTATCAGTAGCCCTGGGAGATAAGAAACATATTGGAAAAGCTTATCTGAATCCTAAGATTTCTGGCTTTAGCAAGCTTTTCACATGATTCGGTGCTTAAAAATAAACCTGAAAGAAGCTCTTCCCCTCTCTCTGCGTGTTTACAGGAACCTCAATGGAGGATTTCTGTACTGCTGTTCCACTCTCTCCTGCATTGTACTTCACTCTGTAAGAAGTAAGTTGGGGTGGCTCTCCTGGAGCAACTACAAGATGCTTCAGTTCATACAGAGGTGCCTCAGTGCAGCGAGCCCCAGGAGAGCATGTAGGCACCAGTGTATCTTCAGAGCCACTCCACATCAGCATTAAACACTCTGAACTGTCAGCACAGCAATAAAAATGAAGTCATTCCTCTTAAAGAGACTCACTGAAGTAATTTATGCAGTCTAACACCACTGTTTGTTCATTTGTAATTTCTCTCCAAATGCACGCTGAACTTACTATGTCAGTATATAAAGCACTCTTCCCATCATGGGTGATATTTATATCCTCTCACAGCTGCAGGTTTCAATGAAATGGCCTTGTTACAACTCTGTGAAAATGGACAGGGTCCACTGATAATCGCTCACATTGGTTTTGCTCACGTGCACATGGATGTGGGTCGAATCGTTAGGCTCTAACCCACGTGCGTCTGATCAGCCAAGCAGTCTGCGGGCTCTGACTGTGCTGAGCTTCAGCAGTGGGCTTACCCAGCACAAAGGGCTCTGCTGGTACCTGCTGACAGGCTACCTGGGAAGAACTGTGTACCCATCTTCACATGGGATCTTGCCGCCATGGAAGACAGGCAAATTCCAACTGACCTCAGAGATTCCGTAGTGAACTTACCAGCAGTTTAGCCAGCCAGATTTTAATCCTATTTTGAAATCCAGGAGATTCAACTTTACACCCAGTTTACCTTTCTTCTCCTCAGCCCTTTATTTTTATATTGTCATTATCATTCCCTGCCCTGGCATTGGTTTTTTCAAGGAAACCCATTCATCTTGAGATCTGTGGGACTGACGGTGCTCATCACCAGCTCGCAGAAATGATGGAGACAAACAACATGCAGTTTATTCAGATTAATGGGTGTGATGACAAAGAGCACATGACAGGAGCAAACAAAAGGTCTTCACAGAGTAATGATGACTATCACTGTGGTGAAGTATGAGTGATTTTTACAGACTGGTAATTGGCAATAAAAAGATTCACTGTCTGCTTAGGACATTTATTAATAACAAGCCTTCAGACAGAGGACTGGTATCACTCTGGAGTACTTTCATTAACCATAGAAGGATGAGTTCACTTTTGCATTGGAGGCATGTCTGCTTCGAGGTACATCCTATGAGCAGAATAAAGTAGGGCAGTGGCTACTTAAACATGGCACTCATCTAGAACCATTTTTACAATGCTGCGGTGAAACAGCAAAGAGGAAAAAGAAACTGATGCAAATAAAGACTAGACTAGATAATTTACAGGAAATTTTCAGTTTTGCAAAGTTTCTAAATAGGCCTATGAAAACTATATTTTTGTCTTGTTCTTTCTGAAATTATTAATCATGGCATAAGAGTGAAAACAATCATTTTGATGCAGCTGGAAAAATAACTCATCTGCAGCTGAACTGGAATCGACTCCATAGAAATCAGTAAATGAGCACATTTTAAATCATTACTAAGTGCAAAATTATGCAGGAGTGCTTAGGATTCCCAGGCTGCAATCACTCCAGCTGACTTTAGCAAACAGACGAGGGAAAAGGAAGAATGTATTCTTGCTGCAGCTATTGCATCTTTCTTTCATCCAGAATACATCATGACCCCTTACTATGTACAAAATACGGAAGGATACTCCAGTGTATCCTTTTCCAGAATGTAACTAGAGCACTTGTTCGTGTTGAGATGCTCTTTCCTATTTTTCTCCAGAAAATCTTCTGCTGATAACCCTTAGGGCAGAGTTACTGATTAGCTAGCAATTAGTATTTTCTCAAAGCTATGGATGCCAAAATATATTTGGTTTTTTTGAACAGATAAACCTAGAACTGCATCTTAGCTGTTTCTAATACTCAGAAATCTCTTCTGTGAAGTACATGGAGCAATCTCACTAAAATGAGCATAGACAGTATCATACAAGATTCAAGAACAAATGGTGGATGTTTGTCTCCACATGTATCTGAGTCTCCCAAGTGCATGGGAGACTTGTATGTCTCTCCCATCCCTGTGTGCTCCTCTTTGGGCCCTTCACTGTATTTCACAGCACTCAGCAAACTGAATCAGAGGAGCCCAAGGCACTGGGACAAGCAAGTGAGTCTGCAAATTGCTGCACCAGGCAGGCAGGCAGGCAGCAGGTTGGTCCTACTGCACTAGAGTCCAAGGGTCCCTTCCCACAAGGACGACAGCAAGTTTAAATGTGATGGTCAACTCAAATAGAGTTTGAGAGAAGTGCTGGTTTTATTCAGCCACAGCCACAAATCAAATAGGAAGCATGGTAAAAAGAGTTGTAAATTGAAATAATTCTGCTTTAAAATAACAAACTAAACTAGGGTAAGGTTTCTTGGAATTGAGCTGTGCCAAAACATGAATTAGAAATTAAGTTGATAAAACTTTACTACTCTTAACTCAAACTGATGTAAGAAAGCTCCGTGCTTCTAAAAATCCTGACCTATTTGTAAATCACGGCTCGCAGCAGATCTTTCACAAGTACTGTTTGTTTGCTAAAGCATAACAAATTTAAATGCTGTCCTTATGCTATGTACTCAGGATACCACAAAGTGAAAACAAATCAGACCATGTTTAATGCTGGAGCAGCCCCACTGAAATCCCTCGCAAATTTCCATGTCTCAGGTGTTTTGCTGCAGATTCCACCCCAGTGAACACACAGCTGCCTATCATCACACAAGGTAAGGTTCAGATAGAAGAAAGATGCGACATGTTGGTTAATCAGGGAAAGAAGAAAAAAAAGAGTAAAAAAAAGAAGAAAAAAAGATGTTTCTGTCTCTAACTGTGTTTTCTGCATCACCGAACACTGAGACACAATGCCGTTTATTTCAACCACATAAACCATGACCACATATTTGCAGATGCAATTACTTTGACTTTATACTCACTAGCTTGGAAACAAGCCCCATTTGTCTCATTCCTCGAGGAAAATAAGAGCCGTAATGCAGAAACAGAGAATAGAGATGTCACATCCATTCAATTCACCCTCAGCTCCTTTGTCTCTGGTTCTGATCTCTCTTCCTGAGTTACTGGGGACAGGTTTGCATACACCTTACAGGAACTCATATGCAGTAGGATTAGTTTTGTGAGATAAAGATAGGAGGAAGGAGGGAAAGATGAAAGTGGATGAGCATCCAGCATACAAAATCAGAGCTTTCCTAAGGAGCAGCTTTTGGAGACAAGCACCAGCTCTCCCGCATTTTGCAAATACTATTCCTCTGCTGATAGACAGTTCAATAGCCTGTTGGAGGACATTTTACTTACTCAAATGTAGCTGCATTAGAAAGATGCAGTTACCTACTGTAGAATGCTTCAGAAGAACATTATGCGCATTTCTTCAGTTGTTAGCAACAGCACTGCAAGACCCTCTTTAAATAAATGCCAGATTTATATAGCATGATAGAAGGAGTAATGCTAGAAGGAACATCCCTGGCAGACGTTTATCAGTGCTCAGCCAGGAATCATGATGCTGCTCAGAACAATCTTTGCAACTAATACGAATCACAAAGGCTGTTGCATGCTTTGAGCCCACATAGGCCTGTTTAGGCTGCTTGCAAGCAATGCTGAAAGGGAAGAGTGAGGAATTGCTTCATTCCTCTCTCACACTCTCTTGTCAGTCACTGGGGACGAGTCCACGTGCAGCAGTCAGCCAGGTGTGGGGCAGCTTGGTGGAACCCAGAGCATCTTAAGTATGTCAACCAAAATTATAAAGTTTGTACTATGTTGTCACAGTGGTGCCTGTACAGCTTTGTATGGTGGAGTGGGACACAGCCTCAGACAGGATTATGCACTTAAAAAGGCGTTAGAGTTACTCACATGTATAACAGATCAGAGAATGATACTGCATGAAGCAGAAGGTCTTACAAGTCTGCTGGTTCACAACTGTCCAAATAATTTATTGAGCTGAGTAAAGATTCCTGTTTCTATTGCTTTATTATTATTGACTAAGAACCAGTCATTTATTGTAATACTTAAATATTCTTGCTCTGCTTAAGTTGGTACAACTAAGTGTGCTTCTGGCCACTTCCACACAGATTCCAGGACTTGTAAGAAGCAAATTTACAAATCCACTTGTTAATCAGAGATAACCATATGCTTGGAGAGCTCTTCCCCACCTTTAGTTTCTTCTAATTTATTTTCAAAGTTCACAAAGTCTCTCTTTCGTGGTATTGTCTGTGTCCTCTGAAAGTCAAAACCTTAAGCAGAGGACACAGTAATCTCCTAAAGGAGCAGGATAACACACACTCGTGCTGAAGTCTCATTTTCTCTGTAGCTTACAGCTAGGCAGTTCCAGTGATTTTAGTGGAAGCTTCTCAGATTGTTATTGTGTAGCTATGGCTTCCCCTTGTACTGCTATTCACAGCAAATTACATCATGTATACAGAAAACTGTAAAATCCTTGGAATATATTAACGCATTTTACATGAGAAACACAGCTGCTTGAAATCAGTCACCATAGTTTAGGCATATTCCTTCCAGTTTAATTTCTGTAATTGGCCAAGCAAGCCATTTCCCTATATTACTGTTCCATTCAGTATTCTGTCTTCACACTTGTCTGAATAGAAATTAGTTCACATTCAGCTGCCTATTACTGTCAGTTTTTGGAAGCATGCTGCCCCTTTCCACTGCTACCTCCTTCCATGCCTTAACAGCCCTCCCCGCAGCCACAAATACACACGGACCTCTTTTTCACTATGTTGGTTTACACTGGGATGTAAACCTTCACTGAATCCACAACTAAAGCACAGCAGA
Source organism: Oreortyx pictus (assembly GCA_036925125.1). Taxonomy (NCBI): domain Eukaryota; kingdom Metazoa; phylum Chordata; class Aves; order Galliformes; family Odontophoridae; genus Oreortyx; species Oreortyx pictus. Next base: position 4,907,534 of record JAUPFR010000010.1, on the reverse strand, counting down.
AGAGAGCTTCCTGAGTCCCTTCTTATATTCAGAGGGGTGCAGTGTATTCATAATTTAAAATAAACATCCAGATTCTTTTACAGTCTTCCACTGCCCCATTGTATAAAATTAGGGTAATTCCAGATCAACCCAGCAAGGGATCATCCCTCGGTTGGAGTGAGGGAGCAACAGCCACTCATTGCCAACTCAATTCCCAGGACTTCTTGTGTCAGAAACGCTGGGATAAGAGTGGGATGAGTCCTATGGTCCCAGTGACCTGAAAAAGGCAAAACTCACCAATAAGAAGGACAAAAAAAAAGGAAGATTCAGGGAAATATAGGCCAGCCTGCTTCAGTTAGTCCCTGAAAATAGCATAGAATATGTTCTCAAGGAAGAACCGAGGAACTAGCAGCTGCTAATGTAAATTTCCAAACCCAATTCAGCTACAGGAAGGCAAGATCCAATGTCAAGATTTTGTTCTTGAAGATTATTAAGTTAGTTAATGATCCTAAATTAAGCCTAAAAGGGAGGAAAAGACCAAACCAGAATGCAATATAGGAAAATATTTTCTTATAGGGAAAATATTTTCCCTAAAAAGAGGATCAGGTAAATAAAGATTCATCAAGTAAATGTAGCAGGAAAGATACCAAGTCCATTTAGGAAAACAAACTCAGACACATCTGCAATGATGATTTGAATACCAGTCCTAGGACACTGGCAGAAAATTATTTCAGTATCTTCACCACACAGATACATTCTTGAGATCTTAAAACTTCAAAGCCTGAAAAATTAAAAAAAAGCACGCACAAGGCATTAGCATTGTATCTGTATGTTGAAATACATTTTCACATGGTCATGCTGATAAAAGCAAATTATCCAATTAGTTACATAAATAATTAGAGATGCATTTCATAGCAGAGGATGTTATTCTAAGAAAATTGCTGCAATTACTGGAGGTGCTCTGCAAAGTATTATTTATCCTTAGCTGTCTGAATCTTAAATCTTTGACTCAGTCAAGCTTTTAATAAAAGATCCTAACTAGAAGTGTTAGCTATGCCCCTTATAACTAACCTTGAAAATAAATGACTCATTTATCAATGAAGACACTGTCTCTTCCTGTGTAGCTATGTATCCGGTACAAAAATCCAGTGTTCATCAGATAAAAAGAAAGCAATTAATTGCTGTAAACATACCTGCAACATGAGTGAATGTAGACAAGGATGAGGATCATCAACAGACACAGACAGGCATAAGCTACAGCCCTTTTTCCATTGCTTGGGCTGAGACTTGAAGTACCAGAAAAATGTCAGAGATTTGGTGGTGAAACGTTAAAAAATAAAAAAAAAGAAACATAGTGACACGTGCATACTGGTCCTGATGGTCCAGGACAAAATGGCTATGATGGTCTGGCAGAATCATCAACCAAGATCAGGAGAACAGAACAATCTGAAGAAAAAAAAAAAACTTTCATCTTAACCTGAAAATTAACCTCAGCAAGGTCAGAGTCTCACTCACACATATTAAATGAAAAAGGCCACAGCCATCTTTTTGCTTCCTGTCGTTCTCCGTATGATGTCCTGGCACTTTTTCCAAAAGAGTCCTTCCTATCTATGAGTATTTCTTTCCATTACTAGTTAAATTTGAAGACATCCAGACAGCAGTGTTCCTATTTTTTTTCCATAGTCTTTCCTTGGTTTTGAGATATAAGCCAAAGAAAATAAATTCTGTTTGCGAAAGGTGAGAATTAAATGCTAGTGTCCAAGCACATGCTGCTCGCCTGCTATTTCTGTACATGACTCCCACTTCCATCCTTTTCTGGAAAAGACAAGGGAAAGAAAAAATCCATAGCTGGATTCCAGCATGATCTAGGCAATATCATAAAATAAACAGTGAAAATAAATGTGAAATGTTATCAAGCTATGAATAGCATTAATAATTTTCCTGTTCCTGCTGAGCTAGATACTTGAGAGTACGAATGGGAAACCTCTTCGATTAAAGACAGCTAAATACAATCTCTAATTCCAGGTTTGATATTTCCACCATTAAGTAAGTCATTTTCACAGAATTTCAACTTTAAAGTCATCTAGGTAACAATAAACAGCGACATTTGAATTATTTCTTTCAAAGTGGCCTAGATAACTGGGAGCTGTTTGACATCCTTCTATATGTTTAGCCAAGAAAAATGACTAATATTTTCATACTGCAGGTGAGCAAGAAAAGCTAAGTGCTGCTGTCCAGAGATAGTTCCATCAAAGTCCGGTGATAATGGAACAATGCCACCAAAACATAGATGTAGGAATAATTATTCCTTTTACAACACATCCTCCTTTTCCTCCTCCATCAGCCCTGACATCCCCAGCCTATCCCAGTTTCTTCAGTCTTTCCTTAAAATCATGGGTTTTTAGGCCTGCACTCTTGCTGGCTGCCTCCTGGGCTTGCTGGTCTCTGTGTTGAACTACGAGTGCCAAATGGGTCAAACTGGTCCAGGAGAGATGAGGGAAGCATGGAATATTTACCTTCAGTGCTTCAGTTTAGACAGCCCAAATGGTCATTATCTCTTGCATACAACAACACTGTTGACAGAAGTGTGATTTATGATGTACTGAAGTCCTCCAGGCTCCGTTCTATAGAATCACTAGTCACTCATTCAGCTTTTCTGCTGCTGTAGCTGAACGTTCCTACCCGTACTGCACTTGCTTCTGTCAAAATGCCTTCACATTTTTCCAGTTTCTCTAATATGTAAGCATCCCTTTGAATACTAATTTTGTCCTCCAAAATGCTCGCAACTATTCAATCCTCGCAATCCTGCAAACACTCATCATGTTCTCTAATTCCTCATGGAAATCATCAAAGGTGTTGTTAAACAACATTTCCACACTGAGTGTCCCTGTTTAACAGAGGGATGTAGCTCCCTGTCTGGAAAATATAAGCTGTCTGATAAGATGTGGATATCCCAAAGTGAAGCATATTCCACAGGAAGCAGGGCAGGATTCCTGTCTCAGAACCCTTTCTCAGCCCGTGAGAGTACCCTGTCTCCTTCTTGGTTGCAGAGTCCTAGTTCCTATTGACTCATCTTTAGCTGAAGCACCAATGTACTTCTACAGTGAATGTGTGCTCAGATATTCAGGGAATAGCCAATGAAAGACTCAAAAATAGTTTTATGTCAGCTAGATAAGTGACATAAAACACAAACATTTGTCTTTCCTGCTGTCTGGGAAGTCATATTTTGAACTGATACGTCAGTTCCTTCTGTTTTAATTATTGTTTATTGTTTGCACATACCTTGAGACTACAGTAAACATATCTGTTGAACAGAAAATAAACTATCTAGAATGCATCAAGCTTTATATATCACATCAAATGAAGAAGATAAAAGCAAAGGATACATAATACAGTAAAATGATGAATGACACTGCTGGTTATTCCTGCTAGCTGTGAGATCTGTGGCACCAGAAAGCAAGATGCTGAAAACATACAGTATGCCCTTCAATGTCTGCCTTCCTGTCCATTCATCTCTGCATTCAGGTGGGTCCTGTAGCACAGCCATGTAAGTTCTTCTAATGCCTCAGAAACCCTTCCCGTTTTGCTCATTGTTGCCATTTCATTACTAACTAGTCATTATTCCAATGCCGTAATACGCTCATCTGCATCTCTTGAATAAAGAGTCTTACAAATGTTATATGCACGCGATTTGGTTGCTCGCCTTGTACACCCTCGTTTGTCTCTTCAGAGAATCTTCGTGTGGAAGTCACTAACACTACCAACAGAGGGCAGACGATACCCTTCTCGCAAGGAAAGAAAGGTTGTTGCCTCAATACGTTTATTTTTCTCTTCCCAATATGCAGCCTCTCTAAGGACTAGACATGACAAACTATTTTATAAGACTTATGCTACATTTGCATGCCTCTGTTGCAGCAGTATTTGGAGCATTTCCACAACGTACTGCATGCAGATGGCTCTCCCATGAAATTTTCAAAGAAGCCCTTATGCTAGTGGCACACGAAAATGAATTCCAGTAGTTCTGGGACAGGTGAAAACCACTTTGCCCTGTGGTGATAAAAGGCTGAGTAGGTGGATATTACAGCAGGAAGTAAGACTCAGCCTTTGAGTCTGTATCAGGAATGAAAATATTTCAGTGTGTGAACTGTGCTGTTTTTTATGCATCTGCATCAGTAGAAGCTGGTCCTTTATTCACAAGTATGAATTACCTGCTGTTGGAGCTCAGTAATAGTTTTAAGGATTGTTTTGGCCAGCGCAATGAGGGGGGAAAGCCTACAAATGGAAAACTGTCTTGCCTCCACGCAGGTGTGAAGGCTGAACGATGCAGGTGACAGTTTGATCAGGCATCTTCCTTGAGGCCGGGTGCTTCAGGGTAATGAAGCAGTCTTGCTACATGGAGAACTTATAATGTTGCTGAATGGTTATTTACAGTGATCATTTAGGCTTGTGATCTCGGAAATTATGAACATAAAGATGAGAGTTCTTTTTATAGGATCACTTCTTCCACTCCACAAATGTGGGATACAAGAGAGATTTGTACATAATGCCTGAAACTAAGTAGAGAAAGAAGTAGATCAGGCAGTTACACCAAGTGTGCTGCAGCAAAGATTCACTCTGCCTTCCAAAACACGCTGGATGTTTCAGCATGTTTTCCTTTTTGAACATTCTACCTGAAAAAGCAAGAAGGAGACTTTGCCTTCAGAAAGTGCTGCGCATATACCATCTGAAAATCACATCCTCTCTAAGAGTCAGGCAAAGGATAGCTATATTCGAAACTTAGAGATCAAAGCTTTACGGACATGCTTTAAAATTACAATTTGTGATAAGTTACTGATGCCATAGAAATGCAGGATTTATAACTAAACAATCTTAGCACTTTCAAAGATGACAGCAAACAGATTTAAATAGAAATCTACAGGAGTAAGGACAGATAGATGTATATATTTCAACATATCCCTCAGATACCATTATCATACCAAGTCCTGACTTGGCAGTTCATCTGGGTGCTTTTTTGCAAAGGACTCAATCACTGCACCAGGGAAATTACATGTTAAGGCCAAAAGACAGCTCAGACCATGTAAAAATAATTACATGGTAGAAATTTCTCATATATAGAGAAGTAAAATTACATATATGAGTGAAGATGGAATTTACTGTGGAAGCAGATCAAATGAAAAAAAAGAAAAGAAAAAAAGAAGTTGTTTTGAAGCTGCTGGCTGATAGGAAAACAGCAGTGACCCAGAATAGACACATCAGTACTTCTTTGTTGTCTTTCCGTGTCCGAGTGAGATCTGTCCCCACACTTTTGAGCAATTCCACTCTGCTAGAGGCATCTTCCCTGGTTTGTTCTCAGTGATGGCATATTTTGTAGCAGCAGGCTTTAGTGACATGGAAAGCTATTTGTAAGCATTTATTAGAACAGTGTGTTTAAGGGTCCTCCTCAGGGCAGCTCTCGTGTTTGAACATTGCAGTAATCATTGCTGCATTCTGTCAAACTGTTTCGATTTACTATTTTGTGCATCACCAAGTTGGTTCTTATACTAACATCCTCAAAAATAGGTGTGAGATACAGGGTATGGAATTAAAGCACACTATATTAGCAGCTAATTGTATAACATATATAAATTGAAGAAGCACCATAATAAGAGCCTGCATTTACCTTTGTCAGGACAAACAGAAGTACAAAAATCCATGGAGCAGATGCAGAAAGATACTCATCAGTAACAGAATCTAGTTCGCATCCCCAGCTTTCCATGCAAGTCAAGATTCCCTTTATGCCCACATCAAAAATACAGAAGACAATTTTTACAATTATTACAAACAACATTCAGTTGATGGGAAAATCATATGAGCAAGGAATAGCTCTAATGCTCGGATAGAAACAGAAGGTGACTTTGGACACTGGGTTGAGTCAGGGAATTATAAATTAGAAGGGAAGCAAATGTACTAAGGAATACATTTATTCCCATGAACAGAGACTTGTTAGGAAATAATGCTGTCCTGACTGAAAGGTACAGCTCCACATTAGGATGTCGCAGAGCATGAGTTAAGCAGGTAGGTCAGGCTAAGGAGAACTTTGCTCTTTGCTCTTTGCAAAGTGAGCTCTAGCAGCTCACTTCTAATAATACACAGCTTTTACACTCACATAATAATTATTTTTTTCAGTGGAGTGTCTCCACTTACAATGATGAAATTAAAGGAGACTCAGGAACCACATTTGCACAAGCAGCCAGGGCAGAAAGTTTGCCACTGTCGTGGTTTGTAACTTGTTTTGCTGGACATGGGGATACAGTGAGGATAAGCTCAGGTTAAAAAGACAGTTGTCAGTTCAAAAGACAGTTGCTGGTGGTGGCAGCTCTTCAGAAACCCGAGGAAGATTTGGGAGGACGGTTGAAGATACATCTGATGGTACTATTTTCACTCTTTTCACTGTGATTCAAAATTATCTGTCATGTCAGATTTGTTGATAGACAGCTGTCGGTCATTCACTGATTGTTCTTACTGATTATATGGCTGGATTTGTGATGCAACCAAAAAATAAGAAGCCTCCTTTTGCTGTAGTTTAACTGCTAAACGCCAAAACAGGCATGTTGGAGGTATCAGAATACAAAATAAGCGTTGCATGGTGCGCAATACAGGCATGTGGCAGCACATATGGCACGAGACGTGAATACCAAACAATATGTTCAGGGCCCGCTGAGTTTGCAGGAAGTCAGAGAAAATACAAGCAGATGACAACAATAACATGCAGCGTAAGTGTGGACCCAGTGGAGTAGGAAAATGCATTCACCACCCCTTCCCCTGGGATGGAATGTGGAATACAGCACAGAGAAGCAGCTTCAGCAGATCCATGGGCTGTATCTGGAACAGTCATGATAACTACAGCTGTGATTTATTAGTGTTTGTGTTCCCAGTGTGAGTTTCTATAGGTGTTCAACATCCTCTGTGCTTCTAGAAGTGGAAACATGAGAAAGTACTGGCCAATTTTTGAGAATCCCAACTTGGACACACTTCAAAATGTACAGCAGCATGGCAGAGTGCTGCACAACATGCCTAACACACTTCAAATAGTGCTGTGCTGTAAGTAGTTACGCTTCCAGTTTCACCAAAGAGACAGCGGATCTATCTCACAGGTGCATCTTGAACCAATTTCATTCTGGAGGCTGAGAAACTACTCAACCAGTAATGTACTGACTTCTAAATTGCTATTCCCAACACTGAAATTTGAATTGTTGCTTTTCTCCTATTTCCTTTATTACTCGTTGCATTTTTCCCCCGCTACTAAAGCATGGTTCTTTCATGCATTAAACAGAGGCTGGTGTAAGATGAACAGATACCTAATGAAATATTTACATCATGATGGTTTGAACATGTGCAGCACTGACATACTGTGTGTTTCTTGTACAAGGAAATGCACAGAAGCTGCAGAGCTCCTGAACACACTGAACACACAGCAAGTCGTGCTGAACAGCAGATTAGCTGCTCAAGTGCAATTTGGAACGATGGCTGTAACAACTTCTGAAGAGGGAGGAACACTGGGATCTCACTAGATAATTCTTGGCATTTTCATAACAGAAAATGTTTGTCTTAAAACTCTATAGTATAGTTTACAAACCTGGAAGATTGTAATGTTGATCCAAATGTTTCTCACTGGTTGAATTAAAAAAAAAATAAATTGAGAGCTTGTTTAGCTACAGTGAGATCTGATAAAACAAGAAAACACTACTGCCCTCTTCCCAGCATGAGGGTCTGTATTAGCTGTACAGAGAGCTGCACCTCTCACAGGATTGCAGCTGGCAATACAAATGGAAGGTACTTTTCAGGTTCTGTGTGGAGGGAATTGAGGCAGATTATATGCTGGTTTTTCAATATTTCTGCTGATGGGAATTCTCTCTTTAATGTCCAATGATTTAACAGGATATTTCTATAGTGTACGAAGAAGATCTCCCCTTTAGCTAACAAAAATGGTAATCCTTGCTGTTTTGTTGAGTTTTATTAACCCTTAAGTGAGTTGTTACAATAACATTTTGCAGTATAGTTGGCTGCAAAATGTAACTTTGAGATCAGCCAGTCGGATAATTAAGTTGGTAACTGCCACTGATTTCACAGCATCTACATCAGTGAGCAATTAAGTCCATTGTGTTTAGGACAGAAAAGTAAGATGAGCCCGTCCCCTGTCGGCCTTATATTCTGGCCCTTGAGGTCCAAGTGCCAGTTCAGGAAAGGCTTTGCAAAGAGTTGCCACAGCAAGCAGGCTGTAAAGGGAATTCTTCACAAGTTGCAGCTGGAACTAGGTAACAGCACATTCACTTTCTGTCTAGATCGTTGTTTGTTTGTTTGTTAGATAATCTATTTATTTGAGAGTTTATTCTCTGAGCAGATAATAGAAAAGCTTTGCACAGGTTGGCATTTTTATGTCCTATGTGCCATGTCTCAACCACATCTGAAGACTTAAAACTTCCCATGCAGGATAAAAGGCTTGCTCATGCCTATGCAATTATTCCTCAAATTTCAGTGTCTCTGTTATTTTAATCTTTTTCTTTCTTTTCTTTTCTTTTCTTTTTTTTTTTTACATTCCCTAAAGGGCTTTAGCTAGCATGAAGAACCAACTAACATCAGATTTGTCTTTTCAAAATGGAAGGCAACCATGATTTTAAAATGCAGTATTTACTTGGTTTCCTTTTAACATAAATTTGATGAATTCAGAAGCCTCCTTGTTTATATTCAGGTTCACCATTTCAGTAGTGATGATCAAAATTTCATACATATTTGTGCACATCAGCTACTGTGTGCATTCTGATGAGCACTTTTTGAAGTATTCCCATTTTTCTTGCATTTGCAAATGAAGTGCTGTCACGATGCTCTCTCAGGTAAAAAAAAAAACAAACAAAAACTGCCCACAGAAAAACTCTCCAGCAGTACCATCAGTTCAAATATGTGACAAAGCAGAGAAAAGGGGCTGCTAAATGAAAGACTAGGGACAGAGTCCCTGGAAATTCCTGTTTGTGCCTTAGTGAAAACAGCCTCTTCTCCTTTTCTTGGGAAGAGAGGATGTAGAATTCACGTTACCACTTGCCTCTGATTCGTATCACGTATGTTGAAGTACCGGGTCTAACCTCTGCCTTGGGATGAAGCAAGGTCAGACCATTCCCACGTACACTCACCAAGACAGTGGCTACAGTTTTCATTACTGGGGACACGTGAGGCCCTGCTGAGATGAGGGCCTGCCGTGGGAAGCGAAGCATATACATGCAGAACAGGAGTGCTCCAGCCTCGGAGAATTCACTCTCTCAGACAGGAGCAAGTGTGAGCACCGCCAGGAGGAAATGCTCCAGAGTGAAAGAAGAGTTTCTCAGGGACAGCTGTCATGGCTTTTTGAATCTCACACCAAAAACCAGCACAGATAGGCACTCAGTCAAAACCTATCAACTGTAAGCTGTGCCTCTGCCCATGACTTATGAGGCGCCTGTTAAATCTCTCTTCCTCAGATCCCACACTACTGAGAGATCTCTTTCCTCACAGAATACTGCTTGGTAAAATTTGTACCAAAATGTTTGATGGCTACTTCTCAACTAAAGGAGAATTACAACAAATTTTTGACTGTTTCAGGCTCTGCTGTGCAGAACACTGCCAATTCTAGTCTCTAATAGTGTAATTTCAGATGCACTGTAGCATACACCACTTTGCACTGTACATCTGTGGTTCTGTCCCTCACCGACTGATTTATCACACTGTATCACAGCTGGAAAGAATTTTCAGTTCTTGTCTCCCTTGCCATAGCAACAATATCCCTCTACACAAAGAACTTAATAACGAACATCGTTTTTGTGGCAAAATCCATATTCACGACTGGTGACAAGCTTTGCTATTTATTCTTCTCTTCAATTCCTAGAACACATTAGTCAGAGTAATTTCTGAAGTAGAGCTAGGCTGCCTGCCTGCCATTTTCGTTTAGTTTCAAAGGAAGACTGGTGTGAAGAGGCTGGTACTAAGGACCCAGCAAGTTACAGTAAGAGTGTGTGTTTCGCAGGGGGTGACAGACTATCAAATCACGTTGGGGGCTTCTTCAGCTACAGCCTCCTGTCACTCAGTGCCTCTTCTCACAGCTGGAGAAAGGATGCCCCAAGCTAGCTCTACCCCAAGACTGCAGTTGTGGGACAGCAGGGCAGCATTAAGTGTGCAAGTCAAGCTCTAGGTGTTCCCCAGTCCCACCTGTCTGACTGCAATCAAAGTGGCACAATCCTACAGAACACTGTGCATTTTTTTGCTTTGTTTGCTTTATTTTTCCAGTGGATTGCCATCGTACAGCTCTTTATGTGAGCATCTGCTCCTAAAATACAGTTTATGAGTTTTATGAGACTTGTAAAAATTGAGTAATAGCACTGCCTATGAACTATATGGCCCTCTAAGTAAGAGTACTTCTCCATTTGAAAATAATGCCAGACATCATTTTTGTCTCTGATAGTTCCTTCTCCAGCAGCTGTCCTGGGCAGGGTCAGCTGACTGTGTTTTTTGCTGAAGATCTCTCCACATAAGTTATGGGTCCTTTCGTGACAAAGTTTCTACATTTCTGGATTCACTGTCCATGGAGTTTTCACGGGAAGCTAGAATGATCCAGTAAATGGGATATGGTAGAAGAAACCGGGAACCCATACTGCTCATCAGGTTTACCATTGTTCCTCTGGATTTTGGCTTGTGTATCTGCTATGTAACGCATCCTAATTGGGTAATTAATTTAGTTCTTCAAGCAAATGTTGTCCATCTGAATAATTCAGTCTGTCCTTCCATTCTTTGACATGCAGCTATGCTGACACCACACACAGTCCCCTGAGTCACTCCCCTGGGCAGGCTGATGGACTCTCCACAGTGGCACAGAGCACTTCTCTGTGAGAGAACAGCAATATCATTATGTCTTGCATGCCTGGTTCTTAGGACCAGTAGTGTTTATACACTGGGAAGCTGGTAAAAAGAAGCTCTACTGGTTCTAAATGCAACTGTGGAGCTATTGAAAAGCCCACTCAGCTTTATTTTCACTTACTCTGACTTTTCCTTCCATTTTGTGCAAACCCTTCTCTTTTTCACACTGCACAGCTGTTCCGAATTCTGCAGGAGCCTCAAATCATTTCTCAGAGGAAATAAAGATATTCCTGTTACATTCAGTACAGGAATCTTGCCAGATAGGGGCGGGTTAGTAAACACAAACAGATGCAAATTCAGTTTTCCCCTCATAGCTGCTGTATCTGCAGTGTGAAGATGACATTACACCTGCCTGTTTGCTACAGCCTTTCTGGCAGGCTGGGCTGGAAAAAGACATTCCCCCAGATACCTGATTGTTCAGGTCTGCATGTAGAGTTACCTTTCTGAACTGAACCAGTTATGTTAGCCAGCCAAACACTGTCTTTGTTTCACCTTTCTCCTCTCACTGAACAGTCCTGCCCTTGTCTTTCTGTTGTTTGCATGTGGGGTTTTTTTTGTTTGTTTGTTTTGTTTTTGTTTGTTTGCCTTGCTGGGAGATATTAATGTCTCTTAATAGAGAGATCCTGTGCTGGGATATGAATCCAGCTGTCAATACCAAGCCTTGGCGCTTGGTTCCATCTTCTGGTTCTTTCAAACTGGCACTCCATCTCTTCACGCGGCACTTATCCAACAAGACCATCAATGGGACATGAATGTCAGCATGTGAGTTTTCAGAAATAGGTACCAGCATAGCTTGGCAAGTCTCTTCTGTGCAGTATTAGGTTTCAGGAAAATGCTGCTTTCAGAAGAAATAAGGACAAAGCTATTAATGTGCAAATGCTTCAGTGCAAGTCCTGATGTAGTTTGGAGTGTCACAAAATAGCAATTACTAGCATGCGCTAGGAATAAGATATTCCAGTTCCACCACCTGAAATATGCATAGATATGTATGCGTGTTTTCCCTCTCTGACTGCTCCTAAGCTTTTTTCAGTGCCAGTGGTTTTTAGCATTGCATAGAGAAAACTAATAACTGTTGCATTGTTTATCTTTGGTTCCATTGTTATGTAAATCTCGAATGCCATGTTTTTGCTGCAGAATCTTTGCACTTCATGTGATTGATACCTTGGGGATCTGCAAAATTAAGGTCATCCACATGCTCCTCCATAAGCACCAGAGATCCTGTTCTCTCCCTTGCACAATTCTCAGCATTTTACCATGTAACAAACAGAAGCAGAAAAAAACACATTTTCCTTTACAACATAATGCAGGCCAAGAAATCTCTGGATGCCACAGAGAAGATGAAATAAGAAGTAGCAGTGATGAGTTCCCACTGAAAAAGATCAAATTTTCTACAAGCTATATGGTATAAGTAAGCAAAATCCTACACATCTAGAGGCAAGGTATAGGAAGACATGCAGATAAATAAGTGTAATGCTCCACATGGATTTGGTAAGAGGGATGTAGGAGCTGATCACTTTACTGATCAACTTTGATTCACAGATCTCACTTAGTCCAGCCTAGGAGCCTCAGTGCTTAGCACAAGGGCCTTGGCAGCTTGAGCTAAGTAAATAATAATTAAAAAAAAGGGATCATGCATTCAAAATCCTTTCAGAACACACAGATAGCCATTCAGTGTCTTAGTTTTCCAAACACGAAAATACCTGTCTGATTTGCATCAAAAGAAAGTATCTCCTCTGCATTTACACCTTGAAAAATCTGACCATCTACCTAGACACAGCTTCCAGCATTTAAATACCACCGCAAGCATTGCTATTCTGCAGCTGAGTCATAAAACTCCAACAGGGGCCAGTGACTGAATGGATGGGGATGGGGATCAACGCTTACCGGCCAAAATTTTCCTGAGTACTGGGTAGATCAGGGAACTAGAATTCATTCAGATTTTCTTTCCAGCGCCGTGCATTTCCCAGCTGTCTTCTTTTGCTGGATTTGTTTGCACCTGGAGGCTTAGGTCTGCACCTCTCACAGTGGCTTGTCTGTATTGTCATGCAAATTTTCCACTCAGAAACACAGAACTTACAGGAATGAGTGGGTTATGGCAGAATTGTGCTGCAGGGTCTCCTATGTTCTTCCAGGAGCTCTGTGGTGGTTGTTTGTTTTCACTTCTTTCAGAATCCATAATGATTCCATCTTTTCTTCTTTTCCCCAGCGTTACCCACTGCACATGAAAGCAAAGTCAACAAGATCAGTGGAACTAATACTATATTGACTTCCCGAGGACAAGTAATCAGGATTCAAGCTATCAGGATGCAGACTGAAAAGTAAGATTCTCTGAAGTACCTGGCAACAAAAGGTCTTCACAGACATAAACAAAGAGGGTTTTTTTTTCCTCCCATATATACTCTTAAATCTTTTATGACCAAAGGTAGGAACATAGTTATGCTTTGGTAGAAACCAATACTGACAAGTGGTATGATTTCAATTAAGCCTTAATTTTAAGATGCTGATACACAATGGTTCTTTGACTAAAATGAAGTTGTTTGCCCCCTTATGCCATGAGAGGAAGAACCTTTGCAAAAGCTTTTACTGATTTTCCTGAAAATTGTATTTTGTAAAATAAGGAGTTCATTGTTTGAGGTCTGCTGCAGACATTGGATTCTATTCTGATTCTGAACCACATGGATATTTTTGCTTTCATATTTTTCCCTTTGCAAAGATGGATAGGAATTAATTTAAACTCACGCAGTGAAGGTTTGAAAGTGGAAAGACCCGGTAACAAAGCTGCCAAGAGTAGATCCCTGGGGCTGTGATGAGAGAAGGTAATTACAAAGTCCTGCCTGCCTGCCTTAGTGGATGAGTTTCTGCTTCCCAGCCATTTCCACATTTTACTGATAGGACTTTACCCTTTCCAGACCTTCTAGCCAAGTTACGTGAGCCAAATCTAATGCTGGTGGGGGCCCAGTAAAGACTGCAACGGCAGCATTCTGTGACTGGCATACTGCAAAATCAGAGCAGGCAACAATTTCTTTAAGGGCTGATCATGCTCATTGTCAGGCTGCCACCCAGCCTCAAAATCACCCTGCTCTCCTCCATGCAGAACTCCATTTGAGAGAAGTTCCAGAAATCAGCCACATCTTTGCTTCTTTTTTTCTTTTTTTTCCAAAACTGAAACAAGCAGAACATGAACTATTTTTCCCTTGAAGATTAAATTAAGCATTTTTGTATGGTACATTCATTATCTATAGCATAGCTGCATATAAAACGTTTAATTGGTTTTTGGGACATACAAAGTTAGAATACAGCTTGAAGTAAATTCTCCTGATAAGGAATGTAACTGAATCATGGTTCATTAGCAGAATTCTATCTGGAGAGTGAATCTGGAGAGGTATTTTCTAAATTATGCAGTTGATATTAATGATGTCTAGCCAAACAGTCTGTCTGACGTTATCTTTGTATGTGTTCTCATGAACTCTGACAGAACAAAGATACTGACTAGGTATCTCTTAGTAATTACTCTGCAGAGCAAGAGCTGAGGTCTTCTGCTTTTTTCTCCCTGCAATTTTCTGCTGAAAGTGGTATCATTTTACTTAATCTTTTTTTTACTGCAAAAAGGGATGGAGTTTTTTGATCAGCTTTTTTTCTTTTTTCTTTTTTGTGACACTTTCTTGAAAAGGAGCAGTTATATTGTATTTTTTATTGTCGCAAAATGTTTTAAATCCTTTCACAGACGAATTTATTTTTCTTTGATTATTTCAGCACTGCGGGCTTCTTGTGACAGCTTTTCTCCTCTTAGCCACAAGAACTGGGCCTGTACTTACTTCTTTCCAAGAAATGCAGTGGGGAGAATACACTGCCCAATTAAGTTTTCACAGCATTCAGTCAATCAAGCCATGATGATTTGAACTAGCTGAGGTCTTGGATCACTCTCTCTGAAATACTGTCTCTGTGGCCAGAGGGATTTCAGGCATATTATTTTCCATGAGTGGTTTCTCCAGAAAATGAACCTAGCCTGTCTATTTTTGAAGTTTTAGTGTGAAGTGGATCATTTCCTGAATCATTCACTGTATTACCAATGCTATTTCTATTTAAAAAAACCTCCCACGACTGTAAGTCTTATCAGACCATTAACAGCTCAAGCTTAGACCAGCAAGCAATTTATCAGAGGAGCTGGAAAAGTGTTGCTAGATTAGTTTCCTTATTTCTTTGCTCTTCCCTATTTCTTTGAATCCTTTCCAGGGAGAGACTGCAGCCCTGAAGGATGATAAATGGGGAAGCGATCAGAGGGCTGCAGGGCTCCCTAGACATGCACAGCAGAAAGACAAAGCATTAAGAGGGAGCGATGGTTCTGTGTTTTTACTATGGCTCTTTGCCTTTCTTGCTCTCTGTCCAGGGAGCATTCAGTCTCTGTGAGTCCTGTTTACAGGACATAGGAGAAAAGATACGGTACAGAGTGTCTACTTTTTCTGTCAGTGGTCCCCCTTGCTTAGCCTTTCCCTCCTGTTGCTGCTTTCATTTGGATCAATGCTAGAATTTTTATTCCCATTAAAAAAACATTCGCAAGTGAGCAGATAACTTCTTCAAGTCTCTGTGAGCAAATCATACCTACTCAAGAAAAACCACAGTCATATCAAAATATGCTGTAGTTAGTTTTAAAACTTCTGCCCTGTACTCATTTGAAATTCTGGACAGGTTTGGCCTTGGGGTTGATGTTGCAATGACAGAAGTGAACATTCATTATCTTTTCAGGAGAATTTTTCCTACAGCACTGCTTATAATGAGTGCTTGCTGCTCTGCTGGCTTATGCCAGCTCTAAAGGGAAATGCCTAAGACTACTGATGTATCCAGTATTTCCCTTTTTCCTGTGAAACTTCTTGATATGATTCTCACCCACTTCTCAATTCATGTAACCTGGTTCAATTTGAAGAAATGAAATGCTTTACATAGAAAGCATATTTCACTACCTACTTTTCTCCTTGCAGGTAACTTTCAGCGGTTACATGGAGACCGAGCTAGATGTGAACATGGAGTTCACAATCCAATTCATTTCCATTTGTGGTAGCCAAAGAATTCAGGTTTAATTCCATAGCATTTTCTTATCAAGACCCTGTGCCTTCTTTGATGAAACTTCAACAGTTACATGTGTCCGACCTCTCCTTTCCAAATCCAAAAGACTTGAAGACTGAAATTCCAACATGACTATATCTCAGATAATGAGTTTCACTGAGAAGTTATTCTTCTCACCTCTCACCTAAGTATCAATGTTTACCTTAATAATTAAAAATAACAGTCAAGACTGAGAGTATTTGCAAGGAGTGGACATCCACCTCAGGTCTGTTCACTGAAGGCAAGGCCAGGGGCTATTTGCTTCCTGAAGCTGCTCCCCAGTCAGCGCTCTGTGACAAGGCTGCTATTGCTATTTTAACTGCTTTTTTAAAAGGAAGAAATCCAACAGACAAGCTTCATTTTTTTCCCAAAAGAGCCATCTCTCCTCCCAGGCATAATGGAAGAGTGGGTTTTAATAGCAAAGCTGGACAGCTGGACAGAACATATCTAAAAAAAATCAGCCACGGTTCTGATTAAATACGATGCTCTAAGTGCCAAGGGTTACAGTTAGAGGGAATTGCATTTCTGAACAACAGAAGGTGTTTCTCCCACCTAATCAGTTTTCTCTTTTTTTAAAGAACTTCCCATTGAGGTCTTCATTTTGGATACTCGAGGATTCTGGTGAAAGTGAAATGCAGGTAGCATCAGTGGAAATCCTGCATCCCCTGGGGATTTACAGAGCTTCAGAAGCTGAGCTGAACATTTTCATAAATACTGCAGGCAGGTCACAGCAGGGCAGCTCTGCAGGCCCTCAGAAAAAAAAAAAAAGTCCACTGCAAAACTCTGCGAAGCATAACTTATGCCCAGCACTTAATGCACACAAACTCTCCAGCATCCTCCAAGGTCAGTGGGAGGGGAAGGAGCCTGTCCACTAAACCACGGCCATCCTGCAGCATTACTACAAATCTGCATTTTCCTAGTGCAGCCTTCTGGCCTCTACACCTCAGCACTGTTCCCGTGGGAGGAAGCGTTATCTCAGCTTTCACCATCAAGTGTACAGTCCAGCTCTGACACACGTCCTCTGGAAGAAGTGTTCATAATATACCCGTGTCAGATTGTTTTCACTTTCTACCTGCTCTTCTCACAAAACTGGGTTTCATTCCTTCAAGGGGATAGCAAAGTAAATAGGGATGCAGTATGAGGTGCAGCCTTGGGAAAATCACCAGATATAATATAGATGAAGATGTAGCCAGGTCCCCAGACTGTGTGATTCATCATGTCCAACAATTCCTGTTGCTAGGGTTTCATAACTTCAAGGTCCCAGCATCTTTCCATCACTTGCTGGAAACTTACTCTCCCTCTACCTGAGCTGGAAGAACAAGTAGGAAGTTTTTCCCATTGGAGCCAAAGTTCAGAGCCCAGCTCACTAGCTTCTATCACTATTCATTTCATTTTACATTAATACATAATATTATTAATGCTTCTCTGTCATTTTCTTATACATCAGAAGAAGGAAATAGATATTTAAATATCAGGATGCAGCCAGAATCTCAGTAAATTAATATAGTGGTCTTGGCCAAACTGGTACTGTGCGAAACTATCGGACAGCCAAATACAAAACAAAATCAGCAGCATTTTCCACCCCATGCTGTGATCAACAGAACATAAATACAAATCTAATTCAGGTTTCTTGAAAGAGTCACTCCTCATTTTGCCTTTCATCTCAAAAAGGCCAGAACCGAGTCATGTAACCTAAAACCTCCAGAAGGTTCACAATTTCACTTATCTGGCAGGAAGCTGCACGACAATCTCCTTACTATGCTCTAATTAATTTCTATCTCCCAACAACTATTTCTGAAGCTCAGCTTCTTCTAAAAGTCATTTTCATTCCCATCATAACCCCAGTCATTCTATTAACAATTTAAAATCCATTTACTTCTGCTCTCACAGCTTATCTTTTACTGCTGTCTGCCACAGTAAAAACATTGATGGAAAATAGCATCTTTTATGGAGGCCACAATTTCAGGAGGTAATTGTTATTGTTGATGCTGACTGTTTTTCTCTTTTACTCAAAACATTTTTTTCATTAGGCACTCAGCTGTCTCCACACGCCAACATCCTTTGTGAGGCATTTAAATAGCTGAAACAATTAGCAAATGTGTAAACAGCAGAGGTCAGAGACAATCTGAAAAATAATGGGAAGTGCCACAAAAAAAAGGGTCGGATTCTTGAATGACGATTACAGCACTAAATATATATCATATTTGGGAGACCAAGGGCCAAAATGGTAAAGTAAGAAACGTGTGGAAGTGTCAGTACAAACTGTTCATTATTTATAGGAGTAATGTGACAAAGATAAAAATCGGAATAGGCTGCAGCCCACAAAGCACCGAAGTCAAGAATGCATGTATGACTGCGGCTCTCATTCAAACTCTTCCAAACGCTTGGAAGGACACCAGAGGGATCCGGCAGCGAGACACAGAATGATGTTTTTCTCTAGCAAACCCCTATGCATGCATTATACGACTTACAGAATAGGAGGTATAAATCCCTTGTGATTATTTAAGGATATCATTTAATCTCGTAATTACCGTCTCCTCTGAGGAGCTGTATGTTGAACTGATTGCATGTTTCAGGGCCAGAACAAGTGATCTTGGAGTGCCATCTAGTGATGCAACGCTGGCACAGCGTGTTGGAAATTATCTCACAGCCTTTCACACTGGTCTTACTTAGTTCTGTTCCAAACCAAGACAAATCCCAGCAGAAGAAGAGCCACAGAAACAAGTCGCAGATCCACCAGTGCATGTATCAGGGCCATGTCGATATTCTCCTTCACTATTTTGTGGAAGAATGGATGAGATGTGGTTTGTACACCTAGCATTCAACACTTGACTGTGGAAGTTCTGATAGCTGCTCCAGTTTGCAACTCAGTTGTCTGCGCTCCTCCAGCTTTACATGCTAAAGTGATGCAAAATGCCCAAAGATTTAACCTCTTGCCATCCTAAAATCTCACAGAATAAGAGCTGTTTCTATGAAGAAATGTGTATCATTACGACACAGAATGAGGAAATGGAAACAACACGCTGCTCCACAGCCTAGATAGCCCTGCTGGACCCCAAGATTCATGAGGAAATCACCGCAGGAAAATGTTTGGAATTACTTCAGCTTTGGCAGTGCTGCCCACAGCCTGCTGGCAACAGTCACAAAAAGGGATGTGCAGGTTCAAAAATGAACCATTTAACTAACAAAGAAAAATAATTCCACAGGCAAGTGCAGTTACACCTGCCAGCACATGCACTAACCTCTGTCCAAAGTAGGTTCTGACTCAGAGGAATAATGACATGCAAAGAGAAAAAACTAGGACATAAAAATTTTCCTTGGGAGATTTGCTCATAGAGTAAAGCACCTCAGAAATCTCTATGTAAGATACCATTTCTATCCTGAGGTCTTAATTAAAATCGTATTGTATGTTTACACAGACAAAGACATCCAGGAGCTTGAATAAAAAGTAGAAGTAGACCCCATATGATTAAAATAAGTCAGAAAAATGTTTAATTATGTGCTTTATCCTCCTAGAAAAGCACTTTAAATATCTGTTTCCTTTGCCATCAATAATGACATTAGCTAGATGACTTTCAGCCATCACAAGGGACAAGTAAAGAAAGGGCCCCCTGGGCTATTAACATAAAGCACGCGTGCACAATGCAGAATTATCTTCTGGACCTGGCTGTATTTCCTAAAACAGTATTTTCAACTCAATTTTCTCAAACTGCATCAAACATTTACATTTTTCCTAATTAACATGCTGGATGCAGAGCGAACACTAAAAGCTGTATTGACAAATTCCTTTTCCATCCGAGTTTCACTTTGATTCCTCCCTTTGATTCCATAAGGTGCATACTTCAGCCACACTGTACTGTGGTGGGCTTTCATCCTATTTCTTCTTCTCTTTTTGGCCTTTTTTTCCTCAGAGGTGCCTTGTGCAGCTGGTAACCTGCGCAGCAGGGCTGGGAGCCATTCTCCTCTCAGGACGCCATTTTCTTTTTCCCGCCTCAGCCCTTCCTCTGTGGCTCTGGGGAATCATCTGTGCAGGCAGGCAGGCATGCAGAGACCCCTAAGTAACCTCAACCTGCACAAGACCACAAGAGTAGCCACGAAAATCCCCATCATGCTGTCCCCAGGCATGCAGCAGCCCCAGAAAATGGGGAGGCTCAGCTGAGGGCAATAGGGGATGGGGGAGTACACCCTCATCACCATCATTTTGCACAGCAAAATGACAGCGCTTCCTGCTGATACGGTGCTGTCTTCTTCCAATAGAAATAACTTTTTTTTTTTGTTTTGTTTCATCCAGGCTTCCAATGTACAGACACAAAAGCAATGATGGGAAAAGCCAGAGCTGTGCATGGCTCCGGTGACCTGGGGCAGAAGTTGAGAGTGGCTGAAACTGGACTGAATTCGAGGAGAAATCAGCAGCCCTTGTGGTTTCCTCTTCAACATTTTAGTCTAAAATTTCTAGCTGATGTATGCCCCAGTTTCCGTGTTTACATAAAAAGAGGCCTATCTGTCAGAAAACGTCACATTTCAGGACAGTTCTTGTCTTTACAGTCTAATTATTTGAAGTGCTGAAAAGATTTTGTGGAGCACCAAAGTCAGGGAAAAAATATCTGGGTGTACACTGCAACTCTTTTTTTCTTCTCTCCTGAGAAATGCGATCATGTTTTGAATGATCACTGAAAATGCCTGCATATCTGTCCTGTATATCTGTTACGTATACACACCATCTGCCTGAACATGAACATCTGTGATCCGGATTCTGCCCTGCTGATAAAAACACAGTGGTACATTTCTTCCATGAGTTTTTCTTTGCTGTTGATTACACTAATATCCATTTAGTGTAATTTCAGTAAATTAAGTGGAGCTTTTTTTTCCCACTCGTAGAAAGAGAAGATTCTTCTGCATTATGTCAGCCTAAATACATCACAAACAAGGCCAGATTTTGGCTTTAATTATTTTTTATTTCAGTAGACATTATTGAAAGAGATGCATACCCAAACTTCCCACCTTCATTAGAAAAAGTTCATCCCTTCTGGGAGGTTAAAGACTGTCCAAATTGCACACATAATTTAGGCCAAGACTGCTGTTTAACACTGCACGGACGGCTGCTGTGTTTTGACAGAAGATTACATGATTTAAAGGGAAGTTGGTTCCCAGCAACAAGTTCATTTTTCCATGAGTTGCTAAAATGCTTGTGTTGTTGCACAGTTCCATGTGATGAGATGCAAAAGCTAGTGAATATGTATCTACGTGTGTATGAATTAGGATATATATGTAATGACAAATGTAAAAGCAACAGACTGTTTTTGGGTGTCAATTTGCTAGGACAAACTGCTATAAATTATACTGTCCTAAGTCATAATCTTAGCCCAATGATTCTTATGAGCCTTACCCTAGCAAACTCCCACAATCTCGTTCTAACCATATCTGAAACAGCCACAGGAACTCATAATGCCCTGGGAAGGATATAGTTTTAGCCCCAGACAAGTCGCACACAGTCCTAAACTCCAATCTGTGACATTTTGTAATTCCCAGACAGAACTGTCCTGTTCAGATCAGGGGAACACAGTGGAGCTTCCTGATAGCAGACTTGATGCCTTAATTTGTTGCTTTCTGTTCAGTTTTGCCACTTTCAGTCTCCACATACAGCTGTCTGGAGATGTATTTGTAAACTAAACAGTGCATGGTCTTATAGTAGAAACACTGTCATAGCACTATTACATGCATGCTTGTGTAACTGTTTCTTTCACTGTGAAGTTTATATATGGAATTTGCTGTAAAAATCCCTACCAACCCCCAAAATTATGTCTTTTTTTTTTTTTTAATTTCCTGTGGCAAAGACTAATAATTAACTGTGTTTTATCCAAGGACATTTCTTATGAAATTAATTCCTAATAAGAATTCCTTTGCTAGGAAGTTCACAATTAAAGATAAAACTATCCAAAAAAAGAAAAACTCAAGGAGCTTAAAGCTCTGAAATTGGAGGGATGGGATAATCTCCGTCCCTGGATTCTGAAAGAACTGGCACATGAAATTGCATATAGCAAGGATTGTTAATAAAGGTGCCCACTGGTAGCATATCACAACTGAATAGTAAGCTTGTGGCCTATGTTTCAGAAGTGGGACAAAAGGATAACCAGAAAATCTAAGAGTGACATCAATGATATTTAAGGCTCTATAATGTATTTTTAAGAAAAATAACTGTGTAAGACATAAACGGAAATTGGGACAAAATGAAACCTAGTTTTAGCAAGGTAAAGCAGGTTGAGTGAGCGTATTTCTGTTGATTAAAACCACTGTTTTAATTAGTAGAAAACACCATGGATATCTACCAGACATCTTTAAGTAAGTTATGAAGAAAATGCTTAATAGGAAACAATTCTAGTTGTGCTAAAAGAACTGCTGTCTGGAGGGAGAAAGTAATTGTAAATCTTCAAGGATGAGTATTGGAATCTGTCTTATTTAATATTTTCAATGACTGTGACACAAAAAGAGTATGCTAATGAAACAACACTGAGAACATACACAGAGGAACTGCTGGAACAGAAGAGGGCTGAAGACTTCTACGGGAAATAAATGCATACACGGACACCTGAATAACAGAAACGGAATGAAATTTCACAGCACACAATGTATGTATGAGAAACCAGTACCAGGAGTTCAGCACCTGAAAACCACCTAGAACAAGGAAGTGACATATTTGTTGAACACGGTTTCAGCTGCTGTGTAGACAACAATCCTGACATGCACTAGGTTTTGGTATTGCTAGTAGATACGTGAAGATTTTAATATCACTGGGTAAAGAATTCCTGGTATCTCATGCACAACAAATACTCGTTTTCACTCCCCACGGTTGAGTGCTAGGACAGGTAGAAAGGAGGACTACTAGAAAAACAGGGAAGTTTCTCTTACTGACATAATAAACATTCTTCAGCTTCTTAAAAAATAGCCACTTCTCCCCAGACTTATTATCCATTTACTGTCAGTCTAATATTTTCTATTTGATCATTTTGAATGGCAAGGCTGTTGAAGAGCTCACTATCATGAAAACATAGCACATCAAGTCTAAAATATATGATTTGGGGAGGAAGTTTATCTAATTATTGGCCCTATATGATCACCCATAAATATTTCTATCATAATTTACTACCTCAAAACAAATATTCAGTATAAACTTTATTTTTCTTTGCCTTAATGGAAAGTCCTATAGGTAAGATTTTCTACAGAAAATTACACTTTGGTTTGCTTTCTGTCTATTTTAAAAACTGTAACACTCCATAAATAAGTACTGGCAGAAGAGGTTTGAGAGGTAGCGCCTGGGATTCATCTGAGTAAAGAATATATACGAATACTCTGTGAGTTATGATGTTCCTTTATTCGGCTACTGATGAAAAATTTTAATTTGTATTTTCAAAAAGCTGTGCATTTTTAGAGAGAGATAGAACATCTAATTAGTGCATGTAATACCTACCCTTCTCTCCCTGGTTAATAATTTAAAATACAATCTGCAAACGGTAGGTTTACTTTATCTGTAGTTTTCCTATTAAAGAGCAAGGAAGCCCTTGGTTGTCTTCCAGTAAATATTCTGCAAATATTTCTGCTGAATGCAAATAAGAGTAACTGTCGTTAATACCTTAACCTTTAAGAACACACCAAAAAATATTGTATTTCTTTGGTTCAGATTAAGCATCCACAGAAAATAGCAGTCAGATGTTAAGAGACTGGAGGCTTCAATCAACTTTAAGGGAACTGTTGTGGGCAAGTTCACATTTGTGTGAATGGAGGAAGGTGCCAAATCTGTGGACTCAGCCTACTTTGTGAGTGGTGGTGGAGGCAGAGGGAGCTGGAGGGAGACATTGACTGAGTCAGTTTAAATTCTGTTACCACTTCAGCCCTCAAATATTTTATCTTAAATAAAAATGTGTTTGGTCTTATATGAAAGAAGGTATGTGTATAGAAAGACTGAGAGCTGATGTTGTTGAGGAATCATTGATAGAAATCATTGTTCACTACCACCCAGCAGGTAGCAATGACTTCCTATCACCGCTGTCTTCCTTTTATTTCACATGGATGCAAAGTCACAGAAGAAAAGGTGTACATCTGAAAGGTTTCAGGCAGCTCTGTTATGTCTTTGTGCCAAATAGATAAAGGCTGTATGGTCTGCTGCTGGGCATTCCGCTTCCCCTTCACTGCTTCCTGCAGTTTTTGAGATCCAGGCAGTGCTGATGACTGCCGTGTGTGCTGCTTTGGAAGAGCTGGATCTCAGTGCAGAGCAGTTGCCCAGAGAAGCAGCCTGCTGCCATGGAAAAGCTACACAAGGGACAGCCTGGAGGACCCGCTGCTGTGTAGGTCAAGCT
Organism: Oreortyx pictus; assembly: GCA_036925125.1. Lineage (NCBI taxonomy): Eukaryota > Metazoa > Chordata > Aves > Galliformes > Odontophoridae > Oreortyx > Oreortyx pictus. The sequence continues at coordinate 4,883,187 of JAUPFR010000010.1, read as the reverse complement.
CTCCAACAGCAAAACCCTGTAGCAAAAGGCAACCTTTTGTGACAGTTAGGTCCCGCAGCTTCAGGGACCGAGAGATGATTTGGTGTCTTTTCCTGTTTGTTTTCTGGAGTTGATCAAACTAAACTTTCCTGACTTAAAATCAGTTTTGTTTTAGATCCTAAGAAAATACTGCTAACAACTTACGGTCTGGTTCCATTATTTTTATGCTTGGTAAGAACTTACCTTGCAAACTGACTGTGACACAAGACAGATTTATTTTATTATTCCAAAAAATGAAATGACAAGAAAATACGCCTTTGTATTTTCTCTTTTGCTTTCATGGGAAAAGTACTTTATTATGGCTTCAGATCAGCTTCCTTCTGTCACTTTGTCTGCCGAAGCCGCTAGTGGGCAGTTGCTGGTCCACTGTTTTTACATCTTTGTCCATAAAATCTGCTGCGGGCCCACTGCTGAATGTCTCTTGCTTTTAAATTTGCAGCATCAAGGACATGCCTTCTCAATGCATCAGATTTATTTTCATTTCCACTTTTTCTTTTCACACTGTGTTTGTGGACTTTGAAGTTCCAGGAGCTGGCTGAGGTAGCTCATCAATGTGTCTCACGTTGGTAAGAAAGAAAAACATAAGCTTTCCAAACATAGCAGGAAAGTGAATCTGTCAGGGGAGAAGACCCTTTCTCGGTTTGGAGACCGGCAGAGATATTATTTCAACTTGTGTTTTTATGTTTGTATTTCCAGAAGCCACCTCCAGTTAAAATCTAATTCAATTATTATTACATATAAATGCAATCCAGAAGGTTCGACTAAATTGACATGATTCTGTTGTCATTGTCTGTGGGATAATTTTGTGGAAACAGCACAGAAGAGAACGAATACTTCTGAACAACATCCTGCAGTGTACCTGGCTGGAATCAGCTAATGCAAAGCCATCAGTGCTAGTGCTTGTTTTTTCTCCCCCACTAAAATCTACAGTTTGCCTCTGACAAATAAGGTTAAGGAGCAGGCAAAAGTCACCTCACTGGGATTCTGTCTTTCCCTAGAATTACACAAAAGTGCTATTGGTATGAATACCAGAGAACTATTCCAGCACGTATGCCACAGACTAGACAAAATTCTTATCTACTCTCTCCACAAGATAAACATTTTGATGATAATCTTCATGCTATGTTGGTAAGTAACTACTATTTGGTCATTTGATTTTCAGCCACTCTATTGAAGTATCTGTTAAGAGTCCATGCTGACAAGGAAGAAATTATGGCAAGCAGCTCTTTTTATTTATTTTGCATTGCTTAAGCTACTTCACATATGCTGAAATCTAATTCAGATGTTTGGTGGAAATATGTAGTTAGAAAATGTGGGATATATACCAGTGCTGACAATTACAAATGGAATCCTGCCCAACATCCAATGTCTGTAGTAGTCTTTCAGCTGTCTCCTGATTTATCTATTAGCATTGCTTCAGGCTTGCTGACAAGGTAATACGACAATTTTGTTCAAAATAGGTGCTAAGCAAAGATGACTCTAAGCAGGCCACCTACTTCCTGTAGTGAGCGTGGCTGTTTCTGCATAAAATCATTTTTTTTGCTGTTTGGGGGAATTCAGATGTGATTTTGTTACTCGTGTCTAAGAGAACATGACAAGAACTATAGCTGAGGGGAAGGAGAACAGGACTCTGGATTAAAAATGTGTTTATTTCTCCGGGCGGACGACTGATTGACAAGCCTAGTGGTATCCAGGCTAGAATTTGCTAAATCTGAGAGCATACTGAAATAAAACGATGTTGCAACTAAGGCATCCCTGCGGCTCTCCTGGCACTAACAGAGTGGACTATTCTTTGGGTTTTCAGTTTCTCTTTTTTTTTTTTTTTATTAAGATCTACAAAGGTGACCTTGTAAAGAAACAAAAGATTTCTTCTGAAGGGACAATAAGATTCTTAGACAGAGTAATGTAAGGAAGAAATCAGGCTTCATAATGCAGTCATCCTTACATAGTCCAGACTGGCTGACCATCTCCACTAGTTTTTAGCATAGACCCACTCTTTTTTGTATACAGGGATTTCTAGACACTTCATCATTTATTTGCAGAAAGCATCTGTGTGTGCTTGTTTATGACTGTCTCATTCTTTTCCCCTTAATACTTTTTATTGCCTGTTTATATGGAAGTTACATTAACGAAGGAGAAGAATTATTATGTGTTTTGTTCCCTTGCAGGGGTCAATTTCTCTTCTGATCCACCTTGTCATTTTGTACTCATAAAATAACCAGATCACAGACTTCTCAGTATAATAATTATTGCTTTTCTCTTTAGGAATAATAACCAAGCTGCAGGCAGACTCATAAAGTCTGTATAGTCGATACTGAAGAACTTCGTTGTTACATCCTAAAATAATTCTTGTGATTTTAAGCGCATGGACACCATACAATTTTCTTTGGTTCCTGCATGGAGTTTCACCTTTTTGATACAGCAGGTAAAAATCAGCATGTAATCCTGTTCCATCTAAAACCTGTATAAAACCAATCAAAATGTCCACCTAAGTGGACATTTTGAATGGTGCTTGAATTACTGAAGACACCATTTTGAAGTGAAGGAATTGACACTGAAAGAAAAGTTGAATCTTTTTAAATGAAGTTAGAGAAGTTGACTGGAAACAAGTTTAAAACAACCCAAACGCGTTGTAAATATTTCAGCACTCATGGTGACCTAGTTATATTGAACTTTTTGTTTAGTGCACTTTTGTTCATGTTTTCTAAAAATATATATATTACAGTACCATTTCACGGTGATTAGAAAGGTGGAAATTTTAGCCTACAGAAGCAACTTCAAGAACTTGATTCATTGTCATCTGAGCTCGCTTTGGGCGGGATTAGGCAACCTCGTGGGCATGACAGCAGAACCTTGCAATTCTGTGACAGACAGCAGTGATGGATATGCTGTGCTGTCAGCTCAGCAGTGAAAGGGTGACTTTGTAACCAAGGTCAGTCAGAGGACATGTTAAAGGCTTTGATGATTGTTATAAGGAGCTTCTAAAGAAGAGGATGACTACAGAAGAAAGCACGGATGTGAGTTAGCAAAGCTATGTAGTAAAATGATATTCTGGCCCAGGTGAAGGTGAGCCCATATCCTTACAAGGAATGTAAGCTGATAGATACGATGCGGATAAAGTGTGAAAGGGATTTTTCTTTCCTTATGAAAGGAAAGTAGGACACAACTGATGCAAAAGAAAAGTGGGATGAGAAGAGAATGGGAATAAAAAAGGATGCATAACATAATCCAGAAACATCCCTGAAGGCTTCTGAGAGTGTGAGAGTGGTGTAAGATTTCACATGTGGTGTTTAGAGGAAGACACTGCGGTTTCCTAGTCCGGACAGAAGGGAAAGGAAGTCTGGCTTCCTAATCACTTGGATGGATAGAAGAGACATACATGAATGCAGTACAGTGTGGAGCTATGCTTAAATGAACTATATTTAAATGAACCAGTAGACCAAAGATATGTGAAATGAAGGTAAAAACACTATTTTCCCCATCAACACTACAGGGAAGGAAGCAGTGATGTTTCTTGGCCATAGGGAGAGGAATTCTCCCCAATCTCTGGCCCAGACCTGGACTGAGGTGTTCAGGAAATTAACTCATCAGCCAGTGCAGCAGTGACAGTGGTCTTGCTTGTAAACCCAACAATGAATAATGCCAGGAAATCAGTTACCCATCAGTAGGCAGAGTCAAGGCATTTGTTGAGAAGGGAAAGCGGAAAGGAGCTGGGTGTGCCGGGGAAGGGAGCTTCTCAAGTCTGGCTCGTTCTCCATGGCAATTGCAGGGAAATGTCCTGTTGAATATTTCACATCTGGTAGCCACAAACATGGGAGTGAAAAGTTATAATGCTAGAAGACCTGATGGTATTAAAGCTATCCCACTTTTTATGCTATGACGTTACTGAATGGATGCTTCCAAAGCACTAAGATAATTTTTGAAGAGAGGGTTTTATCTTCATCTATGATTCCTTCAAAATTCAAAAGATATTCTTGATTTCTATCCATAAGAAAACATTTATTTTGAAGTTAAGACTGTAAATATTTGCTAATGGAGATCTGTACTGAAGAAATTTCTTGATTACGTTGCTCTTGCTCTGTGAAATGTCAGATCTTAGTAGAACAATTTCCTTGCCAAAAGGATATACTGCAAAAAATGTTAGCTGGGAAGTCTGAGAAGCAGAAAAAAGAGCCAAAATAGAGTTTCTGCTGTGGAGTTTACAGACAGTCTCTTCATTTGTTCTCTCTTTTAGCTAAATTGCTGTTTTTCTTCACTGTTTCACATACAAAACAACCTGCATACCAAAGCCACATACTTTATATGATTCAGAAGTTGGAAAGTAGAGACGTTTATTGATATTGATTTCAATAACATGAAACCAGGAGGCTGTTTTCCTTTCATTTTGGCAGGATAATAGTTCTTATAAATGCTTTTATTTTAATACAGAATTCTGTATGCACTTTATGTTGCAGTTTCACCATATGTTACATAAAATGCCGCAATAAACAGAGTAAGCTGTAGGGAATTATGCCTCATTTTCTTTCAAGTAAGAATAAGGGAGAAAATTACGACAGACTTGAAGCTGCATGCTTGTGCAATTCTATATCTCATTCCAAAGACGAATTTTGAAGTTGTTCTGTCTTTTCTGCGTGGTAGTCTTGCTAATGGTGTGTGATAAGCTAACTCAGATGTATACATAATCACATCACAGTATTGGAATAGCACAATTCTTCGAACTCTACAGAAATATACACTCACCTCACAAGCAAAATGAAATGCTCACTTTTCTATAAAAAGGACAACAAGTTGTTTTGAAAGAAAGTATACGGAAAGTGTAATAAATCCTGAATCCTTTGGTGAAAATTGCTAAAAAAAAAAAAAATCCACATGGCTTTTCAAGACATGGTTTATTACCAGAGAAGCTTTTACCAGCCTATGGATGATACACCTTGCTCTAGACAGAAGAAGTGAAGAAGGGGCTCTGTTGCACAATCCTAACAGGATCTTTTGCAAAGTGGGAAGCCTGGATGTAAGGTGAACAGCAGTTGGCTGCTCACTCCTGGAGCAAACCAGACTGTTGCCAAACATCTTAACAGTGCTGCTACCCTGGGACTGACCCTCCCAGACATGAAGGGCTGCACTGAAGTCTTGCAGCCTGCCCTGTCTGTAGGCTGCTGTGAAACATGCCGTGCTAGTTATTGTTAGAATTGTTTCATAGCAGTAAATCGATGCTACTTGGTTCTCTTGAAACCGATATAAAAAAACCTCCTCACAACTACTTGGTGATATAATTTCACGGCATTCTCTTTAATGTAGAAAAGTACTGTTGCTAGGTCAGATCTTAAAACAATTAGCTCTTGCACGTGTATGCAAAGGGGAGTTTTCTCCTGGAAAGGGGCTACCGTGTTGTAAACCACAGCTTTGTAGCTCCCAACAAACAACAAGCATTTTCTAAGCAGTGCTTGAACTGGAGCACTGCTGCATGTCCAATTGTCAGCTTGTTTTGGTTCCAGAGAATAATGAATTCCAAGAAAAAGGAGACAAATCTTTAAAATGACATGCGCTTTCTGCCTTCATCTCTGTACTTCGTTTTGAAGAACAACGATGAAACGTTTGTGGGGTTTTTTTTTTTTTCTTTTTTTTTCTTCTGAAGATGATACTCCTCATCATGAGAACTATACTGCAAATTGGAAACAAAACAGAACCGAAATCTCTCAAGGTATGAAAAGCGAGCGCGGCTGCTTAGGGAAAACTGTCCCTCGGGGTGCTAGGGATGCTGTCTTTTTCTCCTTGCCAGGCCACAGGTTCCCATGCGCACTATCACCCACTCCTGCAGCTCCTCTGCGCTGACCCTGGAAAGTGGGGCACGTGGAACCGGGCTCTTCTCCCCAGAGCGGAGCATTCCCCACCCCCCTCCTTGGGCTCTCCTGCCACTCATGTCCCGCTTGCTACATTTTGAGGGAAGCCGGACGTGTCCTATATAAGAGCCCTGCGGGGTGTGGGGGGAGGGGGGGCCGGGGGGGGACGCTGGGTGTGCCCCGGTGGTTAGCGGGCTGCTGGCCATGGAAGCCAGGGAGGCTGCAGCAGCAGCAGCAGCGACAGAGAAGGCGGCAGTGCGGACCCCAAAATGCTCCCGCTGCCGCAACCATGGCTTCGTGGTGCCGGTGAAGGGCCACGCCGGCCACTGCCGCTGGAAGCTCTGCCTGTGCGACAAGTGCTCCCTCATCGCCGAGCGCCAGAAGATCATGGCAGCGCAGAAGGCGCTGAGGCAGCTGGTGCCCGATGCCCCTGTGAGGGCGGCCGCGGGCCCCGCTGCCCCCGAGGAAGACGTCGTGGCCGCCGCGTCCGAGCAGAGCGGCCACGTGGGGGCGAAGGGCGGGCGGCCCTGCGGCGGCAGGGACAAAGGCAGGGCGCGCTGGGCGATGCCGCCGCCTCCTGCCGGCCCTCCCTTCTGGGACTACGGTAAGGCTCCCCAGGAGCAGGTTCCCAAACTTTCTTACGATAGCACCGCAAATAGCGGGAGACCTTTTGGCCTTCGCAGCAGTTCTGAGCTTGGCTCGGATCGCTGGGTGTGGGGCTGCGTTTTGGCTTCCCGAGCAGGACGGAAATTTTGCAGTTTTGTACGTCACTTCTTAAATTCCCTTCTTGAATAGAGTCTCTCATGTCACCTGTCTAGTTTATTGCTGTTTACTGTAGTAAACTCATACTACTTACCGTGGTAATATTATAGAAATCCAGACTGACTGCAGTAGTCGTTAGTCTGGGCCTTGGGAAAGCTGGCAGTCTGCAGGGCAAAGAATACCTGGTCTGAGAAGCCCAGAGGAAAGAGTCATTTGGACATGTCTGGATCCCACCTAATCTGCTAATAGCTGTTCTTCTTTCTTTTTTTTTTTGCTTGGTTTCCTAAGGACGTAATGCATGTAGATGGTGCTGGCTGTACACATGCCTGTCAGTCCTTCGTTATACTTTCAGCCTGAAGAGGCTTGTGGAAGGGCAGTGTAATAGTGTTCCAGAAGCAGATATGCTCTAGAAACAACTTATACCACTTCCCTATTGACACGGGGCTAGGTAGGCAAGAAGGAAAACTAGAACTCTGTTATGTCTGTATATTTTTGTTCTAAGTTTTGCAAGTCAAAATTCTTAAGGTAGGTTGTTTTCTTTGGCTGTTGCAGATGTTCTGAGGGGAGATTGTGCAGCCAGTGCTGTATTAGGATCAGCTTTACAGTGCACAAGGCAGAAGGGAACGCACATCATTCTGCAGCATTGTATTAGTTGTTTTACTCTCCTTTGCTCCTTTTGAAAACATCACAAATTCATGGGGAGCTAAACATGAAATCGCAGGGCCAGGTTCTGCAGGCTAAGAGTAGAATTTAGTCCTGCAACTACTTCTGCTGAGCAGCACAGAATGACAGTGAGGACTTTATTTGTTCTTTTCTCATTGTTTTCTAGCTCGCTCTACTTTTCCTCCAGAATACATGGTCAACTCAGAATACATGGAGAGAGACCCTGCGAGAGTGTATCCTGGCTGTTCTGGGATGTATCCTTACCACCCCTTTCCCATGGGATTTGCCATTGATCAGCCAGGCTGTAAGGGAGCACCATCACCTCCAGGGATATCACTTCAGAAGGGTTTCCGACCCATTCCAAGCAACTGTGGACCAGGGAATGCAGCTTCTTTGTCAGTAAGTAGCGCCTTGTGGTTTTTTATTTGCTTCTGGGAATACTGCTGGTTTTGCTTGTACTAGATGATCTTTGAAGGTCCCTTCCAAGTGCTCTGTTCTATCCTGTTCTGCATTTGAATTTTAGTTACCTCTAAGTTGCAAATTCTGCTATGTGTGGGCTTTGCATGTGACAGCATGTGGCCACAAAACGGACCTCCTCAGAAATGGAAAGTCCATAGGTAAAGATTGAAACAGAAATTGTTTGATACTGCGGATGTATCCTGGAGAGAGTCTCTAAATGAATATCCTTTGCTCCATGTGTTTCCACAGATTCCAGATGGAGGTGGAGATTTCCATCAGGCATACTACGCTCCTCTGCCTCAGATCATCCCACCAAGTTTTCTGCCAGGGGTTCATTACATTCCATCTCCCCTATCACTGAATGTGTTTTCTGAAGCAACCAAGGGAGCACAGGGTGAGGAATTATTAGATGAACCTTGGAAGATCCAATTTTAATGTAGTTTCAGTACCTAACTGCTGAGATGGACACCCCAGGAAACCTTGATTCTAGCTTCAGTTTTCAGGGTTGCTGAGATCCTGAAGGCCCAGGACAGGCTGGCAGCTTGTACAGCTCACTTAGCACGAGCAGAGTGAAATTTCCCGCACATCCTGAAATCCTACATTTTAATTGCAGTAGGTGAAGGATTGAATCTTAAAGATCTCGATTTGGTTAGACTGAATCTCACAGGATTACATTTCTGGCATAGGTGAATACGTATCTTCTTCTCTTTTGGGTCTCTTTCATGTTTAGTGCTTACACTTGGACATAGCTGTGATTATATCTGTAAGCTGTTCATTTGGCTGCAGCTAGCTGTGACCACAAGAGGGTAGAGCTGCTCAGAGAATTTACCGCTAGCACTGGATGAGTCAGTAGCCAGGCTTATTTAATTAGTTCTTTTTGAAAATGCAGGTAAGTGCAGCTTTATTTCTCTTCTTGAACATGAGAATAAGAAATTGTAGATCTGATTGTTTACCACACAGGTTATAATCATCAACCAATGAAAGATTAAATATATTCTACAAAAGGGAGGGAAAGTAGACTGATTTTCTCATTTGAATTAAAATGGTGTTGGTAGCAATTCTGTGGGATAAAATATAAGTCGAGGGTTTTGGGCCTCGTTTCTCACAAAATAAGTTTTGTGCAGACTCAATTTTTGCTAATACCAGTATCCTCATAACTTTTCAAGTCATCAAGTTATTCCCAGCCAAACGTACCTGCTGTGATTACAGGCCTACACAATATTGATCTGCAAGGGAAGCATGTGCCTCCCACAAAACAGTGTGTGTGCAGCCATGACGTGATGTGGTGTTTGGCCAGCAGTCAGCTTGCTCTCAGTTCCTGACTGACGTGTGTGTACCTTGGCCAACCACCAAGTGCCTGCCAGTCAGCACAGCAGTGGGCACGTATCTCTCAAGCAGTTTGCTTCGTGTCTGGCTGGAAAGCCAAGGAAAAGTAAGCAAGAGAAGCAGTGGATGAGGAGAATGTGAATACGGAAGCATCAAGGGTGGATAGACATCATTTAAATGTGAAGATATTCTAGGATGCCGAAAGTCATCAGTCAGAACTTCAGTGCAGTGTGTAGTGTTCCTGGGCTGATGGAGGTGAAATGATACGGGCTGAGTTTGAGAGGAAGAGATGAAGCTGAGAGCTGGCAGGCAAAGGAGGAAGTGTATGTGAGGGTTAGTGAGTTTTGTGGTTTAGTGGAGACAAGAAATCTGGGGGATACTTGCAGTGACAGAGGACTTGTAGCTGTTCTGGGCTGTGTGGGAAGGAGCTGGGAGCAGCAGGTAAACACGGAACCTGGAGAGAAGTAGTGGCACTGCATGAGGGAAACAGGAAATACAGACCTGTATGGATAAGTAAAGCTTTACTGGCCAAACAATCATGAAAACAGGCAACTGGATAGAGAAAAGAGGTCATGAGAGCACTCCCCTAGAGAGCAAAATGCCATCTGATGACCTCAGTATTATTACTCACTGGGGAAATTACAACCCAGGCACAAAGCCGTAGGAAACAATGCATCATGGATTATGCTGTTCAGAGAACAAACTAGTTTTCTTAGTACCAGGGAGAAAGTACAGATTAATTCCACTACATAGTGTTTTTGCTCCAGGACATGTAAGAGTCTACAATTGTGACCCAGTGAAGGAGATGTTTCTGCATGAGGTCATAAACAGAGTTCCCTTCCAGCAAAATACAGATGAAGATGGAAGCTACAGTGAAACAAATAACTCTTTGATTCTGGTTTTCCAGATACTTGAAAAAATAGAAAAGCCCCATATATCCCCATTTATTACATGTCTTTTTTCCTGCGAAAGGACATGTAGGCTGTTGTGTTGTGCAATTTCAGGCTGTACTGGCAATCAGTGCTACATTTGTCAGTCAGTCAAGGCCTTTAAAATTAACAGGAGTTTTTGAAAGGCACAGTGTAGATTCACTGTAGCTAAGTGGGCAGAAGAGCCTGTGTCATACTTCTGTTCCAGTGCAGCTTCTGTATTTGCCATCTTGAAACAAGCCTCAAGCACAGTGGAAATAATCAAGTGCTGTGTGAAGTACAGTATCTCAGTTTGGAGAGCTGCAGCTCTTGATGTTAAGCAATAATGAATTAACTGCACTGAAAAACAAACTGGATTTTCAGAAAGCTATTTTGCATTGAAAATTTCTCTCTTGAACTGTGATTGATACGTGAAGGGCAAATTGAAATACACGGATTTGGATGGGGGTTTTTTTGTTTGCATTTAGCTCCAACCTGTTAACTTCTACTCTTCTTTTTTCAGGTACTGCGGCTGACAGCCAGGATTCAGGGATGGTTTGTGAACCTAGCCAGCCATCTTCTTCCCCAGAAGAAGCAAGCAGAGATCAGTCTGTATGTTCTAAACAGTAGATGGCTTGGAGAAAAGCTGAGTGGCAGGCAGCACTGTTTTCGTTATTGAGCAGAGTGTTGGTTAATGTGAGGCTAGGGTGACACTCAGTGACTGAGCAGCCACAACAGCTAAAAGAAGGATTAATATCTGCTCAGTTCATGATCACGTTAGAGCTACCAGCCTCACAGTTCTGCTCCCTGGCAGTGTAAAACCCTTGTTTCTAAAGAGGTTTTCTAAAGCCAAGGGAAGTTGCATCCCCCTTAAGCAGATGGAAGCAGGAAAGAACTGCAACTTTGTTTTCTGGTTTCTTGCCGAAGTTAGATGGCTCCTTGATTTTCAGAGTGAGGTCTCCAAGCCATGTACACTCTGTAGCCTTCTCACGTTCATGACAAGAATAAAAAAATGTGTTGTTTGTGTATCAGTTTGTTGTAACAAAAACCTGGTTCTGAATATTACGGATGAGTTAGGTGATGTAGAGCCTGAAGACCGAGGGAGGATGGGAAGGCGGTATGGGTTGCTGATGTGTTAATCAGCCTTCAGGGTTTTGAGTGCCTTTGACAGTTCATACATTATTCCAGTGCTGTTTAACTCAGTGCAGCTGAAACAAACAGTACAAAAATTTTAAAGGGTTCACATAGACAACTTTATGCATGTGGATTGGAAGCACACTGTGGCATCTCAAAGACGTGAAGACATGTCCTAGAAACTAGGACAACACCATTTAGAATAATAATTGGTCAGAACTATACATATCATAATTTTCAATGATACTGTTTGAGTAACAATTAAAGATGCATTCCTCTACTGTTTTGCCTAAAGGAATTGTTTTTTGTATTAAGTGGATCAATTGTTAATGTTGGAAGAATTTTGGAGGGCGAATTTCTGGATAATTAAAAATTTTGAATCATTTGTTTGGTTTTGGTGATTTGAGGCTTGCATATTTGTGTGTAATTCTTCTAGGTAAATTTCAGATGTTGTCCTGAGTAACAGACCTGTTTGAGGTAAGACTGAGTTTTATTCTGAAACTGGAGATTAAACTGACTGTAGATTACTACCACTGTAGTAGTTGCTACTGAAGACTGTAGAGGTGAGTGTAATGAAATAAACATTTTTCTCTGCTACTTACATTAACAATCCCCTCACTGAATGCAAGAAGTAAAGAGATTATATTAGGCTGATAAATCCCTTTTTAATATACTAGATGAACGTTTTTCAGCAAGCAGATGAGGTTTTGGGGGGATAGTCGGTGAAAGTGGCAAACTTTCAAGAGGAGAAACTGGAAAAAACGTCTGTCTGTACCAAGTAATCTGATGTGTAACTTCTTACATGCTAGATTTACAGCAGCATCTCTGCTCCCAGGAGTATCCCAGACCTCTTAAAAACACTGTGTTTGGGAAAATCTGAGTATTTCTGCAAGGTGTTTGAATGGAGCAAGGCTCTTTTCGAAATTAAGCAGTCTATGAACTGAAATACCAGCAGCACTCACAAAGTAGACTCCTCCGTAGATAGAGTCGTTTGAGTTTTTTAAAAATATATTTAAGGAAAAAGGATTTAAGGAAACAGTAATGTGCAAGATGAACAGTTCAGTAGTCCCCTACCCAGATATTTTTCCGAAGTCCTATTCAGTGTTGCATTACACTCCTTAAATCTCCAAAGCAAGGATTCCAGCCCATTTCCCTGCCTGTAAAGCCCACCCATTACAGATATACCTTATATACAGTACCATTTTTTCCCTTCTTTGCTGTGCCAGTGACCACTTCCACATTGTCAGGCCAGGCTCCTTATTTTCCTTTTTCCCCCATCTTTTGAACTATAGTTTTTGCTGGTCAGGCACTCCAGTAAGATTTCTTCTGTTACATTGCTACCCACCAGTGCTTATCTCAAGAAGGATGTGGCAAATTTAAAGAAGACCTAGGGAAAGTCACCTGATGGAACAAGAAGCAGTTGCCTTACAAGGGAAGTTGAAAAGGACTTGAGTCGTCTTATTTTGGAGAGGAGAAAGTTGAGAGGGAAGATGATGGAGTTTTAGAACATAACAGTATGGCAAAATAGATGCAAGACCATTACTGAGGCTTAGTATTTCCAGACACATGAAGGACAAGGTGACTTGGGATGGGGCAAATGCATGACCAGGTTGATTGCCTTCTATAATAAAATGATAGACACCTACTCCAGTCTGAATTGCAGGAGGTAGACAGTTACAGATGGCTTTCCTAGAGTATTAGCAGTGGCTAATATTTTTTCAAATGCATAAACACTGCTTGGGTTAGTGTTGGCTGAATAATCAAGTTTCAGATTTTTACATTTTGGGAAATTGTCCCAAAGTTCTTTTTATATCTGTCTCAGCATGGAAAAGCAAATTACAGAATCAGAGAACTGTAGGGGTTGGCAGGGACCTCCAGAGATCATCTAGTCCAACCCCCTGCCAAAGCAGCTCCCAGTCCAGGTTGCACAGGTAGGCGTCCATGCGGGTCTTGAATGTCTCCAGGGAAGGAGACTCCTCCACCTCTCTGTGCAGCTCCAGTGCTCCATCGCTGCACGGTGAAGAAGTTCTTACACATTTGTGTGAACTTCCTATGCCTCAGTTTTGCTGTTTCCCTTCATCCTATCACCGTGCACTGCACCACTGAAAAGAGTCTGGCCTCGTCCCTTTGCCTCACACTCCTTAGGTATTTATAGACATGAATCAGATCCCCTCTGAGTGTTCTTTTCTCAAGGCCGAAGAGACTCAGGTTGCTCAGCCTTTCCTCGTAAGGAGATGCTCCACACCCTTTATCATCTTTGTGGCCCTCCACTGGGCTCCGTCCAGGAGATCCCTGTCCTTTTTGTACCAGGGAGCCCAGAACTGGACACAATTACTTGGTAAGAGAGTTAAATGTGATGTGTACATTTCTAGTTGACAGGCTGAATTGTCTTATGTGATATATGGACATGGCAGCCTTCTTCATTTCATGCTCAGTTTGTCCTTTTTAACCAAGGAAAAAATATTCCTTTACAACTAGTATTATAACTCTGTGCACTTTGGGCCTCAGAGCAAAAATTTTCATTCCAAACTTAGACCTAAGCAATGTTTCAAGAACTGAACTGTGATCTCTTTTGACTCCACTTTATTTAAATAAATGTCCGAGGATAACAAAATCAATTTGGAATGAAATGGAACAATTTGGATTAGACAAGTCACTTCTAGGTTTTTCCAACCTAAATTGAAGCCGTGTAGACTTCAGACAAATTCATAAAATGTGGGGAGAAAAAGGAAAGCTAGCCATGAAACCTGCTTTTGAAATCTCTGCATGCAAGCTGCTACTCGCATCAGTAGGAGTTCCGTTCTTTATGTCATCATTATTTTCTGATTTCTTGCTAGCTGAACATCTGAAGATGTGGTTTCTAACAGGTTACACTTGTGACAATTCTCTGTCCGCAGTGCAGGCACCGGGGTTGTCACAGAGCAGCAAGCTTTAGAATGTACACTGAAGGTTAAAACCTGAAATGAGGAGCCAGGTCTTTAAGGTGTACTCACACTGCTAATTTCATTACTTTCAATGGAATTATTTGCAGGGGTATGGAGTTGACAACGTTAGTTAGGTATGCAAGTTTAGGCTCCAAGTTTTACACAGAGGTGTCTGTGACACTGTCCAAAAACTCAGATTACTGCAGATTTGCATTTTCTGCAGAAGCTTTGGAAAAAGGAAAACAAACCCAAGGGATACGAGAAGGATCACGTCATATGTCCATTCAGCAGACATATGTAAGATACATTTGTCGTTGCCCAACAGCAAACTGCAGTATCTTAACATTTCTGTGGTGTGAACTTCCACATCTGCACTGCAGCAGGTTTCTGTATGACAGTAATTATAGCAGTCTTAGTGGTGATTTGCTTTTATTGTTATTGTTTTCTTCTTGGAATTAGATGCAGCCAGTTGCAAACCTCTGAATCCAAAACAAGACTACAGCTGTTTTTTTCCATATTAATAAGTAATTAATTTTGACTAGCAATCCAGTAAAGTCAGTTTGCTGAAAACAAAACTCTCCCTCCTCTTAAAAAAATAATTTTCATGACAGAAAAATTCTTTATGATGTGAAACATACCTTCTTTGGAACAGTGGAAACTTTAATTAAATCATTCTTATGGGTAAATGGGTCTGGTTTTCCTATTTTTTGCCCAATATTTTACTACTGCAGGACTAGCATTAGCACAGATTTGTGTCTATACTCAGCTTGCCAAATTGTAACAGAGGTATCCAAACGTAAAGAAAAACTTTATGGAATCTGTTCCTAAAATGAGAGTGTCACTATATGCTTTACTGTAGCACAGGCCTTTGGGACAGCTCCAGATCCATTACAGGTGACCCAGCAGCGATACCTTGATTTGCCTACTCAGACATTTAATCTCCCTGGGTATCCTAACAAGCATGTCTTAGCAGATACCAGTAAGGCTTAAAGATCCCAAAGGTCTTTAACACCCGTTAGATTTTGGAGGAGGGGTTGTAAAAAGGCTCATTTACCTGCAGTAGGTGACATTTTCCATATTTCACCTTCTTGGCACTTCTTACTGGCTCTTCAGAGTACTCCTCAGATGTGCAGTGTTACTGGTGATCTTCCTGATGACTTCACAGGGTGATCTCTGGATCTAACCATGGCTCTAAAGGCCCAGTTGTGATCTCACGCTTTCTTTTCTTACTTTATGCAGTCGTCTTTAGGGGAGGCATTTCTGGTTTCACATACTAATTTCTTCCATTATTATATAGAGCTTTAAATAACAGTCATGTACACAGTTTCTTGAGAGAACTTTTGTAGATTTTTCAAAACATTTCAGGGTCTTGCTTCCCATTAAGAAGTGTGTTTTTGTGACCATGTTGGAAAGGGGCTGTTCTTCATGCTCTTCCACAGTAAAATTTTGCAGTGTCTGAGGCACAGACTCAGGTCTGGAGTTTATTACAAATTGTTTATTACAGGTTCTAACATTTTGAAGGATGAAGCACAAGGAAGAGTAACATTCCATCAAAAATCTCTACTCACCACCTTGAGAACTCACTGAGAATTGCAGCCGCTGCCATCGAACCAGACTGATGCATGTTTCACACAAACACAGACACATATCCCACTGGTTTCATGTTTTGGTTTTTTTTTGCAGCTTATTATTCTTTCATTATCAGTATTTCTGCTACCAGCTTGGTGAAAACTTGTGAAAACTGCAGATCCACAACCTTTGTACGCTTCTGTACAGGTGCCTACTTCTGCAGCTAAGCTTACACAGCACTCCTTTCTCAGCAGAAATTCAAAGCTCACAAATCTCTAGAGATTCCATTGGAAAAATGTGCTAATATTGAGCTGAGATGCAAAAAAGACTTAGAGCAAAAAGGGATAAATACAGGTTAGAGATCAATTGATTTCAAAGGCTGCTAATCAAACGTGATTTTTGAATGACCAACTCCATAATGAATTCATAATACTTCAACATTTGGCCAAAGTGGAAAATTACTGCCTTTTGAAAAGCTCACAACATAACGCTTAGAAAGCAACAATTCATTCAAAAGGAAATGTGGTTCTCTCAAGGAATAAAGTCAATTTATTTAAGTGGTTCAGAACTTGTTCTGTCTATGCATTTGTTTCTGCCACAGTAATGAGCTGCTAAACTTTCCTCTTGTGGTCTGTAGTTATTTAGCTCATTATAGTAACATAATCATATATCATTATATGCTATCATAAATCTGCCACTTTTTCCTCACAGAGTTAGTCTTTTAAAATTGAGTAATCTGTTGAGTTACTTTTTCCTTCAGCACAAATCATTTTAATATAATCTGCTTTAACTCTTCAGACTAAGACCGTCCAACCGAAGAGCCAAAATGGTCCTCAGGGACCGGAGGACAGAGGGAAGTGTTGGGATATGGAACCTCGTTACAGCTGTGAAGTGTTTATTGGGTTTGTGTTTTAATCCTTCGTGCTCTTTGTGCTCTTCCATGGTAAATTTTTACTCATCTTCAAATAATTGAGAAGTGGGAAGGAGCTGCACAATGGCTGTATGCTGACATCCCCTTCCTCATTCACTATATCACGTCTCAGCCAGGGACCGACTTTGCTCGCCCATTTCCTTTTCTCCTCATTCCCAGGCAGTCTGCAGTCTGTGGAGTGACCCAAGCATTGTAAAAGCTGAAAGTTTCGTGTAGATCTGCTTTAATTTTAAACAACAGGGAGGTGTAGGGCTTTCAGCATCGTGGATAAAGATCCCATTGTTCCCACACCAAGCCCCTCACACAGCTGGCCGACCTTGGAAACCTAAAAACTCTGTCTCACCCAGTGCTTCTGAGGATGAGGACTGCCTGTGGTACCTCCACAGCAAGGGAGCTGAGCAAGGCACGGTGAGGGCACGCAGCTCCTGATCTGGACGCTCAGGCAGACAGAACTGGGAGAAAGTGCACTGTACAAATGGGAGAACACACAGCAGGGACCGCCCGTTCGTTTAAGTATGGCAGACAGAGACACTGATTCTCAGCGTGTTGGTTGATGCAATTTGACCTATATCACTTTACATCACATGTAAGACTGTTCTGGGGAGAGCTTCTGGAATTACACACACTTCTGGATGAAGAAATGAACTTATTTCTGTAACTGTAGGGAAATTCTTAATGGACAATGAACAACATCAAGTTTTATTCACTGTTTTAGGGTACCATACATTAAACAGTTACTGTATATTTTACAGTTTACAGAAGTCAGAAAAAAGCAGAGTACTTTAAACTATCTTTCTATTCCTTGCTAAGTATTTTACAAAATGTAAATGGATTAGGAGTAGTGTACTGAGTAATAAGTGAGAAGTAGATTAGAAATGAGTTTGTACTTTAAAAAAAAATGAACTCACCTTTTCGTGAATGGATTTAGTTTAGCGAGAACAAAAGTTCTCACTGAAGTAGGGGTTGATTAATTTTTCTGGGCCTTGATTTAAGCAAGCTTATGCTTTCTCCCGATTGTAGTAATCAAGATGACAATGGAAACATTCTTTTTTTTTTTTTTTTTACAGTCACTTTTGTAATTGAAATGGACTCAGTTCTCTTTGTCTTTTCTGCAGTGACTGGACGATTTGTTAGCAGTTCCTATGACCATGGCAAACTGGATATGTGAGTGCAAAGTTTGGTGCAAGCTGGAGAAAGATGCTTCTTCCCCAGTAGGAGCAATTCTGTTTGTGTTTAAATGTAACAGCCTGTAGCTAAAGGAAGCAGATTCGAAGCTAATTGCTGTGCTTTAGTGAGAAGACTAACAAAAGGGAAGATGGATGTCTAAACACTGAACGTATATGGGTGCGGCTGGATGGCAGGACAGAGCAATTCTTCAGCCTGGCACTCTTTGGCCCCGCACCTCTTTTACACATTCATGCTGCTTATTCTCCTAAACTATCAAATTCTTACCTTTCTCATGAGCCTGACAAACACTTCACAGTTAAAAATGCGATTTCTTCGATAAAAAGCTGCAGGGAATTCTGGCATTTGGGAAGACTTTTCTCAACGAAAGAGGAAAGTTTAGCACAGACTTCAGCAATGCAGACATGAACACTTGGCAGTGACTGGAATCAAAAAGACAGACCGACTGACATAAAGAGTGCGCTAGGGTTTTAATACAGCCTCATTTAAAAAACTGAAGCATTTTTTCCATTATGTTGTCATTGATTAAAGGCTCTGGAACATTCTGTCAGGTTTTCCAGCATTGTTGAACTGAGTTAAAGTATAATCAACTTAAAACAAATAGAACAAAACACTCATCTAATAAACATCAGTTTCATGCTGGAAAGAAAACAGGGTGTTCCTGCCCTCTGACCCTGCTGCTTGTGTAAAAGCACAGAGTCTCCAATCATGCACATGGAACATAAAACCTTTCACTGTTCACTTCTTTCTCCTTGTAATGAAGCACCTCTGTGGTAACGTGAGCAATACAAGAAGCTGGCCTTTTATTTACGTAGGAATTTCACAGTGCACCTCACTGAATAGCCTGGTGAGGACTCAGCAGAATGTTAGACACAACTGGTGAGAACACAGGACGGGATGTTGAAGTGTTTTGGACTGAGGTGCCCCAGGGCGTGTGCAGAGTGCAGAGCAGACATCCATGGGCTTGAAAGAGCTGTGGCTCCTGAGCAGAAAACAGTCTGCCCAACTCAGTGCAGGCTGACATGTCCTGCTCAGAGATACGCAGCCCTTCTGCAGAGCACATCTGAGGTCATCACATAACATGGGCAGCTGTCATCTTCTTTAGAAGACAAGAAGATGGTGGCCAGATGACAACACTGAGATAGATGAGTTGTGGTTGGCTTGGCTGTGGGAAATGCAGGTGATCCATCCCCTCACGTGGAATTCTGTTCTCAGCCTTGCACTGGCACTGGCACTGGCACGTCTTTAAGAGCAGAGGTAGGCAATGTCAGTTCTTGACTCTGGTTTCTCCTCTGGAACGTGTATCTGAGCTCATGTGCCCTTCAGTTAAAGTAGATCTCTGGTGTCCAAGTGGATGCAAAGAATCCATAAAGAAGCTGTGGTTGCAGTATTTTGACAGCATACTGATGAGTAAAAGATGGAAGCCCAGGTCTTTAAATAAGGGTTCAATGAATGAAACTTCCAGTGTGAGTACCTTCCGTTACGGCCTTTGACATCCCTCTCCAAAATCTTCAGAGTTGCAGTTGCAATGGCAGACAGGTCAACTTGCCTTCTTGCTGTCATTAAGGAATGTGTCAGTATTGTAGGAATCCCACTGTGTGCTTTTCTGATTTTCCTTTCAGTGCACTCATTACTTCACTTGTACACTCCGTCTTGTTGTGTTCTTTCTCCCATGCTTTGCACTTTCTACTTAGACAATAAAAGGACCAAAGGGAAAATAATGTTTCTTTATGTTAGAAGTACAGTGGCCTCACATGTCAATATTTCTTTTCCCCCTATGCACTCTGACTTAGTTTATTTTTTTAAACACTTTGGCCTCTTTTAAGGAGATTTGAGTTCCAGAGCAAACCAGTTTGCACAACATGCACAGCTTCATGTTGCATTGGACTGATCGCATTTGTTATGTCTACCAGCTGATAGAGTTTTCTGAAAATATTTAGCCTGTAATGTAACCCTTCCCAGTATTCTGTTTTTATTGCAAACATGCAATTAATCACCCTAATTGTTCCAATTACCCAGGAGCCCAAGTGATTATGATAAAAGAAAAAAAAAAATGATCGTTGTGGCCCAGGTTGGCTGTAGGACTGAGATGAGCATTCAGCAGAGCCCAGAAATCTTCCTTGTGCCCTTTTGTGCCTGAGGAGTTGTCCTGGACTGAATGCCATCTAACAGAACCTGAGTGCTACTGGTGTCTCATAGGTGATCGTGGCATGCAGCACTCCAAAATGCTGCCAGATTTGGGACTACTAGAAAGTGTTAGTTGTCAAATAGTCACATGGGAAAGGCTTGAGAAAATAAGCACACAGAAAGTGACATTTAATTCGAGTTCTCATTCCCATTAACAAGACCAGTGTCATTCAGAGGCCAGGCATACAAGCATAGTTCTAATTCCTGAAAATATCTGAAACCAAAATGAAACCAAAATACTGTTTCTGCTCTATGCAAATCATAAACAGGGCTGGTTTCCCCCCTTTCAAATAGTTCTCATGCTAGGAGCTTGAGTTTGTAATAAGTTTCACTTGTTTGGCACATTGTTGTGCCCAGTTAAAAATCCTTGGAAAAGGTTCTAAAGTTAATATCCAAGCATGGACCTATGAGCAGAGATTCTGGCGGGTGTACCAGCAAGAGGTCTGTGCTTCCAAGACTTCCGAAAATCCATGCAACGATTCAAACCAGCTCTGGAGAAAATAAAGCCAACTATAGTCTGAATTTCTTCTCTTTAGAAGGAAGTGGCATTTTTATGCTCCAGAAATGTGTGAGGTGTTTGCTTTTATTTTGCTACTGAGAGGCTATGTTCTCTGAGAAACGTAAATGTTTTTGATATATGTGTATATTTGTTCGCTCATGTATATGTACATACGAGGGTATAATTCTTCTCTCACACCAGCATTACATCACTGTTTATCTGTTGTAAATCTGGGTCGCTCGTGAATTACATTACTGTGAATGCAGATGGAGCTCAGACTACAGCATGGGTCTAAGATGCTCTTTTATGATAGGATTAGTGAACCATTTCTGTCCAGATGTGGATTTGTTTGGAGGGAGGGATCAAGAAGGCCCTGACTTCTGATTCCTGCAACATCCATGGGAATGTGTGTTCTTTGGGCGCTTCATTCCTTCTTCTTGCATCTCTTCCCCCAGCACGTGAGCTCCTGGAGTGCATCTTCCCCTCTGTAGGATGACACAACAGGAGAAAGGGAGGCAGAGGCCAGCACAACAGAAGTGTTTCCGCGCTAGAAGAGATTAAGCTGAGTCCTCAGAGTGATGTGAGAATGAACCTAAGAGTGGTTTACAACATTTTAATCAAGGGGCCAGCAAATGCACAATAAACACAGTGCAGAAAGTAAGGAGCCCCAGGTGTATACACTGTTAGGATGCAGAGTGTTATAAAAACCAAGAAAACATTAAATATTTCCAGAAGAGATTGGACAAAATCATGGGAAGAGGCCCACGAGGGTATTGAATAGAGTTGTGAACTGAATAGAAATTGTTGCATCTCCAGAGTTAATGCTGACATTGTTGGAACAATGATTCCTTGAAAGTCTTTCTTCTGAGCAATCTAGGCTGAATAATAACCCCTGCTATTCCAATAGTTTCAATGAAGTTGGCAGAAGTCAATGGGTACAATAATCTCCATATAGAGATTTTTCTTTGTTTGAATTCTTAAGGTAGTTTCCCATCTCTTGCAGTCTAAGCTGGCTGCACACAGCTAGCTGGTCATCTGACAGAAGAAAGCTAATTACATAATTATAGATACCGACGTGTATATTTTATGGGAAAAAATCCTCTGCCACCCTGTTGAGTAAATATTTATGAAGTTCTGTAGTCCAGAAAATACTAAGAGGGACAAAGCAAGCACCAGTTAGTTCTGTATGATTTGGATCAGATTTCAGCCATAGTCTGTGCCAATTATAAAACTGAATGGAGTGACATAGCGTATTAAGGAACATGTAATTTGTCATACAGTGTCAACAATACTGCCATTTTATATTTCTTGAGGTAGCAGTTTCGAGCCAACTCTTGTTAAGTGTCCCAAATCTCATTTAGCGTGTCAAAAAGTACTTTCATTGTTAATTCTCTGAGTACAGGAGAAATAGGCGGCGTGATAGACAGATTTTGACAATCATAGCAGAGCTAAACCTCTTAATGGTGGGATTTAGCTTGTTAGAACTGTGCAATATCTGGAGCCAGCCCTGCTAGGAAAAGCTGTTCACTGCAGCTGTCTCACTGAAATACCCGCACGATTCCAAGTAAATGCCATTTTCAGACTCTGACCTGTTGAATTTATCACTTAAAAAAAAAAAAAAAAGAATCACAACAAAATGGGCAGAAATTCATATCTTCTAAGAGCTCAAAAGCCAAAACCTAAGATTATTCATCATTTGATGGCTGCTAAAAGCAAAGTCTTACAGTCCTAAACACATCCCAGATACTAACTTTATGCCACTTTTCTGTTCCGTGTCCTAAACAGTTGAGAGGCTTTTAGCATGACGTATAATGAGGCAAAGCAGTTTCACACACCTGAGATGGCTTGGTTACATAAAGCTAGAGCAGTTCTGCCATGGTTGCAGGAGCAGGAGATGGCAGGCACAGGCTGAGAGCCACATGCTGAGGGTACGGGATGTGCCTCTGGGTGCTCACTCGTGTGTGTGCAGTCTACTTTCCAGGAAAAGGTGGCATTTTATAATTTTTAAACCTATTTTTAAAACTTTGTGCCAGTCCCA
Organism: Oreortyx pictus; assembly: GCA_036925125.1. Taxonomy (NCBI): domain Eukaryota; kingdom Metazoa; phylum Chordata; class Aves; order Galliformes; family Odontophoridae; genus Oreortyx; species Oreortyx pictus. The sequence continues at coordinate 4,860,723 of JAUPFR010000010.1, read as the reverse complement.
GCAAAACGCACTACTTTCAGGGAAAGAAACCTTGTGGGAGCACTGAGGAATGCACCCAGAGATTCAGGTTTGATCCAGGTGACAGCACAGGTGAATTTCTCCTGCTGAAGAGCTCAGTACATGAGTTTGTACAAAGCAACAGATCACTTCAGCTGCGTGTCTTCTGCCTTCTGATGGATCTGTATTGCATGGCAGCCCTGACATCCCCAGGCAGAGGAGCTAAGTGATTCAGTTTGGCTCAGTGAAGCTTGGCTTCTGCCACTTTTTGCTCGTCAGATAGGAGCCAGTGCTCTTAACCCTACTTCTCCACTCTCAGGCATGTCAGGTCTCTGGTGTAGCAGTGTGATTTCAGAAACTCAGAACACGTTCTCCCTGAATAAGTTTAGTGAAATTAGATACGGGGTTGTTTTTTGTCTTTTGTTTTTTTTTTTTTAATTTAAAAAGATAAATTATTTTGGCTGTGTTAAAATCTAAAAACAGTGTTTTACAATGAGGGAGAGATGTATGACATGCATGACTTTTCTTAATATGCTATTCTTACACATCTCATTAGAAGATCTAAAGGCCCATTATATTCCAGAGTGAGCCTGATTACTGTGTTTCTCCTATATAATATCCTATAAATTCCTTTAAAAAGAAGGGAAAACTAGGCGAAACGAATGTTATAAAGTACTCTGATTGCAAATGAGGACTAGGTCTCTGATTACTGCATTTTATGAAATGTGTTCTAAAATGTTATTTTACACGCTGTCCTAAGTCAAGGCTTATTCTAAAAACAAACTTTTGACAGCAAAAGTAAATTCACGTGATGATCTGCATAGGGCTGGATATATTTTGTAATAATGGTTTAAATTACCATCATCTTTTCAGCACCTTTTAGTGCCATGAAAGAAGGCTTTCTTCGCTGCCTTTCAGTGTGCCGAGTTTGGTGTACTGAAATATCAGTCACAATTCCTAGGAAGATTTTTCTGCAAAGCAACTACCTGTAAGTGGAATCGGTATTTGGGCCTGAATTCTGCCACGTGCTCGTACTTGCTGCGCAAATTGTTCCACTGAAGCCAACACACAAAATCATTTCCGGAGCCTCAGGATGGAAAGCTCTAAGTTACTATTCTGCCTACGGTTTGAGCTCTCATATCTGCTCTGATTAGAAGAGATAGGTAAAAATTCAGATGAAAGGCGAAAAAAAATTACCTCTTAACTCTCATTAAATTTTATTTCATATTTGAAACTTTTTAACAACCTGCTAAATGATAGTGAGCAGGAGTCTTCCTTGACAGATGCTCTTTGAAATCAAGACTGAAGGTGGGCCTTTGGTTTAAGGAAATTTTACTGAGTTTTCATTACTTTTTTTTTTTTTTTTTTAATTACGTCGTTATGTTCTTGCTAGGATGAAAGGAAAAAAGCTGGATCTAGTCAAAACACACTAATTAAATGTTCTGTAATGCAGGCTTTTGCACACTGGGAAGACCTGGCAAGTAATGAGACCCTTCACAGCTCAATGTTTCCACTTGATTATCTGCTTGTGTAACAACTGTGCCCAAACACCGAATAAACTATGGAACAGATACTAGATTTACTGCAGCTGCTGAAGTTTCTTTGTGTTTCTGACCTTCAGTGTGGACAGCCTAGTCTTTATTCACCTGCTACTTGTGTGCCCAGCTCTTCACCAGCTACAGTCAAACCAACCAACCCCCTTTTAGCTGGTTATGCTCTGCACTTGGGAAATTCTGAGAGAAAGATACAAAGCTCCTAATGGAGTGCATACTGGGACATGCCTTGGGCAGTAGCATGGTGTCCACAGCCATACCAGGGCTGTGCTGAAACAAGAGACTTCACCAATGGATGTGGTTACCCCAAAGCAGCAGGAGTGGAGCCTCCAGCAGCACTCAGGATCGGATGCTGAGAGGAAACACAGCTTATTGTCAGCCTGTATGTTCTGTATGTAGTTTTATGGACCACTGTCTCTGGGAAGAAGGAGGTGAGGCTTTCCTGGTGTAATTCGTCGGCTCCTTTTGGTATCTTTCACCCTCTACCTGTGGCCAGCCTCGGTAAGAGAACTGATGCTGCATATCCTTGTGCCTTTGACGTTTCACTCTTTGAGGCAGCTCTGTCCCTTTCATCATCTTTTCCCCAGGTTTATTACAGCATCCCAGAAGTGAATGGGACTTGTGTCTTTTGTCCCTGCTTTCCCCTGATTCATGCACCAGCATTACTTCTGAACTGCTTATTCCAGGGAGATGTGGGATGCCAGTGATGAAGCTCCAGTAGTGAGTGGTTTTTCTCTGGCTTACAGATAAATGCCTTTTTTTCTATCTTTTTTTCCATTCTCAGCTTGTTATCAGCATTGTCATCACCTGGTGACTGTGCTGAAGCTGCTCGTGTCTGTGCAGCCTTAAGCCTGGTTTATCCAGTTTTTAAAGCAGCTGATTCATTTCACTTTGGTGGTACAAAACTGCTGAACCTGGGGCAAGGTGCCAGCTGCCATGGGGAGGTGAGCGTCACTGCCAGCCTGGCTGGCTGCTCCCCCCTACTGACACATCCAACAGCTGATGAGAAATCACTTTTATTGAAGCTTTTGGTAAGGAAGAATGCAAGTTAGCCAAGACCATAGGATTAAAATTCTTCTTTCTTTTCTTTTAAAGTATCATGAGGTAATCTCTGAATAATAAATGGTCAAAGTTTTGGTTGTATTATTTATATGAAAGTTTGTCTTTCCAGCAGCTCAATTTCCCCAGCACCGAACTGGGAATTAGTTCAACACTAACAGAGGGAGAGTGTCATATTCTGAAAAATCCCCTGCAGAACCTGTCTCGTTTTTTTTTTGTTTTTTTTTTTAGTTTTCTGGAGGGTTGTGGTGGTGGGTGTGTTTTGTGAATGTATTAAACATACATAAGAAAGCTTGGCTTGTGACTCAAGAAACTTTAAAGTAAAAAAATTTTAGATCACAGCCCCCTGTTGCAGACTGACTTTTACAAAGAAGCAGGGATCAGTCATGCCACATGGCTCTTCAGATGCCCATTTTGTAGCAGTATCTTTCTTGATGTTAAGCTGACTGTTGTACTTAAAGCACTGAACTGTGTCAGTTCCTTTGTGTACAGTTTTTGGACACTTTTCTCACTCAAATCCTACATTTCCACTTCTCCGGCTCCCTCCAGTTGATCCAATTTATTACTCATCTTTCTGTGTTTCTGATGGCTTGCTTTGAGTTTCCCATTCTCTCCTTCCTGCCTGCAAAGAGCAGCTCTTCTCTGGGATGGCTCTTCCAGCATCTCCCGCTCCTGCCAGCCCTCTGAACCTGCCCATCATGTTTTCAAGGAGCATTTGAGAACTATTTGTAGCGTGAGCCACCAGGAACCCCTCCTTACCCATCCAGTCTGTGCTTCTGGGAATTGCATCCACCGTTGCATCACTTCTCATATATACAAAAAACTTGCTGCTAGGGGCAAAAACTGTGGCTGTATTATATACTGCTGATAGTATCATTTGCTGACTGTTCTGCAAAGGTGCTGATGACGTCTGTATGTAACTGGAAACTGCCTCTTGTGCAACTTTGAGATGCTGAGTACAGTCAATTACATATTGTGTTATTCAGCTTTAATCTTGTTAAGTGGAACTCCTAGAGGTATTTATAGCTTTATTCAGTACGTAATGTTCAACAAAAGGTCACTGGGCAGCAAAACGTCAGTTAAAATAATAAAAGCACTAATTAATTGACAGGATGTTTTCACTACGGTTTAATCTGCCACAATGCAGCTCTGCCTGAGGACATAAACCGTCCTCCCTTGCTTTTTGATTTCCTTTGCCTTCCAGTTTTAGCACTCATAAGGCTTTACTTAATGTAGTGATTATTGCTAAGATAGTTGGCAAAGCCAGTGTTAAAAGAGAACAAAATTAACTTTGGGATTTTGTTGTATGCATTTCTCACCTTATTCAAGTTGTTGCTTTTATTTTCTGTCTGCAGGAACACAGTCTGCCACCAGTATATCTAAACTGTATTTTAAACTATTTCAAAGACCATTCAGTGAGGACAAATTATCATAGCAGCGCAGTATCTTCTGCAATTTTATTAATGTTCCCACGTTTCTGAAAATCTTTATGTGCAATTATTTTGGCCTTCTTAAATTAATACTTGTTTGACCTGAAACAGTTGCTTTGAGGACAGTTTCTGATATACAGCTGTTACTAAATTACGTTTAAATGTTGTATAATAATATATTGGTTAAAAAAAGTGAAACATGGTCCTAGAGAGTGTATGTGTCCAGAGAAATAAACCTTAAAACATAACTATTGTACTTTCTAAATGCTATAGATAAATAAGTAGTCATTCAGATACTACTCCAGTTTTAATGAGCTATTATTTTCCTTAGTTAACATGAAGTGAGTGAGAAAAATGGGTTATCAGGAGGGCTTGGAGCCTTGCAGTTCTGGAGAACTGCCTTGCAGATCAGCTTCCATCCCCACCCAGCAAAGCTGGCACTGCGCAGTGTTTCCAGGAGCAGTGACCCACAGCTCCTGCTCGTGGCATCAGGAGAGTGCCAGAACCCCTCCCAGGGCCACTGGGAAAGTACCACAGAATTGCTTTTTTTAAATTATTAACATATTCGTTACGTTAATAATTATTGCTGGTTTTATACATAATAATGATTTACACAGGGAAAAGCCATCTCTGCAAATGCTAACCATTTTTCACTTCAGCCCACGCAAATCCACTGCAGTAGAGAAGGATGCTTTTTTACGTGAAGAGTGCTCAGCCATAAGAGTGCTGCTTCTCCTTCAGGTAGGAGCCACTTCAGCATTAAGCACAGGGAACATTAAGAAAATGTCGTATGTTGTACAGGATAATTGCTGTAGCACATACAATGCTGAGTGTTTTTCATTAACAAAAAATATCCTGAAGTGAACTGGAAAATGAGGTTTAACAAATAGCACCCTGAAATCAGCCATAAATTTAATTAAATAAACTTAAACAGGCAGTTGAAAACCAGATCTGAAATTGTTATAGTAATGAGTACCACAGCCAGGCAGATACATCAGTGTTTGTAATCAATTAACAATACTGGGAGAGGTGATATAAAAGTGGCAGTTTCTATTTCAGAAATGAAGTTGATGAAATGTTGGCAAACGTGTACTGCTGGGGAAGGGGGAAGGGAGGTTAGTTTAGCCTCCTGTGACAGCAATGAAACTCCTGACTAGAAATGAAACTTCTTCACTGTACCAGATTAAGAATGAATCCTTGCCTGGGGGTGTGCCTCGGGCGCTCAGTCGGAGTCCCTGTGCCCCATCTGCCAGTTTTCACACACCAAGACCTGGGAGCAGGCCCCCATCCAGCCCCTTGCTCTCTCATTCCTTGTCCCTGAGGAAGGCAGATGGCTTACCAGCTGCATTCATGACAATATCCGGGGGAAAAAATCTTCTAAAAATAATATTGTTTTGCTGGTGGTTATTGACTCCCAAATACCACGTCCAGGCATCTCTAGGTACCTACCAGTGAGAGTGGGGTTAGTCTCTTCTCACAGTAACAGGGCAAGGGGGAAGGGCCTCAAGTTGCACCTGGGGAGGTTTAGGTTGGATATAAGGAAAAACTTCTTTACAGAAAGGGTTGTTAAGCACTGGAATGGGCTCCCGAAGGAGGTGGTTGAATCACCGTGCCTGAATGCGTTCAATATTCGTTTGGATGTGGTGCTCGGGGACATTTAGCAGCGAGCTGTTAGAGTTAGGTAGTATGGTTTGGTTGAGGTTGGACTTGATGATCTTGAAGGTTGGACTTGATGATCTTGAAGGTCTTTTCCAACCTGATCAGTTCCATGATTCTGTAATTCTGCAGTGCATGCTGGCAGAGATTGGCTTTGAGATTTTGGTCTGTTTTCTGCGGCACTGTCCCTTTTGCAGAGTGAACCTTAAAAGTAATAAGAAACCCTGTTCTACACAAATGGCATTTTTTGAAGTCCAGGGTTTGTTGACACTTCTAAGATCTACATGTTCTGCTGATGTGGAGCTTAAACCACCAACACTTTGGGCAGAGCAAGACAGCCTTCTTCAAGCACAGCTTGCAGGTACTTTTGGAGCAAACCCTTGAAGCTAAGAAACGCTTTTGTCCAGGATTGTCAGCCTTGTTCTCTTGGTACATGATTCCTAGCAGATCAGCTGGGAGGTTTGGGGGAGCACTGAGCAGTCTGCTAAGCTGCATTAGCTGTAAAATCCCATATATAGAGCAAAAGACATTTAACTTTGTCTATGTTTGCCCTATTTAGTCAGTGTGGAACAGCAGACTGTCCCGATTAGCCAGCATTTCCCCTGACAGAAACCAAATGGCTTACAGCTTGAGTAACTGTCTGTTGAGTCCCGTGTTTGTTATAAATTCAGTAGATGAAAAAATTATTTAAGTTTCTGTGTTTTTACAGCATTTCCCACCAGAGAACACTAACACTTGTAAAACAATAAGTGCTATAGTATAACATAGCAAGACTAGTAAAATGCTGAACAGTAGATACAGTTATTTACAAAAGACCATTATGGTTTCTTCTAGAGGAGTGATGTGGCATTTAATTTTAAGATACGTGTGCCAGGCATAACTTTCAAAAGTTACAAAAAGGAGCATAAATATAGAAGTGCACTTGTGCAGTTAGGTACATTTCCAATCTTAATTACTTCCCTCACTAAAAATAATTTGCCCCTGTGTTTGTTCTCATCTCCGCTCCACCAGATTCTGAAAACTGAACTACTTTGCTAAGCATTTCAAGGGAAAAATATGAGCTGCTGAACTTCTGTGTCCCACTTGGGCTGATTTTAAAACAAGGTTTAATGGGCGGACTGTGGGCATGCAGGGGATCAGAGGAAAAAGTTGTTTTGTTTTAGAGCAGTGAATGGATTGGGGACATTTCTTCAGTTAAGCCAGTTTTGTTCCCTGACAGAGTTTTTTCCATTCTTCCTGTAATACTGAATTCCAGTGCAAATGTTGACTGCTGCTGTCTCAGGATGATGGTTAGAGGGGAAATGCTTGGCACTGCCTCTTTGTTACTCACCGCAGCCAAGTCAGAGCCAGCATACAAGATGGGAAAACGCTTATAAGCGTGGAGAAATTAAGCAGCAGAAGTAAACGAATGCTGATGCAGATCTGTCACTTCTCTGCTGCTTTTCAGCATCTTTGAATGAATGACAGTTAGTGGCTTTAATGGCAGGGAGGTGGTCGCTGTGTGTCAAGGAGTACTTGCACTCCACCATCGACATCTATTGATATTGCTGGCATATGATTTTCCATCTCTGGAAAAGCAAGAAGTGGAGAACCAACACAACAGGTGTTGGCTTACAGAGTGCAGAAGGGTGGCAAGGTGGCTGTTGAGAAGTTGCTTCCACCAGTACAATTCTTATTTAAGGATTCACATACTCAGTGTTCCAAATACTTTCAGCCACAATAGAAAACAAAGAAATTTCCAGCACGAGCCTGCATTTGCCAGTTTTCCCTTGATCTTCATTACATCAGTAAGCAAACAAAAATGTAGTTCACTTGGCCATGCTGCAGGTCTGTCTGGGCCTGGATCTGCAAGGGCAGATTCCAGGGATCAAGAGTGTGCTGTGTACTGGTGATACTGGGGTGGCCAGCACAGGTTACCAGGGGAAGTAATGAAAGCAGGCTTGGGCATCACCGCAAAACGCTGGGCATGTGGGCAGAGATCTCTTGGTTGGGGGTACACTGGAACTTCAGTTGAGAGCTGACTTCATCAGGCAGCTGCTTTAGCACAGGCAATCAGCCAGCTTAACTAAAAACTAACCTAAGATTTCATTTTGGAGGGGCAGAAAGTAACTTGGAACTGCAGATTTTTATTTTTATTATTATTTTTTTGCAGAGTGAGCTTTACTCTTTTTATATACCTTGATTTTATATAGCAATAAGAAATGCTTTGGCAAAATGTTCGACCTCTGTTGATTTTTATTTAGATTTTGACATGTGGTTCTTGTATTCTTAAGTTTAGAGAAACTATGAATCCTGTCTTGGATTTTTTCAGACGCTTAAGTTGTGACTGTTGGAATCTACTGGATGTTTAACATGGAACTGAGAAAGGAAGTAGGGTATTAGTTTTATGGGGAAAAAAATTATTATTGAAAGCTCCTTTCAGCCACTATTTTTCTGACATCAAATGGAAGAACTTATTTGTATTGATTAGTGTTTGACACTGTGTAATGTGTCTGTTCAGAGACACTGCTGCAATATTGTGTTTATTCTATAATAAATGTTTCTTAGAAATAGTGTATGATATTTAGAAACAATAAAGTAGGATTAGAGGGAATCCACTGCATGGCTGGAGATTTTATGTGTTGCTAACAGTACTTGTAAAACCATGTTGAATTAAATACACCATTTGCAACAGACTGTGAGCAAAATAGATATTTTTAAAGACATACTTTTATCGTTGCCTCAAAGAAGCCTTTAGCCAACATCAGATTTGCATTCATTTTCACAGATAATCACAATCTTAATTAAACAAAGCTGAACTAAATAGGAAGGCAGTGAGATAATTTTAGACCATTAATCCATGAATATAAAAGCATTTTGTACCGTTGGGAGAGAGCATGATAATTTATTTAACATGTAGGGAAACTGAGGCAGGCTGAGACTGCAGACCTCCTCCTTGGGGTTATCCAAAGGAAGGCAAGGCAGGGATGCTCGGGGCCTGAATCTCACCTGGCAGAGCCCTTACTGTCTGCAGCAGAGCTGTCCCGGAGCAGGGCTGTTGTTCCCTGCCCGCAGACCTGCCTGGATCCTCTGTGCTAGTAGGCAAGCAACAGCCTTTGAACAGCTTGTTTTAATTATGTGAGGAGCATGCTAGCTTTCCACAGTCATCTTCTAATCTTTTTTATATTTCTGTTCACACTATGTCGCAGATCCATACTGCATTGAATTACTCCAACTTGATTCAATTTGCAATAGATTCCACACACGACTCTGAAGTGGCTGTTGCAGTTACTATGCCAGCCAGCCTGGCAGAGCTGCCTCCCAGTGCAGCTAATACACCTCCTGAACCTTAGGCTTAAAATACAATTAATACAAAATTCTTTTGGGGGTGCTGGTCACAGCAAATCCCTGCTGCTTCTTTTATATTTTTTAACGTGTTTTGTTTGTTAGTATATATGTTCAAGGCCATTGCTCAGTGCTGCCCGCTCTCACCAGGTATGTACGTGCGGGGTCCCTCGGGTTCGTCTCCCTGGCAAACTGGAGCCTCTCCACATCTCTCTACTCTCTGCCCAGAGGAGCCTTGCAGAAATAGTCTGCACTGCTGTGATTCCGAGCGTTTTGTTTGTGTGTGTGTGCACAGAACAGTGGCAGCAGCAGAGGGAGCTTGAGAACATGCAGTCTCAATTCTGGATTTAAACCGACACCGTTCTCTGGGTGCTGAAGTGTTCTTGATGTAAACTCTCTGCCTTTGGCTGTTGCAATAACTTATTCTCTGTCCCCCTGGCTGTGTGGGGCCTCCTGGGCTGCTCTGAAGGAAGAGCTCAACAGTCCAGGTGTTACTCAGAGGAGTCCCTTTGGAGTGCTGTTAATAACGGGATCGGCACAGAAATTAGAGGTGGGTTCATGCAGTCCTGCGTTAACACCAGCACAGGGTGAGAAATCTGATAGAAAAATAGTCCGGTCTTGCAGTGGGCACTACCCGAGGTCGGGAGGGAAAGCAATAATACGAAATGTAAAGCTGAGTCGATGGGATAATACATACACATGCACGTGTGTGTATAGACACACAGATCTGCCCATATTTACATTATGGACTGGAAGTAGCAAACTGTCCCTAAATATCCATGTAGTGAATGTATGCAACTAACTTCCATGCACAGAAGGGCCAAAAATACTGCAGCTACCAAATGTCTTCCACTGAAACCGGAGTTAGCTGCTCAGAACTTTGCTTTCACGCTGTTTGGTTTTCTTTTTATGTATTTTTTTTTTTTTCCCCAAAGCTTTCTCCGTGGCTGTCAGCCCAAGTGCAGGCAGCCTTGCAAGCCATCCTCTAAGAGTTTCACCTCCTGACCTACCTGTCCTACCCACCTGTCCTAACCTCTGAATGAATTTTAACCAGCAAAAGGAGCTTTGTAAAGCCCAAGCTTGGACAAGAGACAGGCGTTTTCAGATGCAGCAGAATAGCAGGGCCTGGGCAGGACATCTTCAAAGCATTATTCCAGAGCCGGAGCTCCCTCTTGTGAGAAAAGACAAACATGAGAAAAATCAGGGCCTACCCATGCTGGCACATAGGTATGAAGACCCTGTAGATGGCTCCGGGTGTATTTTAGCTTGGGTATGTTGATGGAAAATACTTGGCATGTAGTGAAATCTGGTGCACTTTGAAGAGGGAAAAATGTGTTTCAGAAGTATTTTTATGAGCCCTAGGAATTAGTTCTTTCTGGCAAGGGTGACTTAGTGGCAGCCAAGGAGGTGGTGATTGCCAGTGGTGGTTTCCCTGAGCTTCCTGTGACTTCAGTGGTCAGTTCAGCGTGCCCTGCGCCCACTGTCAGCTGTCACAAAGCCTGGAGGACACGTGGGGATCACTGCTGCCATGAGACCTTACCCTGTGCCCACTGCCAGGCACGAGCTGCCCCTTACGGAGGGAAAGCAATTAGGGATTCTTCTGCCACGTTTGCTGGGTTTATTTTGCTACTGATGAAGAACTCCTTCCTGAATTTGCTGTCAGCTTGCCTTCCACTGCCATAGCACCAAACTCTACATAGTTTGGTTGTTTCCTCCTGATGTGTCCCCTCCAGGACCCATCACCTCTGGCCCATCCTTAACAGAGGAGGAGGACAGGCCACCCCAAAACCACGGTTCACCCAGGTTGCATCACCTTTAGGGACTGACAAACTGCTTGTCTGGGATGCAGGTTATTAAATCAATCCCTTTTCTCTCTGCATGTCAAGAGTTAATTGTACTAGTGTAAGAATTTTATTTCAAGGGATTATTTAAAAAAAAATTACCATTTTTCTTACAGCGAGGAACATGTCCGGTAATTGATGTGGGAATATTAATGCAATATGTGTGTTATCAATTTAGAAAAGCAGAAGACATATTTCCTTAAGCTTCTAATCATTTATACATATGACCTTCATTTATACAGCAGTAGGGCTTTTCCAGAGAGCTACAATTTGCTTCAGATGTTTAGCATGGGTATTTTATTTTACCTTCCAACTGCCAAGTTTGGGATTATTTAGCAATAAAATTAGAAATGTGGATTTGAGTATGTACCAAAATCCTGACAGGTGTTAATGGAACTCAAGTTGAATATTTTATTCTTTATATAGTAAAATGTAAACCTGCATTTGTTTAGCTTTGCCTTTCTGCCAACTATATCAGGTATCTTGTGTGACTAGAATCACTGTTTTCTATGCATGGTTTTCATGGCAGTTTCCAGTGCCTGTTCCCAGCTCAGGCTGTATTTATAGCCTAGCAAATTTCAGTGCCACAGAAAATTCCTCAGGCAAATGCGTGGTCCTTGACCCAGAGATAGGAAATAAAACTCATTATGCAGACTAGCCCCGGTTTGCAGAATATGCCTAAGGATGCAAATAGGCACCCGAGAGGGTTTTCAGAAGGAAACAAAATCCTAGAGATGAAATTAAAGCAATTAAGGCAGTATTGAAAAATCCCACTCAATGCTCATTTTTCATTTGAAGTGTTCAGACGCCTTTAGAAACCCTGTCCCCCTGCCTAACACAATTGAGTCACGTGGCTTTGGGTTACACTCAGTGCAGATTTGTGTTCAGAGGAATCTCTCTTGGCACCACAGGTACCCAGGTTTGCTCAGAAAAGTGGTGCAGATCACTATTTGGGACTCTGCTCTGTTTTGGACTGCAGTGCTGGGTGCATGGGAAAAGATTAAGGACACTGGCAGACCACAGTCTCAGCTTTCTTTGTTATAGAAGATACACTGCAAAGGATTTATGTTGCCTGGATTTTAATGTCCATCAGAGGCTCCTCAGCACTGTCCTGGGATGGACTGACTCCTCCTTTGGAGGGACATTTCCCTTCGTAGTGCCTGAGACGAAGCCATAGTGCAACTTCTGGATGTCTGCAGCAGGGTATAGGAAAGCCATCCCTTATTTAAGAGGAAAATCTCAAATCCCATGTCTGAACCACATACTGAGATCAGTGCTGGGAGGAGAAGAGCTGCTCTGGGGCTCCTCTGGTTGCTGATATTTGCCAGGAGATGGGTGTTATGCCCTTCTGAACTGAGGAAAGGCTTAAAGGCGGGATTGATCCTCCAGGAACGAATCTTCAGCTCCTCCTTTCCTAGCCCATTCCCTGGCCAGGGTCTCCTCATGTCCTCTCATGTCTCTGTATCATCCCCGTGCCCAGTCTTGGTCCACTGCTTTCCATGCAGGCACAGTGCGGTGGGACAGATACAGCCTCTCCCTGGGGAAAAGGGAAAAACACTTGGAAATCAAGCAGTAGAAGCTTAAAAATTAACATCATGCTTTTATTGGTGTCCTTGATTAATTGAAAAGAACTTCTATATAACTCAAGGCCAGAAATACATTTTTAAAGTTGATTCATTTGAGTTTGAGTGAGAGGTACTGGCTCCAGCCAGAAAATCTGTGTTAGTGCAGAAGAGTTATTTGACTTTTTTCTGGCTTAAGCACCACGACAAAAATCATCTTGCCAAAGGAATGGACAAACATGGGCAAACGTCTTTTCATCTGAGTGAAAACCAGCTAGAAACCTCAGTTTCATTAGAGCTTTAGCCAGACTGGGGATTCCTATGGTTTAGGCACGTTGAACTTGTGTGCCATGGTTTGACCCATTCTGCAGCTGCAAGCAGCTGACAGCCCACCAAGCCAATGTATGCAAACTATTTGTGAGGCTTTGACAATGTAGCAGGCTGCAGCTCTTATTCTAGGGATTTCTAAATGACTTAAGAGAGTTTGCAGTTTGAAATTTAAGCAGAGAGGAGCTTTCGGTGTCACCGCCCATGGCGGAAGGGTTGCTCTCAGGAGGGAACACTCCAGTGGCTTTTAACTGTCAGTGTCACATGATACAGACTGCCTATTTTTCACATCTTCTGTTGAGTTCATCTCCTCACTTAATGTAAATACATTATTGGAGGGCTGAACTACACTTATAGGTTTTAATAAGATCAGAACAAAAAACATCGAAATAGTTTACTCTCAGGCGATTTAAATTCAATTTACAGTTGCTGTTTATTTTCACATACTCAGTTGTTGTTTTAAGGATTTTTTCTTCCCTGCACTGCTTGCATAACTGACATCTATTGCAATATTAAATTGGTGCTCTTACTGTGCTCTGGAATTTGTTTTGTTGGACTTTTACCAGTTAGAAAATGTACCCAATTGAAAGGACAGTCTAAGAAGCAAGAAAGCCTTCCCGCAAGCAGCAGCTGTCCCTGTTGTTGATGTAACTAGAAATGAAGACTTGAAAGGATACTCACTTTCCTTTCCACAGGAGCCTATTTGGTATCTGTCACAGGCTTCAGCTTTCATGCTGAAGACCTGAGGCTTTGGTCTCACAAATTCCTGTGTTGTGTTGCCACACCACAACTGTGGTGTAAATAGTGTTACTTTGTTGTGACGCACCGCACATCCGTACATCTCATGCTTGCAAAGGCACCTCTGTAGCACTGGAGGGAATATTACTTCCGTAGCTTGTGACGTACTGCAGCCAGTAGAAGGGAAAAGAGTAAGTATTTTGGTTTTCTGTACAATGAAAAGCTTGATTCTGTTAAAAAAATTAGCAGTCCTGCAGAAGAGCTGGCTTGCTTCCCATCCGGCGGGACGTGTAAGAAAGTGCTTTAGCTGCTTCAGGATCAACTTGAAATTCATTTTCTTTCTCCCAGCTTGATTGGCCACTGCAGGTCATCTTAATTAAGTCGTTCCTAGAGCATAATGTGCACATGCGGAGTGCATGCACGGGGTAAACGGGCTTTTTAGTCACTGGGGAAATGATGTGTGGCTATTTATAAATTAGTACTGTAATTTGTTATTTGAATTCTGTTGCCTGCATTGAAAAAATATCTGACAGTCAACTGGAACCAGCAGTTCCATTTTAATTCCACAGAGTAATAATTTTCTGCTATTATGAAGCCGAACTCCAGTTATTATATGTATTAGTTGGTGGGGCTTTTACAACACCACAGCCAGGAACTTGCCAAGTAATAAATTCCATCGAAAGGGAAAGACAGAAAAGTCTTTAGGAAAAGCTTGGATGAGATGCTTCCCTACTTAAGGTAATGAAAGGAAATAGTGAAGTACACAATCTCCTAAGTAACCACTAACTTGTGCTGTTCTGTATGTTAATGGTTTTATTATGGATAACTTTCCAAACCATACAGACCCAGATGAGTGCCTTTGCATTTCTCTGAACCTACCTTTTAATTTACAGAAAACCTGATTCACACAGATTCTGGAATTAAATCATCACTACAGCTGCTATGCTTTAAGTTTCCCAAACCTTTGTGAATCACTGTGTGGTTTTGAACAGCCTGGCTGTTGGGACATAAATATTTTTGTAACTGATCAAATATGTTTCGATTTGTTTGGATTGTATTTTAGACTATAAAATGTCATTTTTAGAAGTATATATTTAATATTTAGGAAGTAAGATTAATCATGTTTTTAAGGCCCTGTTTCCTTTAACACTTCCAACTAATGGTAACACCGGGATTATTTGGGTTTTTCTCTCAGCCAGTACAGCTTTCCTGGGCTCTGGATGTCATTTTTATAAGTTCTTCTTCAAAAGCTCCTGAGCTTTTACTGGTGGACATATATTAAGCTACGTGCCTCTTTGCTCAAGGTTTTAGGAAAAAATTTGGGCTACTTACATCTGAGACAAAAGAATCTGATACATCTGAGTAGATAAGGAAAAAGACAGAGAGCCAAATGTGGCAGAGATCAAAAGCTTAAAGCATAATTTGGAGCCTTTTAAAATGTAATTCTAGAAGAGGAATGGTGACTCAGTGCTGCCAGGGACTGCTTGGGGCAGGCAGGCAGCCACAATTAATGGGTTTCTAGCTGGGACCGGAGTCCTGCAGAGCTGGAGATCTTGAAGAGCCATTTATAAAAGGTGCCCCTATGCACCTCTAGTAACCAGAACTTCCTGAATGTCTAAGTTTCACTCAAATTCACTCAAATTTCTTGAGGACAGAAAGCTAAATTGGGTACAAGAGGCATACTCACGCAACCAGGCACTGAGGAAGCAAGTGAAATGCATCCACGTAGGCTTGGTGGTTAGCCCAAATTGGCCTTGGTGCTGAACGTGCTGTTATAAAATGGCATCCGGGGCTACAGAGGCTCTTGTGGCTGAGGAAAGGCACAGCAGCACCAGGCTGTTCCATACTCATGTGGAAGCAGACCCCCAGGCTGCTAGCTCACGTTCGGTTTCTCATCAACCAACATAAACACATGGAATGGATGGGCCACTGGAGACCTCTGGGTTTATTCAGCTACTGTGTTTTCCCCAATACTTTGGCTGCCAGGTTCACACCTTACCGCCAAATTGTGCTTTAAATATATATCTGTTGTGGTTGTATAACGCTGGGACTGTAAGGAGAAGCATGGCCCTGTGGGCCCAGTAATGCCACTGGTGCAAATGCTGCCAAAGAGTCACTCCGTTCAGCTTGGGGTCTGCTCAGTGGATTTTGGTTATGCAAAATGTGGTATTTTTCTAACATACCACTGAATTTAGGATTTTTTTTCCTTTGTAATTTGCTATTTTGCTCAAGACAGGTGCCTGATACTTTTCCTGACACGAGAAATCTCCTAGCAGCTGCTTCTTATTTTAAGCCGTTCCTCTAGGGAGCAACTTGTTGGCTTACAAGGCTGAAAACGAAGAGCTGGGTCTTGGCACCAGCATGCCTGGCACAAGATAAGCATTGAAAGCATTGCGTGAGCATGGGGCTGCCAAGCAGATCCTGGTAGTGGAGAGGAGAGCAAAAGAGGAAAGCAACATCCTTAGTCACTGGGCAGTTTGGACCCGGTGTGAGCTTTCCAAAGGTGCCCCATGGTAGCTCAGGTAACTAGGAGCTGGAAATGGAGGTGTTTTTGCCAAAAATCAAGTGATGCTCCGTTTAGTTGCCAATAGTGGTGATGCTTGTGAAGATTTGCGTGGAGGTGAGGAATGTCTTGGGCATCGGGAGCATTTTATGTATTCTAAGTGGACACTGCAAATCTTCATTTAACCCAAACTGCCGGCCTCCCTTAATGGCTCTCCCAAACAACCCAGGGACAGTTCCAGGGGCTTGCTCTAAACACACCTGTACTGGCACAAGTTGGGAGTTAAAACACTGTAGCTGTACTTAGTTCATCAGGATTCCTCAGGCAGACCAATGGTTTTAAGAAATGACAGTACACTTGTTTCCAGTTTTTAATGCTTTCTTGTAAAATTGAAAATATAAAACAAGCTGAGCAAATGAAGATTTTATATACATGAGGTCTGTGATTAAAAAAAAATCCTTTTAGTTATAAAAAAAAAAAAAAGTGAAAACTGATTGAAGGGACTGACATTCTCAAATTGAAACATACTTTTCAGGAAAAAAAAACCTCTTTACAAGTTTATTATATAACTTACATTTACACTTTATCGAGAGAACTTACAAAACAAGCGGCTTGAAATGCTCCTCATTCCCTTAAAGCATGAATTTCAAAGTGCCACAGCAAAGGAACAGGTTCCAATATTATCTTATACTGACTATTCATGTATAAAATGGTTTGGTAAATGTGAGGTGTTTGTTTAAATGAGCACATATAGGGATACAGACTAAATAATAGTACTTGAACAACACCTTTGTTATTACATACAGTTATAGGTATAATAAAGGAAGTAAGGTCAGCACTGCTTTTAGGTATCCGTATAGATGGGAGGAATGTGATTCAAGCAGTGATCAAAGACGCCGTTCTGGAAAAATCCATTCTCATCCGTTCCATTGGAGACCATGTCTTCAGATACACACTGTGCTTCAGAGATTGCATCATAGCCTGAAAGCGTGACAAGTTGTATGGACATGATTTAGGACCAGGACATATAAGGAAGGAAGCAAAGTCTGAGTACAGTACAGCGTTAATGAAAAGACAATAGGATTTACCATCAAAGTCTCACCCAGGAGATACACAAACTAATCTCCATGGGCATTTGTGTCATAGTATATGAGGCTCCCATTCATTTCTGTGTAAAGCTACCCACTTTCAAGAGCAGTTCAAGTATCAGCATGACTCTCTTGAGACTTTACAGTTATTATCAGAATAGGATGGCAAAACAATGAACGGGCAAGGATCCTACTATGTGTGTACTAAAAGTGATGTTGCCCTCTTGTTTTGTGTGTTTTGCCTTTTCATGTCGCTTTGGAAAATATTCCATCTGTCTCCCAGCTGCTCTTTAGATCTCAGAGAAATTTAGATCCTACGTTTGCATCAAGAGCCCACCTATCTTTCTCATCTTTTCAGGCACATGTATCCAGATGTGGCTGAATCTAACTGCACCAGGCATGAAGTGAGGCCTTCAGGCTGCGTGGCACTCGGTAATGACAGAGTCCTGAACAGCCAATCCTCACTGCAGAAAGAAAAGTCAGCCCAGTCCTTATTTTACCATCTCATACTGGTTTCATTATCAGAGGCAAATTTCTCAACTCATTTACATTTATGCATTTTCCTACAACTCATTAATTTAGTGGTAGCTCATGGGTCAAATTCTGATGTCTGTAGGATTCTGGCATGCAGCATGTGGCCTGAGTCCCTGAAAGGTGAATCTGGCCTGTTTGTCTGCACTATGCTGTGTATCACTCCCCTTGGAGTGATCAGCATTTTGATAAGATTAGTGTGTGTTTATGATATGCTAATTTATATTTGATGACTCTGTTCGTGGACACACAACCACAGATGGACAGAACTCAAGATAAGCATGCACCTGAGAGATCCTTATTAGATTCCAGATAGAATAAGCTATCCAAAGACCTGAACAGAAAATAAAAATGTATTGGCTGTTAATGTAATTCACGGAGCAGCTGTTTGCCAGTCACATTTGGCATTCCTGTGAGATGAGAACTCATTTAATGTTAATGGTGCTATAAAAGCCTGAAAAAAATTAATACCTAGCTTTGATGAATCTTGCAAACCTGAATGGTTCCATTCTACACACTAAAAGATGAGCTAAGATTTATATATATTTACAGAATATATATATAAGTATCATTTCAGTCTCTAAGTATTTGCATACCTCAGTTACCACTATAAAAACAAAAATACTACAGATAAATGTTTCATAATAGTTTAGCCCCAGACATAAAAACCAACTGTTGTTGAAGTTGGTGTCTTGCCATAGTATTATTCTTTGCTCCTACGATTTCTTTTGGAAAGTTTATTTAATGTGTTCTTTAAATACTGCAGTCTGTCAATATGAACTTGAAATTTGATGTTAACATGAAGAAACTATGTTTTACTAACATCATACTTATGAATAACACAAAAGAATTCGAAGCTGAAGTTGAAACTTCATCTTAAACTTTTCCCTTGTGTTAATCACTGATGCATACACTTTCTAGTAAGGAACACGAGACAAATGCATGCACTCTCTTGAACAGAGACTCCTTTTAATACAAAACAAACAGGAAAGTCAGCCCTAATTTTGTGGTCTGACTCAGGCCCCATTTCAAAAACCATTTAAACATGTGTTTTCAGTATTGTCCCTAGCTGAGATGCTCTCCTGAATGCAGATGAAGAAAAATTTGTTGGGAGATACGTTAAAAGTGGAGTAAATGACAGTATTTCATAGGCAATACTCATACTCTGCTTTATTTCGGTAATTCTATTAATTCTCCATTATAGTTTTAAAAGTAGAAAAAAATAAGTACAAAAATAAGTACTGATTGAAATGTCAGCCTTCTGGATATTGTAACTCACTGAAAATTTTACTCTACGCAGATCTCTAGCTAAACAGGGAAATGCAGCTGCAATGGATGGGCTATACACAAACGAAAAGGAACTTCCAAACAAAAAGGAACTAACAAATACTTCCAGTGGAATTTCTCAAAGCAGTGTCTTTCCATTTTGTTAAGTACCAATGTTGTAAAGCAAAGCCATCCATTTATTCTTAGGTGGACTGGAAGTTCCTGCTGCTGCTATTTTCTCCGGAATCTTGCTAACTACATTCTCAACTACAATCTGATCATAAAACTTTGCCTGAGCCCGTGTGAAGACATGTACAATGAATAACCCACACAATAAATGTGTCAGGTCTCCTGAAGGTTTTTGTTCTCTCTGACATCCAGCGTAACGAAAGGAGAACCTGTCTGTTAGACAAATATAGAACTAAAGAAAAAATTGCTTTCCTTGTGGGATTTTTATAGATCCAGATGAATTTCAGTGACTGAATTTCAAGTGCAGACATATTTTTGTAATAATTCTGACTTTGAAATATGTTATTTTCCTGACCTGCTAAGAATAACATACAGATAATTTTTTATAGGCAGAATAAATTACCTGTTGAAGCTGAAGGTGCATTGAGTAGGTGATAGCCATTCTGTCTCAGAGGATTAAAGCAATGGGATTCCCCTGTTAGCACATCACTGGTGACAGACTGGTCCATTGTTCTGTAGCAGTCTCCATAGTGGAAACAGTTCTGTATTGAGTGAAAGCTGCCCTGGTAACCTGAAAACAGATATTGCATGCACATTTTAACACTACTGCAATGGTTTTAGCTCCATTTCTGTCACAGTATTTCATTACGATTGTGGGTTTTTTTTCAGTTCCTAAGTTTTAACTATGGAAAAATGATCATGCTATTCTATAAGGCATAATAATATAAAGGCTATGTCGAGTTAATCCATTGAGGTGCTGTGGACTGTGATCCCCATCTAAGCAAAATGTCAAGGACGTGCTCCGTTTCAGGCAATAGAAGAGACTGGATGAATGAAGTCCACAACCCACTTGTGTTCAAAGCTAAGTAGTGAATACTTCTCTGGATCAGGTCCAGGATACTCAGCTCCTTAGGGAATGTTTTTATAATGAATTATTTGAATACAATAATGTAATATTTAAATGCTCTGTCTGCAGCAGAGTGAAGTCTTTTCCCATCCAGCGTGCGCTGTGTCCTCCTGGAGAAAGCACTATTTGCTCCAAGTACTTTTAAGAGTCCCTCAAACTTCTCTGTTCCCTGACTGCTCTATTTCAAATGAAAACTCTTCTGTGAGCACAGGGGGCCACAATCTGCAAGCACAATGGCACTGCAGGTGCAGGTCTGACTCCACATGGACATCAGGTGGAGACTTTGGGTTCAGCTACAGCAGTCATGTCCAACCCACAACCTGTGGGCCACGTGGGCCCAGCTCACACTGCAGCCCACCCCCTGCCCTGTGTCACCATGGCTCGTTCTGTGCTCTTTGTGTCTGCTGTCATTTCCACAGACATAAATACATATATGCAGCCTAAGACTATTCCTCTTCACTCAACGTGGCCCGGGGAAACCAAAAGGTTGGACACCTGCAAGCCAGAGATTACTTGCTTCTGAGGAGTGCCAAGATAAATCTGTACACTCGCTGGCTGCCTTGGTTATTCTGCTTTGAGCCATATGACTTTTGCCCCCTGCAACTCCTGCTTGTTTAAAACATTTTTCCAGTGGATGCACTTTGGTTCTCACTAGAGGAAGTTGCAAATGAATTCTGCACATCACAGAAGTTATTTGACAGTACAAATTAGCTGCCGAGGAAGCAATTTTACACTCTACAACTTTGTGCCAGCATCTTGGAAGAAGATGTTATTTGCCCTCATAAGAAAACCTGAAAACGTGCCACAAGATTTTATGCCGAACATGGCCTGATTTAATTCTCCTCCCCCAGTAGCCTCTTCCTGATTCCAGAAGCAGTGCACATCAGTTGCACGTTCAGATGAACTATCCATTTTTCTATCTTCTCTGACAGGCCCTTCTGAAATGATGTTCTTCACTTGCAGATGACCGAAATCAACCAAGTAAGGCTTAACATTTAGAACATGCCATCAGGACTTCTCTCCAATTGCCAGGAAAAAAGCCAAGGCTGTTGTCGTTCTTTCCCAATCCTACTCAGTGAGACTGAAACATTTCCTAAAGAATATCAAACAAGGACACAAACAGATCTTCAGCTGAGAGAAACCAGCACAGCTCCACTCTCCAGCAGAGAGAGACACCTGGCTTCAGATGAGCTATAACTGGTTGCAGAGAGCACTTACATGCATTGCTAGAGAAAAAAACTGAACGTTTTCCAGAACGCCTGTTATACACATCACTTCTAGGGAGGGCACCATGTGTATGTTCTCTGTCTCCGTAATTGCTGCCCTTTTGTTGTGCTCCCAAGCTCGCCTTTGTTACATCAATTAAAATCTTTATGATCTACACGGCTGGCACTGTGGCTTATAAAATCCAAGAGCAGCCAAGCATGATAGAACTGATTCAAACTGGACTGGATCATGACCTATGGATAAAGGCTTCTTTCACAGTGCTTTAAGTTACCCTCTAGCTGCTCAGCTGTCTGAGGCAGACAACTGCCCCAGAATCAGAAGTCTGGTAAAGAGCTGCCATAGCTGTATTTGAAAACGTAGCTAGCTGGGTATCTGTCCTGGGAGGTGGAAATCAGTCTTGTAGTGACTGAACCTATGCATACCTCCAGGCTGCAGTACTGCAGGATCGGTGATTTGCTGTGTCAGTAAGATTTACTTTATGACTTTTACTACTCTTTCTATTCTCCCCCCTGCTGCTTCAGCAGAACAGTCTCGAAGCTTCTTTCGGTAGGAGGATGCTGATGACCTTCAGTAGCCTGGTACCATTCAAGAGGCCAGTCACTCTGCTTCAGAACATTTGAGCCTCATGTAACTTTGACACCAAGGGAAAATTCGCAGCTTGTTTAAATGCTGTATTCCCAAACACTAAAGTAATAAGACAGGATTGAAAGGCCATGTGAGCTAAAGCAACCACAAGGGCTTTTGTAACAACTGGTGCTCTTGCCAGATAAGGTTTCGTTAATTTTACGCAACCACAGGAAATGAAGTTGATGCTTGCAGACAATACATTGTTTACTTTGGATATGCAGTACAAGGCAGAACTTTAATGCATTTATATATTCTTTAAACATTCAGTATTAAAGAAAGGTGCTTTTGGTTCACTCCATTTCATTGTACAATCATAGAATCTTTGGTCTGGAAAGGATCTTCAAGTGAACCAAGTCCAACCATCAACCTGACCTACTGAGTCCCATCACTAAACCATGCCCTGAGTACCGCATGCACGCGTCTCAAATACCTCCAGTGACGGTGACTCCACTACCTCCCTGGGCAGCCCATTCCAGCACTCAATGACCTGCCGTGTCACCTGAGAAAAGAGACTGACACCTCTCCTGAAGCAAACCATTCTCTGATTCTCTGGCTCTCACAACCTTGCAGAGAAAACGAGGTCACCCTTCAGCCTCCCATTCTCCACACTGAACAATCCCAGTTCCCTCATTCACTTCTTGAAAGCCTTGTTCTCCAAACCCCATTTTGTTAACGGTTCCTTTAGGTTTTCTGGAACGCTTTATTTCTACCTGGCTTCCCCCCCATGCACCTATCACAGAAAGTATAAGGAGCTGAGATACGACTAAAATCCCATAACTAATGGTTCAATTAGCAACCCCAAATAGTTGGCTAGTGAAAATTTAACATGGAGCTCCACTGAGGAGGAGTTCTTACAAATTCTCCTCAGTGGTTAAAATATGAAGTAAGCATTGTCTTGTCTGGTGTAAAGATCACTGCTCCTTCTGGGAGAGCAGGAGCAGAGCACCAATTTGGTAAGTGCGTCGCCAGTATTTTTTTCCACGTGGATTTCAGGTTTCCCTTCTGTCTCTTCGATTCAAATCACATTTTCTGAGGTTGATTTTCAAGTGAAGAATTTACTACATGTCCTGTCACTTTAAATGAACACTATTAAACATTTCATGTAAACTACGTGTAGAAATACCAACAGTTAACAGAGGAATAAACTGCATTCCAAGCATAACATTTAGCTAAAACTTTGCTCTGAAATAACTTGTGACAGCAAAGCTGCAGTTTGCCACTTCACACAGTGCACCAGCTGCTCTGTAAGGCACAACCTGGAGAACTTCAAGCGGCATTAAAATGAGTGATGTAATGAACAAATGGCTGAAGTAAGTCTATTACATGCTATCTTACGTCATTCACATGGATGTACAAATCAATCTAAGTTCTTCAGACTGTATACGATTTCTGAGGACAAAGCATGTCAGGTGTAAGACCTACAGGATTCTATTGCCTGCCGAATTCTTTCAGCATATACTAATTTCCACGTGATCTTACGACAGCCAGGTTTAAACACATAAATGCTGCAGCTTATTATTCTTTCATTATCAGTATTTCTGCTACCAGTTTGGTGAAGCTTGCTGTCTTGTGAAAACTGCAGATCCACAACCTTTGTACGCTTCTGTACAGGTGCCTACTTCTGCAGCTAAGCTTACACAGCACTCCTTTCTCAGCAGAAATTCAAAGCTCACAAATCTCTAGAGATTCCATTGGAAAAATGTGCTAATATTGAGCTGAGATGCAAAAAAGACTTAGAGCAAGTGGAGCTAAATACAGGTTAGAGATCAATTGATTTCAAAGGCTGCTAATCAAACGTGATTTTTGAATGACCAACTCCATAATGAATTCATAATACTTCAACATTTGGCCAAAGTGGAAAATTACTGCCTTTTGAAAAGCTCACAACATAACGCTTAGAAAGCAACAATTCATTCAAAAGGAAATGTGGTTCTCTCAAGGAATAAAGTCAATTTATTTAAGTGGTTCAAAACTTGTTCTGTCTATGCATTTGTTTCTGCCACAGTAATGAGCTGCTAAACTTTCCTCTTGTGGTCTGTAGTTATTTAGCTCATTATAGTAACATAATCATATATCATTATATGCTATCATAAATCTGCCACTTTTTCCTCACAGAGTTAGTCTTTTAAAACTGAGTAATCTGTTGAGCATCAGGTTGAGTTACTTTTTCCTTCGGCACAAATCATTTTAATATAATCTGCTTTAACTCTTCAGGCTAAGGCCGTCCAACTGAAGAGCAAAAATGGTCCTCAGGGACCGGAGGACAGAGGGAAGTGTTGGGATATGGAACCTCGTTACAGCTGTGAAGTGTTTATTGGGTTTGTGTTAAAATCCTGCATTGCCTTAGCATTTATTCAGAGAAAGCACTCTCCTCTGTTACCCACAGGTAAAATAATCATATGTAATACTCCACCATCCAAAACGACAGTACAGTGGTGAAGAGTTCCATAAAGCTGGTTATCTGCCTGTACAAACTGATGTTGCTGGTTATACTTGTAACCAGACACGTCCTGCACACTACTTTACTGTGAATATTTGCCGCACTTAAGTGGCATACTGTCTGGATTACATAATGTATTTCTTAAGTACGCGAGCATCTGCTACTGGAAGAATCTGTGAAAATCACTTGCTAATTAATAGCTCAAAAATTGTAGAAACATTATTTAGTTCTCACAGCAGAAGTTGGGAATAGGGAAATAAGCTCCCCGTTAAAAAGGCTGGGTAATTCAGATTAAAAAAATGTTTTAAATTAAGCCATGGGATAGCTGCTTAGCTGCTGCCATTGCTCCCCTCAAATTACACTGACACTTTATATGTCTGTAGAGTGTCTTTGCAGATTGATATATATAATAGTATATAGACAACACTGCCAAATATTAAATAGGCAAACAATCTTTAACTAAGATTATATCTAGTATACCATCATTGATGGATAAAACAGAACATCGCCAAAGTTTGCATCTCTTCACCCATTTTAGCAAGCAAGTTAGAAACAACTTTTGGTATGGGACACTCCCTCCCTCTAAACTGGATGAAGCCTGGATATTCGGTCAGGAGAGGAGTGTAGCTGGTAGGCATCTACTGCCCTGTGTGAGCAACCCTTTCCTGATGATCAAGGAGTGAGTCATGGCTATTTCACTTGATCTTCAAATCAGAGTTATTTGTGGGCATAATTCATTCTCACGAACATCTTTTTGAAATCATGTCCTAAAAAGAAGCTGAATAAACGCAATAGATGTGCTGCTGAGATAGCTTTCCCTATTATATTAAGATATCACAATGGTCTGAAATTTTGACTCTGTCTCAGTATAATCATGTTAAAAGTGGGAGTTCCCACTGAAATGCTGTCAGACCCTTAATACAACAACGCTGACAGAAAATGCAAAAACTGAAGTCAGTTATTTTTTCTCAACTAGGAATCAGGAAAGCTGAAAAAGAAGAAATAAATAAATAAAAGGATGTTACCTTGAGATCCGTGCTGTACAGACTGGTTTTGAAATTGAGTGTATGGTTTAGTTGGTATTCCAGAAAACTGTTGCCCATTTGGTGACTGGCTGTGCGATGAGGGAGAGCTGTGTTTCTGCAGTAGAGAAGGTGGAACTAATGCTTTCAGCGGGCTGACAAGTGGAGAGATTATGCTGGGAGCCAGCCTAGAAAAAGAAAATTCAGAAAAACTTCACATATCAAATATGGGAAAATGAAACACTTGAAAGGCCCTACAAACGTGATGGCAAGACTACAGAAACATTTATTGTGCAGATATAAATGATGCTGTAAAAGAAACATAATGCATTGCTGCTTTCATGTCTTCATTAGCAGGGAAGGCAGTTAGAAAATGATTTATGTTTCTTTACATTGACTTCCTGTACTAATCGTAATGACAGAATCAGAATGACATCACCCCTCAGAAAGCAACTTAGACACGGGTCAGCTTTAATTTGAAATTCTGTAAGTTGGGAAACGTGACCAGAAACAGAAATGGAGAAGTCAGAATAAGTAACAGCGTGTAAATTGTTCAAGTGTCTCAGTAGTTGTAGTGGGTAAAGCTTTTCACCCAGGTTTCAGCCAAGACAAAGAAAAGCATTAGTTTTCAATTATTCCTCATACAGTATTTTTTAGACTGCAAGAAACACAGATTCAACTGCCACAGCTGGCACTGTCCTTACAAAGAAAAGGCCTGAATAAGGGTTTGCTTGTGACAGCACCTCTCGGTGGAAGACAGGGCCTGAGAGATGGAAAATTCCCCACTGACAGCTGGGAGTCAGGCCAGCATGGGAGCGCTGGGACAGACCCTGACCCCACATTCCCAAAGCTGGAGCAGCTGAAGAAGAGCCTCACGGGGCTGCTGCCACGAAACCCATGGGCATGCCCTTCACTGATGGCAGAGAAGATTTAATGATTCCCCTGCACATGGAGTGCCTGCAGCCCACCAAGGCAGGTACAGCAGCTGGCTCGGATGGGATGAAGCCTTTACCAGATAACCATTCTTGCCATTCACAGACAGAAAGATGTTGTGCTGCAGAAGACATGACCAAAAACCTGCTCATTCAGGCATAAGCCTTTTTAATAACTGCGTTAAATTAACCCTGTAAATGAGTAACTTGTTAAAAACTGGACCTTTTTGCCTCCTACTAGTGCTGTGACAAATGGCCTTTTGCTAAATAGCCTAGGGTTACACTTTCAAATGTGAGGTCTGACTGGAGTAGGCTTTCAGCATATGTCAGAGCAGGTCATAATGTATGCCCCCTAGCTGGAAAAAAATACTGAGCACACACCAGTGCAAGAGTACCAAGAATCAACTACAAAAGCGAGTCCAGACTAACACTGGTGACTTCCCCTAGCAGTGCACAGGCTGTTCAAATATCACACACCACAGTTTGGACCAGCAGGCTCTCCCCAGTTAACTCAACTGCTTCTTGGAGCTCTTGTGGCTAAAGCCTGTGGAGTGAGGCCGTGGTGGACACGAGGATAAGCACTGCGTGACAGTGTTCAGGAAGTAAATATAGATGAACTGTGAATTAAGGGTGACAACAGCATATTCAAGTTGAACATGTAGGCAGAGGAACACTGCCAAAAGCTGTCACAGTGACATAGTGTCACAGACACATTTATTAAGAGGGTTTTAAATAAATCAACCGGTCAAAGCCAGTCCTATGAGAAATATAACTCCCCACAAACAATGACCTGCATACAGATAACTGAAGCAGGATTATAAAGCCAACATGCAAATAAAAAAATATTACTAGTCTGTGGAGTTTTCTTCATTTGCTCATTTTTGTTTCAGGTACATATTAAAAAAGAACTCTGCAACAAAAACTAAGAAGAGCTGGGGATACAGACACAGCAGGAATGGGGAGCAGGGCTGCAGTGGGGCACGCAGTGTGGGGCCTGCCGTGACATCATCACGTCCCAGGCTGGAGCCAGCTCTACTGAGGGTCAGATGCCCAGGAAAAACACTGAGTTTGTCTGCAGCTAAATGCAAAGGTCAGCTCCCTCGTGGCCGTAGTTTTTCCTCAAACGTCTCAGTGGAGAAATAGTTAAGCAAAACTATCTGTGGTGCTGCCCAGCAGCATGCCGGATCTTCCACACATTCTCTCAAACTGCATGCAGATGGGGCTGCAGTTATCTGCTGCGAGCTGCAGAAAAGCTTTGCTGCAGCCTCATCCGATGCTTCCAGGGAGTGCTGGCAAAGCACGACCACAAGTGACAGAACGGTCACCATCCCATTCAAAAGGCACTTGGAGAGATCGTCCTCGACGTGCCAGAAATGCTAGTAGAAGCCAGGAAATACTTCTATCTGAAAGGAGATTAAAAAGATTGCAGTTGTTTTCTTTGGAAGGATAACAGCAAAAAGAGATCATGATAGTGACATTTATATGGGTAATGACCACACACACGTTTTAAAGAGAAACAAAAGATGTACTGAAGACTCCGAAGGCTGGATGAGCCAGAAACCACTCTGAATGAGGGAGGAAAATACTTTTGGTGAGCGAGCACTCTGCGACTGCCTGCGTTGGGTTTCCTGAGCCTGCTCTGGGAATGCCTTGTGCTGCTGGAGATGCAGCCCCAAGTGGGCCTGCACGGCTGCTCTGTGCTGAATACTTTGTTGGGACTGTGGGGAAATTGCATTTTTAAATTCCGGGCAACTATGCTGCGCAGCAAAAACGGTACGTTTAAGTTGTCTGGCTGTGGGAATTCTGGAAGGCCCAGCTTCCCTCTTTCACTCCTCCTAAAGGTTATTTAAAATGGGTTAACAGTGAGATGAACTGAATGGCTGGTACGATCATATTTTAAAGCAGTGCTTGTCCCCACTCGCACTCTTTCGCATTCTTGTTTCTCCTGTGTATGAGCTCAATGGTTTGCCAGGGTCTGTGCATCAAAGCTTTTTGCAGTGGCTCACTGAGAGCAGGAGGCAGGCACAGCAGTGCCAGGCCAGGAGGCAGCAGGGTGAGGTGTGGGGCCCTGCTCCAGCCAGGCTGCCAGCTCCCTGCTTCCACTTGCTCTGCTGGCCCCGTGCAGGGGCTCAGCAAACATTGCTGCCTGCAGGCAGCCAGTATCCTAGTAACTTGTAGTGTGGCAACTTGGGCTGAAACCCTGAGAGCTCCGTGAAATCCTCAGCTCCCTCTGCCTTCTCTGTGTGAAGAGTTTCACGCAGTTTGAGCAGGTCACCATAATATCTACTACTTTCTCCTCAGACTCTCACAAGAAGGGAATTTTGTGTTTTCCGTAAGTTAGGGCACAGTTTTTAGCTAGGCAAAAGCACTGCTGAGCAGAAAAATCAGTCTGTATTAGCACAAGTGGCCAACATGGGAATTTGTCTCCTTAAAATAGTCATCACAATGCCTACAGCTCAAGCTGGCCCCTAAAATATTCTTCTGTGTGTGCACATGTGCTCTGGCAGACTCAAGGAGAGTTTTTCATCAGCTAACTGTCCAGCTGCCAGCGCCCTGTTTTTAATTCTGTCCCAAATGTTCGCCTACTAATCACGTTGCTGTGATACTCAGGTTGTCAAAGGATAAGCAGAGTCATTCCTGATACAAATTAAATGGCTTAAAAGGAGATGTCTTCTGTAATGAAGGGGAAACACTAAACTATTTAAGCCAGAAACTCAGCTGGATACATTAAAAATTTCCAAGGCAGTAGCTCAGGCATATGTTTCAGTAACTAATAGCCTGTACATTTCCTGTTAATGATGTACTACAACCACAATTTGCTTTGGTTTGTATATTAATAATAAATATATGCCATATATTTTATTTTAATTGTAACGTGCATAACTCAGTAAGTCTGTGGGACCTTTTGGGGCCTATTAATATATATCTGTGCCTATATATAGTTATATTGTCAGTTTGTGGATAAATGCTCACACATACATGGGAAAAAAATCCTTCCTTAATTCACTGAATTTAAGGGCATCTAACTGTCCTGAGTTGTTCTGTTCAAGACGATAAATCTTTATCCTGTCTCGCTAGCACTACTGACAAAGCTAAGAAAGATGAACTGTTCTTACAGCTTGCTTACACTGCTGATCTAGTCGTACTGTCAATAAATTCCACCTCGTCTTATAAGGATGCTCGATGATAAAACACTTTCATTGTCTCAAGTAACAAATCAAACACTGCAAGGCTTTTATGACTACGCTATGTCCTATATGACATAAGGGTAACATCTTAATCATGCTTTTACCTTATTCCTATCCATTTCCCAGTGTAGACACTAATGAAGTTCCTAGCTGGACTTCCTCTCTGAATCCAGCAGATTTTCAGTTGCCTACTGATAGAACTGATATTACTAAAAAATGTTCCTGGATGTGATAACACAGTACAGGTAGGAAAGCCTTTTCGTCTCAAGACTTTTGGTGACTCTGCACCTAATGGCAGTAGGTGCTTCTCAGTACCTTGTGTGTCTCTTAGAAACAGCTTGCGGACTCACAGGAATCTGTAGGCTGGAAACCTCTGCTGTGTTTGTGGTGCTCTCTGGGTGGGTTTCTGTATGGCAGTCAGCACTGTGTTGCTGTGCCCAGAAATCCTCCTAGCCTGGAAGAATCATCTGTGATGAATACATGTCTCATGCCTTGTTTTATTTGGTGAACACCCTATCTGGAGGACACACTGTCCAGATCCTGCAAGTGTTTGCCTCCTTACCTTCCATTCTCCTGTAACTTCCCTGGGTCCCCTTGGTGCCAAAAGTACTTCATGCATTACAAACAAAAGCGATGCTGCTTAACAATTACAAATGATTGGTAAAAGTGGGCCAAGAGGCTCATGCTGCATGATGCTGGGGTAGGTCTGAAGTGAGGTGCTAAGGAGAATGTTTACTGGTGATTTGGATAAAGCAGGGGAGAACTGGTGACTATTCACTGAAAATACTTCTGTTTCCTGACAAGCTACTCAGGTGCTTGCAGGAAACTCAAAATAGATCTGAATATACTGAGAATGTGGACAAAAGGATGCAAAATGAAACCAAATTTGGAGAAATCAGAGATATTAGGTATCAACGCTGGATACAGAAGAGCTGTATTCAGTTTTGATGCATTAAATCATTGTAGGAGTTAAAAGCCACTGAAGATATACTAGAATAATTTTTCTTACCAAGTAAAATTGCCAAAACTATAAGCGCGGCACTGAAAGAACAGAACTTGAAACACAGTTTGTCAGAATGCAGTGGCACAGTGGAGGAGCCACTTTCCACCCTGCTGAAGTCACAGGAATGACAGGGCATTCACCACCAGGAGTGGCAGGTCAGTTTAAAACAAAAGGAGCATTTTGCTCACGCAGCAAGCTCTGGCCTGTGGCAGTCAGAGCCACAGGAAGTCACAGAATCACACAGTCTAGGTAAGGTTTTTAAAAACGGACTGAACAATGTAAAGACCAAAACCAACATTTCCATGCTGCGCATGGGGTAATCAAATCTTGTGCTTCGGGATGTAAACTGATCGCCCAAGAAGTCAGAGAGGAATTCTCACTCTTCCCTCATCGTGCAGCTTCACATGATTGACCAGGTACTGTGGGTTTTTTCAAGTTCCCTTTGAAGCACCATGTGTAGGATGGTGCTGAAGACATAACACTAGTCTTAAGGGACCTATGATTTGGGGTGGAATTGCAAGCCTAATGTATTCCTCTCCAGAGGACGCATCAGTAGACAATTATGTAAAAGGACTAATCAGAAAAATCTTGTTTTTGTAATACTGTCATCCACAGAACGGACACGATGGTACTGGAAGAACTGATCCTAAGTTGACACCATACCCTGTCTGTGAGGGTGCATACATTCCTGCACTGTGTTAAACACTATCTTAAATTACTCGGTTCCACAGCCCTTCTTAGGTGAGCTCTTGAAGGCTGATGAGATGCTACCCATGAAGAGTCACTGACGTAAACGGTAGACACAGACCATGAGCCACCTCCCCACCTCTACTGCAAAGCATCTGCCACTCACAGCAATGGAAACATGGAAATCTGAATCTGAACAGATGGAATTTGTTAAATTAAAAACCAAAAGGCAGAAGATCTTAATCGATATCCTCTCATTTTAGGAACCACAGATCTTTAAGAATCTCAAACACAAGTCTCAACGAGACTTAAATTTTCTTGTGACTGTGTTTTAACAATACATATTTTTTATTACAAATGTTAAGATCAAATTATAAAAGAGATGTATACGAAGGAACTATCTAGGAATGCTGTGAGTTAGCAGCAATACCAAGCACACTCCCTAGGGAACAAGTACTGCTAGCTTGCTTGAGGTTTACTTATCCTGCCTGCAGTTTTTGTTTCTCCTAGTAGACACTGGTGCATAAAAAATGGTGTTTTTTCACAATGCACACAAAATGCCATGTTCCAATAATCTTAAAAAATAAGGAACCCAAAGCAAATGCATACAGACATTGATTTTTCTGACCTTTCTGTTAAAATTGTAATGTATGTTTTCTATATTAATCCACAGTACTTGTCTGAGTAAGAAATAGTTTCATTTTTGCTAGTCTGTTCAGGAACAGTTCCTGGACAAATTAACAGAGTAAGAAATTGTAAAGCCAGATTTAGAGCTGTTTTAAGAGGAGTCCTTTCATCATCTGGCTCATCATGTCTTAATTGCCAAAACCCACACACTGTATGTTTAAGCAGAAAATGCTTGAACTGAAAATTGAAAACTACTGAAAATAATTAAAACTAAGACTCTTGAATAATAACTGAGAAAGAAGTGCAACCACAAAATAGAAATATCTGAGATTGAGGTGTTTCCAATATGAAAACTGTCTGTTTTTTGGTGGTTTTTTTTTATGATGTGATGGCTTGATTGGCACATTCCTAAGCAAGAAAGAGAACCTCAACCCATACCCCACTGACTTCAGTGAAAATAGGACAAAATCCAGGCTAAAAAACATCTGTCCTTTATCTCAAATAACTGTTTATATTTGGGAGTTTAAGACCATACTGTAATACAGCTCTCATGTACACCATATAGACACATCCCACTATCTAGAATTGGAGTTTTTAGAAACTCATATTAGTAGGAAGAAAAGTATATAATAAAGCAACAGCATGAAAAGCACAGAGCAAAGAAGCTCTCTGTTCTGGCTTAAGTGACCTATAGAGTACTGCAGCTAGTTACAAAATCTGAGATGTTTCCATGGAACCAGGTTCTGCCATAAAATCCAGCGTGCTAACCATTTCATTCATAAATTTTCTCCCCAAGCATTACAGTTACTTATGGTGTGAGAAAGTCCAACTGAGTTCCAGGACCAGGAAATTATTTATTCAAATGAAAAAAAAGAAAGAAAGAAAAAAAAAAGTTAACACTGATTTTCATCTCTTCCCATAATATTAAAAATGATGTGTAAAGCTCTGCTAATCTGGTCTCTGGATAGCGCCCAATCTCTTGCCACGTGTTTCGGTTCTGGGTCTTGCCCTGCGGGAGTTTCTGTCAGCACATGCTCAGGAAACAGTTATACCCTTCACTTTTTTTTTTTCCTTTTTTTTTAAGACGGACTGTATCTGAAGTTTGGTGAACCTTTGCACTAATCACTGCCAGGTGCCTCTGGCTAGGTTTCTGGAATGCAAGGAATCTTTTCTTACTCTTTCTTTCTTCCTTTCTCCTCTTCCCCTCTCTCCCTGATATATAATAAATCTTTCATTGAAAAGCACCTTGTTGGGCATCACTGCATTTTATTACCCCTTTCTATAAACAATGAGCAAACAACTTGTTAGTCTGTGTGATACTCAGCCTCTGCTCTATGACTGCAAGACAGGGCACCACGATCCTGTTATTCTGTCTTCTTGCTGTAGCCAACTTGACCCAGTGCTTCCTGTTGAGAGGCCTGGCCTCTACTCCTGGCTCTGCTGCTAATGTGGTGTGTGACTAAGTAGGACTAAGAAAATGCCAGCCTCTTCCTGGCTTCTAGACAAGTATGAACTACTACAAAGGCTGCTCCAAAAGTAATGCCTCCTGTTTTATTGCAGAATCATAGAATCAATGGATTACTTGTAATCCAGTTCTGCATCTTTGCTCGCCCTCTCCCTGGGCAGTGTCAACAAGTGACTAAAAGAACACACTCAGAGTTAGAAAGGTTTCACAAACATTATGGGGAACACTATCCAAAAGAGCTTTTCATGTGATTTAAGATTCTTAAGTCATTTAATTGATTTAACATTATAATGCCAGTCAACAGTGATATGAATACAGCTTCAGGATGAAAACTACAGAGGACCCAAAGGAGTCCTTTCCTGGTTCCCTCTAAGGCCTTCTCCTTGGGTCCTGAGTCACTCACTAAAACACTCATAATCTTTCAAACAAATAAATGGAAAAGTTTCATAGTTGAGGGTGCAACATAACTCAGCATTTTGTAACTGACTTCACTATCTACACAAAGAGACACAGCTATGCAAACAAGGACTTTTCTATGTTAAATTAATATTTCTAGAGTCACTCTCAACTGGTATGCAACTTCTGCAGAGCAATTAAACCTTGGTGATTGCTACTGGAACTATACCAGACTAAAAGACATTTATTTATAAGCATTCATTTGGTAATTTTCCTTGGAAAGAAGCTGACAAATCACTTCAGTGGAAGCCACTACACGTAATGGAAATTTGAAATCTTATTCTAACAGTCTAGCTGGAAAATATATTACTGAAATAATATATATTAGCATGCTTTAAGTAATACCAAACTTATTCAGATAAAAAGCACAGCCTTAGGTTCAAATGTTTGCCAGGAATAAGTTAGAAAAACAGGCAGTCATACACAGATCCTGACGTGTACTACAGGCTTGACTGATCTGTCTTACTTTAGTCATTTAAGGTCATTATTCTTTGGCAAGTATGCAGTAAGATGCTTCCAGGTGTACACAGATTCTTTACAGGTTGATGATGCTGCTTTCTTCAAGTTTACAGTGTAGAAGGCACTACACTGAGCCGTGGGAGATGTTAAGATACCTTAATGACTCATTATGCTTTGAAAAATTGTTGTGTTTGGTGTATACAACTTGCACCTAACTGGAGAAGTTTTCCTTAGAAAACCAAACGGAAAGAAAAAAAAAGACAATAGTTTGACAGCTGTTAAGCATACAATTTACCTACAGATAAAAACCAGTAATAGCTAAAATCATTAATACAGAGGAGCTATGGTTAAATCCATTTTACGTGTTTCTTGATTTACTCTGAGCAATTCCTTTAAGCTCCCTCCTTCTCCAGTAACTCTCTTTTATCTTACACTAAGATACTTCTGCTCAGAGGGTCTCTTCTGGGCAGTCATCAAGGGGAGATCTTATCGATGTTTGTACATGTATGAAGAGAGAGTGCAAAGAGAACAGAGCCAGGCTCCTGTCAGTGGTGCCCAATTCCAGGCAAGAGGCGATGGACACAAGGTGGGACACTGGAGGTTCCACATGAACACCAGGAAGCAAAGCTGCTTCCTGCTGCTTCCAGACCATGATCTGGTCTGGGCACCCTGCTCTGGGTGTCCTGCTTGAGCAGGGGGTGTACCAGAGAGACTGAGAGGTCCTTGCCAGCCTCAGCCATTCTGTGACTCTGTGATCATAGTTAGCACTCACTTTTGAGGTAAGCCTCCCTAATGAATGTCAAACCAGCCCTATTAGACACAGAAACGAAATACATGTCCATCAGTTTCTGCTGATGGCCAAACGATATTTTATCCCATGATCAGGCACTGAGTTACTGTTGTATTGCTGAAGGAAGTCTATTCTAACGCTAATTTTGCTTTAAGGGGGAAAAGACCGTACAAGTCTATCTGGACATGATTATAAATGAATTCTGATCACATTTTCTACAA
Source organism: Oreortyx pictus (assembly GCA_036925125.1). Lineage (NCBI taxonomy): Eukaryota > Metazoa > Chordata > Aves > Galliformes > Odontophoridae > Oreortyx > Oreortyx pictus. Next base: position 4,825,608 of record JAUPFR010000010.1, on the reverse strand, counting down.
TGAGATAAATGACTTGGGATTTGAAACCAGATGCTTTTAATTATTGATTTTCTTTGTTACATGAACCTCAGCTCCGCACCTGTACATTGTTCTTTCTTTGGACAGATGTACTGATGCCCCTTTTGCGTGCTCAGGTCTATAACACTGAGATAAATTATGATGGGTTCTTGGCTTCCTCCACTGAAAATGTTTTCAGCTGTCAGAGATATCTGTTTCTTGTTATTGGTTTTAGTGCTTTTGAAAGAAAGTCTAAAACACTGACTTGTGTATTCCATTATAAGTGAAGAGTATCCTCCAGAGGAATCCGCAATGAATGAATGATGCATCTCCTTGGTACTAGGAACTGTTATAAAAACTGTGTAGCTATTCAGTTCTCCTGAGTACTTCTAGAGTAAAAGCTTGTTTCACACAAAGATTCAAGCAATACGCCAGTTCCTCCTCATTTCATGTATGTGAGCTCACAAACTTGAAATTTAGCCACAAGCAGTGAAGACATGCAATCATCACCGAAGGTAATGAGAATTAGGTACATGTGTATTTTCAGGTCTGGCCACGGATTCTGTCAGATCAAGGAATTTGCATAACCTACTGAAAGGAGTCTTTTACTGGTTTGGAGCAATTTCTTAAATCTGGTAATAGATACAGTCATCGGCAGAAGATGAGCTGCTTGCAGACAACAGTAAAACTCACGGCCACAGTTTGAGTCCCATCCCATCTGATAAGAAAACACCCACGAGACCCCTTGAACACCTGCTAGCAAAGCTGATGCTGAACACAAGGCCACAGAGCAGAGGTTGGGGTGGCTGGAGGAGGTCTTCTCCCAGCTCCTCAGCTCACAGAGCAGGGGGAGGGACCAGATTCTGATTTAAAATGGAGGTTCCTGGCAGCGTAACTTATGGGGCTGAAATGTGGGTAGGTTCTGACTTACACCCCTCTTGTTGCCAAAGTATAACGTAATAGTACAAACAAAAACCTAGCACACAAGATTTCATCTTGCATATTTTTTTCAACCTTAAAAAAATGAGGAATTTTGATTCCAGTGTTCCCTTGTTGAGCAGAAAGGCAGCTCTGTGCACCCTGTCTTACTTTAAGTAAAGGGAAATTATGGACTAAACTTTTAACAGAGTTCTCTTTACAGTGAAGTATTTCTGTGGTATTTGAACTAACAGGTGCTAACAAGCAAGCAAACAAAAATTCTAATGCTTAAGTAGCCTGATTAAAACATCTCTTTTCATTTGATTGCTCTTAAGTCCTGTTTCTTGTGATTTGGTATGGGTAAGTGGCTCTTCAGGGGAGTCTGGAGCATGGTTTGAACTGGCTGCAGTTAGCTGGTGAGAAGCCCGGATAAAAGAGAGTTGTGTAAGCTCTTTCATCTAACTTTGATCACTTAACCCTTGATATTAAACTCACAATAATTATAAGACTGGATTCAGAGTTCTCATTAATCATCATCTGTGGACATCACAAATGCCTTGATCTCACTAGTCCTTCATTTACTGTTGTGTTTACAGAGAAGAAATGACCTAAAATACCACAGGAGTATATATAGAAGAAAGTTTTACTTTCCTTTTCCTTGGAGACACATCACCTTCTTGGTAAAGTTATTATTTGTCAGTATCCCCAGCTTCTTCGGAGAACATAAGTGCTGTTTGTTATGAGCAACTCAAGCAACTGAGGGCCTCACAGTCACATAGAGAGAGACTGTGTTCAGATCCTACAAAGTGACCTTGTTAGGCCATTAAGCTAAATTGGTGCAAATCCTTAACTTTGTGCCACCGCTTAAACTCATTTAACTTTAGTCAGATCAGTTTCATTTAAATTGATCGTTTATCACAGTAAATATTTTAAACTCGAATTTACAAACGCAACTACGTATATTTTTTTAGATGACTTGGATAATACTGGCAAAAAAAAAAACAGTAGAGAGAAAGCCAAGTGCAACATTCACGTAGGACTTCATGCTAAAAGCTGTGTTTCCATCTTCACATTGCTACAAATCAAAATGGACTACTTTAGCAATGGGCAAAATGAAGCCAATGCTACAAGAAATGCAAACGTAACACTTTGCTACCTAAAAAAAACAATACACTTTTATTTCAACCTGGGTCACGACAAACCCGTTTTCAGGATGCCCAAGTATTTTATTTTAATTAATATCAAAGTGAGTTAAAGTAAAATTATTTGGTCTAACATACACTTTATATCAGAATTTGAAAACATATTCTCTGTATTGCATAATGCCAATATAAACACATTTGGTAATGAAGTCAGATTTTGTTAGAACATTTTCAAGTGAATTAGATAATTTTGTCAAACTATTTAAATGTCTTAGTAAACCATTTGGGAAAATTGACTGCTGCACTTGGTGTTGACTTTGGCAATGGATGGTGCAGCATACAGCTTTCTCTTTTTTTTTTTTTTTAATTTAAAAAAAATAAAAGGCCTTCAAATAAAATTCTAAATCTTCTGTCAAACATGAGTACACTGTTTGTACTCTGCCCTCTGTAGATTTTGGCATCTTACATATCTGATGACTCAGTAATTAGATTTCTTGATAGTAATCATTTGGTTCATTCCACAGACTTGAACTATGCAATCCAGCCTTGTCATCACACTGACTCACAGTACAGAAATTCTCTGCATTTACTTAAAGATGAATGCTGAGACAGCTGACAAATGGGGCAAAACTTTATGTGCGCCAGAAAGCCAGAGCAGTTCACATGAAGACAGGTGTTAGGTGTTTCTTTACTATTGTAAACTGTATCTATTCTATATGAGTAATGGCATACTGCTACTAACTGGCGAAGGTGTACCAGTTCTAGAATTCAGTGGCTCCAAATATTAGATTATTAAGTGATTAAATGAACGAATGCTTCACATGAAACTGTGCTAAATGAAACTCAAACACTATTAGTTCAGACTAAGCTTCCTGTATTTGCAATTAAAATGTCATGTATGTGCTTGATTTCAGCAGTCATTAACAATGTAAGCATAAATAATTCACATACAGCAAGGGACTGGGACTGGGCGTGGCAATACACATTGGAGGGCTTTTGTACCTCGTACTGGCAGAGATCAGAAGAGATGGCTGAAAGAGGAGCAAGATACTGAAGTTATTCTTGTTAAAGAATTAACTCCCCAATTAACAAAAAAAAAAAAAATGGAGTAGCTTGTTCCTAATTTCCACAGTTGTACCATTCTTTATTCCACATGTAACTTTCCATACAGCCTGCCTCCTGTCCATTGATAAAAAAGCATGATCAAAATCTTTCTGAGCTTTCTTTTCCCCATACAGAAGAAGGGATGAGACAGACACTGAACAAAAAAGGAAAAAAATCCATTCTCAATTACTGGCTTTACTAAAGAACCTCAACTTATTATTACAAAAAAAAGTCTTTTGATCTCCCAGTGTCTCGGGTTCCCATCATGAAAGCAAAATCAGAGTACCCTCCCTGTCCAAAGTGCTGGGAAGAAAAGAATGTGTGTTTTATATTTGATTTGCATCTGTGTAGGCACCATAGAGGCTTCTAGGATGAGAGCAGAATTTTGTGGATTACAGAGATTCTTTACTGTTGACATGTTCTGAGATTCCCAAAAGATGGTGGTATAGAAATATCACATACTGTACCAATGCAATCTGTAGAATCAGTGTGATAATACATCCTTCCCTGATTAAGGTTTACTGGTAAATGCTTGCAGCTGAAAGGAGCATTACAGAAAGTTTTAACAGAGTGCAGGGAAGTGAGAAAGCTTGCCGTTCTGACACAAACTAAGTCTTGCAAAGGCAAACACTGCCTCATTCCGAGTAAGTCATAGCTTGCTTTTTTACCCTGCAAGAAGAAAAAGCTGAGAAGAGTCCTCTGCACTCATCCAAACAAGAAGTCACCAAGGAAGAATTATAAAAAAATAAATAAATGCAATTGCAGTCTGTGAAGAAAACAAACCTCTGTGTTTTGTTGAAGACAAGAACAAGGCCCTGAGTAGCCTGAGAGTAATATCGAAGTTCGCCCTGCTTTGCCTGGAGGATGGATGAGATGACCTTCTGAGGTCAAATTCAAAGTAAATTTTCTATGATTCTAAAACAAATTACATAGCTTACTTTTGGTCAGTGTTTTTCATTCAAGCTGCTTCCATGCAAAATATAATAAGCAATTAAGTAGTCATTATCATGCCAGACAGAGACCAAGCATGTTTCACATCGCATCACATACCCTTCCCTGGCACTCTCCAATGGTGACTGATGGTGATGTGGGCTGGAAAGCGCAGAGTCAAGAGGATGGTGTCTTGAAGGGATGTCATGAGAAGGTGGCAATATACCTGGTGAGGGACCATTATGGTTAGCACTGGAACCACTGTACATACCTGTGAACAAACATACATCGGGTTGCAAAATAAAATAAGCAAGGAAATGAGCATTCAAGTAAATCCCTGACAGTCCCTGGCTCCTTCACTGTCCCCCACGCCAACTTGACACATTCACAGAACAGCACACTTCTGCTGGGGCAGTAACAGAAGTTACTTCATCCACTAAGGCAGCAGCCGGGCTGTTTAAGTTTACTTGCCTTATACCTTACAGAGTTTTACCCACTGGGGTGTGTACACACAGAAGGACTAGAACAGCCACTGACATTGCACTCTGAAGGTTGTGGGGCAGATGAGGTTTGATGAGCTTCCACAATGTCCCTCTGCAACACAGCCATCCCCACGCACTCCATGTGGGTGAGTTTATTTGCCTCCTTTCTTCTTGAAGTACTCACCTTTCCTATTTTGCCCAGTGTGTGCAGAGTAACACACTCAGGAAAAGGGCTGTGAGTCAGCTATGCTTTGACGTGTTCTACTTTACTGGCAGGGCTCTGGATGGCACTTGTCCCAAACCCTCTGAGTGATGTGTGAGAAGCAAAAAACAACAGGAAAATCTGAAGCCACAGGGAATGTACGACAGCTCTCTGGGCGGATAAGCAATGGCTGCACGTCAGCATCTGTTTCTGTGTGACTGAAAAGTAGAACCACTAAGGCCAGATTCTAGCCACCTCTGTCAGGGCCTTCAGATGAGTCAAAAACCTTGCATGAACAATGAGCCCTCAGCTGTTGATAGATCCAGAAGTATGAGAATGAACCACATCATCTCTGTCTTCCACTAGACAGAACATTTGTCAACCAGCCAGTGAAAACAACTTGCTTTCTGCACTGAAAACCAGACAGAAGGAGTTTTAAGTCAGATGTTCCCAGGTGATGCTAGGATTTATTTGTCAAAGCCTCATCTGAAAACAGTAAGTCAGTAGCTAGGATGCTACACTGTGAGAATTCCATTATTCTGCTGGTGGTTTCAGTCCATTTTATTATGCAAGAGATTCCCACAAATCCTTGTTGTTCACACATTTATTTCCAGGCTTGGCAGATACCAACGTGACTTTGATGTACAGTGTCATTTCACGCTTGGGCTGGATCACCCCACGCCATTCAGGCATATTGGCAGCACAGCCCGGAGGAAACTGGTGAATCTAGGAGATCTGTGCTCTCTAAGGATATCAGACTTCAGAAAGCTTTAATGCCTGCTTTTAAAAGCTCACCCGAAAAGCTGAGAAACTCTCAGAAGAAAGTTGGATTGAGAAAAGAACCCAAAAGAAAATGGATTCAAAAGAATACTGTGGGGAAAGGGACCGACACACACTTGCACATTGAGAGCACTTCCAAGGCCATGTGGCACAAGCTATGGAAGATGAGTTTTACTGTGAGATTCCACGTGAGTCTGCAGTAAGACATTAGTCATTTCTGTTGAGTCACTAAGAACCAAACTGGTCCTTGAAGTTAAAACTTATTTATTTTACGCAGTGCAAAAGAAGGGTATTGCAACAGAAGATTGCTTCCTTCAGAGAGACAGACCCTCTGCTCACTGGCACTGGGAAGGGTGTACCACACGAAGCACTAGGCTTGAGCAATTTGTTCTGCTACTGGAACTCACGTGGGCTGTCAGAGTTTCAATATGCATACTTTTATTCCAGAATTAAGACACTCAAGATTTTGAGTGACCAACAAACTTCACACGTCCATGGGTGTCAGCTTCGACAAGGGAACTGTGGCAGTGGCAGTGTATCAGGAAAGAGCGAGAGTGAATGGCCCTGTTTCGGGAAGCAAGAGGTATCTGCTGATATGAGGGTGTACAAGTTCTTCCTGCTGCCAATCTCTAACACTAAGGAAGAGTTGTTTCAGGGGAGAGAAATGCTGCATTTCCTTTGCTGCTGGGATTGCCTTTGCAATGGAAGAAGTCAACAGGAAAGAGCAGTTGCTGTTCCAGCCTCACTCAGTATCATTTTTAATACTTATTAAAAATTCTCTTTTTTTCCAGTTTCTTTTCCTACCTCTTCAGCAGTGATATAACATTGTTAGTACCTGAAGTCACACAGAAGCCTTTGGAGCTGTTTTAAATGACTGCTCCTGCATGTGTAGCTCTGTTCAGGACTGTACTTCTTGGGCCTCTTCACGCATTGACCATCTCAGCTTATAAATACGTGCCATCAATCAATATTTTAAATGGCTTGGCCTTTAACCTTAACATCTGTTGCCAAAATGGTACTCTGAGCATCTGTGACTAGCAGGATATTTTTTTTCAGCTTTATGCCAGGAGAGACCAGAAAAAACAGTAACAGATCAGGCATGGCCAGAGAAAATGCCTGCATGGGATTACCTAACAGAAGTAACCTGCTTTGCAGGGAGTGTGGTGGCAGCTCCTGGGTGCTGCTGGAGCTAAAGGTGTGCAGCCATGAAGCAACACAGATACAGAGAGGGAGAAAAGTCTCAGCAAACAATGGGTTTCTCTGACTGCTAAGTATTCCTTTGCTCACTTATCCAGCCTTAAGCACAAACCTGCTTTGAAGTTCAACACAAGGGAACGGGAGTTTTTTACATATTTCTTTTTCCCGTGATTGGCTTTCATCCCTGACATATTTAAAATGTGCTTCAACTTGGAGAAAGACAAAACTGAAATTCTCCAGGAATCCAAGTGGTCCCTAAAGCCCAGAGCTCTGTACATTAATAATGTGGTTTCTTTAGGGAAAAAAAAAGTTCAAACCATGAACATTTTCATATTTTCGAGTGGAATTAAGAGAACATCACAAACAGTATTCACCCATATATATCCTCTATACAGTATTGTAGCTGCTTTGTCCAGAAGTATTACCTCTGCTCATACGAAAGAGCAAATGTGCTAACTATAGGTGGCAGCAGAAAAGTCCTTATGTTTTAAATGTTAGGATCAGCACCTTAGCTTGCTCACCCTGAACAGTGACAGAAGAATAGTTTTGTTATTATATTATACCACACATAATACCAAGTAACTTCTGTAAAGAAATTTTTCAAATCTTGATTTATTTTCCCTGGCACTTCTTCATACTGTGTACGTGATGGGGTCTCTTATGGGGTGACCAGATGGAAGTATCCAGAAAGATTTAGTAGGTTTCTTCTACAACATCCTGGCGATGTCTTGATACAATCAGCAAAGAAATCATATTGGAGAAAACCAGTATGACTGACTGATAAAATCCTTACTTTCAGAAGAGGTTCTCAGAACTGACACTGAGAGGATAGGGATGGTCTGCTTATCTGTAAGCTAAGAAGTTTTCTTTCGTATCACTGTGGCCATTTGAAATCAAGAGGCTTTTCCTGAGGCTAACTGCACCTCGGTCTGAGGACTGCGTTGTCTGCCTTTGCTGTCCTGCTTGGAAGCAAGAGGTTGGACTGGCAGGGTTGAGAGTGGAGGCCATGTGTTGGCCTCACACATCTTTAAGGGTGCAGATAACAAAGCCAGAGAATTGAGATGATTCCCTCAAGTCCCTCCAGCTTCCTGCAACTTTTTGAGGACCACATATAAACCATGAGTGAAGACTCCCAGGGGGACGATGCTTGAATAATGGGGTTGTTTCCCTTCCTGCACCATTCTGCTCACCTGGTACATTCTGATATCTTAGTGCAATTTAAACTGGAAAGGGGCATAGATTTCAAGCAGGATGATTTTGTTAGTGTTATTTTTAACAACCGAGAAAAAAGCACAGGCTGTTGTCTAAGCAATTGTAGTAAAGCAGCACGTGGCTCTCACAACACAAAACACATTAATAAAGATCACCAGCTCACTACTTGGTGCAGGGGAACTAGCATCTGGCATTCTTGTTTTCTAATCCCTGCTTACCACTGGTTTTCTTTAAATCTCAGCAGGAACAAGGTGACGTTTGTCTGGAAAGCTCATACTACGGTGGTGAATCAATCTGAACATGTTTAGCTGTATTACTAAGGCAATCCTTTGCTCCGTGGTGGAACTGAAATAGGACAAATGCATCTTACATCAAGGTATATTGATTTGGCTCTAAGCTAAATCGTTTTATGAATAATTATTGATCTGCATAACATTAGATGTTTTCTAATACTGATGATGTTAGAAAGTATTGTCCTCAAAAAGACTGCAAACTGTCCTCTATGCTTCAATGTATCATGGAGCATACCAGAGTACACACTGCTGCCTCAAAATCATTAACTAATTATGAAATCAGTCTGTCCAAACCTGGCTTTGCTATTTCTACTTAAACAATTATAGAATGAAACGTCAGTATCTGCTGTATTTTTTTCCCCTGGAAATTCACTTCAGACAATACAAACAGTCAGATAAAAAGCACTGCAATAAATCAATCCCATATGCATCTGCCATTCAAAAGCAGACCCCAATATAATGGGACATGTCTGCAACATGACGGAGAATGACACAAGAAAATGGTTTAAAAATCTTATGAATGGACTGATTTGGAATTCAGGTATAGTATGGGTTACCCCCATCCTTGAATGGATAATACAGAGTTGGAGAAGTTTCAGAAATTACAAAGTAGGTCTCACCAAATCAAAGCAAGATCTCTGTGCCTATCCTTCTTACTGAACATCATCTGAAATTTGCACATGCAGAATGAATCAAGGAAGAATCTTTTAAAACATGTGTTGGCTTTGCAGCTCACTGATACATGATGTTGCTGGAGCCAAGGGTAAAAGAAATACAGAAATGAGGAGAAGAGGTCAATAGTTGCATGAACAAGGAGAGAATGGAGAGTAAAACCAGCTAAGTGAAAAGTTCTCCAGTCTGATCAATAGAATCAGTGGAAGTATTCGGGTGCCTCTGCAGAAAACAGAATGAAAATATTTGACATTTTAAATTCAAACTTTTGCAGCATTCATACACCACTACATGATTTGCTGTAAGCACACCATGCATGATATTGCACAGCCTCATCAGTTTTCCTGTGGCTCTTGAAGAGGACAGACACTGTGAATGGAAAAGCTTACTGCTGCCTTTGTCTTTGCTAGAGTATTTGGCTTTAGCAAAGCTCATGCACCTGCATCTGCTGAAGACAAGGCAAACTTTAAAGAAGAAATGGCTAAAGCCTGAATTTCAGCAGTGCTGCTGCCCTCCTCACATGAAATTAACAGGAGTTCTTTGACTGACTAGCTCTGACAAAAATAAGAAAAAATCCAGGCCTTGGCAAAGAACTCACAAAATTATTTCATTTCATTCTTTTTTTTTCCCCTTTCATCTTCCACTTTGGCAAATCAGACACAGAAACTAAACTCTTTGTATGATATGACATTTAGCATCACACTTATTCAAAATGTTCTTACCTGTAATTAAGTCATGATGACCTACAGATCTACCACATTTCCCATCCAAAATGTGTTGAGAAGATGTGTGGAGCTGTTGTATAGCTAAGCACTCACTGAGTACATCCTGTTCGATATCAGTACATGAATTTAGCTACAAGAGGAGGATAAAACAAACATTTTATTTCAAAGTAAATCAAATGAATTCTGATTAAATTCATATGTCTCTTTGCTTAAAGATTATGTACAGAAGAAAGGAATAAAACGTCATTCTTAGTAACTTTAACTTGGTGCAATTAAGGATATATCTATCACTTCACATTTCTAATTAGAGATAATTTTGGTTTTCTTAAGTAAACAAGCTGAGGGTGCTAATCTAAAATCAATGACAGTTTTTGTACCCTGTGTTTCTTCAAGCCTTCCTAGGAAGTTTAACTGCACATTTTCAGGCTTTCTGTAGTTTCCTGGGCTCTGTGCAAAAGGATTGCACGATGTTGTGACTTTGACACTTGGAAAGACGTTTGATAGAGAAAGAAAAGCGTTTGTGCTTATCAGATTAGATCTGGTGGAATAATGTGCTGTCAGTAATGTGAAAGAGGTATCACCGATATGTCAGCTGTTCTCCATGTAAATTAAAGCTCTGGCAAAAGTGTGTGAAGCAAACTCTTGAAAACCACAATGTCGCTCATATTAAAAACAGCAGGAGAGAAGAATTAAGAAAGAAAAGCATTTCTAATTCTCTTTCAAACATGCTGATGTTGCCAAGCTTTTGTCATAATATAGTGCTCACATTACACAAGCAGCCATCATATTCTATAGCCATTAATAAGTAGTTATTGTCTCTACGTTTACAGTTTTGCATACCAGTCTCCCCTGGGTTTGCTTATTCTAAAGAAAAGGTCCAGGCAAACCTATTCAGCATTCTGCCATGCAGCCATTTGTTTGATCAAGATAAACATCTAACATTTGGATCACAAAGTGCATCTGTAGCCAATTACACTCAGACTACTACTAAATTAACAGCTAACTCTCTCATATTTTGTGCTTGTAGAGCTTGTAGAGCTGTTCAGAATAACCAAATATTACCAATGCAGTCACAAACGAAATATTCAGGATTCCTTTGATGAAAGTCTGAGCTCAGGGCAATCTCTTTTCTATCAGAGATAAAGCAGCCTGTTAACTTTTTTCTTAGCTAAGTCATTTCCACTCAGAACTTCCAGGAAACCGACAACAGCAGACAACTGCCTTAGCAGAACTGTAACCAAAAAACAGCAAGACAGTGTAACAGTGTCTTCCCTTTTCTTCCTAAATCTGACACCCCAACTACAATCCACTGACTGAATAAGACTGAGATTTCCCCAGTTGAAAAGGTTGCTTCTTTTTTTCCTATGATATGCTGAAGCGAAATATTTGTTTTGCTTATTATCTCTTTAAGAATCAGATTTACCTCAGTTCCTTTTAAGAGACAACTGTTGTAGTAACAGGGAAGAAAAATGCAGATTGGTGGAACTAGCCAAGTGAAAACTGATAGGGGATACAATTCATGCTGAGAAGCAGCAGCGTAAGACAAGACATGGCTGATGCAAGGACATCAGTATGACCTCACTACAGGCAGGCAGGAAAATTAGGCCTTTTGACATCCATCGAACTCCTCTATGGCTCATCCCTTACTCTGAATTTAAGACCACCTGTTTTCTGCTACTGTTTCTTCTCTCCACATGTTCCTTTCTTTGCTCTTTTGTGCTTGTGGGTTTTACCTTTGACATTTTTTCTACCCTAGCAGCACCCCAGCTCTATCTTACCATGCCATCATCTCTGCTCTGCTCTCCATCCTTTAAACATGCCTGGCAGCTTCATCTGTGAAGCTCTTGGCAGTGCTAAGGATGTTACCACTGCTTATTGGAAGTAATTGTACTTGCTTGCTAAGCCTTGTACTCCCTGCCACTCCCGGGTCTCAAGCATGCTCATGGTTTGTTCTGTCACAGACCAGCTCTGTGGGGTCCCAATCATCTTTTTACAAACTGTGAGTACACATGTGTAATAAGCAAGTCTCTGATCCTGGGATGGTGCCCATAAGCCTCCTCACTTGATAATGAATTCAGGATTGAGCCCATAGAAACCAAAATACTTACTTGAATCTAGTATTAGTGAAAACATAACTAGCAGTTTGGGTTAGGAATGATTTATAAATGCACTTAAAATACAGATGTGGTCAGAAAAGGAATGAGTTCATTCTTACAAATGCAAACACTCTTTTTTCTGATATTTCCACAGTATCCCGGCCTAGTTTCACTAGTATTTGGGATGACACTCTAGGATGTATTTACTAACTGATTGCAGAGACTCCACGTGTGAATATTCTACAGGAACGACAGCAGAATTTGTATCTGTATATGAAAGATGTACTGGAAAGAAATGCTTGGACATAAAGTATGGAGCAAACTGAAAAAATGGTAACCTTTGAAGAGAAAAACTATCATGTGAGGAGGTGATTAAAATCCAAAGGAAAATTAGTTCAACTTGCATTTTCTCCTAGAGATATTGCAGAAGAAAAACATGTAAACTAAAGGTAAATTGTGTCCACAGTGTGGAATTCTGGAGCAGTGCCACTGTTTGCCTACTGGGTCTTACCTTCTTACGCACCTGTTGTTCTTTGGCTGAGTGAGCTTTCACATGCTTGCGCAGAGAGCTGGGGTCGGTGTAGCGCTTGGAGCAGCCAGGAATCTGACAGGCATACGGTTTCTGTAAGAGTGAGGAAAGGGAAAAGATTTCGCATTCCTCTGCATCTCTTCAGTTGGCACACAGAGCGCCGAAGGACAGCTGGTTTGTGCAACGCAGCGCAAAGCCTGAGCTGCTCGCTCTGCTCGACGTTTCCAGATTTGCAAACTCCTCTATGTACATTAGTCTGACATGGTGCAAACAGAAGAACAGCACTGATAGCTCTGATTTTGCACTCCATGCAAGTGCTGAGAGCACTTGACACATCTCTAATCTGGCACACTGGATGTTGATTACTGAGCCAAGTTAAATGCTAATGAGATGTAATTGGATGGGCTCTGAGAGCATTTAGTTTTCAAGTCTTTACAGTAGACTTGATGATGAGAACAACCAGTATAATTATAAACGTAATTCTGGTTTCTAATTCTGATTTATGTAGTTTTTACAACTATGTTCCATATGCAGCAGAGTAAAACTTGTGCAATAGCACACATTTGGTTTCCTTCACGGCCTTTTCCTGTTTTGAACAACCTCTTTCTTTTTATAACTCCTAACCAAACAACCTGCATCAAACATTAACATCTGACCAAATCAGTGTGCAAAGAAAAATCCACTGCTGGTAACTTTGTTGGGAAGCCCTTTCCAGCTGATTTTGGCATACTTCAGAGCTTGTCAAAACGTGGCCCAGTACGAGTGCTTTCCTGGGAAAGCCATCGGAGCCTGGGCAAACAGTTCCAGTCAGCTCTTCCTTTGTGAAAATAAATAAAGAAAGAAGGATACTCCAAGTGTCTATATTATCTTGGCCTTCTCACTTGTACCTGTAAGTTGGCTGGTGCCTTCCCAAAGCTATATAACTGGCTTGTCATGACCTCCGTGTCACATTCCTTATTCCCCTTGGCTTCAGAAAGAGGATGCACAAATGCACGGGGAAAAAAAGCAAACAAAAAACAGTTTGGGGAGGAGTGACTGTGAGGTCCTTTAAGCTAGCTGCTGCGCCCCTGGAGGAGTGATGACATGCCCTTTTTACCACAAGAACAGACATGTTCCCTTTGTTCTGCTCCCGCCTAGCAGAAAGATCTACTTCCAGATGATTTAGTAGAGATTCAATCAAACTAGTATACACCAGTGAATCTCTGAAATTATTTACAGATTCTCCTTCTGGAGAAGATAAATGATGGAATGACCTACATTAAGAAGCTTTAAAACCAATTCCAAATGCAGTCAATAAGGTATAAGTAGTCTATATAAACCCCTTTTCTTTCTAAGTACCTCAAGAAGATAAGTACTGCTGCTCTGCCCAGCCAGCACGAAATTTCTCAAGGAATAATAGAATCATTCACCAGTTCCGGGCCTTACAGACTAACAGCCTCTACCCAGAAAGATATAGGGCAAGGTAAATTTACTGAGTATCTGGAGCACAAAAAGTACTGACAGCTGAGGAACAACTATGGAAAACTTTAACATATCCCTTAGCAGAACAAACAGCAGAGTATTTTTCAAATCACTGGCATCATCTGAAATACGGATAAAATCATCTGACTTAGTGATATGGAAACTAGATGAAAATCTGACTACTATTTGCTTTGGCCACTTCCATTGACATTACAGACAGTTACTTTGCCCACTGAGCTAAGGCAACGTGCAGCCTTTACAAAAGCACCATGCTGTAGCTCTGTTACTTTTCACATTCACATTCATATAATACTGAGCCAAATCACAGGATTTTACAATTAATGCAAAGAAGCAGATGGTCACCAGCACAGTATAGGAGCACAGAAACAGTTTAAAAGAACCTGCAACAGAATAAAGTCAATAATATTTTTAGGCATTTAAGAAAGTTAGTAGAAAATGACTACTGTACCTTTTTGCTGATTTATGAGCTTTTCAATTCAGATAATTAAGACAGAGATAAAGAAAGAAGAAAAGAAAATAGAAAGTTAAGAGATTTGTCTTCAATAATCCACAGATATAAAAATTATTTTGTTAACTCATTGATTTATCTTTCAAAACTAATACATGGCATTCAGTTTGTGTGTCTGGCTAACATGAAATATATCCATTAGATTCAAGCAGTTAAATTTCAGAACCGTGCACCCGATTGAGTATATCCAGTTTCAAAAGAGATGCATTTTAGAACTAATTACAAATTCAAATATCTCAGGTTGACTTTCAAATAAATACAACATTGTTATTGTAAGAGCGCTTTGGTTTGGAAAATGTGACTGACTCGCTTCTCTTACTTGTTTGTTTTTGCAAGGCATAATGTACATTAGACATTCCTTAATGCTGCACCGTCTGAAACGTGTAACTGCTTAAAAAGTAAATATCAATTAAACTCAAAAGTTCTGCCCCATAAACACTTGGCCGAACGTTATACCATATATCCACTTCTTTGAAAAAGACAGAGGAACAACTCTGGCTGTTATTCTTTAAAAGCTTTATGCCGAGCACTTAACCTGCCTACAAAGTTGCCTACTTACTTTCTTTCCCCATCCTACCACGATTTAATTTGATCAGAGCCTAAGACACTAGACAGGCTCCCACCTCCTCCATGTGACAAATGAGAAGACCTGTGGAGCTGAGCCAGACTCTACCAACTGTATATAAACATGAATTTGTTTCTTACAGCTAATTCTGGTGGTGGGTCCTTCACAAATACCACAGATGTGTCTCCACCTGTAGAAAATGATGTCCAAAACAGAGAGGTATGCCTCCTGTTGAGATATCTGAGCTGCTTTTGCATTCATTCAAAACAGACTTTTTGAAGCAATATAGGATAAGAAGTTCTTAAGACAACAGCTTCATTTAGTACAGCAGCGATGACTCAGCTTTCACTCGTGCTATACCTTGTCCTACTGGCTCCTTCACTTACTGGAACAAGAACAATGGGGGTTTGCTGAGTAACTTATTCCCGAGTACAGTATTGCTCAGCATGAGTAAGACAGCTGAATTTGCCTTTTCATGATCATACCATTCTTCGTTTCTCAAAGCACATTCAATTAAAAACAAAAGCGCAGTTGCTTATAGCTGAGTGTCCTGAGGCATCCCAAAGGGAAAGGAAAAGTCCCTGTCTGGGTTCAGAGCAGACTGTGGACAAGGACCATGAGAAAACAGTGCAACTCCCATCCTAAAAGCATGCTTACAGTATCCAGGTGTGTTCGCTGATGCTTTGCCCGGTCACTGGAGTTGCTGAAAGCTTTCTGGCAGCCTGGATGCTGACACAGGTATGGCTTCTCCCCAGTATGACTTCGGAGGTGAATCTTAAGGTTCTCAAGCCTAGAAAATGCCTTGTTGCACCCTTCAAACTGAAAAAAAAAAAGTCATAAAAAATGGTTGTAAAGCAGTATTAAATAAACCATGTGCAGCCACAATGAGCACAGTGTAAGATCCAAGCTGGACATGTAATAAATCAACCAACATTCAAACATCTGTTGAAATTTATGGATGAAACACAACATTTTGTGCTGTTCATTTAATCTGTCACTGAAGACATGGTGTGTAGCTCAATAATAATACATGGGTTATAAATATCCCACACGTTCTGTCTGAAGTACCGAACGCTTAAAGACATGGTGTCAGTACGGAAAATCTAAAGAAAGAACAAGTGTTCTGTCGAGCTCTCTCAGATGTTAATTGGCACAGGAACCACTGTGGGCAGTAACAATTAGCTGCTACAGACAGAGCAGGAGGAGCTGCTTGTGGTGGGTAAAAACCTGGTTTCAGATGTCTGAAATGTGATACACTGAAGCACATGAGCACAGACTATTACAAGAAGACCTGATCCATCCGAAGATCAAACCAAAGGAACTCTGCTGTCATTCTGCACCCTCTTCTTTACTAGCTCTATCATTCAGATCTGTTCTCAGCATTTATGCAACCAGTAACCTGAGCAATTCTGATTTCTTAAGCACCCGTTTCATTAAGGAACTTGGTAATAAAATGCTGCACAGCATTCATAACAAAAGTAGCTGTTTCAAATTAAATTGGAATAAATAAATAAAGTTTCCAACTAATAGGCCAAGGAAAGAGTGCTTTGCATTATCTGCTGCCTTTCAGTGTTACAGTATTGCAGATGCCCATTCATCTGCTGTGGGGTGTTATTTAGGACGGGCTTTGAGAGTTAACCCAGGTGAGCACAAATACTCGTATGTGCACGTTCACGCACCAGCAAACCTGGAACGTGCACTCAGATACTTACGCATGCTCACAAATACTTCCATGCACACGTACATGTGGTGGTGTGTATGTCACTCTGCCCACTCTGCACTATAGCTTCATCACAGATTTTCTTGGGTCTATACAGATAGGAACTTGATTTGACTGTAATTCAGGACCTCAGAGAATTTACTTGAGAAACACAACTCGCTTCATCTTCAGGTCAGTACTAAGAACAATTTTTATAGACAGAAAATATAACAACCATTTCTGGAAGTCATATTTTTTTATATGATTCTTGCTCATGAAGAGAGAAATCCCAACCACAAAATTAACAAGTGCTTTGCCACTTCTTTCTGCTGAGTCAGGACTGTGTTCAGCAGATTTACATTCGCCACCTGTGGTTCTTTGGATGGTATCACAGAAATTATCCTCCTGCCCATCCATCACATTCTGTTTGTCACACACAGACCTCTCACACATTTTGATGTGTGCAAACTTCTGACTTGGAAGCATCCAGCATCGCAGGCAGAGGGATGGGAAGGGAGAGCAGATGGAGATGCCAAACACTGGAGGCACCTGGTCTCCTGGTACCTGATAAGGCAGTTTTGACAGCTGGTAGAGAAAGGCCCCTCACACCCTGCTCAGATCCAGGTGTGTCTTGGACATCTGAACAAAGTGACTTGTATTCTCAAGCCACTGCTTCATTTCACAGTCTGGGTTCCATCTCTGGATGCAGAACAGCTCCGCACACAGCAGATGAAATGCGTCAATGCACTCCAGCAAACAGATACCCCCACAAAGGGTTTCCAAACACTGCAAACTTCTGCCTTTCTCAGCCACTTACACTCTATGGTTTTTACCATCCTAAATATTTTTTCTGTACTGGGCAGATACCAAATGTCTGCATGGCAAATTTAGGTCTATGTGTACAGACAAGTATCTGATATGTATGTATTTTCATTTTTCCCCATCACAATCGTGCTGAAAGCTCCAGAGCTACCCAGACACCTACAGCCTAGGGCTCAAGAATCCTGGTCACAGCTCCCCTCAGAACACCTGGAGAGGGAGGGGGCACGTTTTGGAAGTGTCCAAGCCACCGAAGCTTAAAAAGAAACAAACTTTCTTTCTAGTCATCACTAAAAATCAGGCAAAAGATTCAGAAAGATGCAACGAAATATGCAAACGTGCCGAAGCCTAGGAAAAATAAGCAGTTTAGCAAATCCATACTTCCCCAATGACATTATTTGAAGACAACCTCTGGCAAATGGATTTAGTGTTTCCTCTTTGTGAGGAAACAATCTTTTCTTATCACTTTCTTTCTTTTCTTATCATTACCTTTCTTCACATTTCTCTGAACATTGTTGTGTCCTCACAGGTGTATCACTCCCTTAGAACTGACATCCCTTTCATTTTCAGTTCAGTAGACCTGAGTTTAACTCACTGATAGCCGGCTATGAGACAGCTGGAGATCAGACCCAGAGTCTACCACGTGATTGTGGCAGCAAGCTTTGCCCTTCAGCTGTCCATGTTCTCTCACTTGCATGTGCAATTCCTTGTCCCATACCTGAGCAGTGGCCCTAACACTATTACAAGCCCTTTTGATATGCTTCTCACTCTCAAGAGAATCCGCTCTCAAGGGCTCACAGGTTCAGACAGACAAGCCTAAAGAAAAACCTAGCTCAGTAAAACATTATACAACACCGTTCCTTGTTAATGGGTCCTCGGCAGATGTTATAGACTGTTGGCACCAGAATCCTCTCAGTGACACTCTACAACTTGATCGTTCTTGCCTCCATGCTATCTCAGGACTGGAGAGAGAGCTGTTAGTGCACAGAAGTCATGTCTCAGCTATTCAGTCACGAAGCTCAGTATGTTCAGCTAGCGGATTATCAGTCTTCAGCTTCATATCTACAGCCTAATGCAAAGTAGGAAAGTATGTAGAATAGTCCAAACTAATTAGGGGTCCAGCTCCATTCCCATTGATGTCAGTAGCAAAAATTCCAATGGCAAATGTCCTAAAACATCTAAACACAAGCTTAATTTGAAACACACGAGAGCACACATGTTTAAGAGTTTGAATTGGGACTTAAGGAAGAGAAGGAGCAGGCCTTACCATAAATGCTCAGAGCTACAGCAACACTTTTACTGCGGTCAACAGCCTTTTTTTGGTGCTAATGCACCACTCACTCACCACATATGCCTGGACTTCAATGGCTTTTTGTAATTACATTATTATTTTCTAAGTTTTATTAATTGTATTATCCAGCTCAGTTATGCTGGATAACTTAGTGAGGCAGTTGCGCTGTTGTGTCTCATTCAGTCTCTCACCACGTAAGGTGAGAGAACACATCAGCTAAGAGAATGATGTGACTAAAGCTCATATGTTCAAGGAGGCATGGCTGCTACAAGTAGGGTGGCTAAATGCAAAGGAAATCAGCAGAAAAGGAGTGGGAGTGTGAACCTTGCATGGGGCCGAGGGAATTCATTCAGAGCTGTAGAAAGGTCCTCACTTTGAAGGATTCCAGGAAAACCTCTGCTTCAGCTCTGTCTTGTTGGATCTGGTAACTGTGTCCCTTGTAGTTTTTCCCTACAATTCAACATGCGAGGACAGCACTGCTGGGACTCAGCTTCCTCAAAGTGTGATCATCCCTACAAGGACAAGGTAACTCCAATCTTTAGCCTGGGAAACTGTGTTGGTAATTCCTGGGCTTCACTGCTGTTCTCTAGCACTTGTAACCCTGCCATCTACCCCTACCATGAGGAGTGTGTACATACTTACATACGTAACAAATAAAACTATTCCAGGAGAAATGGGTTGCTCTTCCTCCTTTTCAAACAACCACCTGGAAGAGCCATCAGTCTTTCCAAAGCGCATCAGGATGGTGAGAGCTATGTGACCGACTCTGAAGGCTACTGACAGTATCTCCCAGACATCTGGCCCCAATCTGTCACTGCTTAATCCTACAATTTTAAACATTCTGTTGATGTTTGATGCCTGTGATAACAGCATCAACCACTGCATGAGCTTCAAAGTCTGTAAAAGTCAACATAGCTCTTGAAAAATTTCATCTCTTAAAAAATGATAATTATATCGCAGTTTGTACTTTTGTCTTTTCTGTGACACTGTTAATGTGTGCTTCAGGCACTGCTATGTGCATCCGAGTACAGACACAAAACAATGCCACATGACTGCGTGATGTAATTACTGGATTTTATAGCTAATGTGATTTTACAATCAGACTTCTACAAGGAAAAGAAGCGCTGTAGAAATGTACAGGACTAAATTAGCTCAATACCAGATGGAAATACGTACGCTGTCTTTATTTTACACTGCCGTCTCACTGGAATATAACTGCTGGAATATCAGGCATTTTAAAGGCATATTTATGAAAACACTAAATTATCTCACAGTGATCTAAACACATCACAATTTTCCTAACAAAACAATTTAATCTAATAACTGTAATTGCTTAAAATGTTTTTTTTTTTTTCTTTGCTTCCACATCATGCTCTGAATGCACCTGAGAATGCTGCCACGCAGAAATAACAGCATATCCCCATGAGGGCTTATATTATCAAATGTTTACCATTTTCATAAGCGTATTTAATCACAGTCATGTCTAGAATATCTGTCAGTGGTGCAGATCAGAAGAAATAAACTACAAACTAAACAGCTCAGACCATAAGGTGAAGCAATAACTGACATTTTCTTAGGAAATGAGTTATGACTGAAAAAGAGAAGCCTTCACAGTTGTAGTGCTAAATAGGTCCAGTGTGCCATTAGAGAAAGCTCATTAATATACACCTCTGCTCTCTGCTGCAAGATCTGTTAAACAAGCTGCCTTTTATTTATAGACCTAAAAGGGAAAGAGCAGGTCATATTGGCTGTTGACATCTCAGACAGCCTACAGATGGAAAACCCAAAACATTTCATTCCAAAGCATTTAATACTATCAATAGGAAATCTTATGTCTGGTCAAAACATCTACAAGCCTTACGAACATTGTGAAATGTTCTTTCTTCCCAGCTGATTACAAAATCAGGAAAATTTTATTGAAAAACACGTTATGTGAACAAGGATCCTGTGAGGCTTCTGGAAGGGAGGAAATAGTCACACCGCTCTTTAAATAGCATCAATGTTTTAAAGCACACTGAGTCTAATGCTGGTAACATGGCAGGAGGCGTATGAGGCTCCAATCTGGTATGAATGTCAGTAACTTAAGTATTCCAGCCTCTCCATCCAACACTAGAATCAAAATACCTGTTTTGGAGATTTGCTTTTTCTAGCAAACAACCATGGAAAATAGCTACAACGGGACAATGGGACCTGTCAATTTCTGTGGGGCTTTTTGGAAGTTTGAACAATTTATGCCTGCAATGTGTGACACTTCTTTGTGATATGGCATTTGATGGATACTCATTCCATTATCTGTATTATAAACTAGCAGTTTGGACTTCAGCAACAATTACGGTACAATCGCTGGCGTGAAGGACAAGAAAAGGTAAAAGGTTTCAGAGCAAGAAGAAGAAAAATCCAGGATTCTCAGCCATGGTACAAAAGTAGTGCCTCATTCTTGTCGTTGGCTTTTAAAGGGAATTACAGCTAATCGCGTGTCATCAACACATTGTACAGCAGCAGTTCTTCTGTCTATCTATCTACTGTTAGACTGGTTGCATATTTCCTGATTAATGTGAAACTGGGAAATACTAATGGACTGAAAATCCTGGAAGAGGATTTTCCACACACAAGCAGACTTCCCTGACTGCCAAATCCTACCTGTGAGCATCCCCTGACATGGGGTTCCTCTTTCTCCCCATCGCCACCTGAGACATGATCAGCCCTGGTCAGCTCCCACATCCTGAGCTCCC
Organism: Oreortyx pictus; assembly: GCA_036925125.1. NCBI lineage: Eukaryota > Metazoa > Chordata > Aves > Galliformes > Odontophoridae > Oreortyx > Oreortyx pictus. The sequence goes on along the minus strand of JAUPFR010000010.1, from coordinate 4,804,233 downwards.
CGAGGCTGAGGCTGCTCAGTGGGATGGGATGTGCCCCGTTATGGATCTGCCTGTTCCTCTCCCCTGAGCACACAGGCAGCAGAGGTTCGGGTTCAGGGTTTTGTTTTGTAAGGCGAGTATATTTGTGCTCCTCAGTAAATCTGGCATTAGACATGAGTTTTGCTTGTCCTCTCCCGAGGCTGCTGCTATCCTCATCAGTGCTGACTCTGAGTCTTAGCCTGTCCCAGAGTAGTGCTACAAGTTTTGGCTTTCAAAAGTCTTGCTCATGGAATTGTAAATTATCATGTCAGGAAAGGCGGGAATGCTGTCTGGAGCACTGAAATCTTCCTAGATTTATTTCTTCTAGAACCCATAGGTCAGGCACTGCAGTTAGCATTGCAGTGAGCCAGCAGAGCCAGAAAAAGCCAAAATATCTGGGAAACTATCAAAGCATCCTATCGTTTTCACAAGACCCTGTTGCCAGTGTAGAAATTCTTTCTTGTCATCCTTCTTTAATCAAGCAGAAGGATAAACATTTGTCAAAACAGGAGTGCTTGCATTTACTTGCTGCAACACACGAGAATGAACCAGCAAAGTTGGGGATATCTTACTATCAGAAGCATGACAGCCACAAATTTTGCCATAAGGTTTTGCTAAATATGTCATTTGGAAACTAAACAATTTTCTGAAACCTCATTACAGTTGGACTGAATGCAGTATTATGGCTTGCAGGCAAAAATAACATTGCACGGAGCAACGGTTTAAAAAACAGAATGCAAAATTCATATGGTTGTGTAATAAGCAAAGAAGACCCCTCTTCCAAAATCTACATGCCAGCCCCTTTATTTCCTCCTGTGTAATTGGGAAACTATTATGTACTGGGATTTTTGGAATAGCTTGCAACTTATGTGAAATTAAAGAACAACATGCAATCCAAGATTTGCCGCTGCAATATCTGAAGCCAGATCTGCTTGTTACTGGGACAAAATTAAGATTGAACAAAATCAATTAAAAACCTTCTCCAGCTGTGCCAGCAAGGAACTATAAAGAAAAGAAAAATGCTAGCTCTCTCTAGTTCTTCAAGACCTTTGAACAAATCATACAGCTTCCTACACAAAACTCAGAACTTTTCCTCTGTCTTGGTAAGTCACTGTCTTATCTAACTGTGAAAGAAAACATTTCAATTCCAGTTTGCACCTATTTACCCCTACCTCAACAAAAAAGTCACTGGAATTCTGTCTTATGCCCTTGCCTGTACAATCTTTGCCTTCTAGAGCACATTTTAGTCACGTTTCTAAGTAAGAAACTGTGAGTTACACTGCAAACAGATCTCTACAGAACAGTTCTCAATGACATATGGGATAGAACAGGCGCTCATAATTGACCTGCACGTTTGGAGTGAAGAGATAATTTGCTTGAAACACTGAATGCAGCACAAGGACTAATGGAGAATCCGGCATTGTTTATGCGAACTCACCAGTTGCAATTAAAAAGAAAAAAGAGCAGAGGACAACGGCAAGAAGGGAAAAAAAAAGTCATTACAAAAAGAAAAAAACCCACCCTCAAACTTATAGCTGATTAGCATAGCGTGGCATCTTAAAAGGCCAAAATACCACATGTGTGGCATGTTACAAAAGAAGATTAAAATAAAGGAAAAAATATCCAGAGAACCATGAAGTCTCAAAACATCTGGAGTTTTATAGTAACAAGCAGGAAAAAATCAAAAACATAATTGAAAAAAGTCCACTGTGATACATTATTATACAATGAAGCTTAATGGAATTGAAAGGAGAAGAGATGAAAAGGAAAATGGGGGGGGGAGGGAGGGAAGGAATAAAAGAAACAAGAAAAGGCATGGCATTTATATTCTAAAGATGTCACTGAGGGTTTTTCTCCCAGTTATTAAAAATTACACACCCTGCTTCTGCGAGCTGTTCAAGTAACGTGTTGAGCGCTCTCTTTCAGCGTCGCACTGCCGTGCATGCTGGGCAGCTCACCAACCCTTCTGTACCCAGAGTGGGGGCACTTCTCACTCCCGATTCTTTGACTGAGATCTGCAAAGAGAACGGCAGAGAAGCTGCCCGCCCTGGTTTACGCTCTGCAATGGCAGATTTGCGGCAGGACAAACACATAAATTAAGAATGTTTGCTAAAAACAATACACGCACTCAGGCAAACAATCTTATGCTGCTATTTTGGCATCGAGAACTAGAATCTACTTTAATTGAAGTACTTAGCATGTATTCGCTAATAAATGCTTATATGGAAGAGTGGAATAAAATTCTTCTCCTTTTTTAATGAATCAGTAAAAGCAGAGAAATAGCTACACGTTGTCCAGTCTGCCCTTGAAATGTGCTAATAGTGTGCCTATAAACAGAGTTTTCGATGCACCAAAAAGAAGTCTTGCATTAGATCTGTGCTCTGCTTGTCCCCCACCACGTAAGATCGAAGACCAGCACGCGTCAAGCCCAGCCTGAAACCAATATGGTGTAAGTCAGCTACAGTGAGTGCACAGTCCTGTTTTCAGCTGGGATAGATCCTCCCCAACTGCTATTTTTTTAATGCAGGGAAACTCATATCTTTTTAGGACCAATAGATATGGTTTATAGTAACAGTTACATCATCACAGCTCACAAAGCAACTCCTCTCCTCAGCAGACCAAAGTCAGGGGGAAACTCGTGGGAGAGAACAGATCTACAAGAGAAAATTTCTGGCTCCAGCTAACTGGAGTGGCCATGCACAATCAAGAGCTCTGTTAGAAAAGAACCAAGTCATCAGCAAAGTAACCCTCCACTCACTGTTGCGTTGTCTTTTTTGCAAACATAAGTTATTGTACATGGTTCAACACGGACCATGAATTTTCTCACAGCTCTTGTTTCACGCAACAGATCGCCTTAGAGCTGGATTTTTCTCTTGTAGGAGAAGCTTCTTTTTTTTTCCCTGCCCTTCTCGTAGTCTATCTGCATTTATTTCCATGTGCAAATAACAGAGTGTTTTTTCCAAAGTGTAGTTTCTGAAAATCAGTCCAAAAGGAGTGCCTTGGCTTGGTTACGCACAGCACTGCTGGAAGAGCCATGTTTTAATAGTTCTGAAACATAATTGCATTTTTGCACTTAGTAAATGACTGCCACGCTCCATCTAAGCTGCAGCAAGGCTGGTGCCTAAGCTCTGCCTGGTATATCCAAGAAAGCGCGACACAGTCCATCAGCAGCTGAGCTCACTCATGCTCCCTCACGTGTCCACATGTTCAGTGCATGAGCTCAAACAGTTACAGCACCTGATACACACCAACCTGTGAGGCCATCACGTCAGATTCTGTGCCTAGGACTCCAGAGAAGGTATTACATCAAGATTTTGCCAATGTAAATACCAAAGCCCATTGCTGCTGTTTATTCATGGTCACCCACCACATCCGAGCAAGCTGAACGTGCCTGAGTGTGGCTAGTGACGAAGCTCAAAGAGCCCTGCTCCAGTTTTAGGTGGTGAAGCTGCCTTCTGAAAGCTATTGTGAAGATGAGCTTTGTACACCAGAGCAGCCGACGCGGCAGCAGTGCCAGGTCCCCTCATTCTCTATAGCACTGTGGGATCCTCTGGATAAAAGGCAGTATAGCAGTGTTCTTTTCTGAATAGCACTTAATGTTTTCCCACAGTCTTATTGTTTACAGGGAGTTCAGCAAGGCACTTCACTAATTTAAAATAGATTGTATCCCACATGGGTGGATAACAATAACACATATTGGTGAATCATATGGCTCTCAAATGATATGTATGAAAAAGAAGTGCTACACATATTGTCTAAAATTTTATTGTGTGAAACCACAGCACTTAGCTCCCTACCAGCTGTGTCAACAATTCAGTGTAATAAACTATACAATTGTAGAATAACAGCAAGGTTAGTTCTGAAAAATGAAAAGCCAAGATTAAAATGTATGCCACGGGAAAATGAAAATGAATACAGAGGAACACCATTTCAGGTGAGAACGACCAGCCTTCCAAATGGTACGGCTTGACAAAGAGTAGGTTCCATGGTTGCCACCTAGAACCATAAGGGTAAATTGGATGATATGGATGAAGTGATTTTAAAAGGGGAGGAAGAGAAGGCTTTGATACCTGAGAGACCGGTGTGCTGCACTTCCACCGCATGGCCACAGCAGAAGCGCCCTAACTCACTACAGACCTCATGCGCAAGACCCTCTTTAAAAGGAAATGAGTTTGCTTCCCAGGTTCAGGTCAGGCACACATCCACGCTGACTCCTCCAGCACGTGCAATGAGGCTCCTGAGGACAATGCCCGAGGACATTGCTGACGTACCTGGCCAAGGGCAGCTGCGCACACAACGTCTGAAGCAGCCAGGCTCGAGGAACAAAGGGTTCACATTGAGCTGCCTCGCGTTAGTTTAATATGCTGCTAAATAAATAAATAAATAAATGGCTGAATAAAAGACATTTTCTTAGCTAATATTTTGAGGGAAAACTGGAAATGGAACTCAACGGAAATAGGTTTTAAATTGAAATGTTGAACCGTAGCCCAGAAATGACAAGAAAATTAAATTTCTTTTTTTTTTCTGAACCCCAATAAAAAAGTCTTAAACACTCTCCACAGACCACAGTTTTGAAAGAAATGAAATTATGTTATTGTCATGCATGATTATCCAACGTTTAGAAGGTATCTGCAGAGGTTTTCCTGAGAGTTATACCTCCGTCCCGTAACCTAGCAGGAAACCACAATCACTTCTGTACCTTACGTGAAGGGCTTTGAAATGAAAGTGCCTCAGAATCAAATACAAGCAGCTTTCAACATGTGCATTTAATCTTCCTAGGTTAAGAAACACCCTGTGGCCACCACACTAAAGAACTGAAAACGTAAATTGAAAAAATTATATCCATATGATTAAGTAAGATTCTTAAAGAGAAACATGTTGTTAAGTACTTCATTGAGAATAAAATGAAATGCAGTAAAATAGAAGCTATTTGGAATAAATCACTGACGCACATGCTTTCTATGCAAAATGGCAGTGTTTGGTTCTGAGTGGACATCTGGAGCCAATTAGCATTATGTTGAAAATAATATAAAATTAAAACGTTTCGTTTCAGCTTCTAAAATTAAATATAAAATCAGAGACCAATGTTGTGCTGGACAACTCGCCCTGTGACTCTGATAGCAAGAGTTTATTTTGTTTTTTAAGTTGTTCGTGCCTCCTATCAGTGTACCTGGAGCCCTGAGACATCCAGATACTACCTGTACACCAGCAGCAGGCAGAACGTCGTCTCTGAAGTGTGCTGCCGAGTCCTGCACTGCAGGTTCACATTGTGGAGGCCAAGGCCAAGCGTGGGCCAAAGCAGCTTGGGTAAAACAAGAAGAAATGACCCCAAACCAGAGGCAAAACACGGACCATGCCCCACTTAAACTTCCCAGAGCCTGAACAGATTTCAAATTCAACATCTGCACGCTGACTCTGCACCTCTTGGCTCTGGGGAGCTTTCGGGGTTTACGTGCTCAAGGTGCTGGATGACTTTGGGGTCTTCGTGCAGCCCCTTACGGTACGCTGAGCTCCTCTTAGCTGCTGCTGCTGACGGTGCTCAGCTCACCTGAGAACTGGTGTGGCCAACAGCGCAGCTCTCCCTGCTCCTATTGAGGTGATTCAGAGAAGACACTGCTTCTGCTGGGAGCTTGCCACTTCTGGGACGGGACAAAGGCTGAGCAGGAGACGCTGCTTTTCAAACCCAAAGAAAGCTCCTGCCCTTCCTGTCTCTCCCACATACAAACTCTAGCCCTTAAGACAGTCCTGGGTTTGTACAGCCCTTTTTCTCACTTCCCAGAGAAATTATCTAGGAATAAGGGTTTCTGGGGCTGTAACTCCCTATAACCACCCTCCTCCACAGCCCGGTCCTCTGCATCACTCTGAAAGGAAAGACAGCTGCCTTCAGCCTTGGACTTGCCACAGCTGCATACACGGCCCATTCTTCGTACTGAAGCAGAGCTGCTGCTCCCTGGGGCAGCCAGCCCTTGAGGCTGTGGAACCAGTGGGCACTTGCCCACATCACAGACTTCAGGGGAGAACTTTTCAATGTCCCATTTCAGCGCTCTGCTTCACACTGTTTTCCAGAAGTGACCTGTGAGTCAGAGCCAGGCACAGTAGCTCCTAGCAGCAATATTTCTGAAAATCTCTTAGCCTGAGCCATCAGCATCCCAAGTACACATTTGGACAACTCACACCTGGCTCAAGGAGTCCAACTTGCAGCTGGTGCCACACCAAACAACCCTGCTGCCCTTGTCCACCTACTAAGTGGCTGGATGAGCAAAGCTCATACTTTGTCTGTGTGTCATTTTATCCTTCACGCTTCCTGCCTACTAAAGACTGTGGTGCCTACCGATCAGGGACTGTGCCACACCAAGATCTTCATTTTCCTGTGAGATACAAGGCTGCTTTTGCAACACTTCATCCTGGTGATGCCGAATTGCCAGTGCAGTTCTGCTCAAGTAGATGTGTGCAGCCCCATGTAATCCTATCAGAGGCTCAGAGAGGTCTCTTTTAGCTCAGCCAGCACAATTTGGTTCCCATGAAACCCAAGCTAACCTTGCTGTCATCTGCTGTCAGACTCACAGAGTTCCACTGCCTCCAGCACTTGATGCTGTTACTTCACATGAAAATGACAGCATGGATGGAAATCCCTGCTTAGTTCCACTCGTGGCTCCATTCTGCTTTTAGAGCCCCCTGAGTTCATCCATCACTGGTGTAAAGCCCCCAAGCCATTGGGGAATCAATCAGGCCTTCCTGCAGAAGACGAGCAACAGAAACACTAGAAAGACTGCCAGGCACACAACAATCTTCAGGTAGTTCGCTAATGTCCCTGTATGCTTTCCTCAGCATTTGAAACAAAGCATCACACAAACAACCAGCATTTACCTTATTTTACATTTATATTATAGAAAGTCTGAAAATAATCTCCTTATAGTATGATTTATCTCCTTTCTGATGTATTTGGGAATATGCCAGCCTTGCCACCTGTTCCTGGACTTCCTTTAAGGTAGCCCCTTCTTTCAACATGAAACACAAATTGGATGTGCACAGGCTTGCTCCTGCACTTTGCAATGTAAACACCTGCACATATGTTTTAAATAGCCTCACACCTCCATATGTAAAATTTCAGACACCTGTGAATGGCTTTAAATAGCCCCACTGGGTTTTGTGGATGGAGAATAACTTCCAGGTGTAGATGAATAAGGTTATTTCAAGGGCAACAGAGAGCCTCCAACGTGAGTTTATATAATACTACATTTCCACATTTGAAGCAACAATTTAAGCATTTGCCTTTTCTGTGACTCCTTAGTCATCTACACAACAGGGACATAAGTACATGTGTACTGCTCTGAATTGCACTGAGCCTTAATTCTTTGAGTTTGAATTCACTAAAGCATTTTGAGATCTTCGCCCTGAGTGTGTGTTCCATGAGCAAGAATATTCTGAGACTTGTTCTCCAAATAGTCACACAGGAAATGCTAATTTCCACTGGCTTTAAGCTACAGGGTTTTGTTCTTCTTCTGGGAAGAACTTCATTTCCACGTCCCTGTTTTAACACTGAAAAGATTCTGTTTTCATTCCAGTTCTACCACCACCTTCACATCAGATCACCACAGATGATTTCCTCTTCTAAAATGTTAGCCCGCTTTGGCCCAGCATTTACTCACACTATGGCCACTATGCTCTTCTATGTGAATAAAGGAAACACTGAACACATCTGCAGTGTGCTTCTTTAACTCAATTCAGTGGAGCAAGGAAGATTTGGAAGGATGGAGACAAGAATAATGACCTCTGGGAGGACAAGACCAAAGCATGACTAAGTTGCAGGGCAAGGAAAGACATGCTGCAAACAGAGAACATCCAATGATTACAGGTAGCATGCGAGTCAGTTTAATGGTATCACTCTCCAGCTTTCACATCGGGGCCACCAAGAAAAACGGAACAGTGCAGAAAAACAAGATAGAGAAGTGCTGAGCAATCTGTGTGGCACACTGCACCCACTGAACAGAAACTGATTTGAAACTAGAGCCTGGGATGGGGCAAAAAGAAATCATAGAAAGAGTATGGGATTCTCACTCTACTTCTGGATTCTGCTTGCACTGAAGAACACATCACCAATTTTGATGTGTGAATCCAGTTCAGCTTAAGAGCAACCAAGTCTGTGTACCTAAATACCCCACATCGAGCAGCACAAAACATACCCCATTTTTGTCATTATTTTCTTTGGTTCTCCATTGACTTTTTTTTTTTTTTTTTTTTTTTTTTACCATGACTAACAGATGATTTTCCCTCAAAACTTACCATGACAAAATCACAGCTCTTAAACATATGAGTACAGCCCGCAGGCTCTTTGAGTTAAAGCAAGCCCTGGCACAATAACAGCATGGAGGATGTACTCAGCCACAAAAGATTACACCAGCAGATTACCACAGACACATTTGTCACCCTTCATAGCCACATGCGCTGAACTTTGGCAAGTGACGCCAGCAGCAATAGGAAATGACCTTCCACCAGCACACAGGAAAGGTTTGGCCAACTGAGAAGGGCCTCTGAGAGCAGCGAGCAGAATCATCCTCTCCCTTAGGTTGGCCTTCTCTGCCAATCAGCTGAAACTTCTTGCTGCTTGGCAAATGAATCAGAGATGTGGCTTTGCTCCTTAAGGAGTTAAGGACCTCGCAACTGTTCCTTAAGTCCCCTTCCCCTGTGTTAGACTCTGTTTTCTCAGCATATAAAATGTTCTTGGCATAGAGCAGAAGAGAGAAGTATATTCACACTGTCATGGCTGAAAGTATACTTTCCCACGGCAGCATCCGCAGGGAATATTTTGTATTCTCTCTCGTCACCTTGGAGACCCTGTGCCAACCTGAAGGCTAGTCACAACCTCAGCTGCGACCTCTTAAAATAAACCACAGAAATGCCACGTAGTCGGGCAGCACAGACTGTTCATCCGGCCTGCTATGGCTTCACGCTGCCCTCTGCTCACTTCTCAGGATCACTGTATCGATCTGGATTACCCTTGCTGTTTATATCCCATCTTTCTCCCCTGCAAGGAACACAGTGAAACGAAGAAGGATGTAAAAACCTGACTGGAGCGTAAAGAAGAAGTCTGTGACACAGATCTTTGCTCTTCCAGACAGTGAGAAACCTACCCTGGGGACAAATGAGAACAGAAAGATATTTTCCCCTGTGCTGTTTCTGAACTGCTCTGATTCCACCAGCACAGCTCCCTTCAGGCAGGATGCTGAGCTCTTTGCTGAGCCATCAGCAATGGGTCTGCTCTGAAAATGGCAGTATGGAAGCAGCAGCATCTTGCTCCAAAGGTCTGCTCTGCTCCTTGTGTGTAAAAACAGTTCCTGAATTCCTGGTTTCAGCACAGACTGCCTGTCAGCTGCAAGGGCAGCCAGCTCACTCCATGGACCTTGAAAGCAGTCAGGGCTCAATGGCAGCACGGAGCAGCTGGAGCTCCTGGCTGGATTTGACCAAATGAACTTTCTTACAGTGATGAAGAAGGAGCAGCTCAGGGCAAGCATACTGCCAAGTTCGGTGAAGGAAGAAATGGTTCTGCTTTGACCAAGAGCATTTAATTACTGAATCCTTTTGCCTGTTGTTCTGTGAAGTCACTTCTTCAAAGTTTATTCGGGTGCTAACTCACAGCACTGCCCGCTTCTGGAGATAAACCCACAGGCAAATAGTCCAGCAGTGCAAAGAAAAAAAAAAGCAAAGCCCACTGGTACCACGCACAATATCAAGAAAGCTAAGCTCTCACCACTTCTCCTGGGATACCCTCCTGCCTTTCTCCCCTCTATTTCTGGAGCTGGGACTCTTAAGAAGAAAGTTGACACAGCTGTCCTAGACGCAAACCCAATGGCACTTCATCTGATATCTTAAAGTGACAACAAACAAACAAACCAAAGCGTTTTTATGCCAAACACAACAGTCCAGCTCCAAATACACACTAACATTTAGGGGAGGATGGGATCTGGAGTCAGGGACCACAGTAAGTTAAAACTTTTTTTTTTCGGTTGCTTTTAATGCCAACTGAGAAGTTGTGAAAAACTGATAAATTCTAAACCCTATGCATAACATAATACTGGCCAAATTTCATGCCCTTCCAATGTTGGTTGGGTGTTCTGCAATGTAAATGGCAACAATAGTGATGATAAACAAGATAACAAAGACACGTGATTCTGCGTAATAAAGAAAAGTCACTATGGTCCACGTTTTGCTGTTGGCCACTGTTCAATAACTGGTAATTTAGCCACAAAGGAGCTTATTGCTATGCATCTGCGATCTGTCAGAAACAGTTCTCAACTGAAACATACAGTTACTGCTATTCTTTGATCTGCTGTTGTGTATGGGACTTTATACTCTGTTTGTGAGCACAGCACTCCTAACTGGAAAAGTGTGTGCTCTTGTAACACGACATCTTGTGATGTCGTACTCTGCTTCACTTAACTGGTCTTTTATTTTCCTTCACTCCTTTAAATAGACACCACCAGCATGCAACACACGTTATACAAATTTCATCCAGTATGAAAACCAACAATGATAACAAAAACAGAGCCCTAAGAAATGTGAAGGCTTTCACGTGTCAGAACCTAAACAAAACTCCTTCAGATTTTAGTCCAAGATTTAGATAATGATGTTCTAATTAATAAAAGCCATCCAATCTGTTTATCTCCCTCCTGTAAGGTTTCTGATGCGTCCCTTTTCTCTCCATCACTAGTTTGTTTGAGAAAGAAGCTGAAATCAGCTGAAGAGAGCACAAAGAATTCTTCCATTAAAACACCTTTCAGATCAACCTAAACCACACTACGCTTCTATGCAGTGGCTTCAAGTATGCTTGAAAAAAATCTAAGAATTTGTTCTTTTTCTTTTTTTCAGTTTGCTTTTCTTGTTTGTGTTTTCCAAGTTAATTTTGTTGGCCTAAAAGGTCAAAACCTTGTTTTGTTTTGAATGAAAACGTAGATTCTGGCAATCATTTCTGTGCCAGAGGATCTGGGAGTTGGCATAGGAATTCAGCCCATTGTGTGAATACCTCTTAAGTGCCTGTCCTTGGTTTAATTATCTCACTTCCCTTTGACCTAGTAATTCCTATTTCAACACAAGTATTTTATGGATTTATGTGTAAAAGAGGGAAAGAGAGATGTACGTACTTTTGAATCCATCCCAGTATGAAGCAATCATTTCCAATTAGCATGCCCTTAGATGAATACAATAAGCTAGTGTTTTTCATTTCCAATTTGTTTTGTTCCGTGCAAAAGGAATTAAAGAGATAAAGGACATACAAAGACTGGTCCCAGATGCAGACGTAAAGCCAGATTTGTTAATTGGTATGTTAGAAGGGCCAGGCTAGCCACCATTTCTAAGGCTTCAGATTGCTGTTTTCTAATTGTATCAATTTTTCTGCTTTTAGTTTAATATTAAACAAACTGATTACTTGAGATGGCATCAGAAAAACATAACTGCACCCCAACATTGCTCTGTGATCACTAGACATAATGGCAAATAATACCTTATTTTAACCATCACAATTAAGGGAACAAGATGCACTAAGTAAAGACTTTTTTCATTGCGCTTCAGGAGAGAAACCTGACAGCATTAGGTATGCAGTACTGCACGTTACTGACCTGTGGGCCCAGCAGCAGCAAGCAGGCACTTTGACACCAACAGGAATTGCTGCCACCATTTGCGACCCACTTTTGTTCAGCTAATGAAAGTGTTAGCAAAGCCATGCTGTGAACCAGAGCAGTGATTTTATCAGAATTAGAAAACATTATTTTTAACAAAGATTTATTCAGTTCAAAGTGTAGAACCCACAAGCACAAGTAAAGGAAAGAAGGGAGAACAGCATTTAAACTCTGGAACATGAACGAACAGACAGGGAAGAATTTTTTCAACCACATGTCCACTGCTGTGCTTCATATGTGCTGTGAAATGATGCTTGAAGTACTGCAGGACCAAACCAGCCAATGTTACTGGGCAGTAAGCAAAAGCATACACAACTGCAACCAAATTTTTCAGGCAAACACCATCTCTCCACTGAAACCACAGCCCATTTTAACACTGTTCCTTGTTCATCCCCATGCCACTGTGTCCCGTTAAAGCCTGACTTGTACCTCAGTGGAGCAAGGAGACTTAGTAACATAAAAGACTCTCTCTCAAAGTTGTTATTTCCATTACCATTTCCATTCATTTTCAAAAGCTCACGTTTTGACTGGCACACAGGCATTCATAAGCAAATTTCAGCATGCGCTTTAAGAAACGTGACAATAAATCTTCTGTTTATACCTACAATAATATGCACAAGAGTCTTCATGCTATGGTCAATGCAATTGAATGCATCTGCCTTCTTAAATCCCCCACAGTTCCACAGAAACAAAAAATAAAATGTTAAACACTGAGCATTTAGGAAGCCAAAGGCAGCTGAGAGAAATCAGTACTGGATTTGCCTTCAAAGTTGCATTTTAGAATATCTAAGACAATGTAGGTATGACATCTAGTAGGTGCAGATGAGAAATGTCTGCTAAATGCTGAAAAAGAGTTTCTTGAAAATGCTCATGCTTCCAGACAGTACCACATGGGGATACAGAACATCTGATTGTGAGCAACATACCGTGCATCCCTAGTATTTGCTGAGAAAACCAAGTAATGCTTTCTCCTCAGCATCACCTAAAGAGTAAAGCCAAATTATCAAAGGCCAAGAGGAAGAAACTGTAAGGAGGATCTTAATTTGTAAAAATTATAAATAAAAAGAAAAAATCACCCAGCAAAGCCAACCTATCTCTGCCTTCTCCACACGATGCCCCTTAGCACTGGAAATTAGCCTTGGCACTTGTGCAGGATGAGTGTTTTTTTGGCTACAGCGTAACCTAGATGAGGGCTGGGAGGAGGTCAGCAGACAGTGCTGAGTGCCCTTTGCCATTCCCTGCTGGGTGGGTACACATCCACCAGAATTTCTACCAACCTTTAATTTTCTCGTTTTGTTTTACCTTTTCTCCCTTTCGTGGTTCCCAGAACCGAATGTTTTTGAAGAGAAGCAACAAGCTGTCCAAAGGTAACTCCAGCTCTGGGTTCACTGAGCTTTGGGCTGGCAAGTTTCTACTTTTTTGTTAACAAGACAATGGGATGGGGGAGCAGTGTCAAACAGCCAGGACAGCACATGTATCTGCAGTTAAGCCTCTCCTTTGCCTAGAAAGAAACTGATAATACTAAATCATTTCCACAAATCTCCGTCTTCTCCTGTGCTATCTTAGAAGTGTGAAACAGAGAAAAAAGGTGCCATAGTTCCACACATCTGATGTCTCAGAGGTGTCTCTTAGCCACCGGGCAATCTCAGCTGTCTTAGCAGAGCTGTGTGCCATTTCACTTCTTTGATTTTAAAACAATGATTTCTCATCACTCTCATTCAGCATTCTTCCACGCTCCCTCACCCCTTGGCAATGACAGCCCCAGCCAAACAATGCCCATTCTGTGCTGCTCTGCTCCCCCCTCCTCTTCAGCGCTTCCTTACCCTTCCTCTTCAAGCAGCTTCCTCCCAGAGATACCTGAGGAGCTACCAGCTGGCACAGAAACAAGCACAGAGTGGGTCAGTGAGAATGCTTCTGCTTTGTCAACATGTGGAAGAATGGGAAAAATGGGGACCTGACTCTGGCACTCTGGTTCTCTTCTTAGGTCTGACCCCGAGATTCCCCAATCCCAAAATCCTCTCACTGTACAGAAAGTGTGTTCTTATATATGTCCAACACATCACTCAGGAGATGGGATTTCTTTATCCTAATCAACCTTCTCTCGAGCTCATCACTGGTAGCTGGAAGAACAAGCTGTGTATCGATCATTCCCAAATACATCTACAAAACTACAGCATCTGTAATTCATTATCCTTCAGGAAAAGCCTCTAACGTTAGCTACGCAAATTAACATGGTGAATCCCTACACTCACACAATCTGCAGAACAAAGTTTGACAGCTGACAGTGGAGGACAGTTGCAATGGGATGCCAGAAGGCTGTCAGCTTCCTGCCAAGAAAAACAGGTATGGCAGCAGCATAATTTGTGCCTAGCACATCCACTTGGTTTGCTGAAGTACTGTGACCACACACAGGCTAAAAATTTCCTTGCTTGGTCTTTCTGGTATGCACCTCTATGGCCAATTTTTTTCATTTTAAAAACCATCTGAAGTTGTATCCCCAAGGGTGCAATAGGAATCTTGAATTAGCCATGACAAATCTTGAAAGGATGAGATCAGTCAAAGTGGGAGGTACGAGAAGTGTGGTTGTAAGCTTCTTGAGTGTACAAACAGTCTGCGACATTAAAAACACCTTTTGAGACTGTAAAATTCATTTTTCTGGATGCAGGGAGGAAAAATTAGTCCTGACACCTCGGCTCACTGCTTCAGTTTGTGACATTCCACATCCAGAACTCAAGTCTGAAAGAGGAATCATCTAACAACCTGGAGCTCAGCACCTTCACAAGAGGTAAAGGTGCAACCAGGTTTTCAACAGCATAGGTACAGTGAAATGCAGAGGACAACCCAGCAGTTGAATTCATAACATGCCAACCAACCAATCCAAACCATTTCCTGCTGCTTAGGTCCAAAAGGTGTGCTCAGACATGGCATGAAACTAACCTCACCCGTGCAACAATATGAGCAACATTAATCTGTTCTGGTCCAAGGTCTCAAACATTAGTGAGGCTCATTTGCAAATCTGGACATATATTTAGCATATTTTTTTTCTTAACAGCATTAATTAAAGCTGGTTAAAAATGTGAACTGATGTTCAGAAAATAAATACAGGTATTTTCTGCCACAGTTTCACCATAAAACTGGAGACCAAAATCTCAGTTTCAAAATGAGGGACTTAGCAAAACAATTAGCAAAAATATAGAATTCTTTTCACAACAAGAAATTAAATGAAACAAATCAAAAGCACCCAAAAATATTTAATCATGTAAATATGAGATGTAAATTTTCATCTCAGCTAGAAATCCATACCTCATATGAAACAAAAAAAGAAAAAAAGAAAGAAAAAAGCACAAAATGAAGGCAGATGTGATGGGTGTGCAGGACTGAGAAGGCAAGAAACCACGCATCCATGACTATGCTTTCAAACCAGAAGCTTTAATATTGCAATGGCTTAAGCGGTAACTGCAAAATTCCTTGCTTTCTTCCCTGCTTTCTCCAAAAGACAGAGAGAGTGTGTGAAAACTGGATTCTAATCTCTGGCATCTTCTACAAGACCAGATGCATTAAGTTGAATGACCTGGCCCAAGTTGCAATCAGTCTTCCTATAGTCTTTCTATGTATGGCTACAAGCCATTAATTGCTTCACTCTATCCTGCTTGATGTTTCCATTTCAGTTGTGAGGAAATACATTTCCGTATCTAAAAAGCTGGAAAGCTGTGCTGGAATCCTTCAGGTTGAGAGACTCTATATGCTGTGAATATAATTGCTCAATATGCACAGTAGCCACTGTTTAAACAAGAATTTCTTAGCTAGTTTTAATTCTTTGTAATACTCAAAGGCACCAGGAGATGTTTAAAGCTGTTTTGGGGCTACAGAGTACTAAAACAGGGAAAATAAACTTTCTGAAACAATTAGATTTCTATTCTACTCGTCACTCGCTTGCAATCTGAAAACAGGCCCGTCAATAAACCAAACGTAGCTTAAATAAGAAAAGCACTATGCTCTCAGGCAGGAACCCTGTGTGCCAAATAATAGCTTGCAGTAAATTTTTATGAGCAAGTTATAAACCCCAGAAAAATGGAGTTTACAACAGAACCACTGGAGGACTGTCCCTCCAGCAGCACTAACACATGCTGCTGGCTCCGGCCTGATGAAGCCTTGCCTCGACTCTTCTTCCTCTCCAACACCAACGCGATCAACACAGCTTTCCAGAGTGACTAAAGCCAGCAGTAGCATCAGTTCCCTGCTCCTCTGAAAGGAACGTGTCCTCTACCAGCACTGCTCTTGGCACTGGAGTACAACGCATGTGTTACCTGCCGAGGGGCGCACCCTGCTCCACATGCCAACCTCCACAGCTTCCCTTGGGGACCATCTGCATCTGAGGTTTGTGTTTTACACTGTGAATATCAAGCCTACTGTTGGCCTCTTTCTGCCTTGGCAGTGAAAATGGGAATCCTTATTTGATGATTCTGAGAGATGACTCTGGAGAATGGAATCCAGAGGCAATATTGTGAAGGATGGTATATTTCCATAAGGCTTTATATAGATAATATACAGACTACTAGTAAATAAAGGATGGCTCACCTTTTACGATGGTTGAGGCCTGACAGTGACTCCACTAGGAAGGGATCTCCAACAAGAGACTCTTCCCTGGTGGTGGTCAGCCCTTAAATGGGGTCTGGGAGAGGTGGAGCCAGACTCCACCCCTTCCAGTCACACAGGTACACTGCCTTCACCTGTGCTCCTGCGGCTGACTCAGTGCTCGCCTCAGGTGATCCATCAGTGGTTCAGGACATCATTCAACAGTTCCTATACAGAAGGACACTGGGCTATTTCATGCACCAGTGGCTGTCTGTAGGACTCGTAGGCTAGCAGCCTCAGACCAGGGGTCTACGAACAGAAGTGGAGATTCAGAAGAGAAAGAGAATTCCAGAAAGAAAAATACAGGGTCTAACCACATAGCCGATGAGTATTCATTACATAATTACATTGGCTGCTTCTTCAACTTGTCAATATAAAAGCTATAGTGGAAATACACTAAGTTTGTCCAACGGTGTTGAATGGAGGACCTTGTCACCACACATTTCTCCTTAAATGGAGAAAGGTAAATTTGGGTTTGTAGCCACAGACCAAAAGTAATACTTCATGAAGATAATCTCTACTTAGAATGTAAGCCTGAAAACAGAACTCTAAACGAAGCAAAATCAAAGACAGGCACAATGGCAACAGCAGCGGTCAGTGAGAAGACATAGGTTTAAATGCACCTGGAGCTGTGGATCGGATTCAGAAGCACCATGCTGCTTATCAATAGGTAACACAGAGATGGGTGGAAAATACATCAGAGCTACACATCACAAAACCAGGCCTTCAAAGAAAACAGCCAAGCGTGAAATAAACCTATCTTATGGGGAAATGGGAACTGCAGTCACATGAAAATTCTTCTCAGGATCCACGGCAGCCTGCGTTTTCCTTCCCCATCTTTGATTCAAAATGACATTTCCTGAACATAAGAACATTCCTGAACATGTTCATATCGTTTAGATTTTTCTGAATGTTTCTAAAAGGATTCCCAGAAACTTTCATATATTTCTGCATTGTTTTCCTTTCCTACTTTTCTCCTCTATTTCTTTCTTTCTTGCTATCTGCAAGATATCTCCTTTTCCTTTTTTCTTTTTTTTTTTTTTTTTACTACTGGAAAGAAACTAAGGAGAGGCAAAAAGAGAAAAGCTGTATTTTTCATTGGGCAATTAAGACATTTTCTGGTCAGGAAATGCCGAGCTCTTACAAGAAGCACTGCCTGGCTCTGGTGCCAGCTCTGCGACCTCCTTTTGCAGAGAATGGGGACTTTCTACAACATCACCCTGTTCTCCTCATCAAGTTTAACAGCAAGCTGGGAGCATCTTCCACAACCATCCCGTACTTGTTCTGTTTTGTCATCACAATGAGCTGGTATTATTCCCCTCATACAGAACAGCATATCTAGCTTCAGAGAAAAGCAAACACAGTTAATGGATTAATGCCAGCTGTCACGACTGCTCTTTGAAACCTGTTTGACAAAAGCAAAGTCACTGTCATGAAACAGTACCTCCTTCAAGACTTCTGTGGTCTCTCTGCTAACAAACACAATGACAGTCGAGAACAGCACAGCCTACAAGAGCACTCTCTGCTTTCTCATTGTCTCCGTACATCCTCCATGATTTAATTACAGATTTTGGCTCCGCTTTGATTTCAGTTTATACTAATGATACTTGATTGACAGTAACTTAAGAAAAATCACAAACTTATGTTAAATTACCAGGTTATTTATGTATTTTCTGCTGTACTGATAACAATGACTTCAGGGAAACATATGGAACAAATAACAGGATATTTAGAAATCAGGAGTTTACAAGAAATTGGAAACAACTTGATATAAACCATTTAAAAACTATATTGTGCTTCATTAAAAAAATATATATATTTACCTAGTCTGTCTGGTATTACAGGAAACAAATAAGAGAGAGGCACTTGCAATTGTAATTGAAGTGACAACATATTTCATGGTAGCTGGAGACTTCAACTATCTCTAAAGACTGGATTCACTTTAAAACTACGCAGCCCACTCACATCACTGTCCAATTTCAAAATGCGTCTAATATTAGGAAGAGCTGGCAATACGTTCCTCAGGCCAGAACAGGGCTGTACAGCATTAAGAAGCGGTTGCATTTGATTATCCCATTGTTAGATGGCAGCCTGTAGGCACAGCTGCACAGCTGCAGGGCATCGCTCCTCAGGGCGTAGTGCTGGGCTCCCAGGGGCACAGCTTGGCCTGATCTGGCACACAGCTTCCCACAGATGCTGGGACTGCCCACAACATAACACGGTGCCAACCTCCCTGGCAAGTCCCATTGATCACCGAGCACATAAATAATGAACGCGGCAGAGAAGTCAATGGCAATGAAAGAGCACTGACGTGGTGTGGCACGAGAGAGATGCCGTGTGAATCACAGAACTGTAGGGGTTGGAAGGGACCTCTAGAGATCATCGAGTCCAAACCCCCTGCCAAAGCAGCTCCCGGACAAGGCTGCATGTGAGATGAAGCAATAATACACTGGGAAGCTAATAAATATCTTGGGCTGAATACAAAGTATGAAAAAGCAGTTTATGTGCTCTGTCATTATCACAAATGACAAATTACGAGATAACAGTACCACTATGACACTGGCAAACCATTGGCTATGCCCACAGCACTAGCTGAGATGTGCTCCCGTGCATGGAGAGCAGTCCTACAGCTCCAGGCGCAGACCTGCACTTGGGTATTAAATCCACAGCACGGATTCCCACCATGGTGCCGTGTGCTGCAGCTGGGCACTGCCATAGGAAAGCACTAGAGAGTCCGTGTCCTGTGCTGTAAAGTTAGAATGGAAATAAACTCACTGTTTATGATACGGACCTAGCTCCTGGCACTGTGAAAACAAGGTACATTCCACTCTAATTATTTCTAATTACCATGATTTAATGTGTAAATATTTGCAACACACAAACACAAAAGTGCTTCCATACTATTAGCTACAGACACGTTACCAGCTGCAAGCATGCTCTCTATGCCTTTGCAGTGCCTCCAGATACAGGCCACAGAGCACAGCTCCTCAGCTGACGTCAGCCCTTTGAAGCGAGGGGCTTTCTTGTTTTGTTGAGGCTTTCAACAGATAGTTGAATGGGAACCAGTGTTGCTCCAACATCCCAGTTTACACACACCATCTTCCCATGGATCTTTGTTTTATTCTTTCATTATTGTTTTCCACAGCTGTTGGACACATCTAGCACTGTGTAGCCTGAACCCTACCTACCCTAAATCTGCCTTTGCCTTGTCTTGAGTGCTCTCCTGGTACTTACTGCTCTGCCTCTTCTCCATACTGCTTACACTGTGTGATTCTAGTACACTGGGCAACTTAAACTGATGAGACAGAGGCCCCCTGACAGTAGAGCAGCCATGAGCCAAGCATGTTCTTCTCAACTTGGACCCACTTCTTGGTTAGTCAAATCTGCAGAAAGCGTCAGAGATAAACGCTGGCGTGGATGTACAGGCAGCAAAGCAGAGAGTGTCACTGGTAACAACCGGGACTTTGGCTATCATTTGTAGAAGCTACACTGGATGGCCATGGAGACAACAACTCCCAGGGTTAAGGCACGCCTTTGGAACAGGGACAGTTTTTAAGGTTGCCCCAAAATGTCACAAACAAGTTTTCCACATCTGCCAGCCCTACACCTCAGGTGGGTGTGCCAGAGCAGTTTGGCGGCATGAATCCACGTCCACAGAGGACAGATTTATTGCCTGAATGCACAGACTGCCATTGGCCATCAAGCCATCCTCAAGCTGTAATGATTCTCAGCCTCCTTCCACTTACAGCAGTCTATCGTAGCAGCTGAGACACTGCATGCAGGCACAGTGCTTGAACTCACTATCATGTCTCCTGAGGCATCTTGGGCAATAATTTATACAGCTCTGAATACTTTTATATTATATAGTACTGAGAGCTTGAAGGAAAACCAAACCAAATGAAACAAAGCAAATGTAGACAATGAAGAGCCTGAAAAATTAAAATAGCCTCAAAAATTGAAGAGCCCAAGCTGTCCCCCTAAATGACTCATACTGAAGAAGCAGCCTTGTTTATAAGGCTAGAAGAACAGTAAAAATATGGACAGACATAAGGAAACAGCAAGCTCTCAGGGGATTCAAAAGTTACCCAGTTTTTCACTTAATTCTCATCTCTCACTACAACTTAAAGGCACATAGCTAGCCCAAGCCAGTCTTCCTTTAGGGAGAGAGGAGGCAGAGGCTGAGACACTGTCACCCCCTCATCAGTTTTTCCTTCTTCTCTCCCAGGGCTGAATCCTCCTTCCCAAGACGTGACACAGACCCTGTTCCACATCAGAGGCTGGAGAGGAGCAGGGTGAACTGGGCAGGTCACACGATGACTGGGGATGACAACAGCCTGAGTCACTCCCATGGAATCTTCTTGTCCACTCTCACCTCAGAGTTCACAAGGCTTTTGCAAAGTTGAAATCATGTTTTAAAGAACAGCAATAGCAAACCTAAGTTTGCACGGGGGACTGATGATACCCATACACATCCTTCTCCTTTTGGGTAAATACACGCCCTCCTGTTAGCCTCCTTATTCATGCCATTTCCCCAGCAGGCCTTCTGCAAGCTGAATGGAAGTTTCATTCTGGGACTAACAGACCTCAGCCAACTGAGCAATACATAATAATAAATAAATTGAGAAAGCCCTGGAGCAGCCTGCTTAGTCATCTTATTAAGAGTTGCTAACACTTTCACAGTGTTCAGCAAGCCTGAGTCAGTCACCCAGTCCTGTGAAAGACATGGTTTTCTCATCAATAACCCTCTGCAGAAGTGCCAGAATGTCACAGCCAGAAAGAAGCTGCAGAGCAAGGAGCTCCACTCTGACCTCTCCCACCTGCTGGACAGCACTCATAAGGCTGTCCTGCACTACAATTCCAATCTGCTTTCAAAAATGAGCAATAATTTTTCCCTTTTTATGCAAAATAAAGGAGATGGTGTAAAGTTAAAAAGAAATCATGCAGTAAGCCTTAAAGGGCTTATATTTCCACATGGTTTGGGGAGAAATTTCTGAACAGCTTCTATAATTCTTGAGATTTTGAGTCACTTGGTCATGCCGTATCTGACCAGAAGTGTTCATCAGAACAAACAGTAACCGCATATCACAATGGTAGTAATAAATATTATTGGACATACTTTTTCAATAACCTTATACATGTTCTTTAACAAGCCTCCATAACACAGAGAACATATGAGCCTTGCTAGCATATACTGTACCGCAAGGTAGTTAAAAATATATTGCATTTATAAACTATGCACAACTTTATGAGTCTCCAGCTATAATTTCATCATAGCACAGTAATTGGAAAGTCTGCATAATTCTGGAAGGATATGTGTTTTACTTAAAAGAACACTATTATTGCTAATTGGATACCAAGCTTACATTGTAAATCAGAGCAAAGTATGGGCTCTTAATTACAAACTTTTTTGAAACAAGCACTGTATGTCTTTACATTATTTTTGGCTAACAAGTGACTTAAACAACCTCGGTGCAACAAAGTCCATAAATCTTTTTTCTTTAGCTGTAGCCGATGAAATGTTACAGGATAAGAATGTGTGTTCCCAAGGTAAATATCTGACTTGGCAGCCCCATCTCCTCCAGTGAATCAAGGTAAAGGGGGTATGTAAGTGACTGGCACTGGCACAGACCCAAGCAGAACAGGTAAAAAGTAGAAGGCTGGTATTAACTTATGTAGCATGTTGCAGCTTAACACGTTTTAAACAGGCTGGGCTCACTCTTTGGCATCTGGAGCTAAAAACTTACAGCCGTGCTCTTATGTGGAACGAACTTGTGCATTAGAGTTTTACAACACCAGCAACAAGCTTTTATGAAGTTGTTAAGATCCTGAGTCCAGAGCTGAAATGCAAGGCTATTTTTAAATATTTTTTTTTCCTTGATCCACTCTTAGCGCACCTGCGGCGGTGGATACAGCACTCACAGCTGAGCAGGGAGCCGAGTGGCCAACACTGATGGAGATCCATACATGCCTTGGGTATGATCCCTCCTGAACACTGCTGGGCTCACTAGAAACACCAAAGTCTCAACTTCCCTCCAGAGCCCATGGGACAGAAAGTTCAACACAGGCTGTGATCTTTGTGCCATCTGTTTCTGGGTGGTGGGAGGATGGTTGGACTAAATGATCTTGTAGGTCCTTTCCAACCTAATGAATCTATGAAACCAGGCCACATCCCATGCCTGCAGCTCAAGTATGGGGAAGGTGGTTCATTATGTGGCTCCGGGTGTTAACACATGGGTTGATCTGCACAGTCTCAAAAATACACTGCTTATCTGAATGATAAACCGAGTGAAAAGCCTTGGGAAGGCATGAAAAAGTGTCAGCTTAAAAGCTAGGCCTCCTGGAACACTTATCACAACCCAGGAACATCAGCAATGCTAGCAAAGCCTGTGGGCTTTCTTTTGGTCTCTCTCCATTGGAAGGAAATTCATACTTATTCTTAAAGTCTGTTGTGAACACAACAATGCACTACAAATCCCTGGAAATCCTTTTGATTTTCTCTATACACATATATACATCTATATTTATATTAAAAAGGTAATGTAGACTTTGCCATGGTGATGCTGTTCAAATTTCAGTCTGCACAGCACCAAGCCAGAGGCCATGTGTTCCAGATTTAAAAGCCAAATTCACTTTCTGATTCAGCAAGGACTCGGTGCCAGATATGCCTTCTAATCTGTTTGGTGTGTTTCCACCTCTTCTTTGGGGGATGACTGTGGTACATTTCAGCAGGCTACCTGGTGTCTTAACAGCCAGTTGGAGTAGTAGTTGTCACTAATAGTCTGAGCTAGTCTACAGACCTCATTGAGGCTCAACAAGTCCCAAAGTCTTGGAGTTCAGCAGCTCTGCAGGCCGTATGTATTTAACCTTTCATCCTGGCTATGTTATTTAAGTGAATTCACTGAACTCACCCCCAGACAAAAAAACAGAAACAGTGTGCTTGCACTGTTGCAGATGGGTAAGTATGGGTTAAGTCCTGTTTTATGAGCACCTTAATTCCTTTCCCATAAATCCACTAACCTCAAATTACGACTGTGAATGCCTCTGTCAAACAAGACTTGTCTGCATGGGAGCTGAACACTGCAAGCTCCTCCTTGGCTTGCACACATTTGTTAATGTGGGACCTGAAAATGATTTCTCATACAACTTCAACCACCATCTTCTCCACCCACCACAGGGTTAACCCAGATTCACTCTTGCAGTGCAGAGATTAAAATCACAGTGCTTCAGACACAATGGCTGTGGAAGCTGGACACGCTGGCCACGGAAGCTGGCTTGGAGCCTTTTTGCTACACAAATTTCTGTGCTTTTTGGGCACAGCTGTATCCAAAACCTATCCAGAATGGTCAGAGATGAATGACAGACAAAAATCAAACTGCACTGCCAAGCACAGACACTAAAAAGGATAAACCCACTAAACCCAGCACGGTCTGGGCACAGACAGACCTCGCTGGAAGGTAATCTGCAGCCACTGTATCCCAGAAGTACAAACAGAAATGCTCCTGAAGCTACTCTCATCTCAGCCAACAGCAAAGATTTGCTATATATAATATATATATAATATAATATTATATATATATATATATATATATATATATAATGAGTAGCCCATTTCTAATGGTGCTAAGCATTTGGCACCTCTGAAAAATCAAACCTTTAGACACCGTTTCTCTCCCGATTCAAGCAGACTGTGTTTCAGACAACGTGACATACTTTGCTTCCAAGTCAAAATCCGCCCTGTCCATCCTTAGCTCTGACACACGACTCACCGGCTGCTGCTTAACAGCTTTGTGGTGGCACAGAAATCACAACATCTTCCCTTCAGGATGAGCACGTCCCTTTTCTCACTGACCACCCGAGCATGGCAGTGCACTTAGGTTCAAATCAAAATACCAAGAGTTGTTTCAGCACCAGGTCCGGTGAAATGGGTGAGCAACCTGCAAGCACAAGAGCAGCAACACAGCAGGAACTGCTCCTGGAAGGAACTGAGATGTCTCCTTGACACAGGATATCCTGGGAGCACTGACTACTACCTTTGCTTTCAAAACAAAGTGAAACAGTCTGCAAAGGGTGACTTAAAGCCAGCTATTAGATTTCCCATGTGCACCTTGTATGCTCATATCTTAAACTGTCCCCAAGTAACACATGACGTTCCCGTTAGCTTCTGTTCACATCTCCATCAGAGTAAGCCAGAATCTTATGAAGATTAACCTCCCTTCCTTCTAACCATGCCTTAATTTTTTTTTTTTAGAACATTTTTTGGGAGAATTTTGAGGGCTTTTTTCCTCCTTTGAATGGATACAGAAATTTCTGTGATGAAAGCTTCAGACTTTTTTAATTAAAAACAAACCAAAGCAAAAAAAGCCAAAAAACCCCAACCCTGTAAAATTATTTTCCTTAAAGAAACTGCCAAAACTCTAGGAATCAAATTATGGAACAGAAGCAGATGTCACCATTCCAGCTTTACTCCACCTACTCAGGGAACCTGCATGCCTTTCTGAGGTGATGAGTTGATGGGAAGCAGCACAGTACTGCACGGAGGAGGGAATTTCTATTCGGATTTAACGATCTTGGTGAAAATGAAGCTTATGAGCATATGTGATGGGATTCTACGTTCTTAAAAGCTGGAAAATAATACTGTTGCACACCACTGAATAACTCCTATGTACAAACCTCTGCCACCTGAAAAAGACCAGCAACTTTCTATCTGTGGTCTGAGAAATGCTACAGTTAACTACTTGCAATACTGCTGTAAACCATAATTACAGAAAGCCTATTACTGGTAGACATGCATTTGCTACTCAGAGTCTGCATTTCCACTCAATCCTTTTTTTAGTAATCTACAAACTGAAAAATACTTCAGGGCCAGAGGGCTTCATTTTGGCCACGTCTTTCACTTACTCTGCTTTTTAAATTGACAGACATTCTTCATTCACGAGCCCCATTGTTTTAATGGTCACTGACTTCAGGAAAGTAAGTCTCTGTTACATTCAGTAACTGCTAACCCCATTTATCCCACCAATAAATAATCCCTCACCCTCTACTCCCTCCTCAGCTCCTAGGTTAATACATTGCAACATCTTGGCTCTATGCCTATTTAATCTTGGTAATAATGATCAAAACCAGAGTGCATGGATCTCAGTACCCTGATTAGGATCACCATCCAACTGTACAAAATGCACGTACTTCATTATAAAAAAGAGGTTCTGCCAGAGGTTGCCAGATTCTATTGGAAATTCTACATTTCTCAGGATTTAATACTATCATCAGCAGTTTAAATCCCACAGGACTTAAATGGGAAATTTAGTGTATTAGCTTTTTTCATTGTCAGAGGCAAGTGAGGAAGTGCTTTGGTTTTCTTTTTTTCTTGTTTACATTAACTTATGTCAAGAACAATCACTCTGAAAAGTCATTACGAAACAGAAAATGGAGGGCAATTATTGTATTACACCTTACAAGTGCTGAGGTTCTGTTCCTCCTCCAACAAATAAGAAATGCTGGTGAGGCTTTGTAGCCACACACAGTAGGAAACAAGATAGCCCAATGTCATGTCTGCCTCACTGTTTTTTGAGTTACGTCTCTTTGGAGCTTTCATGTAGTATGTATGAAAGAGTACACTCACAGAAACCATGGCTCGACTCCTACCTGTGACAGTGGCCAAACAGCTACTGACCTAAACTGTCCACGCTAAAGGTGGCATTTGTCACCCTCATGTGATGAAGAACCAGTTTACAGGTGTACAGCCTCGTTTCTCTCAGAAAAAAAGATGACATATTGTTTTACACCATCCAACTGCCATCAGCATGTCTGATGTGCAACTACAGTTATAATTTAAACAATAATTAAGGCCCCCAAGCAGAGGGTAAACAAATGACTTGCTGCAGGCACGTTGCTTCCATTTTACAGTAAATTCGACCTTCCAACATATGTGGGAAATCCAGGAATTAATTTGGTTTCACTGCACGCTCAGTGGCTGATTCCTCTGCAGATGGTGAATTTGCTGGCCAGCACTGATGTGCTGATAGATTAAAAAAAAAGTAAGATCTGGTGGTTTAAATGCATTTGTTTAAGTGGAAAAATGTAATGATATCATTTTAAATAATGCTTTGTCATCACACTGCCTTAAAAGGATTAAAATCAGCCGAGAGGCTTGTTCTGTTTTGTAGGGTCACTGCCAGCAAGGGTCATGATGTGGATGAAATACCTCGACGGCAGGTGGCTTCACATTCCCAGGTTTGTGCTGATGCATTACACATCTCTGACTCATGATGGCTTTATAAAGCAAACCATTTTCCTTATCAGTCAGTTCCCTAACGAGAGCAACATGCCTTTCCACCTCAAGTTATCCAGGAACAGTCAGGTGTGCAGAAATGATTTTTCTGTATAGGGAGAAAACGACAGGCGAATTTGGTAGAGGATTGCTGGCTGCAAAGATATTCCTAGTTTTGTTGTTTTTTTTATAAAAACTGGCAGGTGAACACAGAAAAGACTGAAGAAATGACTTCAGTAGGAGATTATCTTTCCCTAGACATCAGAGAATCCTCACAGGTACACAGACCTGAGATGACCAAAGAAGGAGAGGCTCTGCTCCCCAGATTTATTTTTAAGTTAACTTTCTCTCTTCGTCAGAATACTAAAGAATCCCTTCCTGTAAGAATGCCTATGGTATGGAATGATACCATGCAAAACATTTCAACTGTCTCTGCCCGTGGCAGATACGAAGTTCCTCAGTACCTCATGGCAAAGTGGGCTGAGAAAAGCCTGGGCAGTAGCTGACAGAGGAGGGATTTGCCTGTGCACACGGGTTAGAAGACATTTAATGAGTCACAGAAAATAATGGCTTTACACAGTAAAAGCATTCCCTCTCCCTGCTTCTCCCCCTCTGCTTTTCCACATAAATTATGTGAACATATCATCAAAACATGATGATTTTTATTTTCATAAATGGGGCCATATGTCAGCTAAAACAGAAAATGTGTGCTGAACTGTGATGTGGGTTACATGATACACTTTAATTGGATGTCATTTTAATGTAAACAGCTTTACATAAAACTCAGCCTAAAAGAAAACTCCTTAGAATTGTCAGATATTAGCTGCTCAAACAACGTGACGATGCGTGCGACGTTTGCGTTGCCTAGTCTGTCCAAGGATCCCTGACACCAAGGGGCTGCACTCTGATCCAACTGCATCAAAAGCAGCCACAGCCACCAGGCTGGGGGTACCCTGAATCCAGAGCTGGGGGCAGAAGGCTTTTTTCTTTTTGCACAAACATCATCTTTGCGTAAGTTTTCCATGTAGGAAGATAATTGTTAACTGCAAATGCCATTTTCTCATCTAAACATTTATCAAGTGCAACTCATTGTGCTCAAGTGTGTATGCCAACATCCACTTTGAAATGGGGAAAATCCTAATCTGATTTAAATAAAAATCCAACTGCTGTACACACGCACTTGGACAGGCCAAACAAAAACTCTTCTTCATACACCATACAACCCTGCGTCCCCACGTGGAAACCGCCTCCAAAAACAGCTGACTTCGTTAACGCTGATAAAACATCCACTTACTGTCAACGCAAGCACGTCTGCATTTGCTAGCACATACCTCAGTGTTACCACAGTTGTTGTGATACATAAACGCAGGAGGAAGCAGCCACATCTCTCCTGCTGCTCTGCAACTCATGCTGCCTAATGCTTTTCTTTTGATGTCGCCATGCTCTGCTAGCACGGCCATACTCAGAATGGGACCTTTCGAATCATCCTGACAAGTACAAATGACAGCTGACTTTACTACCTTGCAATAACACTCTTATTTTAGAAGCATTTTGCCAGGGTTTGTAGTTAGAAGCATTCCCTGTCTGCTATCCCACTGAAACCCAAGGTCTGCTTTGCAGGAAAACTACCAGCAATCACTTCTTAACGTGCACCTTCCTGAGCAAACCTATGGCAGCAAAGAGCCATGGCAGAGGACTACAGGATGCCCTGTGAGGCCTGGACCCCTCCCACAACGGAGGAAGCTGCCTGCTTCTCTCCCAGAGCCATCTCACACGTTTCTGAATTACACCCGGACCACCAGCAAAGTCAGTGGTGAAGAAGGGGAGTGGCATTATGTTACAGAGCTCTCCCTTCGGTTCCTGTTACTAGTTATTGGATGGATGGCAGCACGGCTTTTATAACGTCGGCGGCGTAAATCAGCAGGAGAAGGCTGAATAGAATGTCCTATCCCTGCCTCCTGATGAAAATTCTTGTCCAAAGAAGGGATAAAATAATAAATTAGTTTTAAAGAATCGCTTTTTTCTTTGGGTTTATTTTGGTTTAATTTAGCAGAATGCATAAAAGGAGGATAAAAAAAAAATCCATAAAGCCAAGAAAACCACAAAATCCCCTTAAAAAATTAGATTTGTGTTCAAGTTTGAAATGGCATGAACAGGCATTACAAACATCGTCTGTGTTTCAATCAGAGTAATAAAAATTGTCTTACAAATTATAAGGCTATAAAAATTGAAGATGACTCTTTCTGCAGTCCAGTTGGCTCGCACCAACTCCAGAATTTGGTGTTCAAATGTAAACAGTCCTGCTGATTCCTCACGTGCTGCTGCCACTTTGGCTTGCCACAGGCAGATCAGAATGTTTTTAACAGGGGAAGTGTGTTCATGCAGCTGCTCCCCAAATCACACAGCCCCCAGGCTGACCCCGTGGGCCAGGGGACAGAAGACACCAGAGGGACACCTCCAGAGCAATGTGCCTTTTGTCCTGGCTGCTACTTTGCAGCATCACAAGGAAAATTTAGGGGAAATTTATTGCTGTAAAGCATCACTTTTCACATTAACATCTGCTGAGATGGAAATAACCTTTAACCACATATTGTGGAGTGAAAGAATGGTTCGGAATGTGTTAATTTTCTGGCTGCACTGAAGTGGGCGTCCACTATCGCAGCCCATAATACACAAACAAAAGGCAAAGGCTCCATGATAAAACTGCTGTGGCTGCAACAACACAGATTAAAAAAAAAAAAAAAAATCCAAGCCAGAATGGCCTTTTATGAAGATGTGGGAGCTGCTACAC
This sequence comes from Oreortyx pictus, assembly GCA_036925125.1. Lineage (NCBI taxonomy): Eukaryota > Metazoa > Chordata > Aves > Galliformes > Odontophoridae > Oreortyx > Oreortyx pictus. The sequence goes on along the minus strand of JAUPFR010000010.1, from coordinate 4,774,850 downwards.
CTGCCCAGGGCAATAGCAGCCCTACAAGCCCAGTGCAGGCCATTCACTGCACACAGGCACGTCTGTGTGCATTCATGCAGCACCAGCAGTGCAGCAAGCTGCTCCTTCTTGCACCACCCATCCTACCCACCAGTCAGATTATTTAAACAAAAGCTAATTTGCAACTGTAGAATATAAATCCCATGCACAAATGCTCTCTGGGGATGGGTGCTACCCTGAGCAATGGCTCACCAGGGACGGCTGTTGACGTCTGGCATTTATGCCAGAGCCTGCAGCAGCCATCCCACAACTGGCTCTGTCCCAGCCATAGTGCCAGGGCTCCGAGGGGGAAGCATTTTGTCCTGCTTCCTCAGTAGAGCTGTGGCAGGCCACAGCCCTACTATTCCTTTATATACCTACTCCACTAGGCAGTGGGATCCAGCATCCCTTAGTCAGCAGCTGCTAGGGATGTAAATCCCCCTCAAAACCAGGGCTAGGGTACATTTCGCATCAGTTCACAGGGAAGGTTCATTCAGATGCTGCAAAATCAGCTCCTTACTGTAACCTCAGAAGTACACGAGAAAACAGTATGTAATAGGGCTACAGCTGTCCAGTCCCTGCCTATCTCCCTCCCACACTCACCTGCAGAAAGTAGAAGAGAACAAGCAGATCAAGGTGTTAAACATGAGCGGTTTAAATTAGTGACTTGGTGCTTGTGGTAAGAACTGCATGTAAAACATGGTCTTGGTTCAGGGAATACATATACCCTTTCTTCAAAACCAGGAGGGGAGCAGGGGTGCATTCCTGTATACACACACATGAATACATCTATGCTTTAAAATATGCCCAGAATGAAGTACAGTTGCCTAACAAAATCACCAAATTGTTGGGCTTGTTCTAGCCACGCTGCCAACCTGCCACCATGCATTCTCATAGAGGATTCAGTAAACATTTCAATTGAAATCTAAGACTCATATAACAAAGGTATCAATAACAGTGACATGTTACGAAACTTTCATTCCCCTCCCCTTCCATCCCAGCAATAACTGCCAGGCGATCCTGGCAATTTCACAAACACACCAATGATTTTGCTGGCAGATTTCAGTGGATTATTGTGGCCAATTTGGAAAAGCACTCTAATAAGCATTACTTTCCAGCAACCAGTATAAATCTGGAAGAGGAGATTATTAAACCCAGGAAAACTGTAACAAAAGACATTAATTGCATTTTTGGAAGGACCTTCTGAATTAAATTATTACCTGCTAGTTTATAAGGCAAATATATAGATAAAAACCACTACCATGACAATAATTTATTTATATTGGCTATATATATGTACTGTAGGAAATTTATCTGTAAAGATAATTAATACACAAACACTGTGCTCCTTTATGGCATACATACAAGCAGTACATGCTGTTGCATATCTGTATGTATATCTTCAGGCAATTAGGATTAGGTTATTTACTCTCACATATGCACACAAGTCAAGTAGAACAAAAGATCAAAGGTAGGACGTGATCACAGTGAATGTATCTGCGTACCTGTATGTACAATTTGGGGTTTCTAGATGGTCTCACAACAAAATACAACAGTTTCTCAAACTGGGACTACAGGACTCAGAAAGATTTTCCAAACATGCTTCTCATTTGCTGCTTTTGCACAATTCTCAAACATCAGTGGCCTGCTTCAAAGTCTAGCCAAGTACAAAAAGAGCTTCCTCTCAACACCAGTAAAGGCTGCAATGGGCCATTAATGCCTAAGGGTCCCTGAAGGAACAGCCATGGGCTGTCCTGGAAGCCCTAACACCAGGTGAAGGATTCATCCCACTGCTGAATAATGGTTTTGAAAACAAGATCCTGTATTCCTACAATACCACAACGTAATCTGGACTTTATTTTCCTCATTAAAAGGCTGTCGGCTTGTATGTGCACTCTTCACACGTTGTCAATTTATCTTTTCAAACACGGTGTGAGCGGAGGAGAAACCCTTTCCTTTCAAAGCGAACTGAAGTCCTCGCTGGAGGACTTGGTGAGGCAGCAGGAATGCAGTGTTCCAAGCAAGTAATTAAATAGCTCAGAACATACACCTCACGTATGACAAAAACTGGTCACAAAGACAAAAATTTATTTCAATAACTCAAAAACAGAGCTAGCTTTTCACACTCCGTTCTTATTAATGAATAGACCAGGAAGAAACTCAGGAAGCCCAGCTCCAAAATAACTACTGCATAAAGCACTGCTGCTATCCAAATAAAACACAGGGGCTGCGGCAGAGCCACAGGGCTCCCACACTGACACATACAGGTATGACATGCACACCCAGCTTTTAACCCCAAAGGACAGCCAGGCATCAGTTGTCTGCTTTGCTTGACAGTGGGATACGACTCGCTGTAACAAAAGGCTTCAATGTCTTTGCACTGTTTTGCCCTAAACATTGCTATAGTATGCAACTACCACTGAATTCACTGAGAAAACAAAATTCCTGGATGATTCATGCTGCATATTTTCCCTAAACCTGAGCTAAAATCTTCAAAGCTTCCCAAGCTGAGTCACCAAACTGAATCACCCTGTTTTCAGACACGCTGAGGAACTTACGGAGAGCAGCGTTGAGAGGTACCACACAATGGAGCAGTGTGAAGCCCAGGGTAAGTCATCCACCTCTAACAGAAGCACCCAGCATCTCAGGAACAGGGGTTTGATTATTAAGCTTGTATCATACAGGCCAGCTGTGTTCCTGTTTGCTTGTGGTCAATGGGATTTTTGCTTTCAGCACCGCTGAAATTTGCCTTTAGGGACTGGTGCAGGCTGCGAGCTTGCAGCTGGGCAGGTGCACAAGGGACGGAGCCCCAGCCTTGTGCAGACAGCTTTGTGTGCTTACCAGCTGCCTGACAGCAGGCAGGGCAGCACAGTGCCAGCAGAGGACGGGAGAGCAGCGTGGTAGCTACAGCCGCAGCTGGGAGCCACAGAGGCCACTCTGACCTTCTCCAGGATGTACAGACACTGACTGGCCTCTCCTTCCCTTAAATCAGCCCAACAGTTGGATGGCTAAAGGATGTGCCCATTTCTATAATAGGTCTATAATAGCATTATGAAACATTTATCACAGTATATCAGAACCAGATTTGGGTCATGACTAAAGGCACTGTGTGCTCATAAATGCAGCAAAGATCTTAAACTCCGTATTTGAAGGCTTTCTGTTCTTCATCTTTCAAAATCTAAATTAAAGTTGGCTACCAGTCAGCCCTGGAAATTAGACAGCCTCGCTATAGCTGTTAACTAGTAGATATGTTTAAGCTGAATTTGCCAGTATCCTATTATTAGCATTTTCTTAAGTATACACTAATGTCATTGCATGGAGAGGAAGAGCTGAAACGACAATATTTTTAGTGCAGCACTGCAGTGGAAAGCACTCAATTTCATACGCAGGTTGGGTTGTTTGGTTAAGGTGCCTACTTCGGAGGCTGCGTTTTTCTGCTTGAAATGGTTCCTGGGCAAAGCACCATAGATTTAGAATGACACGCTGCCATGCTTTTATGAAAAATATGGTTCTGTTTAGGCTACAATTAGAAGCTTTCACAATTTGTCTCTGGAAAACTGAGACTGAAAACTCCAGAGTCAGTTTGTTTACTGTGAACTGAAGTAACATCTATCTTAGTAAAGAAACTTCTACAACAAAAGAGCTTCCATCATGGTAAGACCTGAGAGTTTTCCTTCTAAAAATGTAGGGCTGCCATGCCATTCTTAATGCACACCAATTCACAAGGCTACGAGCCATGCATTGTTTTGGAGCCATGGGGGTAAATCAAATTATTATGAATGACACTAATGATCCCATACTTGCCTGAACATAATGCATGGTATATAGCCTTGCCTTCAAGGAATTTTTTGTGTATATAATTGGTATAAATGGTTCGCTCCCTCTCTTTTGTTGGTTTTACAAACAAATGCACTCAGGTACAGAGTCTGCCTTTTCCAGGTTAATGATGTGAGCCAAACCAGCCATGCCTAGCATGTGAGAAGTCCCAGGGTAAAGCGTCAGAAAAGTGCAATGAACAGCTTCTCATAAAGTGCATACAACCACCCCCTCCCAGATGGAGCTACGGCAGCAGAGCTGTGTCAGTGGATCTTCCAAGCCACCATTTAATACAAGTGCGACAATGCGGAAGGCCACACTGACTGGGAGGGGTTTGTGTTTTCACAGATGCAGACCTACACGCAGTCACCTGAGCGATCAGGGCATGCTGTCCGTGGACAGTGCAGGCATTTCTACAAAGCAGAGGTGAACTAGGAACACAACAAATCAGAGGCTGCGTACTGAGAGAAGGCAACCATCACAGATTCAAAAATCCAAATGCTTCTTGAGCAGGCCTTGCACTTCTCTTTCCCAGAAAAACCAGGCCAGATCCCAGCTGGCAAAAACTGGCAAATTTCCACGGGCCTGTGGGTCATTAACTCTGAAAGAGGGCAGTTTCAAAACCAGTTTTGTGTGTAGTGTTTGTTTCCATCAGCGTTGCTATCAACAGTCAAAATCGAAAGTATCTGGGATGACTGCAACACTCACATTTTTTCTGTTGCTGTTTAGAGATGCGTTTCAACACAGATTTTCCTCAAACAATATACACGTATGGAAGCCTCTATGTGACATGAATGAATATTCAAAACAAGCATGATCTACCTTCTAAGTTTGCACTCGGTGCTGCACAAACACAGTCCTCTGTTGTCCATCAATACCATTAGATCAATTCTTAAAGGAGGTGCTCTCACCTGCTAAAGGGAATGACTCACAGAGGGTGGCTGGTGCAAATACTCAGGCCAAACAGAGCTGTGTGCTCTGCACTTCCTGACCAGCAAACAAGAACCTCTGCAAGGAACCTCAATCCATGTCAAATGTGTAACAGCAAAGCAGCATTACCATGCTTGTCATTGTCATGTTTTTCTGCTATCTATCAGACTTGTCCCACACCCCTTCCCAGCCGAAGCACAGAACAGTCCCTAGGGCTTTGGGATCAATGAACAGCAAAACATCAAGCTTGAACCAAAACTTGAATTTCACTGCCTGAAGAAAAGTTAAACCAGGTATCTCCAGGCGAAGCAGCTGCACTCAGCAGCCTTTATCTGCCCAAGTAGTCAAGAGAAATAAACTACCTGTCTATCTCAGCACAGTCCTTTCTGGCACAATGGTCTATGCAGTACAATAGCATTCACTGGAATGAATAACAAACCTTTCATTCATGGTGAGAAGAAACACTTTGTTCTACAAAGGTCAAATCTGGTAACAACAAAACAAAACAGAAGGTATCTTTCGTGGTAAACCGACTGCTCTAGCCAGTCATCCTTGATTTCATACTTGCCAGAGTGTAAAGCAAGCATTCACTTGTGAAATGCTCCGATAGTCCTTCCTGCAAGGAGAGGGGGATCCACAACACGGGGGCTGCCCAGCAGGTCCTTTTCTTACATCTAACGATGCCATCGATTTTCACAGAACAGCAGAAATCAAGATTTTCTACAACACATTGTCCAGCTGTTCAGACAGCCTAGCTCATATTCTTCACACAACTGGGCATCAAGTATTTCCACTGCGAAACTGTTCCAGTCTAAGATATACCTCATAGTTAGAAAGCTATCACTGAAAGATTAGATTTAAATTTTCCTTTGCTTGGTTATGTCTGATCACCCCCACTTATATTCTCTACTCTCTTCTAAACAATCCCTCCCTTCCCTTGTTCTCTACTCCCCAGCCCTTAATTCCTTTAATCTTTCTTTAAAAGACTGTCTCTCTGTCCCCTTAATCATTTTTTAATTTCCCATCCTTTAGGCGAGTGCCAAAGATGTTAAAACGAGAGATGGATGCTTGCCACAGAGGAACAGAACTCCTGTAACTCCAAAACAGTTGAAATCATGAGAACTTGCAGGCCATTACCCCATTATGTGAATGGTATTTTTACAGCACCAGAAATGAAGTAATGCAGCTACAAATATTCATGTTTCAAACGTGTTGTCATTCCAGTGGCCCAGCTACAAGCTGCCTGCAGCAAGCAATGGAAGGTTAGAGATACCACATCCCGCAGAGCAGAGTGCCTGCGCTTCAGGAAGGTTCCTTCTACTTTGTCCTGTGTTCAAACGTCTTTCATATAAGAAGTTCTAAGGTTACTGCTTTTCAGTATCCGTCCATGGAGGAGAAACGATACAGAATCCCTCACCTGTTTTTCCCCTAAAGTTAAAACATAGCATCCTGCCAGACACTACGAAGAAAATCAATTCTTTGCCAGCTGAAACCAAGACAGTAATGCTTGAGGATATGCAGGAATAACTGCGATGCTTTTAAATATTTTCACATATTCTTCTTTTTTTCTTCCCTCCACATGTCATGTCTGACCAGGGAATTTATTGCACAGAGGCAAGTGGGCAACGTGTCAAACATCAGATGTGGTTTTGTTGAGAACAGCCCGCACTGAGTCAGGTCTACTGCTGGTTTTCTAAGAGTGCAAGCAAGCCCCACACGGTAGATCTCTTGCCAGACCCCTTCCTCCTGCAGCACTGTAAGATGTTTTCAGGCATCACGATTTGGGTCACTCCAGCAGTAACCTCATGGGCCTTGTTTTCTGTGGAGACAGTGTGCTTGAGATCTGCGGGGAACTGGGCTGAGCCCATATCCCTTTACAGTGGACAGCAAGGCAGTTTTTGCAGCTGCTCAGTTACTGCACAAAAGCAGACAGAAGTATGGTTGCACCCTTTTTGAAAGTCAGGGAAAACAGAGCTGGATTTGTCTCACATCACTTTGGAAGATCCCGACTTCAAGTCGTAGTGTTGGCACTGCATCCTTCTCAGAAGCACAGACATAAAGGTGCTCTGTGCCTCTGGCTGTACTGAAAGCATTACTGCCATGGGAAATGATGCCCAGGACCGCAGAGGCTGGGCTTGGTGACCCACAAGGCCCTACCAGTTTTTTCCTACTAGTGTTTCCCTGCTATTTTGTTAATACTCCATATTCCTCACTCTCACTAAAACAGAGAGTGAAATCATATCAACATGGACACAGCAGATTAGCTTTACAAGGTTCCCACCAGTCTGACATTCATCAGCTTTCCAGTCTCACAGTAACACAATACCCTTGACAAGCACAGGTTGAAGCAGCGTGCTGGCAGCCCGAGCCCAAGGCTGCAGCTGAACTGCTGCCCACGTCCTGCCTGCTGCAGCTCACCGTGGGCATTCCCAGGGCCTGGCAGCCCTCCATGCAAGGGTTAAAGGAAAGTTGTAAGCAACAGTTCTGAATTGCTTGGAAGAATCTCCCTGAATCAAAACCATTTCATAAAAGGCTTTCTGCCAGGCAATAAAATATTTTTGATGGACTCTTATTTTATCATTACCCATGTAAGAAAAATGTATTGCAAGAATCCCAACACAATTCAGGGAAGTAATCACTTGCAGATTTAGTAGGCATTCTCAATTGGCAAAAATGAAAGATTTATTGTAGGGATGATGAAACAAAGAGCAGTTGTGCAAACTTTACTGAGCTGGATTATGAGAACATGCTTTTTCCATTTCCCACTTTTAAATGCCTTGGATGCTGTTTCAAAAGAAAGATCAAGATCAATTATTTAACGCTGCAGTTACACCGTACCTGAGCGAGCATCTCTTCACACATGTTGTCTGTGTACAACAATAAAAGGAGGATAAGACACCACTACAGACAACAAAAGCCAAATTTGGAATAGAATTGTACTATAAAGACAACATTTTCTTTGAGAGTCGTTGAATAAAAGCACAGTTCTGCACACCCTTACTCAGATGAGTAATGCTCTGAAACTGAGGGAGCTTTCTGATCAGCAAAGGTCTATAGTCTCTCACAGACTTTAAATCCTCCCACTTTGGGAAGAAAGAGCTCTCTTTCCTGCCTGTTCTGCTGGGGACTCCTCATCTGACTTCTGCACCCTGTGCCCTGCTGGACATGTGCACCCTGCTGTAAATTCAGGGTTTCTTTACGGTTACACAAGCGTAATAAGGGACAGAAAGTAGCCTGAATTAAACTGCATCTGGGTGCAACAGCTTTCACTGCAGTTCTTCTGCTCTACATAGTTAGAAACGAGAAAGAACTCTGAGATTCTCAGCCGACAGAACCACTGGAGATGCAAACTAGGATTACAGATGCACCGATGTTGGCCCCACTACCTCCCCATGACTACTCACCCTCACTCTGCTCCAGAGAGACTTACTTCACTGTATCTGTATGAAAACGGAGTGTAAGGTCAACATTTCCAGAAGTGCTCATGAAATTTCAGTAACTCTTCTCATACTCCATCTGCACTGAGAGAAACAGCACCTCATTTTCAGAGGTGCCCTATTCGAGCCCAGCAATAGCTAACTGAACTCAGGCTCTGCTTTAGAGAAGCTTGCCCATTGTAGACTGTCAGCTGCCAGAGGGCACATTTCTACACATTCAGTTTAAATAGCACAACATTTTGTAGTGAGGTCCACCGGGCAGCTTGCTAATCAAGCAAGGGAAGGTTTCAGGATGCAGCCCCTGGTGAAGCCCAAGCCCACATGAACTCCCCGTGTTGTGGAACGATCGCTTCTTATTTCTCACCTGATTGGTAAAGTCTAACTGGTGCTGCTTTGCCCTGAAGGAACCAACAATTGCATCGCCTTTAGAACTGGGATCCAACTGCATAAACGACTGCATAAAGTTTTTAGTGTGCACTAAATTCCTCTTTCTCCCCTGAGACTGTACTATACAGCCTTTGTGCTGCCTGCAAACGCAGATTAACATTTTTATTAAATGACATATGTTTCACTAATACGGAGTATTAAAACGTATTGACCTAATAAGAAACATTAATGAGTATATCACTGGCACAGTTTTTAAACAATATTTAATTTTACTGCTTTTTAATTTGACCGAGCCCTCTGCCAGGTGATTCAAGCTATTTTCCTTCTGAGGTTAATCGCTGCTCAGAAAGACTACATCACCGAGAGCACAGAGCAGTTCCGTGCCATTTATAATAATCCCCACAGAACACATACACAGAAATAAAATAAAGCCAAGCACTTAACCTCGAGAACACAGTCACAAAGACTGCTTCAAATTTTAGAGCTTTCAAGCTTTCCACCCTCTACACGGTAGGATTAATAATGCCCAGATGCAAAATCTTAAAAAATGACATTTCAGTGAAAAAAATCCTCTGCCACTGCTCCTAGGTACCTGCAAACTGCCACAGATCACTGAGTGCAACCTGTTTTCCCACTTCTGGAGACAACTCACCCTATTAAAATGATGCTGGACCCAACTCTGACGTGCTCTTGGGTTGCATTAAGACGTTCCCACAGGAAGCAGACAGTTCACAGTTACAGTTACTGCTCTCCAAAACCTATAACTAGGGTGTACCACTTGATCTTCACTATGCAGATTCATACAGTGAAGCTGATGGACATTTAGATCCAGACAGGATGCGCACTGAAAAAGAAACCTTGTCACACTTTTGTTAGATGGGAAATGGTGAGCCACAGAAATCCTTCAGTTATCACAAGCGCAGTGCTTAGAGGCTGGAAAGCCTTTCCCTTTTTGCATCCTCAGATGTGATTATTTGATACAGCTCATTGATCTGCATGGCAAAGAAAGTGATCTTGTGGTGCAGCTGGAATGAATTGGGAGTTAAGAGGCCGCTTGCAAAGTATCTTCAAAAGGTGATGCCCCGTGAGAGGTTTATAGGCCTGCGCTGAGACTGAGGTTTGAATAAATCTACATGTAGACTATCATCCAGAGCCAGGCCACAGCAGAGCTGGAAATAATTCTTTGTCTTAAAATGAGAAGGAATCATTAACTGAGTTTTGTGGGACAATGAGATAAAGATAAAAACGTGGTATCGAGATGTCATTTTTGTGTGCAAACTGGGCAAAAGGAAGGGAAAGGAGCCTAGAAAAATCTTCTAAAAAGACCTGGGAGTGATGCCTAGAATTTTGTCTGGCAGACAGACATCACAGGTCGCAACTAATAAATTTCAAGTTTCTAAGCTGGGCATGCTTCAGCCCCTACGATCTGACAAAGAGCATGAATGACTTAGCTCAGCGTGGAGCACCCCTGATGAAACTCCCTCTCCTCTGTGCCACGGTAAGCCAAGCTCTGCAGTCACTGTGCAGAACTGTTTCTAACACAGAAATGTTTCTTTGGGGTCATCTCTGTCTGTCAGACCAATGTCAGGTATTTATCAAAAGCTTAGTGTTAAGGACTCTGACAAACCTCTGCTGCTTTGGGGAAAGTGGTTCATTTTCCCTCAAATAATGCTGCAGCTGGGATTAGGTTAAACTTTTTTTTTCATCAGGCAAATCAAAATACTGAAGAATGAAGAGAGAAGAAATCAGATCAGGACAAGCTGAAATACAATTGTTTGGGGACTGCTCTAATGAAATAAAAACACTAAATAAATCAAAGGGGGAGAGGTTTTACACAACGTAAAAAGCCTCTTTGTTTAATACTTTTCAATCTGAAATGGAAAGTCAAAAAAGATGAGTTAAACTACAGAAACGTTTCATTATTTCCAAAATAGAACACTGTTTAAAAAATGCCACTAGTAACAAAATCCTCCAGTCCCATTCCCTGTTCCCCTATCATTCTGTTTTCCAAAATGAATGTGATCCAGCTTCACTAACGATTTTCCACTCAAAACTGTTTTGCAATGATTCTGCTACTGGTTTGAAATAATTGGCCTTGAACATCTAGTCAAAAGTTCTGATGTGGAACTTGGAAATAAACAGCTATCCTCATGCCACAAGTCCATCTAAACCGCTGCGTCTGCTTTATCCTGACACCTTAGCTTGAGGATATACTAACTTCTAATAGTGGAAATTATCCAGCACCGTGAGAGACCACAACAGTGCTAAATAATGCCATTATGCCCAATGGCAGTGAGTTTCATAGAGTACTCACTATATTGTGGTGATGTCACTGCTTTATCTCACTTAGAAGAATGAACAGCAGTATCTACAAGCAGCATTAGCTCCGCAGAAATAAACTGCAGTCAAAAAGAATTTTTAAGGTTTAACCAGGCTCCTGATTACTGACTCATTTACCAAGTCAAATTAAATAAAACCTGATGGAAGTAAATTCTCTTGTAAGCTAAATGAGTGTGTATTTGAAAGCCCTCCCCGTGGAAGTCCCATGCTATACCTCTAATGCCATATTCCATTTTCAGATCTCCTCAGTATTCTGCTAAGATGTTTACGGCACACAGCTTTAACAGCATTCTAGGTGATGGCAGCAGCAGTCATCATTTACTTCCTTTGTATTTATTCAGGTGTATGTGAACCAAACGCCTGAGAGTACATGGCAAGTCCTCCCCCATATCAAACTGCTGCAAAAGAAAAGCAAGAGCCACTGTGCTTGGGCACAGCCTGCTATCCAGCACCCTTCTCCACCACCCTGCAATATGATGCACTTCACAGAACATCCCAAACGTCTTTCCCTATGCTCATGGTAGGAAGCTGATGATACCGTGGGGAAAATACCAGCAGCTCCACTCCACTCCACCTGCTTGCTGGAGTGGAGCCCCTGGAAACACCATAACCCTGCGTGGCACTACTGAGCTACACCTCCTGTCTGCATGAAGAACAATGGATTATGTTCTTGCTCTGCTGCAGTGGAGCATGGGACAAGCCCAGTCACAGAGCAAGCTGCGAGATCTGCTAGGCTGGAGCTCTGCTGTGGACAGGCAAGAATTCAAGTTCACCAGCTGCTGGTGGTAAGCTGACATGGTGACAAGCCATTGAACAGCCTGCCCTCCAGTGCTGGTGCGCGTTTACAGCCATTTGCACTGTCCTGTAATCTGTAGTGGGTTTCATAGACAAATAAACATTGTACTTCCACCAAACCACTGCATTGCTGTCTACTTCTCCTCTAATCAGTGTTTTCAGTGGTGCAGCTCCTTGACAGTATTGGGAAATGCCACCAGAGAGTCCTAATAAAAAGAGATCTGCCATAATGCAGCTTTGATAGAATGGATGTTTCCTACTACTGACTTCAAAGGAAAGAAAGGGAGGCTAATATTGTTTTGCTAAAGCACTTCTTTGGCATCAGCGCATGACACCATCCACACTACGAGACAAAAACACTTTATAGACTTCCACAACACTCCCTGCAGTCAGGCACGGAAACTTACTGTTTAGGTGAAGGAACTCACCTCCCTGCAGATCTGGGACTCTCTCAGATACACCCAGAGGTGTAGCCCCTTGAGATCTCAATACTTGCCCACTGTGCTCTGTTGGACCCAGGCTCCCCACTGACTGCAGAGTAATACTTGCTGTCTTTTGGGAACGGAGATTTCATGTGGGTTTCCTCAGCAGCAGTAACATCGATGTGCTCAATAAGGCCCAGTGGGGCCTTCTGATGCCCAGCTGAAAGTTTTCACAGGATTATGCCGCGTGAAAGCACCTGTGTCACAGGTGTGCAGTGAAAACAACAGCAGGCCCACTATCTCTCACGCAATCAGTACAAAGACCTGTTTCATAGGTAAAATTGCCAATGGTCAGTTGGTGTGATGTAGTGATCCGGGCACAGGATTCCAGCTGGTGTGCTGGAATTGCCTTAAGGTGCCTCTAGGTAGGTTGCTTATTGCCTCTGAGTCATCAGCACAGTACCTTTAGTGCCTCCTCCTCAGGGATTCAGGAGTTGACCGCAAAAAGCCTGAAGTGCTGAATTTCACAGTGCACAGATGTAGCGCCCAAATCACTTCCCAAAACCGAATCTATCACATATATGCAAGAAGAAAAGATTCTGCTTCAAAGCCTTATCTCCCCCTGAAGAAACACGATGCCAAAAACGTACACAGGAGGCATCTGTTTCTTTCAAACACATGAACTGGAAAGAACAATAACGGCTGTTATCACCGCCCAGCTCCCTTCATGGGCAGCACAAATGTTACCATACCCAATTTCTATCAACACAAATTGCATATGCAGGAATTCCACTGAGGTAAATATAGTTACCTTCGCTCACGTTTGAGAAGGCCTGCGACAGAGCTTCCCTCAACACGCAGGCATGCAGCGATGAGAAGTCATCTGCTGCTCTTCATGAAGCCACAGAAGTGCCAGAGGATAAGCTGATAAGCCACGTTTGGATTTTTCCAAATCAAACAATTCTAGACAACGAAATTTATATTTACAAGCAGGGGCTTAAACCAAGGATGCAATATTCAGAGATCGGGAGGGTTCTACCCACCAAAGTACTGGAAGAACTATAAGACAGCAAAAGACGCAGCTATGAGAAAGAAACTTTTTTTTTTTTTTTTAACTAAAAACCATTTAAGCTTGCTAATTTTTGCTGTCTCAGACAATCAAAATTCCAATTGTCTGGGACATCAAATCTAAAAAAGCATGAAATTAATCTTCAGAAGTTAAAGTCTTAAAGGCATTGCATCATTATTTTTGTTGGATATATTTTTGATTATAATGCAGATGAACCCCAAATTTAATAAAACTAAAATAACATGAGTTAAGTATGAAACATAACAGGATATTGCAAAGAGATTAGGTAGTTTCCTTCAGACTACTTGCAGAGCCCAAGGAAAAACCAAACTGGGGGACACAATGACGAGAAGGCACCACTGCATTAGAATATTTAACAGGGTCTGAAAACAGTATACTCATAGTACAGGTTTTGGCAATGAAACAGAGCTAGAAGAATGTGGATCTGCAACATCACTACTTCTCTGCACCAGATACTGTTTTGCTTGTCAACCGTCTGTAGTAAAGAAAGAAGCAGACTGGCTAAATTTAAACCAGCTGTAACGATGAGAGTGTTACAGTTGGACTGAAGGAAGCTTACCTCATGAAAGTATTGTGGAAACTGCTGTTGGAAAGATAATAAAAGGATTAACTGCAGTTTTAGTGAACCATTTACTTTTCAATCAAAACGTCTCATGTATTTCCTGTTCTCAAGTAGCTTGAATTCCAAAATTCCTTTGTCTATTACTGTACATAGTAGCAAAGCCTGCCATAAGAAATTAATAATTTTACATGGAAAAATACTTTTATGTATGGCGGTGGAGTGCTGCTTGCTGTCTGCTTCTCCTGGTACCTAGCAGCCTCTAATCTTACCGAGGGGGACAAAACCCAGGGCTTAAAAAAAACTACAATGGGTAATTGTGAATAGCAAAAGAAAATGTCCACTACAAATACCAAGAGATGTAAAGTTACTTTAACGGAGCTACAGCAAAAATGAAACAAAATCTCAGAGCTGCATAGACACAGAATGAACCGCCTTCTTAATTTGCAGGAATAACAGCACAATTATTACCACATCAAAAGAAAAGCCATCATTTAAATTGACATGACATCAGCGCACAATGAAACACTGCACAGCAACCCTTGTTTAAAATGGAATGGAATTCACTGGGCAAATAATCTCCTCTTGATATTAATAACTTTAAGAGGCTGTGTTGCAGCTCTAGATCTAGACCAAGGTCTTTCCAGGATAGAAAACTAAGCTAGCAATGAGAATGTATGTTTTGTGTGCTCACTTGGATGCAGGTTTGCTCCAACGCAGGATTCCAGCTTGTAACAGTTAATACACTGATAACTGCTGGTACTGGAGAGCGTTCTCTGGGAACTAAAGAGTTAACTGCTAGTTCTGCAAGGCAAAGCTCCTAAATATGACAGGGGCAATTCCATGTAGGGGAACAGCTATACTGTCTGCTGGAATTACACATCTTTATGTGCTCACATGCCAAGCGATATACCTGCGTCACGAAGGTATCTGCAATAGCTGATGTAAAGCTTTTTCCAACCTATTCATAATGCTCAGCCTTGTGATGTTATCAAAAGGCAGCTCTTTGAGGCAGATGTATGTAACTGAAAGGAGTTTGTTTTTAGCGTTTGCTGGGATGTTACATGATTTAATGTCTCTGGTTTATCCAGTTTCCTGTAGGAGTGGGAATGTAACATTAGAAATCTGCTATACAATACCTGTCAAATACGCATTTTGCAGAAAGAGACAAAAGTTCCCTCACCCATAGAGTCCAGGGAATCTTTCAGCATTGCAGTAAAGCTAATTGGGGTTTCATGTTTAAATATTTCTTTTAAGAACTGTGAGATAAAATTGTGGAGAAGACCGATTTCATTAGAGATGTCTAAAAACAGACGAACAAAAAGGAAGGCTAAAATAAAATCTTCCACAGCTTACTTCTGCTTTTGTTTGGTAAGAAGCAACTAACACCCATTATTCTTGGATGATTTATGACCAAAACAAAGATATTTATAGGCATTTCAAAATCCTTCATACTTTTAAAATGTGGATTGAGCTACTTCTGGAAATGAGAGAGTCGGTTCATTCACTCAAAGTTGAGATAAATAAGTAAGTCATAAAACCATGATACCATTTTAGCTTGGGCAATGTGGTGGTGCTCTCTAAGTATCTGCATTGTTTCCAGTATTATTTGCGGGAATATCCACTGAGCAGTGCAGATCTTAAGATAATATTTTTCACTTATTTGATGGAAGCAAGAAGATAGCGGGGTGACCACCTAAGAAGAATATCTTTCACCTTAAAACATTCTGTAAAACTCTGAATATGTTTTTTCCTCCCTTTTCCCTGCCACACCCATTGCAAGCCAGCAAGCTTTCCCCTGAACAAATGAGTAAAAATAAAAAGCAAGCTTTTTATAAAAGCACGCTTTCCTATTGCTCCATACAAAGCTACAGCTTGCCATGGAAAAGTTTGTCTTGATCTAACCTCCTTACAAACATTTTCCATTGTATCATTCTCTGATCAAAACAATAAAATAGACATATAGTCAAAAAGTCTGCCTATCACCAACTACAACCTGCTTTCACAGGCATTTCCTTTGTCTGGACTCGTCTGTGTGTGTGTGCATGTGTAAGTGCATGCACGCACACGCGTGCGCACGTGGGTGTCACAAATAAGACTTTCCAAATTTCATGGCCCAATTTGGAAGCTTATGTCAAACTTGTTTTGCTTCATCTGTTGCAGTCAGGGTCTTATATCATTGTTGTCTCAAACATGTGGAAAGCTTAATGGAAGTCATTAACTTTTATTTTAGTTTGGCCATATTGTCATCATGGTGGGCAGATGCAGAGATGGTGCTATTCCCAAGATCTTCTTTTTGGAACACTGATGTTGTTTACATCTTCTTGATCAGAAGAGAACAATGGTTTTTACTTCTTTTTAAAGCTCAGTTTCGCAAATTAAAAAAGTCCCCTCTGAAAATGTAATTGAAGATATTCTTTTTACTCTTTTAAGATCCCGAACAAGGTTCTTTTTCTTTTCTAAACCACGAACTGAAACGTTTGCATTCGCCAATCTACGGGTTACTGTTCGACTGAAGGAATGAAAAGAATTTCATTAGTTGTGTTT
This sequence comes from Oreortyx pictus, assembly GCA_036925125.1. NCBI lineage: Eukaryota > Metazoa > Chordata > Aves > Galliformes > Odontophoridae > Oreortyx > Oreortyx pictus. The sequence goes on along the minus strand of JAUPFR010000010.1, from coordinate 4,758,509 downwards.
TATGTTTCTCGATTAAAAAAGTCACCCGAGGCTCAGTGACTTGTTTTACGTTCAGTGACTGCTGTGCGCTTTGATCATCACTTTATTAATGCTTTAATGAATATTAAAAAAATAAAGCGCTGCATTTAAAGTTAAGCTCTCATATAAGGAAACTGAATCCCTTTTCCAAGAGCCACAGCCCTTCTTACTCAAACATTTCCTTCTATATTAAGGTTTTCTGCAATTCTCCTTTACCCTGCTGCAGATTGTTACAGGAGAGCACAACTGCATTAGAATAAGGTTGAAGAGAGAGCAAAAAAAGAGAGCAGGGTAATATGCTTCTATTCAAACAAATATATTCCAGACTTACCATGCACTTGTTTGGTTTTTCTCCAGAATGAACCCTCATATGAATCAGCAGTTTGTAACGAGCATTGAAGGGTTTATAGCGGCGGACACAGCCTGCCCAAAAGCAAGTGAAGTCCTCTCCTTTCCGCTGGTCGATGTGCGTCTTTTCTATGTGCCTGACCAGTTCGTCTTGTTGGTCGTAAGTGGCACTGCAGTCAATCCACCGACAGACCTGCTTGCCACTGCTGAGGTCCTGCTCGTCCCCTTCACTGGGCTGAAGGGATTTCGGAGACATGGAGGCATGTAAGTGAGGCAGCGTCCCTTGGGTCTGGCTTAGCTGCTGGTGTAGGTGGTAAGGGGGAGGCAGCCCTTGATGATGTCGGAAGAGATCGGTGGTGGAGGAATAATCGTCAGCTGGTTCTTGTTTTAGGAAACTCACCTTCTGTGCGCTGTGGGAGGCGTTCTGATGAGGAATGCTAGTACCATTCATCATAAGGCTGAGACTTCCATTCTCCTCGACTTGCTGCATTTGTATCTGCTCACAGTCACCTCTGTCACACTCAGTGGAAATAGGTACAAGACATGCTGGAGGGGAGGGAATACTGCAAGGGTTTCCAGGCTGAGAGCAAGACTGGGGCCGAGAGGATTTCTGAGCACTGTGATGACTGATCTCCACGGGATGAGAGGAAATGCCAGCTGAATTAGTTCGCAGTCCATTCACACAGGTGACCAGTGACGTCTGTGATGTGCGGATGATAGCTGTAATATCGATTCCTTCGGCGGAAGACGGCACAACAGAGATGCATCTCTTCTTCAGGTTGCTTGCTTGTAGCCTAGCTGAGTGCTGAGGGGTGCCAAGTGACAACGGACTCGGGGAGGAGCTGTGTTCATTATTAAACAAGTAGGAAGAAAGTGAATTTGTGAAGCTATTATTCATTAGGTCTATTTCGGGATGCAGGCTACCGGAGGCTCTCAGCTCCATCCCCTCCGTAATCCTTCTATGCGTGGAAGCCTCAGACAGAGCCTTATAATCACCGGGGCATTCTTGTTTAATGTGCTGAGCTGGGTGACTTCCATTCAGGCATGGAGCAGCAGAATCTACTGAGTCCTGAAACCTGGGTGACCTGTAATATAGTTTGTAATAGGCATCACTAACTACCACAGGATTTATTGTTTTTGTACAAGACACAACATTTGTAAAGCCCTGGAGAATGGAAGCACTTGCTCTCCGCTGAACGCTGCTTGTCTAATGCAGCAATTACAACAAAAAGTTCTGCAATGCTTCCTCTACAACCCTTGTAAAGGCAGCATCGTTTTACACAGGATTAATTTTACACAGTGAGTTATGCACAGAACAGCCAGTCTCCCCACCACCGCTACGGGCAGTTCATCAATCACAATCTAGGTTTTCAATGCATAATAGATCGGGCAAAACAATAGCTGAGAATGAAGTTTGAGAGCTTTGGGCTTTTTTGAATTATTCAAATATCAGTATTTTCCTCAGAGCACACTGGGAAAATGCCGTGGCAACCTTGTTCCCACAAATCAAAAAAGGCTCTAGCTGAGTTCTGCTTACATGTGACAGAGATCTGTGCTTCGCAAAATTAAAAAAGAAGAGCGTGGAGGAGAAAAAAAAAAAGGCTTACAAATAAAGAACAGCGCATTTCAGCCAGTGGCCCAGAGTTAATGAGAGATCAGCCAAAAGATAACTAAGAAAAGCCCACAACTGGGAGATTTAAACTGTCTGTCTATGTGTTTTCAGTTCCCTTTTTCATACGATAATCTGCCCTGGTGTGTAAGTGCTAAAGGACTGTTCTGCAGAAGTGATTTTCAGTCCCTTTTGATGTGTGCTGAATCAATCACTCAGGAAGCAGGAATCCCATATAGACATTTCAGTAAAACTTCCAGGAAACATTTCTTTCTAACGTTTTCCTCCAAGCACTTGGCAATTGGTTTATGCTTTCAAATGAGAAAAATAATAATAATCTCAGTGATAAACGTTTACTGCGCATGACCCAACTGCCTGATGTTTCTTAGGACCAGTGGGAATACCTTAACATATCTTTAAAGTGTGGTTGGGTTTAACCTGTGACTTCACCATGCAGTGACGTGCCTGGCCAGTAAGAGGAAACGGTCCATCTGTGTGCAGGAGAGCTGTACCTGAACTAATAAACCCTCCAGAGAGCTCCTCTATGGCTCTTATGCTGAAATATTCCACATAAATGAATTTTATGCTTTTTGATGCTATCGCCAGAAAAGCTGAAGAAAACCTGGCTGTTAGGCACCTCTGTGTGACACTGCAGCTGACAAACCTGATGCGTTTCAATGGAAGAAACACATATGCTTTAGATATTGTGGATGTATTCATGCATTGAACAGCAGAGATGCTCAGTAAACAGCATTTATTTTACGACTTAGATGATTTCATCTCCACTGCTTCCATCAGACCACCGCAAACATAAGGAGCTGGGGACACTACTAACTTCTCCTTGGTAACAGCTCTCAAATAGAAAATAAAAACTTAAAAAAACAAACTTCAAAAAGACTTCCTACTCACTAAATGAAAGCTGTCAAAGAATGATACCAGTCTGAGGCACACAGCTGGAGACACTGGTTCCACTGGTGACAGGTTCTTAGGTACAACAGTTTGCAGCCAGTAGAGCTTCATATAAAAAAACTTTAAGGACATGAGAGAAAGGAAATTCCCCACCATTCATTGCTACGGAACAATCAGATCTTGCATTTCGCCACCAGAAGTTTGAAAAGATTACATTTAAAAATGTTAGAGGTTTCCATAATCCACTAGTTATAATTTCTCCCTTTAGGTTTGCACAGTTGGTCTCGGGGTAAACTTCAAGCACCTGGTTTTGCAGATGGTGAGTTTAAAAAAAAACACAACAGTATTCATACATTATTTTTTAACATTTACAGAACCATATGTCTGTAAAATATGTGGCATACGCATTAGTAAAAACCCTTTACTGCACATGTTTGGGAAACCCTGCCCTGCTAGCTTGTAGCCCCGCTGCTCAGTGTAAAGTGTGCTGTTTTAAAGGTCCTTCTGAGGAAAAGGTTTTACAGCGTACCATGCCTGGCACAAGATTTCCTACTATTTAGCTTCTTCTGTACAAGAACTCTTCAAAATAATTCAGTCTGTACCACAGCTTAGTGGCTCCAAAGCCTCGGGCTAAAACAAACACAACACGCTTCTCACATCACATAAAGCTAACGCAATCCTTACATTTCAGCCCGCGATAATTGGTGTCATGCTATTAAGCTTTATGTAAAGCTCCCATCCTGCCAGAAATCCATGCGAGGAGTTCAAGCAGCAGTCAGTGCAGAGTACCTGCAGGATGGATACAGATGTCCTCTTCCCAAGAAATACTACATTCCCCAAATTCCCTCCAACATCAGTCTGCACTTCTAGCACAAGGCCTTACTTAGAAGTAGGACTGCGTTGCTGTGATGCAGCTACAGCACAGAATATGAGACACACTGAAGAGTTTTCAACCTTTTTCCAACACCGTATCAAAATCAAAGGAGATGAAGGCACTAAATTCAAGCATCTCATTGGCAGAGCCTTCTTATCCATGCTCTGCCTGCACGGTGCTAAGTGCAGACTGCTTGTGCAGATCAGAAGCAACTCCTTTCTGGGCACTGCAGCTTCCTCCTTAGCACCAAGTGCTTTACATACCCCGCGATCATTAACTCTGCAGGGAGAATCTGGCTTTGTTTCAATTTCCTGATGTTCAAGTGGTGATGCCAAAGTTGCTTGAAAGCAAACTGCATTCCCGTATTCCTGGCAGAATTTTGCTATCACAGCTCTAGGGGAAATGCTGCAGGTTTCTTCCGGCCCTGGGGAATGGGGACAAGGAACAGGGAAGCAAAACTGATGTGAGAGAGAGACAAGGTGTCTGAAACACACCGTGTGTCTCTTAGACCATGTTATTATGCTATTTGGTCCTGCAGTGGCATCTTGATGTTACAGCCAGCGATCGGGTTCCAGAGCTGCTACACATAGCCAGTGTTGTCTTAAGGATTTTATCATCTCTGGATATAAATATAAATTCATGTGAAGCAAATGGCCAAGAGGAGAGCTAGAGGGACAGCAGACTTCAGGACAGACAGCACAAAGAGCACTCTGAGGACACACCGATCTACTTGGTCAGCACTGGGGGCTTCCAGGCGAGTGAACATGGACAGGGGTGGGTTGGAAGGGGAGCATACCCCATGAATATACATCCCCTGGCAGGGAGAATCTGTGTACGATTCTGAGGCCACAGTACTGCTGCTCAGTGCATGTAAGCCAAGTGTAAGGCCTTCACAGGGCAACAGCAGCCTCTCAGAGGACAGGACTGCTTCCAAAGAGACTCCCTGACATGGTAACTGGAGCCAGAGCACGAGGCCAGCAGCACCATGCCAGAAGTGCTGCAGTTCCCCACTGCCCTCAGAGGAAAAGACCACAGTATCTGAAACCTCCAGATTATTTACAAAACAAACGGACACTCCTTCACTTGCCACTGTAAATGTGCATGCAGTGCTAACTGACAGTTTTAGGAAGCTGGAGGGGATTGTTCTGCTGCATATCTAGAGACCCTTTGCAACCCTATCTGACTGCTCCGATGTCCTCCCTGGGCTTTATATGCTGAGCTCTGAGAGCAGTGTGGGCGGGTTTGCTCCGTCTGATAATGGATTATTTGACAAAAGGCCAACATCAGCTGAGTGCTGACTCCAGTTGTGGTAAGGAAGGTATTACGACTTTTCCAGTCCCACACACGTCGTGTTCACAGATAGTGTGCAGCAGCAATTATGTCGCACAACTTCAAAGATATTAATTGAGTGGGGAAAATGAAGAGGGATAGTGATTCTTGGGTTAAGGCAGTCATTGCCAGAATGCAGTTTACGACAGTGATTCAGAGTGAAGCTGATGGCGATAACAAGTTTCAGTGCACTGAGAGAAATAAAAAGACAAAGCCAATGATAACCCCAAATCCTGAGGGAAGTCTTGGACTGCAAGGAGAAAGGCTCTCTGATTTGTTTGGGTTTTCTTTGGACACTGAATATCCAAGAAAAGCAGAGTGGTTCAGAGATCAGTTCGGAAAACTTGTTTTAATTTGCATCTCCTCTTGTTTCCATGCTGGTCACTAGAGCTGGATAGAACAACCAAACCATCTGCACTGTCTGCTATGCACTGACATCTGTGAGTTCCAGCCCTGTAACTCTCCCCTATCAGAGGAGGAAGGTTGAAATCTGGAGAGGTACAGAGCACCCTTGGCTCCCACTGACTTCACTAGAACATAATGGGCATTTGCCCCCATCTCAACTATGTTCTCAACTATGTTCTCCTATTCCTAGTTCTTCAGAGAAAGCCCTTGTTTTTTGTTACTTGTTTGTCAAGAACATTTACTGTCACTGCAAACAGAAACCATCCCAGCTGCTGTCCACCTTCTCTCACCCACCAGTGCTTTGATTCCGTACTATGGGTGTGATGGACTCAGAGGTCCATAGCTAAGCACTGGCATCACCTTGTGAATCCTAGGCAGACAGAGGTAATACTGGCCAGGTGGACATACAAGTAGAGCATGGCATACAACAGCATATAAAAGAATGGAAGGGACCTAAAAGATATTCCCTGAGCATTTCCAAAGTGCTGCTTAGCAAGCAGCAGAACCTCCAGGTTTTAGACCATGCTGTGAAGTAAAGGGATAGAATTTGGCCTGTCACCTGCCACTTTCTCATGTTTTGCAGCAGACAACCCTTTCTGCTGCTCTGGGAATCCTTTCTCAAAGAAGATGTGGAAAGGGTTCGTATTTCCAAGGGTGGGTACTGTGACCCACGGTATGCAGGTATCTGTCATTTCCTCATTATGGGTTTGACAAAAAAGTTCAAAAAGATCTAAGCAGAGTACTATTCTCTTCCTCCTTTTGTTTGGTCCTGCTCTAATTATCTTTGTTTCATAATTGTCCTCTCTGACAGGTTAAAAAAAGTGTAGTAAATGGCAATCCCACATTGAATCACAAAGAACTGGGAGGAAGTGCACTTTAATACAGCTGCAACATCATCTACAAATCTTTGTAGCAACTGCAGAATATTTTGTCACGGGTACGGATATTATTTGTTCTTTTCAAACAGACAAACAAACAAACAGCTCTTTCCACTTGCTTACCATAATGCTGTGTGTCCTCTTCCTAAAAACACAGATGTTCTTAACCCAGAAATAAATGAAAAAGGGGAAATAAGACATAAATATGTGCAATAAAATCAGAAACTGCCAAATTTCCAAGACCAAGCTACAGTCCATATTTCCTCTCGCCGTGACTATGGATATTTGGGTCTGAAAGTACCATGCAGAGTGCCAGTTATTCCACGTATCTAAGATAAAGGCTGCTGCTTTTTTTGAGGGTTTTCTTTTCTACAGCTCTTCAGAAAGGTCAAGATTATTCTGTATTATATACTCTGCCAAAAAGCAGTAATTAAAATGGATGGGCAGATTTAAATTTATAGCAGGCTTCTATTCACAATGGATGTCTGTTTAGGGTACTTGTTCAAAATCTGGTAATGTTAAATTTGTAACAACAACAACAACAAAAAATAATTGAGTTCTGTGTTTTCATGCAATTAATTCATAGCAAATGTTTAAATAGAGATTCTGTTCAGAGCATATCCAACTACACTGTACAGATCAAAACCAGAGACCAAATTTTCACATTACGGCCTTGAAAGCAAATACTAAGGATGTGGCTGTATGGGAACACTGAAAATACTTTGTTAAAGGAAATGCTGTAGAAATAAAAGTGGCATTGCCTTCCTGTAGATTTGATGGTAGCATGCCAAATTGCCAGATGGGAGACACTGGCCTGGGAGCAAGTACCATCCCTGCCTTCCAGGCAGCAGTTTTGAGACAACATGGCATTGGTGCAGAGGGTGGAGGTACAGAGGAGGCAACTCTGGCACCTGGCAAAACTCTCCTTGACTTCTGAGTACATTAGTAAAGTCCACACAGAAGAGAGGGGATGCAGTTGCATATACAGCAACTTCTAGCAGCACTGCCTTGACTACTGTCTGTGCATGCAAACATATCCATGCAATGAAAACCTGCAGGTGAGTGGAATGGCTAAACAAGAATCCAAAGAACTTCCACGAAGAGGCAAAAGCCAAAAATACCCTTAGTGAAGTATGCTCCTTGGATACCCAGGGATGCTACTTAGAAACAGAAACAAGGAAGCACTCCAGAAGAGCTAAGTACATAGACCCATAAAACTTGCAGTGATACCTTATATCAGAGTGTGTCAGGTTCAGCTGACCAACATGAAGTAATCTCTCACAGGACAGCGCGTGGTCTCTCATAAGTGGGTTTCCTGTGTGGATGAACAGTCCTTGTCTGCAGACAGGTACCGAGCTACTTGTCATCTCCATGTCCATCATGCTCTTCTTCTCAGAGATCAAGTTACAATGACTGTAGCCACCATTAACTGTCAAAAAATAAAGAAAGAAAAACAATTAAGCGATCATCAGCCTTTGACTAAGAACTTTCTATGCTTCCTACTGCTTGGCATACTCGTTTTGGATCTCCTAGTGGATTCCAGTGAATGGCATGGCAGTGGTAACTAAAGGCTTCCCGAAGAAGCAAAAATTAATTCCAAAGGAATCAGAATCTGTGAATTGTGATTGTTTATTTCTCTCTTTTCAGTTCTGTAGTTATTTTACACCACGGTTTAAGTCAAAAACACTTAGTGTGATAACTTCCTTTCCTACTGTGTATTTTTATGGTACAATCTTGCCTCTGAGTCCCTTTATTTTCAGGGAGTGCAGCTCTCTGAAAACAGTGATGTAAGTCAAGATTTTCTTTGCAGACAATTATCTCTGCAATTATGACCTTAGATGGGCATGTTACTCCTTCACTGCCAGGTCAAATCAAATTTTGCTTCAACGTACATGTGTAACTATGTTTCCAACATGATCCACTCCTATAGATGATCCAACTACTAATAAAAATAAATTCTGTTTCGGTGAATATTATGTTACTTGACTCGGAAAAAGACTAGAGCTGTAGCAATATTCTTCTAAGTATAAATATATCCACTAATGATAATTTCATTGAAAAGAAACAAGAAAGGGGGAACTAGGAATCTACACTGTACTGGCCAAAGACTGAAAATTTCGTTTCCTTTCAAGTGTGCTCGTTTTGGTGGGGTTTTTTGTTTCTTGTAGGCTGGGCTTTTTGTTTTGTTTTGTTTTGTTTTGTTTTGTTTTTTACCTCCAGGGAACTAGTCAAATACTCATACATGTGCAACTATCAAACTATTTACAAGACATCTAACCTTTAGGGGCTGGCTTAAAAATACACAATACCCATTTACCATCTCTTTCATTACTGTATATGAATCATGCTCTTATAATACTAGATCTCCCTCTAATCTGCTGTGTGTTTTTTTTGTTGCTGTTGTTCATTTTCCAAGGAGACAAACTGTCACGGTGTCAGAAACTAATGGCAAGCGTATTTCTGCATTTTACATACAGAGCTCAGAAAATAGCTCCTTCCCCCCTTGTACTCGGTGCTCTTGGGTACTACAGAGCCAAACTGCACTGTAGTTATTTCAAATTCTGCAAAGAAAAGATAGGCTGTGCTCTGTTTCATACAAACCAGCCGTTCTCAAAAGCATCGATGTTTGACCTCTACTAGGCCGTTACAAGGCATGATTAATCTCACCACAGTTCTGCCACCTACTAGTTTTACCTTTACATCACTAAGTCATCTCAGAACAGGTGTCTATGAAGGGCTGGGGCACCTTCACAATGCTCTTTCCTCTTTCCCTGGACCTCAGAAGGCACATCAAAGAGTAACTTCAACTGAGTACCTGGTAATTTTAAGACACCTGCTGCTGGGTGCAGTGCATCCCTCTAATAGCTGTATGACTTACAAACACCCTCGTCATGTATGACTGAAACCCTCACTGGTCCTGACATTGAACAGTTCTGTCATTCTGACAGTACAATCTGTGGTATGTCCCAGGTAGGTACTGATATAGGTTGCCGTATTACATAATAACACTGAAATCTTAGTGTCTAGTTAACAATATTTAAATGATGTAAGGGCAAGCAAAATTGTACTCACATAGCTTTGCAATCACTGCAGTTCTGTTACACTGAAGTCTAGATCTGAGACTGCGCTCATTTTGGTCAGTGACCGCTCTGACACTGCTCCTCAAGAGCAAAGGTACCCTAAAAACACAGGATGCCTTTCCCTTCTGTAGAGCTGCTACCCCTATGGCTAACGAAGGGCAAGCAGCAGAGCTTGCTGCTGTGGTCCTCTACAATTACACTCAGTGCATGCTTTGAAAGCAATGAGAATGACATTCGAGTTTTTGGTGAGTATAGATGAGAAGAAACAGGTGACACGGAGAGGCATTAAAAGTCTCTGGTAACTGGAGAAATTGTGAAAGGGATCGCAGCACAAAAGTCCATTCTCCTCCACTGGCCAGGCTCCACAGCTTCCCCATCATGCCTCACGGCCCCATTGTAAAGGGAAAGGCATGGCAGAGGAAGATGTGGTCCAGGCAAGGATCCAGACACAGAGCAAAGAGTGGGTACATGTGACACCCAAATTACAAGTCTCATGAGGCATCATTGTGACATTTCAAGAATAGAATTCCCTGTTACAAGTGAAAAGTTCTCAGTGTTTGGCTGATACATTACACTTCTCGATCACTTATTTGTATGATTTTATATTTTTTTAAGACATCAGAATTGTTAAAATTGGAAAGACAGTACAGGGTTTTTCCTATGAGGTTAGTGCAAGAAAGAGAAGGCCATCAGTATCTTACAGAAATAAAATTATGTAAGAATTTTAGGGAAGACAGATGAGATTTTACTGTATTTGAATTATACAAAAGAGGCCACTGACCTCCTTCATGGCAATTAATATTTTTTAGTTATCTCAGGTTCATATTCAGAGACTGCGATACTCAGGGATACTGGTATTCACTGGCAGTCAGTAAATAAGGGGAGATACAAAGAAGATGCAGAGAAATGCAACAACTTTCAGCTCGTGCAGGGCAGCCAGTTCAGCATCTGGTGGTTTGGGACTGAAGTGTTTAAAATCTCACTGGATGCCTTTCAGTTTACAGTGGGTGCTTGTGACAGTTAGCTGTGCCCTGGTTGTAATCAGGGCATAAATGATTCTTATATCCCCTGGAGTCTACATATCCATATTTATTCCCGTCCTATCCTGGCTTATTCCCATCACAGTTTAACTCATTTCAATGGCAATGTCTTCTTCCCTAGCCAGACTGCAGAGTCAGACCCGTGGCTGTTAATCTGAATTTATGACTCACACCGAAGCAGTATGAAAAGACACCACTGAACACTGATTAAAGAGGTTCCACACCCTTTTAAAAGCCACACCACCAAGAGAAGTCGGTGCATCAGTCATACCTACAATACCCAGGTCACAGATCACTCTTTTCAACCAGCAATAATTAAAATGTACTTTCTCTCCAAAATACAGCGTATTCTTCGAAAAGGTTTTAGGTTTGTACTTGCTCTGTAATAAAAGCCCTTTCCTTTTTTCCATTCTCTAAATGGTACAAGTCTGAAATTCACTAGAGCTTTCTAAAAATGCATTTTATCAATCTTACCATAGTATCAAAACACAGAAACCCGAATCCTCCACTCAGCATTCAGCAAAATCAACTGCAGCACACACTGATACCTATTTGTATGAAGATGGAGATTTCCTAGAATAATGTGAACCTTATTCCCATGCCATCAAAAACAATTATCTTCTCTTGTAACTACCAAACCAGAAAATGCATTTTCTCCCTGCAGAGGAACAGAAGGCTCACACTAAACTGGTGAAATTGTGCATTTCAGACAACCTACCCCACATCTGCCTTCACAAATTACCCCACGCATTTGTTAACGAGAGTTACCAGTTCCTTGCACATCAGTGCCTCGTTGGCGTGACACCTGCACCAAAGCACTCTCGAATGTGCCCACTACACCAACGTCTCACTGTGCTTCTTTTTCCACAAAGCAAACTGAAACAAGGACCGAGAGATTGTCTCCAAACACAGACAACTGGAGTCAATATGTCCAAATGTTTGAGCACATGTGAAAGCAAACTCATTGTCTCCAGAAAGAAAGGAAAAAATGTCTGGTTTACACCAGCGTAACTGAGAAGGGAATCTGGCCTTTTGACAACTGGCTTTTTATGCAATATTAATATCACTGGCTGGCATACATGAGATTGAAGCATTTTCCATGTCTGGAACTGGATCTCCTCTTTCACTGGTATCAGGGGGCCTTTAACCTACATACTGTAACTTACCAATACCAGATGAAAAGAGTCCAGGCTCCCTGCCTTCTACCAGAGCATTCACCCTGCCTTCAGGAGAGCCACAGCCATTTCATAAATCCGTATAAAAAACTAATCCTAATTTACAGAGAGTAAATCTAATAAAGGTGGAATGGTTTCCAGAAGGATCTCGTGGAAGCGGAATCCGTCAAGGTAACTTTTGTCTTTTTCTGTCCTGCAGATTTGATTTATGTCTCCACGTTTAAATAGTCATGAAGGGAATGGAAGAGGCTGACACAGTAGTGTGCAAATGCTGCAATCAGGCAATTCCTTCCATATGAGTAATCAGGTTAGTTCAGCTTTGGCTATCTCGCTGCTTAAATTCTGGGGTAACTAACTTTGGAGTTACGCCAGATGATGTCATAGGAGAATTGGTGCTGTGGATTCAGTGGGGTTACGCACCTCAGGAAGCACTGCTCACAACTATGGAGTCGGCCCTGTGTGCTTCACGCTCAAACCTGCATGTAACTGGCAAAAATAGCTATTAAGGTTGTAGGTGGAAAAGAGCAAGAGCTATCAGAAGAGTTACTATCCAACAGCAAACACATGTCGCTTTGGAGTTCACCTAATTAAGGCCAATAGACAAATAACTGAAATGATGTATAATTAAAACAACTTACATTCAAACAGATAGATGTGAAATATTTCCCTAAAATATTTAGCTGTCCCCAGAGCATTGCGGGTTTTGTGGTGAAGACCAAACTTAGGTCATTTGCTTTTTTTTTTTCATACTGTTCTATTCTCTTTAATTCTTTAAAAAAAAAAAAATCCCCATTCTGGGTTTTGTTTGGATGTGATGTCCAAAATATACCACAACAACAGTGAGAAATGGAACGCCACTACTGGCAGCTGGACGAGTCATGTGATGCCAATGAAAGACCAAAGGGCTGCAGATTTTCTCAAACAAACTGAAAATCATCTGCGCTGGAGGAGTTTATCAAAGCCCTGCAAGGGAAAATTATTAACTCTAAAGGTGCCCACCCAGAAAAAAATCATAGAATCGTAGAATGGTTTGGGTTGGAAGGGACATTTTAAATCACCGAGTTCCAACCCCACTGCTATGGACAGGGACACCTCCCTCCAGACCAGGCTGCTCACAGCCCCATCCAGCCTGGCCTTGAGTGCTTCCAGGGAGGGGGCATCCACAACCTCACTGTGCAACCTGTTCCAGTGTCTTGCACCTTCAGAGTAAAGAATTTCGCCCTAACATCTCCTGTAAATCTACCCTCTTCCAGTTTAAAACCACTTCCCCATGTCCTTTCACTACATGCCTTACAAAAAGTCCCTCCCCAGTTTTCCTATAGGCCCCCTGAAAAGGGGGAAAATGAGCTACTGTAGAGCAGGTACTGTCCAGTTGATATTCAGCATCCCATTATGCATGACTAGTGCTGAACAGCCCTTATCACTGCATGGCTGGGGTGACTGCCACAGCTCCTACAGTCAGTAAGTCAAGAATGGCAAGAAATTCATGCAGTACTATTCCTACAACACCAAGTCTGAAGAACAGAAATGTAGCAGAAAGGCCAGAACATAGATGCCTTAACTTTCTTAAATCTCCCAGAAAGTAAATCCAAGTGTGTCATCAGGAAGAGAGCACAGATTTCCTAGGCCTTGTGCAAAACATGGTTTCTCCATCAGTTTCAGTGAAATATAATTACAGCAGGTAAGAGTTGGGAACTAATTTTTTCTGCTGTTGACACAGCTTAGGAGAAGAAAAAGCACTTCAGAATCGTGTTGGTATGACTATCCATGTAGGACGACGCAGCCTTCAGTAGACCTTACCTAAGTGACATAGCGTTACTTTCACTTACATCTTCAAGTGAGAATATCCTGGACACAAACTTCTACATCTTGGTCTGAACCCAAAAGCAGGCATGTTCGTACCTTTCACTGATCCCTTTGCACACATTTGTACTATCAGATACACAACGAACTTCTAGGCATTTGGGCTCCTCATCACTTCAGAAAGTTCTGCACTTTAAGGGACCTTTGCAATGATTTCTCATTCAATACAAGACTTCTAAAAATGCACTACGTGAGAGCCAACACCACACTGCACAGTGAGAGTCACATGAACAAACAAACTGTCCTACATTTGTATATCAGAACAGAGGTGACAGACATTTGAAAACAGACACAAGGTTTCAATAGCTACAGGCAATGAGAACCTACAGAAGGCTAGGGATAAGCCAACAGCATTCAAGAGGATTAGAATAAAAAGGAATTAACCCTTTCCTCCAAGTTTTTTTGATCTTCCCATAAAATCCTAAAACAGAAATACTGCTCTTTACCTTCACATTGAAGTATGAGTGAAGGGTTGAGAAAACTCTCGTAAACTAAAACAAACCAGCTTGTGAAATAAATTGCAGAGCATCCATTTTTAATTCTTGTGAAAGATAAATGTAACCCATGTGTGTCTTTTCAGTAAAATCTGGACTCTAAGTGTTGGCTGCATCTATATTTGTTATTTCATGTTCCATTTATTTTTTAAACAAGTTATTTGGATTGCATTCTATTTCTGCTCGGTGGAGTTTCTTCTTGCAGACTACACAGGGTATTTAAAAGGGTGAATGAGCAGGACTGCCTCTACAGAACAAAGCAGCACTGCTAACTTTGAATCAATTGAACCTAAAACAATTTGAAAACATTTCAGTAGTTCAGAGATCTGAAACCTTCTCATCCCCCAGCACACAGATAGGTGTGGCTCCCAGATTCGATTTCTTCATGATATTTTAAAATAAACTCAGAGTCCAACAGAAGCAGGCAAAGAATGCTTTAACAATACTTGATGTCTTCTGTTGCTAAAATGGCTTGTAATGTTACGGAGTTTAGATTTCCAGCAAAGACCTTCGCAACACTTTCTGAACCTTGCCAGCGTGGCTGAGATTCAGGAGAACGCGTGCCATGTGCTTAGGTCCCAGTGACTTCACAGCCTCAGCTGATGCTCAGAGCCAGCCTCTAGATGTCTAAGAATATAACCATTTTAGGCAACAGTGAATCGATCGTCACAGAAGTAAAAACTGTCTCCTATCACAAGGAGAGTTTCACTACAGTCAACTTCAGTGTTCTTGGCTTCCTATTTGGATCTCAGGCCTCTAAATTATGGCCCCAGACAAAGCTGAGAGCAGACTGAAAATGACCATTGCACTTCTTGTGGCAATCAGAACAGATCCTTTCCCAGCCTGATGAAACACAGGTCTCATCGTTACATTCATTGTTACGGAGTCTCTTCATCTTTGAATCACCTTTATCCTGTTGCCAGGCAATCTGAAAAATATTGTTCTCAGTTCATCTGTCCTTTTTTGTGGTCAGTTATCCTTCCTCACAGTTTGGGTTTTAGTAACAGGGGGAAAAGACATTAAAATAAATGTTTTAGGAAAATACTAAGCTCAACAAACATCACTTTAATTAAAAAGGAAATCCTAAACCTTCTTAATGGGCACGTGGAGAATATAAGCTCAATGTAATGAAATTCAATGTATTTCTTTTTCTTCCTTTTATACGAAGACTATGGATGGAATAGATTTAATTTACAGCATTTCTGATAGGTAGGACAATTCATTATGATTTTCCTTGCTCTGCCAAACAGAGTGCTCCTGCTGCCTTATGAACAAACACATTTGAAAGAGAGGCAAATACAGCCCTTGATCCCACTCTCTTACTTCTCCACTTATTCCCATTTCCCTTTCATTTCTAAGCTGGCTTTGAAACCTTCTCTTCCACTGCCACTTTCAAGCCTTCCCTACCTGTGCCTCGTCTTCCCCCACGTTCCAGAATACCACAGATGAAACAAACAGCTGAGGTACCGTCTAAATCTATTTCACGATTTAGATGCACAAGTTTCAAGCCCACCTGGAGTTGGTCTCCCTTTCTGGAAAGCAGGCGGTTGTATTTTTTGATGCAAGTGACACACAGCACACGGCAGTATGACAGCACGCTGTCAGTCTACCTGGTTTAAACTCCAGATCTTAGATTGACCAACAGCCCGTGTGCCCAGAGACCAGCTGAGGTTAGATCAATCCACACACTGAATAAATGCCACCCTGCATACTGGTGTAAGGTGTAAGGAAACTCCACACTGTTCACAGTTATCTATACACTCACCTGTCCTCATCCCCTGTGCTTTGTCTTTTTTGCTGCTCTAAATGGACAGCACCAGAGTTTTTATAGCAGCCCATATTTAGATGGGGCCTGAAGGTTAAAAGAAGTCCAGAGTGACTCTTTTTAAGACAGAAGTTCACACATTTTCTGATGAGGGTGCTTGAATTGTTCCTATTGTAAACGTGTTTCATCATCAACTATATGAATCCACTGAGAAGACAGGATCTCTCCATACATGCACAGTTTGGGAAAATCTATTCCTTTTGTTTCTTTCTTCCAATTCATCTAATTCACTAATAGCCAAAGCATGTCTCCTATGAACAGCATGTGGGTTATTGCTTTCCCATTTAGTTATTAAACTCTGAACTTTTAAACTCCCAGATCTCCACTCCCTACATTTTACTTAGTCCATTTAGTCTCTTTTCCACGGAACTTCTAGCCAGCAGACCATGTAAAGGCTCCACAGGGGTATGTGCTCTCCCAAACATTGGAAACACAAGGATGTGCAGTGAATGAAAGCTGGGGTTTTGCCATATGGCACCTTGCATGTGTCTTGTATAAACATGTATGCCTCTATGCCCCAACAAGGAATTTTATGTCTGCCTAGCTCAGCACGCACTATGTATATAAAAAAGGAAAAAACCCACCACCCATACTTCCAGTTGAGCAAAACAAAAACGATTTCCAGCAAGACGTTGGGCTCAAAGGTTCAGAAGCCTAGAAGAGTCCCCAAGTCAGTAAACACTACAGAAGCTAATTTCTGCAGGGCAGAATCACATGGGGTAATGCAGAAATGGTAAACATTAACAAACTGTATGAATTCATCTTTACTCTGAGGCACCAGTCACTGTTCTCCGCTGACACCTTCAGTCCAAGCTAATTTTAACAAAGAAAACTCAAATTGGTACCACAAACAGGCAAGCACTTCACCTTCACGGCCTCCTTGTTCACTTCACGCTTGATTCTGAATACAGTAATGGCTTCACTGCAGCTTAGAATTAACACCACGAGAAAGGGGATTCAAAACAATTCAAAACAATCCCCCAAACATACACTGAGAAGAGCAACAGCCTACCCCCTATTTTTTTCATTTGCTGTTTTCATTGTTTCGCATTTCTTTCTGCCAGGATTTTGGCATTATTTCAAATGTATATTATATTTTATATCAAGTAATTTGCAATGCTGCTTTCTATTTCACCAGAACTATGCTTAGGAGTACTCCAAGTAGAATTTACCCTGCTGCACTCACTGCCACAGAACAGACCTTTTGTAGGCTCCCACAACACAGTGTACTTCTCTGCACAAACCTGACGACTCAAATAATATGCTCTTGTTGGTATGTACACCTATGCTCATAGCTGTCCTGCTATTTTATCTGCTTTCTTGGATAAAACACAGAATTCTGACATTAGTGAACCTTTGGTCAGACACAGTGCAACCAGTTTGGGTTATTCTTGCCGCTCTAAACTGTCCCCTGGAAAACACCCATAAATGTTGGTATAGAAGAACTTACTGAATATCCGTGCAGAGGTAGAGGTTGCCTCCACTGTAGTCTCATCACTTAACAGCACAGAGTAGTAAATAAGAACTTTCACAAAAGTGCACACACTTGCACAGTGCCCAGACTCCTGTGCTAACTCTTGAGATTTACAGCACTCTTGCCTCAGACTATCCCAGCTCTCAGAAATTCATGAAGGGCATGAAATCATTCTACCATGATGATCTAACTGATCCAGTCAAAGTGAGAAAGTAATCCATTAATCATATTTTCCACAGAGGGCCCAGCTCTATTCCCTAGACTTGCCTATGGTGAGGAGACAGAGTTTGTGAGCAGCACATGTGTAGCACAGAGCTACTTCCAAAGGCAGAATCCAGCAAGAATGTTGGTGTGCTTGGTGCACTGTGTTTCTTGTGGGAGAGCTGCAACCCATTTAACTACACACAGTTGGATCTAGGGTTTATCTTTTAGAAAGACATATCGTCTCAAAATGGAATCTTTAAATGATGGAGAATTGCTTCAGTGCCGGTTTGTTCCACGGTTCTCACCATGAATTTTGTACAGCTTCAGCTTGTTTCACTTCACTTTGCAGGCACTGGCTCTTATTCCACCTGTGTGTGTGTGCAAGATTAAGATACAAGAAGTACCCGGTGTCTTCTTCCTCTGCAGATAACTCTGGACTTTGCTCCTACCTTTCCTTAGTGACTAATTGAGCATCGTTTTTCACAGTAAAGTACATTTGCCAGATCACGAATCATTTGTATGAATCTTTTCTTAAGAACAGCCAGTTTTTCCAGAGAACCTTGTTAAATTGTCAACGCCGGAGCAGTACAATACTAGAACCATTAATAACTCATAAGACAACAAAATCATTTTCCTACTTCTGCCTGATATATGCATAAACAGAGCTCTCAAATTTGAATTATTATTACTCTGCTCTATCATCAGAGTACAAACACTTGTTCAGACAGCAAATTCTGAATGCTTTACCTGAGGCTGCCTGGCTGGGTCATTTGAATCTCTCAGAGTCTGGGGGAGAGAGAAGGACAGTTATTCTGGCTGTGTGCGTGCGTGACTGCAATGCAAGCTTTGCTAAGAAATAGAATAAAGTCACCAAATTAAACTACTGTGCCTCTAAACTTAATGACCGAGAATGAGTTCTGCTGTCGATGGGCCTAACTCAATAGGCACCACTGAAAACAATGGAGTCCCCCAGCGTGTGACCAAAAAAGAAATAAAAACTTTTTAAGGAATGTAGCAACTGCAGAAGCTCAGTAACCACTTATGAAACTGAGGGGGGAAAATCAGCCATTTGAATTTTTTGTTTACAGGCAAGAAGGGCTCCAGCAATAGAGTCACTGAGTGTGAGATTTCTGCTGTTTTAATTTAGCCTTTCTTAGGTTTGCCTTGTTTGGTTTAGCACAAGTTCTGCAGAATACATCTGAACTCCGTGGCTGATCTGCAAAAGGCAGTAGAGTGGGAGTAACTGAAGCCATTTAAAAACTAAAGAAGCTGGAAGCAGAGTGCATGTGTTATCTGAGCCGCACACTAAGCCATGGCCTTTAAAAGGCTGAAATGATTGCCAAAAGAGCAGGGTATGGCTCACAAAAATCCATATTTACCTGGCAGAAACTCCATGTGGTCCTGAGCTAAGAAACTATCTGAGGTGGGAGAAAGGCAAACTTCCCAAGCACTGGAAAAGAAAAAATCCAGGAGTTTTCCTTCTCATTCTCAAAGCCCTTCATCTGCATGGACTCTAGCAGCAAGCAAGAGGGAAGAGAGGAGGGAAGCACAGCTCCATAATCACTGCTTTTAATATGATGGAAGCAAGTCTGATTTATTTGCACTGCAACTCATTAGTAGAAGTTGTCCTGAAAGAAAAGCAAGGAAAGAAGGGTGGAACAACAACAAATCAGGGCCACTTGTGAGCCCACTGCTCAGAAGCTCTGAGCTGTTGTGACTTGAGCCACCAAGTCCTCCTGCTGCAGGGTAACACCACAGAGATACTTCCCACCCCAGCTAAGAAAGCCCAACTTGTTTGGGCGTCCTAGCCTGGATGCAGGGTTAGGCTGGCAAAACTGCACAGAACTTGGTGTAAAGGCAAGCCCACGTGTCAGCCATCATGCTGACAGCCACATGCACTTGTACACGCATAGAAAGCACTAAGCTCTGCAGAAGCACCTGTACATATGCTGCAGCAACTAGCTCCCTGCAATAAAGAGTGCCTTCCCAAGGCCTGTATCTTCCGTACGTCAGGGCACTTCCCTCTTCTCAGTTAGTGCGGAGAAGCAAAGTATCCTGTTTCTGTGTAACCAAATCCCAGCCATGTATATACAGCTAATGACTGGTTACACCGCACATAATGAAGAGACACATTTTGCTAACTGCATAGAAAATAAACAAGCGAAAAAAGAAAACAATTACTGGCTTTTGTAGGAATCTCCCTTGACCTTCTGGACTTGGCCCCTCGATGCTCAGCCTGCTGTACAGCACAGCCACTGTTAGGCACGTGCACTGCCTGCTCTGGTTTTGCTTTTCCTTTAATGCCCACTGACATTTCTTGACTTTGTTGCAGAAGATCCCTCTGGTAGCATAAGAAATCGCCACCGTGGCCTGCTCAGGATCATCCATGGCCTCCTTCCTGACACCCACCTGAGCGAGGTGCAGCTGCGGTAAAGGAATTGCTGCCAGCTTTTTAAGACACAGACATGCCAGAGCTGTGCAGAGCCTCACCCTTCCTTTCCCCGAGCACTGGGGAGCAGACTGTTCATCATCTATACAGTGAGAACCGTGCGCTTCTACCATGTCACACTTCTTAGTTATTAATATTGCCACCACACTGGGAATAATCATCTCATTATTCCGTACCAGAATGACCAAAAAATACAACCTCTGTCTCAGAAAGCTCCCAGCCTCAGGACTGATGGGTTCAACAGCAGAGCAGAAAGGAATGGTGAGCCTGTGCCACTCAGCACAGTAACAGCAGCCTTGGCAAAACTCTCATTCCATGTATGTTACATCTGCATCATGGACCAAACACGGCAGCCTTGTGACATGCAGCAGCTAACTGTACACCAACATGCCAAGGTCTGCCCCTGCAACCTGCGCTCAGAGCTAAGGGAACCCCTCACACTTCCACAGCAGAGCTGTTCAAAAAGAAGGAAAACAAGTCCCTCCTAAACACACACACACACCTGCTGACCTGTGTCTCCCTCTGCTCTTCCACAAAGGTAAACTCTGTGTCACAGCAGTGCTCTCAGACCCGACACTGTAACCTGCACAGCTCCCTGTGCGTGGACACTGTGGGCTCCCTCCTCCAGGGAAGCAGTAACAAATGAGCTGTTTCATCACATTTGGACAGGGCCATTTTATATGCAGAGGTGGAAGGAAAAATGAAAAAAATAAAAAAAAAAAAGAGGGACATAGGCTGACAAGTGGTTGGTGGGGATAATGACCCCAGTCAGAGTCCTCGTGTTCTTACAAAAAAACTCTTGACAAACCCCAGCATCTGGTAGTTCAGCTGTGGGTTTCCGCTGTTTATTTTTCTATCCCAGTGCTCTCATCCCTATGCACTGCCTGTGCCTGCCTCTGTTAAGCATTCCAAGTTCTACAGAGCACAATTGAAAGAATAAAAACCCTAGGCTCAGCACCAGGCACGTACAGAAAAAAAAAAAGTAAACTGCTTAAATCCTTCCTTACATTGATGAGAACACAGGCAGTAATCCCCCACCACCACCCTGAGGTGAATGCAAGCTAGGAGCGTCGAGCCTGGCAGTCTCTTCTGAGTTGGAGAATGTATGCACCACCGTCAGGTTTGTTCTCTTCTAACTAGTGGGAACCATGATGTCCGTGATGCACCGGGAGAAGCAGTTACTTTGATGAGCTGTCCAAGGCAAGATTGTTTCTGAGCTCTTAATTTCAAAGAGCTTAGCCCTTTCTCTATTTCTCTCCTCCCCCTTCACCTTCACACTGCTATTTTTAATTACTAAACCAAACATGACTCTACTCTGCTGACTACTGTCTGCCTATCACTGCTAAAAATTCGGTCTCTGACGTCATCTCATGGATGTTAAGTATCAAAGGTAGCTCCACGCAGCTAAAAAGCAGATCCTGGTACCTTCAGCTTGCTTCTTGCTTTCACTCTTTGAACAGCTCTATCACAAAGTCTGTAAATACAAGCCTCATCTCAGTCTTACATCTCAGTCTTCACCTCGTACCCGGGTGTTGTAAACTCCTTCTGCAGCATATCTTTAAGGCAATCCCTTTCCCACTATCTGTATTGTCAGTATTTCCATCCAGCTCCCCATTACCCTGTTCTTGTGTTGCTAATACATCCTTTTATATGATCTTTACTCACATAATATTTCCCTGCTGATAAGCATTCAGACTACTGCGGGAAAAGCTTAATACACAGTGAGTGACAGCAGGGATGGAAAAATGCAAGATGAGGAAAGGCTGTTCTGACAAATAAAAAGAACAGCCTTTGCAACTACAATTAAAAAACACAGGGACTACAGGACCCTGAGCAGTGTGTGCACTTACAGCTCTGGTCAAACTACAACACTTGATAGCTCCTGCTGGCTGCAACGACCTGCCTGCAATTGCTGTTTTCCCACTCTGCCAACCACAAGCATCAGCACTGGGGAAGGAGCTGGTGGTCAGAGGATGAAGTCCAGGCTGGACAGAAGCCCAAAGTTGTGGCTCTGCTCCTCTGTGTTAAAGGGAGAGCAGAAGTGTCCCTGCAGACATATGGCTTACCCTGCAAGGTGTCTGGCAAAGCCCCAGGGGTTGCTAATGTCTCACAATCACGAACGCTCCCAACCTCTGAAAGCAACTTCAAAAACTCTTCAGAGAAATGCCCCATTGTTAATCAGCCTGCCACCAGAGCTGTTAACAGTCACTGGTGGTAACCACAGATCTGTACTCAGTGACTATTTGTTTTCTGTCAGTATTACTCTCTTCGTATAAAAGTTACCTTAGTGCTGCGCTCATAGTTAGAACAAGAACATTCCCAATTCCAACTTCCAAACTGTTTTTGCTTTTGCGTGATATTGAAAGCAGATGTATCAAATTGAACTTTTTCTTTTTGCAACATACTGTAAATGTTTTTAAAATGTGACTCTAGTACAACTCATGTCAAACAGTCAAACTCAAGGTAAAGAGCGCTGCCAAAACCAGAAGACAAATGGAGTTTAAAATCAGTTCTGACAGATTAAATGGAGACACTTTGAAGCCATAAATCAGATGGCCACTCTCGAGGAAGTTAATAATGAATGTATCTTTTCTTGGTATTTCTTATCTCAAAGACAAACAGAAAAACAAGCCAACATAATTTGCTGCAAAAGCAAATTTGTACCTCAGTCTTTAAAACAGTTCCCCCGAGCAGCAGTGAAAGTATGAGCAAGTTCATCTCCCAATATTTGCTTGTTCTGAAGACAGATGAAAAACTAATATTTGCATGTAAGACACACAACTTCCCAGTGCTTGGAATCATTGTCTAAAATAAACACTTGACACTTGCACATTTTCCATATTGCGCACATTCATAAACCAAAAATATCTGGATTTATACAATATTATTATTATTTTAATGAGAAAAATCATTTCTGTTTTCAACTGTTTGTTTTAGATAAAATTGTGCTCCAGAAGAGAAAGAGCAGGAGGATATACGTTTTGCATGTAAGACATCATTCTACCTCCTGTGCAATCTGGTTGGTTATCTTGGGTTAATTTCTTCACATGTAAAATGATGCGTGCAAATAAAAGCAAACCAAAACAAAGAAGGCAGAGCAAAATGTTTTCCAAGCTTTGCAAACTGAGTGCATACAGTGTTTACACAAATAGTAAAGTCTGGCTAAAATAAGCATCTGACAGCTCTGCGTGGCTCTGGGACACATGACTCCTATTTGCCAGTTATTCCATGGAGGCAGAAGTGGGTGCCCAGGCTGAGCCCTGCTGAAATCCCTGGGGTGATGCATGAACACAAAGTTTTGCTTGCACACATGCTGTTGCTAGATTGGATCTCTGTGTTGTGCACTCCATTCCATGCTCACTCAACACGCTCCCACTGAAGCTGGACAAATCTAGATATAAAGTGTCCTGAAGGAATTAGTTACTACAGAATTCATAACAAGCAGAGGCCTTGGAAATTTGTGTGTTAAAACACAACTTTCATTCCTAGGCTTCTTTTTGTTGTTTTTCTTTTTTGGTATTACAAATAACGTTCCAAAATGTTCTGGCTTGGACATCAGTGCACTTCCTAAGGACAGCAAGGTCTAGCCAAAGCACAGCACCTGACAGCTTCCCCTGCAAGGATTAAATGAGGGCATCCCTGTGGAAGCAGCCTCTTAAATGTCGAATCAGGAGGCAGAAGTTGGGAACTGCATGTCTATCTGTAACTGTGTGAGTATCCAAAAAACATCGACACTGGGGCATACTGCATGGATTCAGGACTCTCTGCAGATGTGAATACCACTGCAACAATCTACACACATGGAGATATAAAACTCTCTTCTGATCAACTAGTGACTCATTAAAACGGCTCTGATGTTTCTCTTAAATAACCATTCTGTAAAACAAAATCAGGAATGAACCTTAAATGAACCAGATTTCTTTTGAAATTGCAGTTTGGGATTAAAACAGGCAACGTTTTCTTCCAATTGCTTAACAAAGCAGCATCTCTCTTAAGTGATCTCATACATTAATTTCTCTTGATTCTTACAAACACAATCCCGCTATGTTTTCATAATTGCAGTGTGCGCAGTACCCCGACTTCAGCACCACACAGCTGCAGGACGAGCCTTGAGGGGATGGCAGGGGATGGCAGAACAGAGGGGATGGGCTCAGCCACGCTGAGAGCCTGTCACCGACATCTGGATCTAAGGCAGGTTCAGTGCAAAGTATTGCATAGGCAATTTCTATTAAATAGGATAAACCTTTCTGCTTTGATCCTGATGTAAAACTTGTACTCCGAGCACAAGGCATTCAGCATCACCAGTTGCACTAATTCAGCATGCAACATCAACCAGCTTTTGTAAATTCATCTAATCCAGAGATATTAGCATTTAAATGACAGACACTTGAGTTTTTCAATCCTGCCACACAACTCTCTATCTAAGCCAAGTTCTTCTGGAATTCAACAAGATGCCTTGAGGCTTGTGAAAGTCACTCCATAAATCAACGGGAAGAAGGGGAAAAATCCACAACACAGGGACAAGCAGGACTTGTTTTCTTCATAAGATGGCTTTTACCACAGTTTGTGCTACCACATTCTTCTGCCCTTTAGAACATTATATTTGAGTTAAGACCAGGATTTTAGCCAATATAAGGGTTTCCTTGGCGAGTTCTTATCTTTTGAGACAATTCACACTATTGTATGGATCTCTGAAGTGAACAAAATGTCCCTGAACAATGCACTCTGTAAAATAAACCCACCACTGAGAGATGCCGTGCCTTGCCGACAGGCAGTGCAAGTACTCCAGGCCCCATTTCATTAGCACCAAAATTAATCACTGTGTTACACCGAAACCTCCTCAGCATCCCTGGTTTAAACTATTTTATAGATACAGCAGTCAAAGGCAAAACTGGGAACACAAAACGTTCCTTCTACAAACACTGCTGCTTAGTAACCCGGTATTTTTAATAACCCAGCACTCTAAATTCAGCTTGTCAGTGTGTGACTGCAGCACAAGACACTAATGTATTTTGAGGCCAGCTTCCCAATTTGAACTGTACTGTGGACAGAGTTGCTCTTCATAGCAATCCAGTGACATGATCAGCTGGGATAAAGACAGGAAGCCAAGAACTTTCTCGTTATGCTTATCGCCATGTGCCCAGAATCTTCAGTACTAAAGCAAATTTCCTTCTGCAAGTGATGTACAAATATGAAACAAGACAGGCAGGCCATGCCTGCAGACTATTTACATCACAGAACACGAGACTACAAAAGGTACAGAGGGACAGCTCGTTGGAAAAATAACACAGCCCCCATAACCCTGCTGAAATACCCTTCCAGCTGCTCGTAGTACCCTTCCCATCCCGCTGCACTGCTTCCTTGACTATTAAAAAACCTCTGTCTTCCTTCAGAGGGCCCTGGAATAGTTGCTTTCGCTGAAGCACCTGGGTTTGTACAAAGGGAAAAGTGATTTTTATAAAATCAAACGTGGCTTTTCAGAGACATCTGTATTCCTTCCAGAGATACGCAAACATCTGGGGATGAGATTTATATGGGTAATGAATTTTCACAAATTAAGAACAGTGGACCAAGTTCCCTCTGAAACACGAGAACGTCATGTAGAATCAAGCACTGAATTCTGAGCTCTCCCAGACATAATCGTTCACATTTTCTTATAAGCTAATGATGAGAGAAAATTTAAAGTACTTAGCAGAACAAATCCTGACCCTGCAGGCAAAGTCTTTGAAGTCTATTATTTTTTTTTTTTTTACCTAAGATACAACCAAATCAGAACTAAGTATGGGTATTGGGATTACGCTCATTATTTTTACCTTGATTATACCTATTGAAATTGCCACTATTTTCCCTCCAGCACTTTTGTCTGTAAGAGAATGCTACTTCACCTCGTTGCTACCCCTCTGTTCAGCAGCCCAACAAGTTTGTGCTCATTTGGAAACACACCATTCCTAGCCCAGAAGGATGCACTGTCCTTGCAAGGATAAGCTCAGTTCTATCTGCTCCTACTAGGCCAAAGGGATGGCAAGACTTGCTGTCTTGCCAGGAAAACATGACGTCCAAAAGCTGAAACTTTCTGTGACCCTGACCCTCTAAGGTATGTTACATCTTGTTCTCCAGCCATCAAATTTTACGCCTATTGTGTAATTTTTTAGCAGTGACGCCTTGAGAAGATACTGAAGAACACAGTTTTATTGCAGCATGACATGCACCAAAATCAAAGTTGGGGCGGGCCGCAGTTTAATAAAAAACAAAACAACAAAAGCACACTTTCAAATACCGTTTATAGAGCTCAGTTTCCACAGACAATTCTGAGCATTTCACTGCTGAGAGTTCCATGAGGAGTCTCCACTGAAGCATTTACTTAAACAGAACTCTGCTAAAAGTCTGCAAGATTAAGCCTCTTTAGAATTTTCTCTCTCTCCTTTTGGACCATCTGAGGTTGTTCTACTGATCCCTTAAGGCCGCTGGAAGAAAACTTTACCATCATTACATTATCACGCTGCTCCGGCAAGTAAGACTGATTAACCTGAATCTAATTAGGGCAGTTAAGACTACAGGCTCAATGACCACAGAAGGGTTTATATGACAGCTACCATTTACCAAAGGAGCATCACAGCAATAGACTCAAACATAACAAAATGCAAAAATAGTGCATCCTGCCAAAACGATCCTTTTCCTGAAGTTTTCATTTTGTAGGTATTTCAGCATATGGACTAAAATGATCAATTCCCCAAATGCTTTTAAAACTCTCAAAATAATTCTTAGTTAAAGCCAATGGAGCCAGAGTTTCCACGGATGCTTCAGTACTGTAGCATCACGGCAATCTTTTAGGCATCCCAGTTAAGCTCAATGCTTCTATCACAGCTGATGTCTTCTATGGCTGTTTTCTTGGGGCTCCTTGATTATGTTTAAGGCACTTTTAGACCTCCCTTCAACAGTGTAAGGTTTATCTACAAACACTGCGTGGCCTGTGCCCACTTCATGGCCTGGAAGTTAGGGTGGTCCTTGGATTAGAGAGGCAACTGAAATGCTGGAGGTAATAGTCCATATTTTGGGTGGCTCTTGGGCAAGCCACTGAATTCAGCCTATGCTTTACACCTTTTTACCAGAAAGGGAGTACAGCTCTTCATCTCAAAGAAATACTGTTAAAATAAATATATCAAGGGCTGAGAGACAGCCATGTTCTATCAGGTTATAAAATCCCCTTGGATGGAGAAATTACTGTCAAAGTTACTGACTGGCTAGCCCTCCCTATCTCAATGCAGTAGATATCTGCTAGGAAGACCTAATTCAAAGCTTCCACAAGAAGTATCTTAAAATACAGATGAATGCACAGGGGACTGCATGATCTCTGTCAGGGAGAAGTCTGGATAATTCAAAGAGGCTCCAGAACTGCATTTATCTTTTGGGATACTCACTGGAGCCAAGCCTGAACTCTGAATCTCCTAAGCCTCTGCTGTCACAGACAGACAGGAGTAAACTTAGGGACTGATTCTAAATGAAAAAGAAAGGATCTTCAGAAGGATCACAGGGAATCACTAACACAAGCATCACTCACAGATGAGGATGCCTCCTATCACAAATAAGCTGATGCAAAGGCAGAAAGAAAGGGAGAAAGTAGGCTCTTCAAGGTTGGTTCCTACATCTTTTCCAATTTGTCCTCACTTTTGGCAAACAAGCTCTGACTGCACGTTCTCGTGTGCTTCAAGAATCATCCTCCAAATAGATGCCCATTTAGGGAAAGGGCATGTAGTCAGAACCTTGCTAGAGCAGATTCAGTGAGGTCTGATGGAGCAAAAAAAAGCTGGATTTTGTGCTCAGAATATAGGAAGGCTGAGAAATGTTATCTGAGAATGATGGTTTTGATACGGCAAATTATTAGCTCAAGCCAAGGAGCAGACAGAAACAGGGTACTATGCAGTTAGCCTCAATGCTCAATCAATCCTGAGATCTAGGACCTTGTGAAAGTCAAGCCAAAGACAATTATTTGATGCATTTTGTTGCATGTCAGATTATGGCCATTTCCCATTCTCTTTGAATTCTGTACTATTCACATTTTCAAGGTTATATCCACAGGAAAAAAAACAGTAGGAAGAGATAAAAGGATGGGAAAGGAGTTATTCCTGGAAAAGCTGTAAAGTTGCATAAAATAAATAAAATAAAATAAAATAAAACAAAATAAAATAATAAAAATCTAGGGAAAGAAATATTGTCTATCCAGTCATTCTTGTGCTGTGCCCTGCTGGGCAATCAGAATACAGATCCCTGTGACTTCTGCTGGGGACTAAATTGGCCTCCAGTTACAGACAGACAGTCAAATTCTACTGCAAGGAAACCATAGAGAAGGTTCTCAGCTTTATTCCCATTACTTTAGTTCAACTCCCTAGTGAACAAACTACAGTGATTCACACAAGCCAGAGTCCATCTGGGTGCAGTGAGGCACACACCACACTGCTGAAGGGGGCAGGAATTCACCTGCTAAGCTGAACGGTCCATCCTTGGGATAAAAGGATCCATCAAGTTCTTATATTTTTCACAGAATTTTCTAACAGTTCTCCAGTATCCAAGCACATGGCACAGAGGGAAACACAAAAAGTGCCCTAACGTACCTTGCTCTGCAGAAGCAGTGAGAGACAACTGAGAGAAGATTCCCTTTAGCTTCTTCAAATAGCTGGATAAACAGGGAAGAGGGGACAGGATGTTTGGCAGAGATGCATCCCTTGGAATACTGCACTTAAATGCTTAACAACTGTCAGATGAAAAAGCTATGTAGCTGCTACACACAACTGAAGAAAAGGAAATAAACAGTTATGCTCACTTGCTCTGCCTCTGCATCCCACACTATGGCGTCTAGGATTCAGACATGAATGGAAACAGCTATAGTGATATTCTAGGAGGGACTGCCCTATATGGGTTTTGGTGAGGCATGAAATGCTTCTCAACCACGGGAATCTGAAACTACAAATGAGAAAATAATCTTTTCATATGGAAAGTTTCTTCCTAGCTCCTTGGCTTCCAGGTTGAAAAAAAATGAGGTTTCAGATCAACCCCACTGTTCGCAGCGGCTGAATACTCCATTTGTAACAATTAAAAGAGCATGTCCTGTCCATAGCGTTAGGAAAAGCTGTGGCTCCTGAAGTCATTGTCTAACTTGGCTACAAAATGTGAGAAGATCTTCCCTTTCCCACAGGACTGAGTTTGGTATCACGGCCGCGCTATCTGCTCACTGTGGGAGCGTAAGGACATGAGAAAGGATCCATTCAGGCTTGTTTTTTAATCGTTGGGGAAAAAACAGACTGACTGAGGTTGGAAGGGACCTCTGGAGGGCATGTGGTCCAACCCCTGCTCAAGTAGGGTCCCTCAGAGCACATTACCCAGAGTCATGCCCAGGTGGCTCTTGAATATCTCCAGGGAAGGAGACCACACAACCTCCCTGGGCAACCCGCAGTGCTGCTCAGTCACCCACACAGTAAAGAACATTTTCCTTATGCTCACACTAAATCAACTAAATCAACCATTTTTAAAGGCAGAGACAGGTTTGCTTACCCAAGTTCAGACAGAACTCTTCGCATTCCAGGACAACCTCTCAATATTTTCCATTTTCATTTACATACCTTATAAAAATAGCCAACGTTTCATGATATATATTCATAGAAGTGAGTCCCAGAGGACAGATGCAGTTTTTGTTTACATGGAAAACCTGTCATAGGCATTAGGGGATGGATATATGAGCATTACTGTTTGCTGTTTGAATTGTATCCAAAGAAAAAAATTAACTTTGTAATTAAAAAAACAAGTCCTGCTGGAGGCTAGACAAGGAAACCAGAAAACGCTGGAGTAGATTCTCTGTGCTCGGGAAAGAAGCATCCTATGCAGTGTGCCATATGGCACAGCCATGATAAGCTCAAAATGGAGCTGCCCATAGAAAACAGCAAAGCAGAGAACAAACAATCAAACAAAATGCAAGGAAAGCACTAAAACGCCAAGAATAAAACATAGCCTTAGCACAGTTTAAGTGCACCAAGTTTCTTCAAATATTTCAGTGGGGATCCCACAAACAACTTGCCCTGGAGCCCAGTCCAGTCTTCACAATTCAATGAATAGTTCCACCACCACTGTCACAGGATGGTGCTTCCCCTCCTGCATGGTATCAATATTTCCCAGCACCTACTAATGACAGTGTTAAAGTCAGCAGTGATTTCTGGTGGATTGCAGCAGTTAAGAATCAAGCACACAGCAGCTCGGTTGGAGAAAGTGCTGTATAATATACTGTGTAATCTAAGAGATACAAAACAAAGAGCAGTTTGGTGATACAATACAGCAAATGTCCTGCCTTGCACCTCTGGAATCACTTAATGTAAATAAAAATAAGAACACGAAGTTCTTCACAACAGGAAAATACTCCAAAGACACAGTAGCTTCTGGATCAACTTGAAGTTGGGATTCAAAAAAAAGCAAAATATTTTTCCTGCTTATCATATATTATGTGATTAATATTTACAGAAGTCATCACCAGATTCTTAACTTCATCACAAGTCAGGAAAGACTTCACAAGAGAAGACTGCACCAAATAATCCTTTTCACAAGACTGCACCAACAAAATACTTCCAAAACCAAAACTCAACAGTACAGACTCTTGAAATATGAAAGTCTATTCCAGCA
Source organism: Oreortyx pictus (assembly GCA_036925125.1). Lineage (NCBI taxonomy): Eukaryota > Metazoa > Chordata > Aves > Galliformes > Odontophoridae > Oreortyx > Oreortyx pictus. The sequence goes on along the minus strand of JAUPFR010000010.1, from coordinate 4,727,873 downwards.
GTATCTGCTGACATACAGAAATGTTAGCCTTCTGCACTGCTTTTTAAGCAGCTCCTCAAAAAACAGAATAAAATAGTTTATGTTCTTTGTGTATCTACTGGCGATAATACTTACAAATTTTAATGAATTTGCTGGTAAATCAATAGCTCTGTTTCTGTTCTGCATTACAAGTATTACTGCATGTCAAATAAATCACTGTAATGGAGTTTGATGAGCAAAGGGTTTGATGGTGGTGTTCTGTAATTATAAACATCAGCAGTAAGATTTTTTCAGATCATGAAAGGAAAAGTTCTTTGATGATGGCAAGTAAATTCCCTGACTAAAATTACTTTGGACGTTTCAGGCAATGGAAGTCTTCAAATCTGGCTCTGACCTTTGCTCTTCAAAATACATCTCTTCATTAGTAAATTGCAATACGTTTAATCATCAAATAATAAAAAGACACCGAACATCACAAAAAGCCACAGTACAGAGCTGATTTATTTATGCAAATTCTAGAGATGCAGTTGCTCAAACCATTTAGAAGGTATCTAACTTCTAAGAAAGGAAACAGCCATAGCAACCTGATGGAAGTATTCGTTGCCTTCATACGGAAAGAATCGAAAGACTGAAGAAATAAAAGTATCAGCTGGAACAGACAGTGCGTTATCGAGACTATAAAACATTATTTACTTCCAGATTTCTCCTTGAAATAAGCATTATTAATCTAAACTCCAGCTAACATTGGATCAGGTGCAAAACTCAACAGAAGCAAAAATCACACACACCACTTACACCCCATTCTGTCCGACTCCTTCTGTCACACCACGATGCTCTCATCTGCATATACCCCCGACCATCACACGTGCATGAAGAAAAGCACCATCCCAACTAAACAGCTCTTGCTGTCAACTGTAAATAATTTAGGTGTTCCCATTAAAGGATAACAGCAAACAAATCTGGACAGTAACATCAGACCAGATGTGCTAACTGATCGCTGGGAAACAATCAAGCTTTAGGTCATTATCCAACAACAACAACAAAAAGAGAAACAATAGGCTCTTGCAGGACAAATCATTTTATTTTTTTGTCACTTTTTAACATCCTGAAATGCTTCTATGTATTCTCAGTTATTAAGTTTATTACTGCTGGTTACAACAATAAACTCCAACAAGACATTTTCTCAAACTCACAATAATGTAGAACATTCCCACTGCTCCTCCCTCCCTATGATTGTCCATGCCTCTACCTTGCAGGGTGCAACTCAGAACACTTGGGAAGTAGCGTGGAAAAAGAGCTGCTATCTCCAAACCTTCTCCAAGACTGAAAAGAGATTTCAAGGATCTGCAAATCTGCACGTGCTGGGAAAGTTTTTGTCTGCTCCTTTAGCTGAATCAGAACCTGCGCAAGATCAAAGAACTAAGGGCAACAGAAGCCTAATTCAGAGCCCTGCATTCAGGATACCTTCTCCTCTACCTTGCAATCCAGAAAAGGAATAGGGAACTCAGCAGCCCTCTGGCCTTGTGCCTTTCTCACAGGCCTGTCCCCTGATACCTCCATTATCTGCAGCGTAGGCACAGGAGCATGACAGCAAAGCTGGAAGGGGAATGCAGCACTGCTGCTGATTGCTGAGGAAGAGGGCTCATTTATTTAGTATTTTACTAACCATAAGCTGGAAGGAAGAAACAACCTATGATGGAATGCAGCTGCACATGAAGGATGATATCTCAACTCAGTCATACGTGCACACCCCTCTGATCTTCAGTTGTATTTCAAAGATGCAAAAAGGAAAGAAATGTTTATTCTGAGGGTTGCTCCACAAGCTGCATGTCAGGATGGTTTCCCTCTCAAACAGCTCCAGGTCTTGACACACAGCCCTTCAGCTGGCAATGTGGAGGCACACATTCCTCAGCCCTCCCTCAGGTGCCATTCATTGCAGCTGGTGTAACCCAACCACAGCAAAACAAAAGAGGCTTTCCAGAAGAATAGCCAGAACAAGCCAGCGCAAAAGTCAGACTCATTCACCTCACTGATGAAATGCCAGTGATGATCAACCTCACTTTAGAGGTAGAACTTGCAGCAGTCCGTTCAAGACGATAAAGGACACACCATCCATTGGTTGTGTGGCATGAATTCCCTGTCACTAACCACAGAAATGATTTAAATTACCAAACAGAAAACAGCTCTTGTAAACGTGACCAGGTAGATGGAGAAAGGTAAATGTTCAGAGATCAGATGAGAAATTGAATGAGGCAGAGGTTTTGTGGGAGCCAAAATCGGCCCCAGGGCTGGATGTAAGGGTATGGAAGGCAGCTCGTTCCAAACACTTAGGGTAGCAGACTGGAAGAGATAAACAGAAAGGAGTCTGGTGTTTTGACTGCCAGAAGACATTGGAAATGTGTCTTTAAATACCTTACAGTTAAACTTGGCTTTACTGTGGTTGTTGTTTTCCAGTCAGTACTACCAATATGAAGGGAGACAAACTAAATAAGCTGCCTACACTGCCAAATCCAAGACATTCTGCAGAGATCAGATTAGAGAGCCAGCAGGCCAAGCCCAGAGGTGAGCAGAAGCAATGCTGCAGGAAGCCTACGGTGGTGTGAGCTGTCATCTCCAAAGCCCTCTGCTCAGACTGCCTCCAGCCAGGCACACGTTTATCTGCAGCTAACTCACACATCCCTCCACTCCTCATCCCCACCTCTGAATTTGGCTGTTTATATACATGTAAAGGATGCTTTGGAGAACTTGCGCTACGGGATCTTACAAGAAAGCTGCATATTAGGCACATACTGAATCCCACAGAAGGCGGGGAGCAACTGACTAGATAGCGAAAGAAAGTGCAACTCAAAGAAGGGAGGCACTACTTCAATTTACAGCACCTTAAGCCTACGGTGCACACAAATTCCAGATCGTAGTACATCCTACATTAGAGTGAGGTGCTTGTGACCTTTGGGTGAGTCCCAGTTTCCACCAAACAGGGAAATCTTAAGCTGTTCCCAAGGTGGTTCCTGAGTGCCTAACCCAGCGGCACCAGCTGCTGCCTAGCAGTTTCTCAGGGAGTGAGCAGGTGGCCAGTCTCCATGTGTGCCAGACCCAAACCTTTACATTCACCTTCATGAAGCCGTGCAATTCTAACTGAATCTCACCATAATCTCTTATGCTCTACTTCCAGCATTAACAGCCAGAGTCATTTTAAGTAGCACCCAAGAGCTGGCCGAGTGAGCTAACATTTTCCTTTGAATCCACGAGCCTTTAAGAAAGGTTGGTAAAGTTTTACACAGTATAGAAGTGTAGTGTGCTTGCAACTTAACAATCCTGTTCTGTGCTGGATCTGTCACCACTACAGTAAAAAAGTTTAAGCGTACAGTGTGCTTATAATAAATACTTTGCACAAAATTATTCATTCCACAGATGTGCAAAAGGGACTTTAATGCTTACTTTGTTTGCAGAATGCTATATAACTCCAGCTAGTTACAGGCAAGAATATGGAAGTCGTTTTGTTCTATTAAATAAAGGAAACAAGGTTCTCATTTTAAAATTAGTTCAATGAAAACTATTAAGTAGCTGGCTGTGAATGCTTTGGGAATTTATATATATGCACACGCACATATATTTTTACCTGATACTAAATTCCCTGCCCCCTTACCTCTTAAAGAAGCACACTGTTAACCTCATCATTACCAAGGAGTCTTGCACGGGAAGAGCTTGCATGTCAAGACGACACGGCAACATTCAGCACCCAAGCATCACAAGCCTACCCCGTATCTGCCAGCAGGCACAAAGGCTGTGTAAGCTGGGGTTTTTCTCCCAGCAGATGCAATTTATATCCCCACAGTCAATATAGTTTTATACTCGTACCCAAGGAGGAACAGCCACAGCCCTCTCACCTCTTGGCAATGGCAGCATCACTTCTGCCCAGTGTGTGAGATGAGAGAGGTCCTGGGTGTTTGCCCTGACTTCAGCTCCCCTTCGCTGGTTTTAGGGCAAACTGAATTTGTTCTGAGCTGAGAAAGACAGACATCCCCTGGGTTCCCTAGAGCCCATTGCAAGCTTACTATCCAAACCTAATCAAGTATTTTATCTGCTTTCTCTGGGAGGTCCCCAGCTTCCCAAGAGAAAAAGATGCTGACCAGGAAGTTATCATTTTCTTTTACAAACGCAGTCTCTCTTTTTATCCCCAGCTCCTTCCATTCACCTCCAAGCAGAATGTGCCAGAACATTATTCCTGCACATCCCTCAGGTGATGGCTTGCATGTCTGACTCACAAGGAGGTCCAGTATTTGGGAAGAATTCAGTTTAATTTCAGTTTAAATAAAACCAATCGTTTATCGAGAACCACAGAACTAAGCAATATTTAAAAAAAATAGAATAAATATAGGAAATGTTACTCCTGTCTTTACACACACAGAGCTTGCATGCATTTATGTCTCTTCGAGCTTCCATCAACATATTTCTGTCACAGCACGAGTCACACATCATAAAAGCAATGATAACAGGGCCAAAGCCAGAGGTCCCTGCACCACACAGATACCCTTCTGTGGAGCTCTTCTCTCACTTCAGCAGTGCTTCCGACATCTCTTATACCTCTCAGGGCTGCACACTAACTTCAGAGACAAACTGTGGCTTAAATTAAGAGCGTTGTATGAGGATGAAATGTGCATGTCTTTGAAAATTATAAGAATAATACATCAAATCTTTTAGCTGGCATGAGTGTTTGTTTTCTACAGCTTCACTGCTGATTTACACTATCTAATGATCTGTTTATTCTCTGGATCGTGTATACTCCACAATGATTTAAATTACTCATCTGCTTGCACTTAAGCACTTGGCCTCCATAAAAGACATGATAGGTAAGTGCAGTGCCAATGTACTTACCAATAATCAGCACCACCCGGGTCAAAATTTCAGCTGCGTAAACTCAGGCCAAGCACACAGATTTATGCCATCTTTAACGAGGACCCTTCGATGAGGATTTGTAGAAATCTCTAGTAGAAATGTTGCATTTTACTCTTGTTTTTTCCTACAGTTTTTTCCTACAGTTTTCCGCCAGTAATGGATTTTGAAGATCAGCCTGCTAAACTATGTTGATATCTTCAATGATGAAGCAGCAGCTTCTCTGCAGAGTTACATCAAAAAGAAGCAGGATAAATATTCCAGGGATTGAACACATGCAACATTTATGTAACAGTATAAAGCTGTATTCATCTCATCTCATCTCATCAAGTAGCACATTAGTATTTCATGGGGACCTCAACATCTGCAACCATAAGGTTTATGGTGGAAGGTTAAGAGAAGGCTCAGTGGTGCCAGAGCACTTCACCCTTGAAAACATAAACTTCTGCCTGGACTTCCTACATATGTCATATACATATATACACACTCAGACACTAAAACTCAGCAGAGATTATCTAAATACCAACTGAGATATAGCTTAGGATCCAAATGAAACTCACTTAGCTCATTGAGGGAAACTGCTCAACAATATACTTAGCACAATTACAACAAAACCAAGCATCTGGAAGCAGAACTGGATCATTAACACTATTAGTAAACTTTCACTATCCATAGGGTAAGCAAGCTGCTCTTACCAAAGCTAGGATCCTACAGACTCTAAAACATGATGCTCTTTTCTCTGGAATAATCACATTTACAGTGGGTCAGAGTTAGGCTGATGCAGAATGACCTAGAATCTCCCCTGGATGTATTTCTTACTGTGGAAAACTTGACAGACACCCTTCAGCACACATGATATATCAGTCGTTTAACTTCATGAAACAAAATGGCAGGGAGAAGGAAATAAAAGAGAAAGAACAAGAGAACAATTGTTAACATCATTTAGTTATTCAGAGAAAGAAAAAGAAAATGCAAGCATGTTTTCTTAGCAAATAACAGTAACAATTGTCTTTGTCAGCTAATTCCCCATTGGCTTTATTGGTCTCCAGTAGAGAATTAAATGAAGAGCATGAAGTAAATGAACTCAGTGAGGACCTAGTACTTGTTTAGAAAGCCCAGCAGAAAGAAGAGAGGTAGATGTTTGAGGTGCAGGAACACGGCCTAATTTGCAAAGGCACAGCAAGGGGAAGCAGGGGACAAATTAGTGACAAAGAAAAATGATAACAGATGAAGTAAACTGAAAGTTTGCCCAAAGACAAAGCATGAAACATCACAGCCAAAGCAGAGCAATATCGTAAGCAAACAGAAGGATCTTTTAGTTCTTGATGTGATCCGATCAGTGGGAGGAAATGGTGAAGATTCAGCTCAACATTTATCCTCCAAAAAACATTCACCGAAGGCCAGCTCTTCCTGACTACACAGAGCCCAGATCTGCCTCAGTATAATCAGGGACAAAATCTGGACAGAACAGACTGCACAAGAGAATAGGATTCAGGCTTGCCTGATTTGAAAACAATTCTAATAAAAGGTCAAACAAGAAAATGAAAGTAGGTACCATCATAGCTGTCAGGCACTAGCATTGTGCAAGAGTGGTAGAAGAAAATAAAAGTATTGTTCAGTGCATACAATTTGGAAATATTGAGGGACCAAAAACATGGAAATCTTTGAGGCCGTTTTAGAGATGCTTTTCAGGGAGGAGCTGCCCTTTTCGTTTGAGTGACTAATGGTAACGAATGTAATCTGTTTTTTATTTGCAGTGCCAGGCTCATTTGGCTTGTGTAAAATGCAACCCTTTGTTTAGTAAACAAGCAAATTAAACTGGTGATCCAGAAATCTTGGAAACTTTTCTTTAAATAAAAGAGCCTCTCTTTCAGAGTCATGGCTTAAAACACGTTAGAAGGTGTACCTCCAGATGTTCTACCGGGGGCTGTGCTGTCAAGATCAAATCGGTAATCTGTGCTCAAACAGTCCTGCCATACTAAAAACAGAAGTAGTGAATAAACAACAATTTATTCATAAAGCAGCAGTAGCATCAGCCTGTTGGTTAAATCAGAACTGTGTTGCTCAATGTATTATAAATAAGTTAAAATACAGCTACATCATCAGAAACACTTGAAAAAGACAAATAAGTGCACCAGCATTATGAAAGGAATACTAATACGTAATAAAAATAACAAGGAAGATAAGACAAGAAGGAAAACTATTCACAGAAGCAAGAAATGGATTATGCCTTCAAAATCACAGTAGGTTTCTTGAAATCTTCGGAAAGATCAGTGACAACACATGACAAATCTTGGGGGAATATTCCACATGAGAGATTCCTCCCAGGCAATGAATAGACCCGTGCCAGCCAGGGCTGCACACTGGAATCTCCACAGACACAGGATAGAACCACACAGCAACAATCTGCTCCAGCTGAATCATGCCTGTTCACTCACACTGTCAGCCTGTCTGTTGCACAAGTGCAAATGTTCCCCAGGATTCATCTGAAGCAGCAAGCTGTTGGTGTAAGTGGGCCTTACACCTTTCCTTGCTGGAAAAGCTGTTTGTCCTAAAAGCATACAGAGATAGAAACGCAAGCACAGCTGCCTACGCCAGTGTGAGGAAATTACTTTCCTCCTACCAGATCTCAGCACCCATGGGCTGAGCAGAGGGTGCAGTAACGAAGCCTGCAGCCACTGCAAAAGCCATCTCATAGCATAGGCACTGACCATTTCCAGGCCAGGGAAAATGCAGTACTGAACAGAGCGCACTGATTCTCACGTTTCAGTTCTTCTAAAAGACATATTACACCAAAATGTCACCCTGTGGTTCTGCTGTTTAATGTCTGAGACTGGACTGTTTTCAGGTACAGACAATTTTAAAAATGCTTGCCACAGAAACCAGAGCTAAGCCAGACTGAGACACTCCAAGGACCATGCTGGCTATAGGAGTTGGCTTTCCCCTCAATTTCTACGGAACTAAGGAAGCAGAATTCCCTCTTTTGTGTAGTCAACAGAGCATGTGTTGTAGCTCAGGCAGCTGTGCACGGTTAGATGCACAGTACATGTTTAAGGGCACAGGGGAAGACCTACTCTGGCCCCTGATTCGTGCCCAAATGACTCAAAGGCTGATAAACTGAAGTCTGCAAAATGAAATAAATTACAGTAGATTCATTCTTAGTAGAGACACCTCTTCCATCTCTACTGAGTAGCACGGGGGAGTACACATGTAAACCCATCTCATCTATTATTTCCTGTGAGGTTAAGCTCAAAAGCATTAAACTCCGTCCTGAATTGTTTTGACTTTGTTGGTTTAAACCTGATCCTCAACAATTGGATTTTTTTTAATTTGATTATACACACTCCTCTTAGAAAGGAATGCACAGTGCTCTCTCCAGCTTTCAATTAGGAAGATGCGATTACCTTGAATTTCACAACACTGCAGCAATGCCTTGAACTGGGGGTGAAGCAGTCCCTCCTGCCCCACAGTCACCAGAACGTGTGACTTCTAAGAATCTACATATGCTAATGCTCACTGTCAGGCTATTAACTCGCAATGCAAAACCAGCAGCCAAAACACAAATTAGAGCTGGTGGTAAATTGACTCCTGATCTTTTTGGGACTGTGCAATGAGATCCCCCAGGAATTAACTGTAATATTTTGGCTGCTCACTCCGTTGCCTGAGTACATGGTCATAAGCAGACAGTAAGACCAATACACTGCTAATAAGCAAAATATGAAATACCATGATAGCTGAAGATAAATTCTGCCACAGACTCATGCACTCGTTCTCTTCTCCTTCCCAGACAAATCATCAGCCGTTAGGAGGAAGGGGGGATTTATACCTTTTTCATCTCCTGGATCTTCCCTAACCCAGCACACTGCCAACACCATGTTAACAGTTTTTGAAAATGCCCCTGAAGAACAAAGATACTCCTTTTGCCAGATCCCAGTATTTACAAGCAAGCCCAAATCTGTGAGAAAATTCAATTGAATACAGATGGCAGGAAATTCCTCTAAAATGACAGTGGCCAAATTCAAACCACAAGACATGAAAATAACCCAACGTACTAGACATGAAGAACATATCTTATAGATTTTTCCTCATGCAATTCACAATCTGTGATTGATTACTGGGAAGACAGACTGCAGATTTATTGGACTTCTGTAGAACAAGTATTCCATTTGCAACAATTAAATCTTATGTGGCTGAAAAATAGGTTGGAGGAACCAGTGGATGGTTCTGACACTGAGGAATGCACTTCTAGGTTGTCCATAAGACCGTAGTAAGCTTAATTTTGTACTAGAACTCACTGTGTACTCAATAGAGATGACTTAATTTTTTTGTCACCACATTAGAAAACTAGACCTGAGTGATATTATTTGCACTGCTACAATTTCTTCTCTGTTTTTCGATGACAGATAACCGACTTCTTGTGATTTAGCAGTGATTAGTGCCCTTCAAAGCAAACAGCATGGCAACACTAGGAAATATGGGAAGATCCTCAACCATGCTGTCCCCAGTAGCTACCACTCCCCTTGCTCCCATCCCAGCACAGATCTTCTCTCACCACCCAGAGCAATACAGCTCCTTGCCCTCAATCCCCAACACATCCCTCCTGCTAAGACAAGATAGGACAGCAGAGACTTCATGCTGGCCTTTGTGGCACGCTGTGTCTGCTTTCTGGCTGCAGTATGCATTGTGCACACAGCAACAGACAGAAACTTGGCAGTCCCTGCACCCACTGCACCGACCCACAGAGCCCTCTCTGGCCTCTTCCACTCCACATCCATCAGCTTTCACGGGAAGTCTGCACATGCATCACATGGAAAACAGAGATCCTGGCTGGGGTCTGCACAGAATAACTGCCTGATAGCACAAAAGACAAGCAAACAAAGCCCCAAATGAAGCCCCATCTTCTCTATGGTCACTGGGAAACAGGTAGCAAAAGCCACATGGCTGGTGGCTGGCAGGCTCTCCTCCAGGCAGTAAGAGATGCACAGTGAGGATCACCTGTAATGCAATAACCTGGCACAAGAACAAGAGCTGCCCAAATACACTGTTAGATATCATAGCCTGTGCGTTTTTATGAGCAACTAGCTTCTGTGCTGGGACTAGGAATACCTCCCTTTTTATTTGTCTCCAGGTACTTCTTAATATAGCTGTGAGAGTCTGGAAAAAAATCTGCCTTGCAGACAGGCTTTTCTCTCTTTGTCTTTATCCTCCCCCTTCCTCCCCGCACCTCCCGTTTCAAAACAGTTCTTCAAACTCAGAAGTCCAAGGAGATCACCATGGAAAGAACAGCAAAGACATGAAAGCAATTACAACTGAATCACGCAAATATAAACAAGCCTGATTCTGATCCTCCAGTGAATTTATATGGGTAGAAATCCACCAAATTTATTGGAATTGTTACCAAATGAAACTGGAAAATGCAGTGTCCTAATTCTGATTTCTGTTTCAGCTCTTGGAAAAAGAATCAGTCAAATAACAATTTTCTTATTCATTAAAGCTGCACTCCAAAGGGCTGCCAGCTGACAACATGCTAGCGAATCCCTTCCACTTGATACCTTGAAGCAAACACTACTGAATCAGAGTGCTGATCCAGGGGTAAAAGTAATGCTGCTTGGCTCGCTCTTGTTTTCACTGAACAGTCCTCGTCAACTCTGAGCTACATCAGACTCTTTTAAGGATGACAGAAAATCTGCTGAAGGTTAGAAGGAATGTGATACGATTAACAGCTGCCCTTACCATCCACCAGAGAACTCTGGCTCTGTGCTTGGATTATGCCTCAGTTGATCCCATTTTTAAAGACAATTTTTTGAGATTGCTGGACCCAAACTTCCCTCAGTTACCTCCATACCGATCCCATAAACTCATGTTCTAGCTGAACATAACTGCTGTAGAAAGCATCCATTCTTGATTTCAGGAAGCCAACAGCCTTCCCTTTGTTCCAGTGATTCTTCACCTCCTTTATAAAGAAGTACTGCCATTTTTTTTTCAGTGTCTCTGAGCCAGTACTTAATCTGTTAAGTAGATGTTTTAGCAATATCACATGTTGCTTTTTTTTTTTTTTTTTTTTTAAGAAAACCTCAATCCACTAACCACAGAACTTCATGCCAATCCCGACAAAATACACTTTACAACCATGTTAAACTAACTGCATGCTTACTCTTCAATACTTCATCAAACCCCGTTATTACCAAATACGAAGCCCTGCGAACTGGCCCACTGCCACCCTACCTGTTCATTTTTTGTATTGGCCCAACAGACACCTCACTCTGCCCTTTCACAGTGATGCTGCCAGGAAGAGGTTGAGCCATGAGGCAAAGAGTCACACTGCTGGGCTGCCTGCTTTCTTCACTGTGGAGCTATTCAGCAACTGCCTGAACCTGCTTATGCTGCGTGTTAGTTAATGGCAGTATCCAACAGCAATCACTGAAGTCAAGGCTCCTTTGTGCCAGAAAACAGATAGCCACTGCTTCTCCACACGCTGGCTAAACAAAAAAAAAAGGCGATAGGTGAAAAGGGAGGACAAGGAGCAGAGTGCCTTGCCCATGCCGAAACAGAGCACCAATAACAAGGCACCTACTGAGCACAGCGCTGCCCTGCTACAGGAGAGATCCTGCCGCAGCAGCTGTGCCCATCAGAGCCTCTAAGGAAGGCTGTCCTTGGGTTCTACTGTGACCCTTCAAACAAGCCAAGGAGAGTCCCAGCAGATCTCCATTGCCCTTTACTTTCTTCCTCTGAAGCAGCATTTCACAGTGAGCCTTAGAAGACCCTCTCCCATGCTCTGCACTCCTCTAGTCTGGGCATACACTGCAGCAACCTCCTGCCAGCACTGCAGGCTGAGACAGGGTTCAGACATCTCACAGCTGTGTGCATCAATAGGATCAACTCGTTGCAGACCACAGGGGTCAGCCTGGGCTTCATTCAGACTTGTGCAGGAGTCAGCAAAGTCGACTGAGTCATACTCAATCTGCTTGCCACAAAGGCATCAAGCCTTTGAGAAAAAGGCAGCAGTTGCCACTGCTGCAACACGCTTTTGTGTCACGCTTCTTTCTGACCCCATGACTCACCCCCATGCAGCCAGATATTTATCTCTGCAATTTCTTTGTTCCAGTCTCTGTCTCCTGCTTGTGCTGAGGGCAGCACAAGATAGCTGTGTCACTGCGCTTAGCCACTCACTCACCTCCCACTGCTGAAGCACCAGAACCACTCATCTTCACAGTCAACATGGGGAGAAAGATGAGATCACTCCACATACTTAGAGAAACAACAAGAAAGTGAAGAAGGGCAAACGGACAGCAATAATCCTACAGAACACACTGCTGTTTGTTGTTTAATAAGGGAAGCTCATAGGTGCACGTATGGGATGAAGGACAGAAAGCAAGATAAGAAGACTGAAGGATACTGATTCAGCCACACCAGTTCCTCTAGAAAATGCACTCCTCGGCCACATGGATATATCACCAGCAAATCTGCATGAGCAGGAGGAAAAGTGCATGGCCAAATCACTCTTAAGTTCCAAGACTGATAGCTGAGCTGGTCTCCTCCCCTGTTTCACCTTTCAGTTTGGCTCTGGAGTATCACACTAAAGAAATTATGCTCCCAAAAGCTGACAGAGGACTGTATTAACATCAGTACAATCAGAACATTCTGACAATACAGGGTTGCTCTGTATCAGACTCACCACTTCTTGTGTAGCCCAGGTCCTGATGTGATGTCTCCCGATGTGCTGTAAACGTCTTATAGGTTCTTCCCAGCAGCCCACGGTGGATCTGTGACTGCTGCAGATGGAACCCAGAGTTCAGGACATAAGTTTCCTGATTGCCACAGTCCAGCAGTCTGTGGGTTACAACCCTGAGCCTAGGATATCAACAGGGAACTAGGTTTTTTTTTGCTTTGACAGAGAGAGATCTATATACTGGTTCTCAGTGCCACTTGCAAACAGATGTAAATTCGTGCCATGGGAGTGAGGTGAAACTTCAAAAAGAATCAAGAAAGCTTGTAATAGCAGATGCTGTAAAAAACATAGAATGATGTGGTTAAAAAGGGAGAAAATCTAGAGGGTCAAGGACAAGAAGTATCACGCAGGAGCAGAAAAGAAATTAAAGGATAAGGACCTACAAATCACATGATAAGCCCTACAAGAGCGTTGCTGTGTTTGCACAACTCCCTGAATAAGCTCTTTAGGGAAACAAGTGTTGTGTATGAATCACCCATCCCGACTTTTGAACAAACAAAAGGTGCTTACTTCTTCACTGTTCTTCGCAGAAATAACTCACTCAGATCGGTGCTGGCTTGGCATTCACCACACAAATGCTTTCCATTAACATTGCTCATGACAGCTAATGCTCCTCCAGCACCTAGCTGGAAGCCCTGTTGGGCAGCTGTTCTACCAGGAAAGGAGAAAGTAAAGTCATCGTCTGTAATCCACTGCTTGGCATCCTCTGTAGTCAGTATTTTTACACTTTTTTTTGTGGCTTTTTTCTTTTCTTCTTTCTCTTGCCTTGAGCAGCTCCTGTGTCCAGATACTTCCTGCATAGCCTCAGACCTCGGTAACCTTGGCAAACTGGAACAGGCAGGGTACAGATACCTTATTTGATTAACTACACAGGCACCATGTAAACATCTTCCCTATCCAGGTGAACAGGGATGAAAGCTGTCTGCACCCACAATGGGTAGGATCTCAGCATCTCAAGCCTGGAGCCACTTCCACTACACAAGGTACTAATTGCTCTTTAGGGAAAAAGAAAAGAACAACAACAAAAACCATCTGGGCTGGAAGCACAAACACCAGCATCCCAAAGCACAACAGACAGAGTGAGAAGTTTTAAAAATAAATCTGGGGAAGCATCTCAAACTCAAGTTCAAAATAAATAAAAAGCACATAGAAGATCACAGGCCAGAGAAGCTAGAAACATTTAGCAAGTACCTACAATGAGTAACTGCCAAGAGGCTAAGAAAAAATGAATCGGGGCAACTTTAGATCTCTTGAGGAGAGCAGATAGAAGTGAGCAGGCAGTAATTGCCAGAGGAATTCCAAAAGCCTGAAGCTGGGAACAAGATTTCTGTAACACGCTGTATGGGGGCCAGCATCATTGCGAGCAACCCCTCATATTACCAACAATTTAGGGCAGGTGCTGAAGCACTGAAATAGCCAAGTGAGCTTGATCCATCAGTGAAACGAGGCAGCAGTCCCTGGAAGTGCTGATGGTGAGGTTATGGAGGAGGATTTGCTTTTATTGAACTGTGAGTCACTTTCCCTGGGGTGACTGGGCAGCGTGGTATGTGCAGCCGTGTGTTCAGATGACAGTGCCTCTCTCTGTACCTCACAGATCAATGGTTTGATGGGGCACTTGCTCAGCAGCTCCTGGAACACTCAAGATCACGAAAAATCTGTCTAGTCACACTGTTGTGCTGTTCCAGGCATAATTCAAAAGCTCGATTCCCTCCTGAAGCACTCCTGACGCCATTCTCCTTCTCATGAGTAAACAACAAAGAAGTCACTTCAGTTTCTGTAAACATGTTTTTCTTCATGAGCTAGCTTGTTTGGTGTGCATTACACGCTGTGCTGGCACGGGGCAGGATGTCTTAGAAAAAAGCTTTCCACTAACAGTGGAATCTTGCTACTCTGAGGGAATGCTGGGTTGCACAAGAGAGGCATCGAAAATGAATTCTGTCCTTTCCCCCACAGTTTCAGATAAGAACTGGTTTTATGTTAACTGCGCATTCCCATTTTACAAAGGCCTCAGATATGAGTCAAAATTTCAAGAGCTCCTGCCTCTTTTTATTTTTTCATAGGAAAAGAAAATGATAATATTTAGATAAAGTGAAATGAGTGCTTACTGGGCTGAAGCAGAGAATGCTAACTTGTTACACAATGAAGTGGCCAAATTCTGTCCTCACTCTAACTGAAACCAGAATAAACACAACGCGTACTGTGAGAGCAAATGGAAAGATTTTACACCTAATGTTTTATCCAGGTAACAGATCAGGAGAAGACCGGTGTAGAAACTCAAAAACAAGCAACGCAGGAAACTCTCCTGTTTAGTGAATGGGATGATTTCTGCATCCATAAATTGGAACGATGATTACCTCCACTGACTGACGGACTCCATTTTCTTTCCCCTTTGATCCCTTTTGGTCCTGATTCTTGTAAGTACTCACTGAACTGGCAGAGGATAGCATACTTGACAAGCTTTTGATGAAAGCTTCTTGTTAAACTATTTGTTTCATTTTTGCTTTCATTTATCTGTTAAAGCATACTACAAAGTTTCCATTGGGCATTTCTTGCAAGATTATTCCGACAAGGATTCCCATTCCTCCTAACACCACATGCAGTACTTCCAATTTATCTGTTATAATCTGGAAACAAGAATACAGTAAGTACTGCTGCTAGTTTGTCAATCTCCCAGCTGATGCCACTTCCCAAGATAAATGTAGCCTATTACTTCTTACCTATCATCCCTCTTCCTGAACCACCCACTCTGTACCGTCTTCTCATGAAGCCAGCAGGGCTCAAAAGGACATTTCAGAAAACACAAATACAGTAAGCGTTGTATACTAAGGAGAGTGGGTCACAGAATGAAGCTGAACACAATGCCCATGGAAAGACAGTGGGATTGGTACTGTTCCATTCTAGAAAATAATTTCAAAGCTTTGATAACAATGGCTTCATCTCAGCCTTCATTGGGATTCTTTAGCTCAATATCTGGTCTCCTGTGCCAAAAAAAACACCATGGTGCCTCCACTCCGCTTTGAAAGCGAATGAAAATCTGCGGCTCAATTCAGGACAGCTTACCCAAAACTTACACTGAAATTCAGTCCTGTGTTGTTTCATTAACTCCACAATGAACTTACAGGTCTGGCCTCTAGGCAGAGATGGTTCTAATCTGAAACTCTAAAATTAGCTGAGATGTCACGGGTAAGATGTCTTAGTCCAGAGGGACTGTACGGTATATTGCCTTCTTCAGCTGGAGCAGAACCTTTATTTTTTGTCTCCAGTATCGCTGATATTTTAAACTACAAACAGGCCAATGTGTGTTTTCAAACACACATTTTGCAACCAGACACCTGCATTGACAATTCAGTATCTAACAGCAAATAATTTTCCTTTCCAAGAAGCTCATAAAACTGCATGAATGAAGACTAAGAATGTAATTTCACCGCATTTCCCTTTGAAACTACTGACTCCAGCGTCATTTCTCAGTGCTAAACGGTCACTTCAGACAGGCTGGAAAGCAGGCAGCACCAAGGGAAGTGTTCTGTCTCTCTGATGTAGCTTCCAGCAGCCTATGCACAAAAGTAGAGCAGGGCGGCTGAGCTCAACAAGTGAAAAATCCCTCTAGTGGGGTGATGCTGCAATCGTAAACTGAACACAGTGCGCTCCGGCTGCATCTGTGCAGGCAGAGCAGACAAGCTGCCTCCCATTCTGCAGCATCCTGACCAAAGGTGCTGCTCTTAGCTTGTGTAACATTGCTGCAGGATCCAGATTAGTTTCACAGGATACATTCCTGTGGAGCAAAACTCCTGTCAGCCTGAACAAGAGCGGGACCAAATCATTAGCTTACTACTGTGCATGTAGCTTATAACTACATGCAAGAGCCTTACAGCCCAAAGCACTTCTTGTAGCTTTGACAGGCACTGTATCTCAGCTCAGTTCTCGCTATCACCTTTCCAGCAACCACTATCTTATCTACTATTTAGTACTACTCTTAAGTCTTCAGTGAAGTTAACTCCAGTCACACTGCAGCATTTACTCCAGAAGCATCTTGCTTCCTGTTGAGCACATTCTTTGGGCCACCCGAGTGCTTCTAAACCATACGTACACTTCTGTATGCTGTAATGGGCTTCATGGATTATAAAGCATTACAAAGGAGCAAAACAGTCTCTCTTCCTCAACTGCCCCTTGAAACAGTGAATGAAAAAGCAGCAAAAGAAACATCTGCCTACTGGGCTCATGTCCATGCTGTGCTATGACATCTCACCAAGATCAGCTTGGCACTGCACAAGAGAAACATCTGTAAAATGATGAAGGAGAAATCCTTGTTTAGAGTGCAATTAGAATGGGCTTTCTTAAACAGACTGTGATGTGAAAATACATACACACCAGAAAGCTCAGATTTGCCGCTCTGTTGAGTAGACAGGTCTCCTCTGGCTTGGATCACTCAGTGACAGCCCCTGCCCTCTCCCTATACTCCTCTGTTCTCAGCATCATTTATAGATGTGTATCACTCTGTTTCAAAACATCATTCTCTTCCTTCCTTTGGCACAGTACAGCTCCTTCCTTGCAGCCCAATTCTGTCGCTTCCTGACCCACACTCCACCAATATCTCCCCTCAGGTAGGTCACTGAAAAGCAGACTGAGAGACAAAATCTTATGCACTGGACGTGAATAATCCACAGCAGAAGTACCTGGGCACTGAGGTACCCCGTAGAAGAATTACTGGCTCCTCTTCTCATTCCAGAAAAAGGGCACCTTCCTGCATCGTGTCTGCATGCTACTGGGTATGCGAGCACAAACTTTTGCACATTGCAAATCTAATAGGTCCAGAGTGTGCCAACTGACTGTATGCTCTGTAGCACTTCTTCAAGCGTGTCTGATGACCAGGACCTCTTAAAAAGCCAACAGCATTCTAGAAAGCCTCAGACAGACCTCCCTTTTTTTTTTTTTACCTGAGCAAGATATCCTAAAAAGGAGAAGTGAGAATAAAAGCCTGCTGTGGCAGGTCTGCAAGTACAGGACCTGTACTGCTGCAGGAATGGGACAGCACCATCAATGCTGCCGAAGAGACTACTTCTGAAGCACAAAGGTCAACCACTTCACTTCCCTTTTCACCACTCATAATGGGAAACACATCAAAAGCCGACCATCGCTTGATGTTGCATCATTACATCTCAACCCACTTCACATATACAATAAGCTATGGCCTCATCACAACACTAGCACAAGTACGGTGAAACAAGTGTGCTCTGCTCTCACTTGTATTACCCAATCAGTACTGCGAGGGGCCTGACAGGTGCACAGCCACTACTTGACATAAATCACCACATCAATCTAAAAACAGAACAAGCAAGCAAATAACAACAGAACAGTTCTTGAATCCAGAGATGCCAGTGCTGCCAGCCCTTAGCTTTCAAACAGTGTGTTTGAGAGAGAACTGAGGCCTCCCTCCCTGCTGTAGGATTGCCATACACAGTAGGACTGCCATAGACCCAGGCCCTGTACATCCCACCTTGCAGCTGGTTCAGCTGGGGCTCAGCAGCACCAGCCCAAACTGCTCTGCTTTACCAGTAACAGTTACTGAACAGGAGAGGAAATGAACAGTCTGACTGCCTGCACAGCACGTTCTACACAGGGAGTTTTGCTCAGGACTACTTTCATACTGAACAGTTCTAAATGAAAAAGACAAACACAAAAGTAAGAGAAGATGCTCACCAAACTTCTGTAGAAAGAAATCACAAGTGAGCTGGAGGATCCCTCCTCTCTGAAGCAGCCAGAAAAGTCTGCTACCTAAAGCAGGGCTCTGAAATAAAACGAACCAGTGGTCCAAATCCCTTTGGCATTCCCTCTGTCCCACTATTTTCCTGCACGGAAAGAACTTTCCTTTTTATTTTTAATTAAATTTTCTGAGTTGTCCTATAATCATTTTAAGAAAGTAAAAGCAAAGCTAGCAGCAGTAGAAAGCACAGGGCACCTATCACCTTGGGAACAGACAGGATCCTCCAAGTTCCAGCATACTATCAGAGCTGTATTAACTGCCATCAGCTAACAGTTACCTTAAGCAATAAAACAGTTTCGATACTGGAAGAGTCCATTAGAGAGCAATTACTCAGAATAACAGGGAAGGTAATAATTTTCCATATCATACCTTCAAACTCTCAGACACATGACACTGAAATCTAGTACAGCTCAGCTGTAAATCAACTGTGCATCGCAGGACCATTAAATGCTTTCGAATCATTCAAAAAGTGTTTTCCCACCACTTGGTACAAATTGAATCAAGATGTATTCACAGCTGTATGAATATCTGAAGGAATAATAATTTTTTTTTCTTCTCCCCTTCAAAATCAGTTCCTATTGGTGTATCTAACTTAAGAGATTTTTTTCTTGGCCCGTTTTAGAGAACATGGCTGAAATGCAGGAAAGAAAAATGGTTGTTGACGCCCCAAGCAGGCATCTTTATTCATGAATGGAAGCTTATTGTGCAATTAAAATAAAACTCCAAAAAAATCTTTAAAATAACTTATAATGCTTTTGAGAAAGCTCAGTGATGAATTTACTGCTTGTTTACCAAGAAAATCCAGCTAAGATTTAAGATGAAAGTAGTAGAGGAACCAGATGTTAGGAT
Source organism: Oreortyx pictus (assembly GCA_036925125.1). Taxonomy (NCBI): domain Eukaryota; kingdom Metazoa; phylum Chordata; class Aves; order Galliformes; family Odontophoridae; genus Oreortyx; species Oreortyx pictus. The sequence goes on along the minus strand of JAUPFR010000010.1, from coordinate 4,708,662 downwards.
AAATATCTGAACGTAACACAGCCCAAAAACAATTTAGTACTCATGTTTTTAATGATTCCCCCATTTCCCACTCCATTTTGGCTTCCCCGAAGCAAGATGGCCTTTTAAAATTATCTCATTCCACCCTAAAGGTCGTGGTGTAAGACTCAAGTGTGTGCCTGCTTCCAGCAAACTGAGTTTTATCCTGTACCAATGACAAAGTTTCCTTCCCTAACATGTCTTCAAACATTATGCAATCCAGACAGTAAAATAACACCATGCAGCATGCTGATTATAAACCATGCCACTAGATCTCCTAGAAGGTGCAAAGCAGAACTCATACCAAAAGAAAACATGTGGCAGTTTCTGTATGATCAGAAAGGGCTAGATTTCAGCGAGGTTAACTCACACACAGTCATGAAACTTACTGTCACAGGTTACTGTGAATACTGTGATTGTAAAACTGCTCAAGGACTATAAAACAGAACATGAGTATCAGGTAAGCAACTTCCTAAGCTACAACTGTTAGTGGCTGGAAGGGCACAGTCAGAAAGTTTGACTAAGACACGTGCCACCTTCCTCTGTTCTTGAGTACTTGCTCCCAGCTCCAGAAGACAGTATTGGACCTTTATACCAGTATACATGTCTATACTTCAGAGAGGAAGAAGAGGTCGTCCGTTCGACTCTATCTCGTATAAGAATAAATTGTATCCAATTCTTCTTCAACATGCTTCGTTAATGTGCTCCTAAATAGATGATGACTTCACAAGCTTTCTGCCCTTAAGCAGATCCTAGTTCTACAAGAGCTGATTTAGCTGCATGTGTAGGACAGAAATATCTAAGTCACATCATGGTGCTCAGTGCTACACTCTTCCTGTCTTCCCTTCCAAAGTAAAGCCACACCTCTCTCCTCACACTAAATATCTCAGCATTACCTTCTGTGCCCAACAAGTAAAGCTACAGTTAGCTCTTGTGCCTTGTTACACAAAAGCAAGGAAGAAACTCCTGCACAGATATCTTTAAAAATTCTAATTATTAAGTGATTGCACACATCAGTCATGTTTACTGACAGGCACACCCTTGAACGTACCTTTCAAGTCCATAGGAAATGCTGCGGCACAACAGCAATAAATGACTGTTGTCGTTGTAAAACCAGACTGCTGGTGTCTAAAACTCCACCTCGCTTTGCACTGCGACACTCAGAAGGCACATGGCCAGTTACCAGCTCTCATGTCAAGGAAGCAGTAAGTCTGAACCACACTAACACCATCTCAAGTATTCACTTAGTAAAGTACCACTAGTAAGTAGGCACTGTGGAAGACTAACAAAATGATTTGCTTTGCATCAACTTCACATCCATCCAGGATCTAAACGCTGACTCTCCAAAAGTGAAAGCATCTGAATGATTTAAGACTTGCCCTTTATTATAGCAAGAAAAAAAAAATCATTCCAAAACAAGACTCTGGAGGTCTCTTCAAGAATGTATTCCCAAGATACACATCCAGAAGAGAGAAGAAACAGGACTTCCATAGAAATATCTTTATGGTCTTCTTTTAAACAGCAAACGAAACCCCTTCATAGCTAGATGCATCTTAAATGTGTATTTGTGGCCTCTTCATCGTGGAATGACGTAATGCAAAAAGAAAACATCAAGTTGAGATTTTATCCTGGAAAATAATCCTGCCATGAATTGAAAAACAATTGTTTGCAGTCGATGGGGCCTGCTTTCAACTTGCGCAGTGTCCCAGTACAGTCAGTCACTGTACGATCACGGGCACTGGTTAAGCAGGTCCTGAAAGATGTACCAGCTAAGACTCAGCTTTCACCTCCTGCACATCACATCACAGGTTAGCAAGGATAGGTGCAGTTCTATTTTGATAGAGTCCTTTGACTCAAGCTCCCCACGGACTTCCAAACGTCCATTTTACTCCCCAAAAGCAGAGCAGATGCCAGGTTTTTTTTTGTCCAGTACAGGAGCAGACCAGTGCCCATGCATGAGGTTGTGCATGTACAAATTCTCTTGTGGTACACATCTTGAGCTCAGCAAGTTATATCAGTTAAGAACATACCTTTCCCTCAAAGGATGCACTCTTTTCCTTCAGTTCTCTGACATTCTGCATTTTTCCATGGGGTTTCCATGGTGTTGCACATATCCAAAATGACTCTCACTGCTGGATCTTTTACTCCACGCCTAGAAACACAGGCAGCCACACGAGCAGGGAGAATTCTTCTCTCTGTAAATGATTCTCTTTCACCTGCTGAAGATCTTTCTCAGCATGGCAGGGCACACCAGACATTACAAACTAACTTTATATCCTCACATTCTGTACTTTCATAAAAGGAGAACAACAGAGATAACATTTCTCACATTACTATTACATCTATGTATAACAGGGTGATAACTCAGAACAAAATGGCACCCATGTAGTACCGAGCGTGTCATTATCATCTAACTGAAGATCTACACATGCTCTCTATTTCCTTCTTATGTATTTCTTAAAATTACCTTATATCTACCTCATGTTCCTTTCCGTGACCAGGCACTCTATTTTTCACATCAGTGCACAGACTGAAGATAACAGTTTTAGCATATGCAGTTGATCTGACTGAACTTATTTTTCCCATGAACTAAACAAAACAAATCCACTTCTCATTACTCATTTTTTTTAATTCAGGTTCTTATACTTGGATTTAATTATAATTTTGAAATGACATCTTAGTATTTCTTTATCTTTTTCCCTGATATTTTTCTGAATCTACATTTTTAAAAGGTACTTAGCGCACAGATTAGAATGATACTTCTGATACTCTGCATTTTAGCCATCACACTGCTTTGATTATTCCTAACATCTGGGATCAGCATGTGCCCTTTCAAGGAACGAAAAAGTTTCTACAGTCAAATATTCAGTTCCGAGTAAGACCTCTGCAACTCGCTCTATTGATACTTCGTACTTTAAGAAAGTCAAAGTGCACTGAAAGCACTCCAAAAGCACATTTCTTCCTGGCTTTTCTCTAATTCCAAACACTGAACACTTGAGCAGTCAGCCAACAAAGCCTTCTAGCATCAGCTCCTAAATTCTAGCAAAAAGGCATTTAGGTGCCTAAGCATTTTTCTTACAGCTGGCCTTCGGGAACTGCATGAGCAGTGCTGCAAGAGGTCCTGACACATTCCTTTCAAGGCATACCATTTGCCAGGGGTGTGGACACGCGTTTCTATGCGGAACAGTGGGACTGGGAGGGGGCAGGGGGAGGAACAGATAGAGCACGAAGACTGATGAACAGTTTTTTCTGTTAATTACATTTACCAAGATCAGTTCCCCGGTCATCCAGTTTGCTGTTCTCTTTAGTTCAGATGCACAGGTCTTCAATGGTCTTTGCTGCTGCTTCTACCAGAAGGGGTCTTGGGAGACTGTTCTGAATGGATGGGCACCTTCTACAGTAGTGTCCAGAGGGCTCTTTCTGGACGGAAGGATAATCTAAAACAGCCTTCCCATTTGGGCCTGGCTCAGTTTCTTTCATTTCTCTTACACTATTTGTCCTGCTTCTCTCAAATACACTGTGCTTGAGGACACTCACTAAGGAGGCACACTGTAGGTCCAGCCAACCTTCTCTGTTTTGATCGTCTCTTCTGTCTCCAAGTGCCAAGAATTATCATCAGCTAAGGAACAGACAGCTGGCCAACAGTAAGTCCATGATTTTTTGGTGGGCTTTTGCAGCTTCACATCCCACTCCCATGAAGCGGCGAATAAAGAACAAACCAGAATTAAATAGCATAACTTCAAAGTACAAGAATAAAAATCACTTAAACCTTTTTGATTGCTGAGGAGAAAGCAAAACCAACAAAATCTCATTGCAGTTAAGTAATGGAGCTTTGTCTGGTTGAAGTATTCAGCTGTATCTGACATTCTCTGCAGCATAATCAAACTACAACTCCAGACATTTAACATTTCTGAGGCATGCCATCTAAGAAAACCTACTTCCTTTTTTAATATATGAGGCTGTGTGTTCGGCTCCCAGATTTGAGGATATTTAATAGTTATCTGATTCTCACAGCTTCTCCTGTTGCAGTCTGCACTGCAAAACTGGACTTTGACTAAGTGCACAGATTAAGCTGTTACGCCATTCATGTTTTCCAGTTACAGGGGGGAAGAATCTTAAAATCCATTTGAGATCACTGTAAAGGGGCTGATATCATTCAAGAGACCACAAGAATGTGGCTGAAATGCTAAGTTTTCAATGTTCTCTAAAGAAAAGAGAAAACAGGAAGATCCTTATGAAAATACTAAGTAGAAGATATTATCTTGCCTGACAGACTTACACTGCGTCACCACTGCACCGAAGAAACTGAAAATATACCCTTTAGCAAAGAGTAAAGTTGAAATCAATCTTAGCTGACTCGTCTGCAAACAGAATGTGATCCTCGTATTTCAAAGTAGCTGAAAATGACTCAAGACAAATTCACAAATCCAGTTACTCAACATGAGATAATGGAAATTATGGCTTTAAAACTCATGGGGGATGCTTCTGAGAAAATTTCTGGAAAGTGCTGTACAATTATGAATGATGAAACAATGGATTTCTCTAAAAGACAGCTAGTGGTTTTATGTCTGCAGTATGCGGATGAGAACAAGAATATTCATACAGAATTCACCAGATTATGCAATCTATTCTACACTCAGGGCGAAACTACATCGATAACAACGATGCTATATGCATATCTACTTGTGTAGTCTATGCAGAAAGACTTACAGCTTCATACACTGAGAAAAGTTTTGCACACGTGAGTGAAACTTGGCAGCATGAAAAGGGTACGGTGATAAATCCTGAATTTATAGCACAGCAGCTCAGATAGGAAAAGTAATATTCCCTCTGGTATTTAATTAAGTAAGAGAGTCCTGGACAGGGTAAACAACAAATCTTTTCACAGCCCTGCAAGGGCTGGGTATACTAAAAAGTGAAGGCCACTTTATTACAGAAATGCATTAATTTCCTCAGTCATCCAATTGGATAAAGGTTACAGCTTGTTTGTATCCAATGGCTTTTCACCAAAGACAACTGGAGTGCCTGATTCTGGTTACCAGAAATTAGAAGGGAGTTGTGTAAGTATATCTGTGCTGAAGTAATTGTTTTTATAGCATCCAGTATTCAATCAATTTGAATGTGCAGGCTTAGAAAATGATTCAAGATCTTTAAACTCACATAACAACTCCAAACATAACAGAAACTCAAAAACAACACAGGCTTCAAGTGGCTGATTCTGATTTCAGCTGTAATTGCTTGATTACTCAGCCTCTTCTGTTGCAAGCCAACTGTCAGCTCACAGAAAGGTCCTTGTAGTTAGTTTAGAAGTATCTCAGTTGGCTCAGCCAGGACTGGCTAGGTGGTTGAGGCACCGTCCCTAGCGCTGTTCAAGAAGCGTTTAGATGAGGTGCTAAGGGATTCGATTTAGTAGCTTGGTGGGCAGGGATGGTGGTGGGAGGATGGTTGGACTAGATGATCTTGTAGGTCCTTTCCAACCTAATGAATCTATGGAGATGATTTTGATGGTACCAACCTTAAGCTTTGTAAGTGCAGTTTCAGTGCAAAACAGAGCTTCAATCCAGGACACGACAATTATTTCTCTAGTGTTGCACTGATTTAAAAATAAGAATAGAACAGATGGCTTACAGTTTACGGAAGTTTTAGAAGAAATCGTATGTTTATCCTCCATCCCTCGATAAGTGATGGGAACTTTTAGAGGCAAGCATATAATCACTTTCACTCTTATTTAAAAGAATAATAACAAAATAAAATAAAATAAAATAAAATAAAATAAAATAAAATAAAATAAAATAAAAAACAGCCTTTTTTCCTCTTCTCTTAAAGCAAGTCTGACAAGCTCAGGTGGCCCTGCATGCACTTGTTTCAATGTACCCTCCAGCTCTTAAAAGAAAACCTTTTCCAAGCATGCAGCAGGCAGACAAGATGACTTCTCTCCCAGAAGCCTCAAGCACTCAAAACAACCGTCAGCTTCTGCTTAGAAATAGCCAACTTTCCCTTCCAAACTCAGTATTTCCTTTGGTTATAATTTATTTTTTTTTAAATTGAGGTTGAACCTCAAATTATTTGTTCCTCTGCTGGCTCTAGAGTGAAAGCATTCGAAGTTTACATGTTTCCTCAATTCTTCTAAAGGCTGCAGTTATCAACAGATGTCCTACGTTTTTCATTAAGATGTTCAAACTGGTCTGTAGGCAAAGACAAGAAAGACAAGTATGACTATTTTTAGAATCACAATGAATGAATAACCAAAAGCTGAGATCAGAATGTCCTTTCAAGGTATTTTTGTTTAGATATACTGGTCTTGAGTCCCTCGTTCCAGGCTTAGCCTGACACCAGAATTAATGTTGAGAAAAGGCCAGCCTTTTAGAAATGAGAGTCCACTGCCTATCCAGTATTTCTCTCCTGGTAGAAGACCCTGCTAGACTGATGCCTTGACTCTGTTTAGCAAGCAGTAGAAGATATATAATGCTCGGTAACTTTATGTCCCATAAGAACTGCTTCAACATTAACAATTTAAGGAACTGATGTGAATTTCCCCCTTCATTTCAGTACAGAAAACAACAAATAAGAAAAATTGCAATAAAGTAGTTTGTCAGAAACATTTGGCTTTATCACCAGCACATATATTTTTATGATTTGCAAGTTCTTCCTTGCAAGAAGTCTGACTTCATAGTTCAGCACAGTTTGATCCAGAGATAGTTGGCATCTTTACAGTGAGTAGATAAGTAATGTTTTCATGCAATGTGACAGTAGTTACTGCGCATATAGCGGAGTAAAGTAATTGACTCTCCTGATTTATTACAAATGCTATCAACACAAAATTCACAGTAAGACTTTCATTATATTATGTTTTCTGTATAAACATCTCCATGGGTTTTGCCAATCCATTTTACATCCAAAAAAACATAGCAGCAGGGATGCATAAAATATAAATATGTCTGAGTCTGTATTTTGACTATTTCTAAGAAATATGCTTTAAGCAATTAAAATGATAAATAGGATAGGAAAGGAAGCTACTTCATTGTCTAAATCCAACATTTCATGCTCAAGTGACTTCACAGGATCCCTCTCTTTTTCAAACTGTCCTTCCATTTACCTGGACTTCCCCCTGCCCCCAACCCCGAAGGAAATGAACTACAGACAGTTTGGGGGGAGATAAGATTTATGTGTCTTAAACACTATAAAGACTTATTATATTCTGCAGACAAAAGTTAGACAGCTCCTGCCAAAAACCCAGTCTGTATATCCCTAGTTGCAGACTGAGTTGGTGCCATAACCTGCAGTTTGGAATGTGTTTAAATCAGGCATTACCCAAGGTACAGATCAGGTGCTTTTAACCACGCAAATAAACGTCTGTACGGAGTGTAACCGTGTTGATGTTGCAAGCTTTAGAGAACTACAGTAAAATTGAAAGATTTCCTATCATCTGGTTTGTGACACCCAACTCACCTGTAATACCTAATGCTTCAGAGCTTGTCTGACAGCTGGACCATTCCTCCATAAAAGGCATCTTCCATTCAAACAGGTTCAGTTTACATATACTGGACTCTCTCGTACAAATTCAAATTCAAAGCTGAGCGTTCAAAAGAGAGGAACTTGGGAGCCGCAAACAAAAACTGTCAGTATTAAATGTAGGTGAAACGTCTAGTTAGGGTATTAACACGAGCAAACTGGATACTGGATAGGGAGTGCGAACTCCGCCCTCACACTTGACCTTCAAGGTGTGAAGATTCAGTCTTCAATGAGATGATATCTCCACCTTAATTGTGAAACACTTCATGCAGCGTTCGTAACAATCTTCTCATATTACTCCTTTGGACTTAAGACATGCACTGACCCAACTGTCAAACAAGAGCAGATGAAAGTTCTATGACTAAGTATCTTTGCCAATTCTATGATTCTCTCAGCAGCTATAAGAAAACAGTAGCACGCTGTCGGTCAGAAAGACTCTGTGGACCAGACAGATTCAATTGGCTAGAAGTCAAGAGGACTCTCAGAGAGATGGGAAAAAAAAGTAAACTGATTTGATTCTAAAATCTTACATACACTTGTTGGCCAAAAAAAAAAAGCATGCATATATAGAAAGCAGATTTTCAGTTTGCAACTGAAAAAAGATCTTGTGAATGTTTACTTTTCAAAACACCTATTTCTTTTCTTCCCATCCTTAAATTTCCTGTACACCAACAGTAATTTAAAGTGTTTACTTGCACATTTATTTTTGTTTAATGCAGGTAACTGCTTGTGTGCATCCCTGTGGCTGCTGAGACAATGCCTAGTAGGAAGGGATGGCTTTCCTAATCGCTACGAACTCTACCTTTTGAAGGAAGGCCCAGCACACCTTGAAGCCTAACTCCTCCTTAATTTGATCTTTGTTTCTACTTTCTTATCCATCTGAATAAAATACAAGTGTAATTAACAGGAAATAAAGGTCAAATGAAACAGCGTTTTCTGCACCTTTCTCTCTTTGTGATGTTACCATGCCTTATATGCTTCAAATCTTCAATTAATTCTACTGTGAGAGGGAAAACATTCAGTGGGTCTAACTAAAGAGATTTTTTTACATTTCACGGACAAGGGCTGAACTAATACTTGAAAGTAAAACACCATCAGAAGGTCAGATAGGTCCTTCTTGTGGCAGATCAATAAAGTTAATTCCAGCACTGTACAATTTCAGTTTACACAGCAGGTCTGGATCAAGACTGCCAGGTTTTGCTGTTGGTGGGTTTCTTTCAATACTTTAATCTGATCTTCATGAACGGACACTGTTGTGCTACATACTCCGATCTCCAGAAACAGAAGTCACAACAAGAGATCTTATTACCCATTTGTTGAAAACAAAACACCTCTTCGGTAGTGAAAGTAACCATAGGCAGTCTGATCTTAGCTCCACAGGTGTCTGCCAGTGTGATCTTAAGTGGCTGTCTTCCAAGCACATGTAATTTGGTCTAGATCCCAGCAGCCAAATCTGTGTGTGAAAACTAAATCTACAGCAACTGCCAAACTCTTCAGCAATTGTGTGGAGTACATTACACATATGTCCAGCAGTGTATGTCTAACCTACCTGCAGATAAACAGCTCTTGTATCACTGCCTCGCTTTAGGCCTAGGTCCAATGACTAAACATTCTGCTATTGAAAACAAAACACGATACTCAATCCTGCTTTCACACTGGCTGAGAACAAAATGGTGTCTTGCAAAGAAGAAGCTATTGCCACCATTTTAACGACGATGAAGTAATACCTTGATTCTAAAACCTAGCCCCTGGCATGAACGACATTAGCGTATCTGTATGTTGGGCCAGTTGTGTTGGACTTGTTGCCACTGCAGTTGGACTTGATGATCCTGAAGTTCTTTTCCAACCTTAGCAATTCTATGATTCTGTCATTCTAAGATTGTGCTCAGAGAGGAGGTCTGTCTTCACTAGGCTCTAATGCTGGGTCAGATACTCACAGGAAACAGGTTCCTCTTCTATCCCAACAGCTACAGTTAGCTCAGAGATAGGTGGTGCTCTCACACGAGAAAACGTTATGGGGGTCATCCTCAGAACCAGGTATTACAGAATTTCAAAGCATTTTCTACTTTTAAATGCATGTAAAAGTACAGTCCTGCCCTTTACTCTCACAAAATCAGAACCTCTGAAGAACAGTGCAAGCAGGGCTGCTGTAAGCTCCCTCCCAGACTGGAGGCTTTGCTGAAGAAGCCCAGCCTGGCCTGCTGCCCTAAAGCTACTGCAATTTGTCAGAAGTAACTTCTGCCAGTGCACTTCAGTACTGACCGAAGCAGATGCCTTTATTATTCTAGCCCCCAGCTTTCTCTGAATATAACAGCTAATACTGTCGGACTTGAAAGGAAAATGCCAGCTCTTGAGTGTGCTCTTGAGACATCAGTGAGTCTGCACAGTCCAGGGCGGTATCAGGGTAGCTAGGACTTTGTGCCTTTTGTAGACAAGGGACTAGAAGCAAGGAGACTACAAATTAGTACAGCACAGGTTGCTGGACTGTTCGGAGTAACCTGCTCCCCAAGCTCACAGGCCTCTCTAGCTGCCTCTCCTTGTGCATCTCTCAGAATGCCTAAGGAACTATCCAGGAGGAAGGTTTCTGAAGAGAAGGGATGATTAAATTTTGTTCTTACAAGAGCATATCTTCATTCAAACTTGACCAAAAATAGAACAGTACTGCTAGGGACCAGGGTAGGAGTGGAAGCAGCTATTCCAAATATTCATGTTACCAATATGTCCAAGTGAAAACATGAGGCTGACAGTTCTGCTTGGTCTTTCCCATCACTGCATTCATAACTTAGCCTGCCTGACATGGGCATGTACATGACAGTTTCGTATTTACCACAACACTTATAAATATTTCTCAGGTCAAGGTATAGCCAGGCCCCAGCTGAGTTGCAGTACCCTTTGTCCAGATCACGCATACAAGGCTTATAGACAGTTCCTTCCCTAGGAGTTTAAAAAAGAAGTGGGCAGGGAAGGGAGCGAGGAGAACTGAGGCACACGGAGCTGTGCAAGAAGCCTGTAGAAACTGGAGAATTAAAGCCAGGCCTTCCAAGGCTCCGTTCAGTGCATTAACCACTAGACCCTCCCTCCTGAAAATCCTACTCCCCTTTTCAATTGCACAAAAAATTGGAGCATTGAACTCAAGACTTGGCACCAAGCATTGATACTGATGGATCACTTAATTTCCCAATACCTCAAATCATCACTACACACATCGTGGTCTCTTGCTCCACAGTATATACAGTATATAGCCTATTTTCACAAAGCCACAAGTAATTGTTGCTTCATCCGTTAAGAGTATTTTGGCAGGATAGAGAGGTTTTTGTTTTGTTTTTGTTTGGAAATCCTGCCAAGAAACCCTCTTTGGTGGATAGTAAGTAACACATTTAGGGACTTGTTACATTACAAGTTAAAAGGAAAACTTGATTAAAAATTATATTCAACAGAGTAGAGTTGGCTGAAGAATCTGAGCATCAAAGAATGGGAATCTTTCCCAGTAAGGCCAAAGTTACTGCCCAAAGTCCACAGCAAACAATGAAAGTATTCATCAGAAATAGCGCACCTTCCCTGCTGAATGTTTGCAAGAGCACAGAAAGACAGAACTGGCCCTGGTATCATGAGGTTAACTCTATCCTAGAGAAGAAAAAAAAAAAAAAACAGTCCAGAGTCACTCACAGTGTCCACAATATACTTCAAATTTCAACCATGTTTCACAAGACCGAACAGATCATGTTTTCTAAACAACTGAGGAGCTAGCTCACACGGCTTCCAAGAAAGTTCTGTAAGAGTGAACTCGTGAGAACTGTACACGTATCCATGTATCTACACAGAAATAGCCCAGCCTACATCTTCAGCCTTTTCAGGAGATCTGCATACACGGGTTATCAGTATAAGCCAAAGCCCACAAAACCAAGCTTTAATAACAGCTGTAAGTATTACAACCTGGTTTCACTGCTGGAACAGTAGACAGAAGCTTATCACATTTAACCTTCTGAGCTACTTATCTACAGGTCACTGAAGCCTCTTGAGATGGTCTTCTATTTTACTATTGTCTTTCATTAGATAGTAACAACTCATATTTGAGTACACACAAGGTATTTTTGGAACAAAAGACTCCTTTGGCTTCAGAAAGAATCCAAGGCAGCTGAAGGTAACATCAGCAGCCACCAGCACTGAGCTGCAACGTCTCCGTCATCTCAGTAATCTAGCTAACTCCCTTCACAGTGTATTTCAACCACAGGTGCTAGAAGTACTTCTCAGTGAGGCCAAATCTAACGGTGGAACAGAAGAAAGACAAGCACCTATTTCTGGATGTGCAAAAAGGCAGAACACTTCTTTGGGTACTCCCACAGGCATATGGCCCCCAGGATGGAGAGCCACTTGCTCCTCAGTGTCCAGAAGAACTAAACCTACCCCAGAAACAAGGCTCCATTTGAGGAGGAACCAGCTGGTGAAATACTACGGCCTCTTCCTGGCTGCATCATACACAGTCAGTGTTACTGTTGGGAACACTGGATCTGCAAAGGACCAAGGGATGAAATGTGCCCTCCCACTTATATGATGGAAAGCAACTATTCAGAGCCTACATAAAAAGGCAGTGATGACTCTATCTCCCTGGCAGATCACAGGGAGGATACACTAAAGACTGAACTGCTATTCTGTCATTACCTTGCTGCTTTGTGCATTACAGACGTCTTAATTTTACTTATCTGTCCATGTGGTCAAATCACCGTAGCTTAACAGTTGAGCCATTCTGTGTTCACAGAGTAAGCATTTTTAGCCTGAAGCAGGTGTGAGATCATTTCTCTCAAATATTTTTTCCATGGTGAGACAAACTATGTTGCATTGTCTCCCACTTGCCACAGGCCAAGAGCACAGTAGGGGACAGTCGTCACTGTGTAGCTGACTTTTCGTTTTGCAACAGAAGACTTTCATTGGCCCCCAGCCCTGCAAAAAACAAAAAACAAAAAACAAAAAAAAAAAAAAAAAACCCAAACCTGGCTAAAAAAAAAAAACAAGCCTACCCATTAAACAGGGACATCTTTGACCAAGTGACGTTGCAATGTTAGCCTGTGGTTTAAAAAATAAACAACAAAAAAAAATTCTAACATTTTAAGTGTCATAAAAGTACATTATATAGAAATTGCAAGCCAACACGAAGAGAAAAGAAAAAGAAAAAAAAAAAAAGCATGGGATGCTTCCAATGGCTCAACTCAATGAAAACAGCTGGGTTTAGTACATGAACACTTCTTCAGTAAATGACCAAGACTAGTTTTGTACAGACCTGTCCTAAATGTAGGACAATGTAAATCCTGGGCACGGAACACCTGAACAATCACTACCACGCCTCAGCTCTCCATCTTTTCTTCCCCCTCTGCTCTACAAGCCAAGTTTAAAGCAACTGAACTACTTTCTTAGCTTTGAATGCACGCTGCAAACAGTGGTGCTACAGCACGGACATATATGACTTTAATAAAACTAGAAGCAGCTAATGGTTAACAATAAAAAATAATATTTTTCCTTCAAGCAATTAAATTGTAATATAGAGCTCTCTAATTCCTTCCTGTCTGGTCCCATGGGCCTAAGAATAAGGCAACATGAGAAATAAATAATGTGTTGCTGTTACGCTGTTTCAACTAAATCTTAAAGCCTCTACAGGAGAAATATTGTCTCCCTCATTAATTCAGAAATCTCTTTTATGGTTTCATATATCAAGTTACCTTTCTGTTAACCTTTTATTTATATGGTAGTTTACTGCATTATGGTTCCAATTCAACATTATTTTAATGAGTAATTTGGCTTTGATAAGTCTATGACACATCACAGTCAAATCCATGTTACGTTTAACCCAGCAAATACTCCAAAATAAGCAGTGCCCAACATTCAAAGGGTCTGCAATACTTTGCAACCACACCTTAATGTTAGTTTGCTTTTATTTACTCCCTTCCAAATGCAAATAACTCCCCAGCTCCCTATAACCAAGAAGCACGAGAAGCAGACAAGAAAGTGATTATGCTAGAAGGGAGGACTGAGTAAGCTATTTAGACATGAGTATTAAAATATCAGTCATATTTCCAAATCAGACCCTGAATAACCTACAGAAGAAGCAAACAGCAGCTTGGACTGCTGGGACTTCACTCCATCTACTACTTGGGAAGCTATAGAGGATCTGATCAAGACCAGTCTTCAGTGCAAGGTGATGTATGAAACTAGCACTAAAAAAGCCCCTGCTCAGAGAAAAAAGGGAAACCCCAGAACACTGAAAATGCAACAACAGCATCAAGAAATCTTGCACAGGGATTTCAGGCAGGAGGAGAAACCCGCGTCTCAAAGTGAATTCACAGTGAGACTAACAGGGTACAATGGGGAAAATCTCTGACGCATCTGCTACACTAAAAGGTGATGAGAAACACTCAGATTCAATCAGGCTCTTTTTAAAGAGACACGTGAAGCTCCATACTAACATGCCAAAGAACTGTACGATAAGGGTGATGGAGCACTGTAACAGGCTGCCCAAAGAGGTAGTGGAGTCTCCTTCTCTGGAGATATTCAAGACCCAGCTGGACACCTACCTGTACAACCTGTTGTAGGGTACCTGCTTTAGCAGGAGAGTTAGACTCAATCATCTCTTGAGGTCCCCTCCAAGCCCTGTGATTCTGAGATTCTGTGACTTAGCTCAGAAAGTAACCCCATATTGAACCTGAAGACACTGAAGGCCAGCACCACCCTCGGGGGCTCTGCTTTCACTATGCTGCTTGGTTAGGGCTATTCGATCAGACACAATGACCTGTTGCAAGCCTTGGACTTGCAGCTATCCCTCCTAGGCAGGAAGTGTACTCGACCTCATTTACAAGGAGCACACTGATGAGAACTGCACCTCTCACCCCACCTGGGCTGCAGATCTACGTAACGTGACCCTGAGACTTTTAAAGAACCTATAAAATAGAAAAGCAAATCAGTTTTAAGAAATTAAACGTTAATTCCTTGATACTGTAAAAAGATCGTCATCGTCCCTACTCAAAATGGAATGGAAACAGCAAGGTTTTGAATCTGCTTCCTTTTCTTCATCTGGAATATTACCCTTGCTAGAGTATGTGAAAATCATACGGTTATGAAAGTGTAAGCAGCATGAGGGAGAAAGAGCCTACCTTTCCATTTCAGAGGAACTGCATTAGGACACAGATCGTAGGGCAGCAACATTCAGTGTTGGCAGATGCTTAAAGCAGGTGCCTGAAATGCATGTTAACCAGCTTTGCTTCGCCCTCTTTCTTGGTTAAGGCTCCTTAGTACTTCACCGTAACACATGTGCTCCCATACACACCATTATCATCTTCAGTGATGACATGTGTCCTGGAAATACAAGTTATTTGAGCTCCAAGCCCTGCATTTTATGAGCTTTGAGTAATTCTCAGCATTCAAAACCTCATTCCAAGAGACAAGAATAACAAAGTTAAAAAAAAAAAAAAGAAAGAAAACAAAGTAAAGATTGGTCGTGTTTGGCACGAGCAGAACTGGGCACCAGAGGTTTCTTTCTCCCTGCACATATTTTTGGTTGCACTTCAGGGCTGCTGCATTCAGTAGCTTCATCAGTTCCACATTAAGTGAAATCCTACTTTTGACCGCTCTTCTCAAAAGCAGAGCTCTGAGGATTTGTGGGTTACAAGATTTACTTTTATGCAGCGTTCTTGGACCACATATTCTCCTCTCGGTCTCTAAGCAGTTTATAAAAACAGATAAGTATTGCTATCCTCACTCGTCAAGCAGGGAGCCCAAGGCACAGTGAAGCTGCCCTTCTCACTCAAGATCATATCGACGAGTCCAGGCAGAGTCAGGCCCAGAACCCAGAACTGACACACAACCAAACTGCTACACTTCAGCACTGTAACCAGAAACAGATGTCATTCAGTTGGGTTATGCACCACATGATCGTAACAAATCTCTCTGGAATTAGGAGGCAAAATATGTCACCCCTGGTTGGCAAAACGATTCAATCCTGTAAACACTGCCCATGAGGTGTTCCTTGGGACGTCCTCAACCTTCAGCTGAGAGGCAGCGGTGCTGTCAGCTGCCGGCACTCTTACACACTACAACATCTGTGCAAACAATTTACTCCTTCTCTGACCCAAGAACCTCAATCAGGTGTATCTAAAGCAATTCATAGCCAGGTCTGTGAGTCCAACCTCATGAGTGACACACTTGTGCAAGCAGACCTTTGAGTAGATGACTCAGGTGCATAAGGACAACACACTGGAGTATGGAGTTGACTGCTCCAGAACTGAAATCAGTGATTTCCAAAAATATTTTCTAAAAATAAGACAACACTGGAAATCATTTTTTCAGATAGTTAAAATGTAAGGGTATTTCACATCCAGGAATTATGTCATCATTTACACAGCATCAGGTTCATCAAGACCTCTTCAATTAAAGTTCAAAAAAAGACCACATTCACTTTTCGACTCGTGATGATCCCATCCCATATAACTCTTAATTTTTCTGTTATTGTCTTTAGTTGGAGTTCATACTGGTGTCATGCTTGCTACCAAAACTATATCCACAGAACATTCAACAAAAATCCAAGTTATAATCTCATCCTAACCTTTAATCAGCCCTAACCTGAGCAGTAATGAGGAACAATTGCCTAAGAAGGAAAATGATTTATCTTGGGACTCCAAAGCAGATAATTTTGGCTAAATTTTTCCAGATGGCTTTAAAATCTGAAAATTAGCCAGACCTTTTACCAACCTACTGAAAGGGCTTGGATGCCTTCCCTGGCTGATTCATAACAAGAACACGTTTTATGTACACTCTATGGCACTCTTCACTCTTGGCCGCCAGCACAGGGATGTAATTAGTCAGTACGAGTTGATAGGTGCTTCACTTTTTGTTTATATTAGAAGTGCAGATTAAACACAAACTTCTCACAACCTCTAGATTTGATATGCTTCCTTTCCACTCTTTGATCCTGTGCTCCAGTGGTGGAAAAGGGGCATTACTGCCTCCCAGCAGTGCAGAGCTGGGATAATGCTAGTGCTGTCTGCGTTTGCATACATGTGCATATGCATGTGTGTATAAACATACAGCCCTAGCACAGTGCTTTGGACAAGCTAGATCATAACAACTGAAATAAGGCTACTTCTTATCACCTGGAACACAGCACAGAAGACAGCAGTACACAGACCTTACCTCAGTGACATCTAGTGCTCAGCTCTCCTGCATGTCCTGAGCTACAGCACTCACTGTGACTATCTCTTTTTACATTCCAGCTGGATTCCACTCAAGTATGTCCACTCTCCAACGATGAAACACTGACAACAGGTCATAACTGCTAACCAAACACGGTCCAAGGAGATTCTGAAGCATGACTTGGCCACTGCAGGCACCCTCCAAAGGCCTCCTGCCTTCAGCAATGCCCCTCACCATCAGTCTGCATCCTCTCCATTGAAGAGATGCAAAAACAAACCAGCAATAAGGAAAAAAAAATACAGAACTAGAAAACAACAGCTTGAAGAGGAACAACTGCTCCGGCAAAGCATGGGCAGCAAAGCCAAGGAAGCAGAGAAGCTGCTGGAGCCAGCAGGAACCTTTTCAACAGGAAGCAATGTAGAGTTAAGTTTTAACTGCAGGACTTCACGCTGGCAGCCTAGTACCAACATTTTGACTCTCCCAGACAATTCTTTTATGAGACAGGAAATCATTAATAGCAGGACCAGTTTTCCAAGTGAAGCAATATCTGTTGGAGGTGAAGGAACTCAGGCATCCTTTAGCTTACACACACCAAAAAAAATGCCTGTTCAGAAGACTTTTGCTGACTCAACAAGCCAAGCTTAGCATAGGAGGATTAGTTTAAACACCCAAGAAAGGGCAGGCAATACCTGTGAAAGACAGCTAAGCCTTAGGATTGAGAAGACACAGCATCTCCGTCCTTGGCAGCATGTAAAACACACTTGGCAAAGATCTACCGGAATAGAGTAGGGAGTGCTGATCCTGGCTGGGGAAAAGAGGATCTCTTGCGCCTCTTGAGTGCAGGCCAGCATCACCAGCCATTTTCACTGGGGATCAAAAAGAATGTTTTTCCAGGAGAAAAACACCCAGCTATGAGGGCAGACTGCTGAGACACACTCATAAGGCTCAGGAGTACCATCACAAGTGTGAGCCAAAACATCATAAATACAGGTGTCCTCTGCAGGACACCTTCAGCATCCAGCTTTCCATTTCAAAATACCCTTCTAGAAGTGCATACATCTCCGTTTTATGTAAGACTGAGGAACTAAGCTGCATTTTCTTCAACACCATCCATTTTCTCTCCCATATATTGCACGTCTTCTCATGATATGTATCAGTTCCTAACAAAATAACTCCCATTCTTTTCAATCTCCACCCACATTTTTTTTTAAGTTTTTGGTTTTTTATTTAACCCACATCTGAAGCATTTTAAAATACTTAGGAGATGAAAAGGACACAAATTCCAAGCACAAATAAAGTATTAAAAACTATGACATTTTCTAGTGCTATTTTCTGTCCTCTTCTTTGTACTCTCCAATAACTGTTGTTTTGCCTCAAAAGTGACAGTGTGGCCGGGGAAGGAGGGCTGAACCCTCTATAGAGTAAACATCTGCATTATGAAGATCTTCACTTTTCAGTGTGAGGGGAAGTTTACTCTGAAATCTCAGGTAGGCAGCTCATCACAGAGTGAGCTGGGACAAAAAGAAAACAATCAGACAAATAGGAATTTCCACTGATGTGCTGACAAGCAGGGCCTTACCTCAGCTAACAACTTTGCAAATGGAACTTGCTTTGATGACACCAGGTGCAAGATGGTGCTTTGACTCAATTAAATTCACACACACCATACTTTATATATAAACACCCCTATTCACAGTGAACCGCATTTCTCGTACAGCTTTCTCATTCAGCACTTGGTTTTAGTTATCTATCCTGAGAAGTCCAAATGAAAGCAACTCATCAATGTGTCTTTAATTTGCATTCTTTCCTGTAGAAGATTTTCAGTAATGCTTTATTCATTGAATATCTGAAACCCACAATCTTAATACTTTTTTTTTTTTTTTTTACCATATCTCACTAGCTTTTCAGTTATCATAAAAAGGTTACAGGAAGGAAAGGTATATTGCAAAAAAATATGCAGTTTGACTTCACTGTCGTAAAAGCATCTGTAGGAAGTATTTTCTTGTATTTGCAGTGAACGGTACTTCTAAAAGTTAAAGCTGATATGAAGTAAAAATGCAACAAAAAAAACAGTCTGTGAACTCAAGGCTGTCTTCCTGCAGTAACATGCCACCTCTACAGAAGAAGCAGATTTAAGAAGGATCCAGGCTTACACAAACTCAGAAGGCTAAAACTCAGGAGCGAAAGCTCTGCATGGAGGCAGAATGTGTGCTTAGATACATCCCTGCTGAAACCAATGGAACCGTTCCAGGTGTGCACCTGTGTAACTGAAAGCAGAATGCAGGTATTTGCTTTCCCTTTAGACTTAATATTCAGTAAGACAAGAAAACAAATTCAAGCTGTTCCCACTTCTCAGCGTTTACCAAAATCCTCTAATTGCTCTCCACAGGAAATACTTTGCGGCGCACTCTAATCCCGACATGCAAAATGTTACACACGGTGATTCCCTACTAACCTCTTAGTAAAAGCCCAGTGCAAAGCTCCACATGTCAAGATGGAAATAGCAGCTCCACCTGACTCACGCTGCTTTACTCAGCTTGCCCCCATATAAGCAGAACGTGGAGCATGTACCAGAGCAGTTTCACAACGTCAAACGCTGCCTGCACAGATCTGCTGAGTGGGAATCCCGAAGCACACCGCACACACGCAATCCAAAGGTAAAAGCAGTAGGCCATGAAGGGTCACAAGTTCTTGGGCAGAACTGAATAAATGCACTTGAAAGACCAGAAATACGAGGTGGCCGGTGGCTCACAAAGGGAGAAAAACAAAACTCAAACTTTCCACAGAGCAAAGGCTTATTAATCTTTCTCTGTTCAGCTTCTAAAGTTTTATAACCACATATCTCACCTATAAATATTCGGTCTAAGACCAATGTGTCTTGTTCCGTGTAAACTCCCCAATCAATGCTGCCTCCTTTTCTATTAATCCACCCTTTAAAATACATTCTTTTATCAGGTTTTAATGTCTAACATGATTTAATCAGGAACACATGCCTCATAAATATCATCTGTCATGTTCCATTAGTTTCATGTGGAAAAGTACAAGTCAATAAACAAAGGTTGTGCCATAAATCTGCCTTGAACACATTATACCTCAAATAAGAAAATAAAAACATGTGTGTCCTTTGACCTGGATATTCTTAAAATGGAACTTCAGGTATTGTCTTATGCCTTTAAAAATGTCTAAAGCATTCACAATTAATTGCGTACCTAAGCAATTTCAATTTACATAATGTTGATATGGAGACGGTGATTAAATAAGCACTATGCCTTTAAGGCACCTGTTAAATAACATCACTGACTCTGGGTTAAAACTGATATCCCAGACTGCACAATGAAAACCAGGTCCCTCCACCATGCAACTCCGCTGTAAAAATCCCTCATAACTCAGAGGAGCAGTTGGGTTCAGTTATTAGAGGAGGAAGGGGGAGAGAAAAAAAAAGAAGGAAAAAAAAAGCACGTTGTCCCGTGCGCTGCGTGGAACAATGGCTGCTGTGAACAGTGGTGAGCCCAAGCAGTATGGCCAGGATCCCACGCAGCTGGGGGATGCCAGCTTGCCCCCAGCTCCCTGCCTGCCCAAGGACACAACCAGCGTGGGGGACTCAGCCTTCCCCACCTACAATGTGCTAAGCCAAAGACGTTGGGTCTTTTGGGAATTTTCATTTAAGGAAACTCCCTGCCTTTCCAGAATTGCAGGCCATAGTCAGTGCTTTCAGCCCCTCCTGCACTCTGCAGTGTGCAGCAGTTTGTGGCTTTTGGTATTTTCCACTAATGATCTCAGTTTGTCACAGGCTGTTAGGGAGCAATTGTGGCTTGTGGGAGGTGTGGGAGAGATGCTCCTCAGACCAAACTGCCTGCAGAAGCAGCAAGCTGGCCCTCATGGGCCATGTGGTGGTCCCTCCCAGACCCCTGTGCCTACCAACCCAGGGGGCTTTGGGTCAGCCCCCTCACTGCCCAGCCACCTGTGCTGCAGGGCTCCCATCCATCCCCCAGCACCTCTCTGTGTACCATGCTGCTCACCATGTCCTGCTGCTGGCTGACATGCAAGATGGCAAGCTCAGTTTAGCTCTGTTAAAAGCTCTGTTTTATTCTCCTGTGGTTCTGTTGACCTGCAGGATCTGGAAGGTGGTGAATGCTTCCGACTACTATCTAAAACCAGGGAAATTGGACCGTGAGCAGCTCTAGAGGCCCCGAGAACAAAACTCGGATGTTTTCCGCACAAGCATTGTGAAATCTGAAGAGCAAGGAGCTTCACAAACTTTGAGAGCCGACCCAAACTCTGGGTAATGACTCAGACCTCTGGAGTGTCTCATAGGACACACTGGAAGCATTCAAAACGTTTTCCCTTATGTGCTGAGAGGACACTTCACGTGCTCAGTGCTGGGCCCACAGTTTTGCCCATGGACACAGTTCTCAAGTGTGTTCTCCCAGGCTACATCTAACCTGGCCGAACACCAAGGCTCTCTGCTGGCAGAGGAGTAAGTCTCTTTCAAAAACCTGCACTAATTACAGCTGCTCTCAGGACCCTTATAAACATCAGGCTCCACTTTCCAGTTCTTGTGTTGCCTTTTCTTTCAATAATAGAACTGTCAAAAGCCAGTGAGTTTTCTGGGTCAGAAGACTCTACCCATCGGAACTGTAGAACAGGGAAATCGTAACACTTGTAGCGCCCTGAGATCCTTTATCTTGCACATCGCAGACAGACTCCAACAGTATCACCTGGCAAGAAGCCAGAGGAGCTCTGCTACTAAAGCAGCGTGATAAGATCAGAACTGAGTGGGGGAAATGCCAACAAAAATCTCTCACTTTTCCCTGGACTTTCATCCAAACGAACGAGAATGTAACTGCAGTTCCCTCCATCAGTGAAGGCTCGCCACCTGAATGTCAGCCCCATCCTTCCTCACTAACAATAAAAGAGCAATGTACTTTCCCTGGGTCGCCCTCCCACCCCTTGCCTAGAAGGCTTCAGCTTGTGTTGGAACGGATTATTACGCAGCATAACTTTCTAGGCAGTTGTCCGCACCGTGTGCTGGAATTCACAACAGGAAGAATTCAAAATTAATACTGTTGCACCACTCACAAAAGATGCCATAAAAGGAGACCCACAGAAAGCAAGAACTACGTAACATTCAGCATCAGAATATTAAGCGCCAGATCCAGAGAGGTATTTAGGCACTGAATTTCCACTGATGTCAATGGGAGTTAGGTGCCTGAATACCCCCCTGGATCAGACTGTTATCAAAGCAAACTTCAAGGCTTGGTTCTTCAGAGGTCCTACAGTTTATATAAGCTCTTCAGCACCTCCTCTGAGGAGCAAGTCTTCCAAAGGAAGGCCTAGGAGTCTTATCAGACAGTTGTCTTGTTTTCTTGCCTGAAAGCAGCAATCCAGATCTCAAAGGAAACAAACAGCACTTGCATAAGTATATGAGAGGGAAAAAAAAAAATTCTTACAATACCGTTCAGGTGTCCCTGCTTGGCTTCCTAGGAGCCATTTAGCTTAATGCAGCCCTAAGGTAGGATTCCATCTCCACTATCAGGCCTATGGAGTGGGAATATGGGAGGGGGCATCTGACAGCTGCTGCACTGTGGAAAAATACACGATAGTAATTAAGTTCTCATTTAGACTTACAGGTTGTTTTCATAAGTTTCACCAACACTCAAACTAAATAAATAAATAACCAAAAGCAACCAAAAAGCCCCAAAATCTAAACCCAAGAAACCTTTCTGCAACAACAACTGAGAGAATGGTAGGATTCTGTAATACATAAAGAAACTAAATTGAACAAGCCCTTAATGGGCACCAAAGGACGATCACTTGCCTCATTCAGAAATATAAATCAAAGATACCACCCAAAGGAAAAGGGAATTAAAACGGCCCTTGTGATGACAGTTGAGATTGAAATTAATTTGCCCACTTGCAGAAATTCTGAAAGTGTTTGCTCTTGATTTTTCATCCCCACCACATGGCAGCTGTTTTCTTCCAAAGCACACACTCACCCTGTTGTGGGCTGTTGGACTAAGACAGCCAGCATTGGAAATAGACGTGTCCCACAGTGGCACGGCAAGCAGTGGGCACGGCGGCCACACCACAGGGTGCGCAGAGCCTTAAGTACATATACAGACACAGGCTTGTGTCTGGCCCAGGCTCTGACAGAGGAGGAAGGTGTCACAAATATAAATCTCAGGCCAGGGAGCCAAAGAACTCAACTGAATTTCAGTCACGTGGGTATATCTCAGTTTCCCTTGGCGGCTTCGATCAACTGTGGCCCGAAGTTGTAAAACCTGCCCACAGCTGCTCTGCTCACCCCCAACCTGATATTTCACACTGTGACTTTATGCAGGCTTGTTTAGGTCTAACAAGGTCCTTATTTTTCTACAATGCAGGAAATAAGGAAACCAGCCATCAATTATTAGAAGCGCAGCAGATCTGAGCCGCGTGGCTGTAAAACAGATTTTTCTTTAATGAAACTGAACTGGCATTTGCCAGAAATAACAAGTGCCCAAGACCAAAATGTAAATCAAAACTAAAGGAGAGTTTTCAAAACTTTGAATCATTGGTAGCAACAGACAAGCTCAGAAGGAGGTTGGTATGATTTTGGAATGTCTTAAAAATGTGTGACTAATATGACTTCTAAAGACATTATTTGTGAGTTAGTATTCCAGTCTCCCCACAGAAAGAAAACATCATGACCAGAGAGGGCCACAACGTTTGCTGTAATAACTGTGTTAGTATGTCACTATTGCTATGCTAGGAAGGAGGCCTTTGTTTTCATTTCAGAAAGCAAAGAAAGGGAAGACATTAGTGTCAGAAATGATCAGCGCTTGCTAAGAGAAGGAAGAACACAGCTGTTACCATTTTCCTACATGTCCAGGTTTTAAACGTGGCACTTGGTTTGAGTTGGTCTCAGCCCAGGTCCTAGGAGACCATAGGTTCCATCGCAACATCTCTGAACAGAACCTCGTCTAGTCAAGAAGGAGTGGAGCTGTTTGCTGAAGAGAGACGTAACAGGAAGAAAGAAAGGGTGGGTTTGGAGGCAACAGCAGTTACTGCAGATTGCCTTATTACTGTTTGTCAAAACTGTGTGGCTTTGGTGCAGCGATGCTCGTCCTTCTCCAGCCTGCCCCCGCTCTTCCTCATGAAACCCTGACTGAGGCTCTAAATCCAACTTCGAGGTGGATGTGAAGCCTGAGGACTGCAATGCAGAAGGCACCTGGAGCAACACAAGTCTGGCAGCAGACGACAACCTGAGACCCATTTTTCTATGGATTTCAATTGAAAGTCAGTGGGATGGTTCAGTTTGTTATACCACTGATTCTGTCATTGTTCGTGATTTAAATGGATTGTTTCTTCCACAAGAACACCCAAACTGAGACACCTTCAAGTACCAGAGGATTTATTATACCCTTTGCTGAGCCAGGTGCCTAGTCTACTATCCTTGCAGTCAAAACCAAAGGTCTTCCCTCTCGTTTGATCTTCTTTGGCTTCAGTTTCCAAGCATGAAATCGTTTCCTGCATTAACCTGCATCCAAAAGATCCCTCCAGTGTCACAGACTTTTCCGCTCTGGTATATCTCCAGAGCTGACCAGACTGTCTCTCTTGTGCCATTAACCCACCAGCAGCACATCACCACCTTCCAGCTCTTCAAAAACCTTAACTTTCAAAGCCATTTAAGAAAGTTTGAGCATTAACCTCTCTTCCTGCTGCTACAGTGATACTTTACAGAAAGGCAGCACCCAATTCCCAATTCTGTTTAATACCATTTCTAATGAGCTCTGAGGTGATATGACATCTATTTTCCCACACCAGTGACAACCCAACCCTTTCCAACGTCACTGCTTGCCAGGACATTCAGCCTTCCTATCTAAAAACTGTTCATACTCTCCATTGCAAGGAATAGTCTCAGGTGTTTGGATGAAAATATCCATCACCCACTTTCTTATTTCCTTACCCAGGCTTAAGAAATCCTTGTTGCATGCTAGTCACATCCTAATTTTTATTTATTTTTTTCCTTTATCTCAATCAACAGACAAATTTCACAGGCAGTGGTTCTCTATTTGCTGTGAGGATTTCAGCAGAAACAGACAACACCAGGAACAGAACCCAGAGTAGTGTACAAAATACTGTCACTGACAATTGTTTGGTGTGCATCTCAATTTCCACAGACAGTTCACTTCTTAGAAGATTCAACAGGCCACATACTATTTTCTGTGCAGCTATTTCTTTTCTATCAGCACTGCATGCGACAATTCAAAACGTCTCCCGTAAGCTTAAGTCTCATCCATCACCACATCTGCCTCTGCCAGCCTTGCTCTCAGGCACAGAACAAGCCTGATGAGATGGCCTTTTTTAAGCAGCAGAACAGTAATGTAGGTTTCTGTCACAGTTCAGTTCAAAACAGTCCAAACTCCACCTGGACATCGGGCTGTGGATATGACTGGCAACAAAAGTGCTGGAGGACTTCAGAATGGACAGTCCGTTTTTATATTTGGAAAACAGGATGTACTACGAATGAATAATAATAATTCAATCTGAGCCTAATTCAGTATCAATAAGGCTATTTCCTTCTACAGAACAATGGTTGGCATTTTCTATTCCCGACAGGCAATCGTGTGTTAGTTAGCAATGGCAAGTCCCCAGAATGCCACAGAACATTTCACAACTGCTCGGGACATAAAAATCAATCATTTTCCATGCCCAGCTGTCCCACCACTGGTTCTCCCAGCTGCTCTTTTAGAGCCCTTCACTTAGCCTATTTTTTACTGCATGCCTTCTCTTCATTTTCTTGATAAACGAGTGTCCAGAAACACTAGTAAGGGAAGATCTGAACTTTGTTCAGTGAGCCAAGGAGAACAGCAGCCTCCAGACCCCTCGTAACTCTTCACTGTGCCCATGCAGTTCAGTGCAGGAATGAATGTCACAGAAAAGACAGCAGGGCACCAGGAGTTAGATCCCATAGTAGGATTTCCATTCAGCCTGTCTTCAGAACGTCCAGTTACAAACATCTCGCAGCCTCATCGTCAACATGCGTCAAGAGGTGAGTATACCCATAGCTAATGCTTTTCCTAGCATCCAGCCCAAATAATCCCCGCAGAAGAATAAATCAACACCAAAGAGACAGAAGGCACTGAATCCCATTTCACAGAGTATTTAGTACCAACGTGGAAAACCTACAGCCACACTCAGGTCTGGAAAGAATACAATAACAACATTTTCTTCCACACCAGCAGAGCAAGGCTGGTGTGATCACCAAGCACACCAAGGAGAACCCTGATCCATAAATCCGCAGGCTTCGAGTTTAGATGGTCCTTAGAATTAACATTTAGCTTGTGTTTTACATCTGGGTTGCTCAGCAAATTCTACAGTCGAGAGCTGGAAGCTGTATCCAAGCCTTCGGATTGTTTTCTCTAGTGGCAGTTAGCATCATAATTTATTTTTGCCTAAATTCCAGTTGGTTACAAGATGAGACTGTTTTTCAGAGCTTCCTCTCAACTCACATATTATCTCCAGGCACTGAGACTGTCTTCCTGTCACTTCAGAGTGACTGCCTGCTGCTGCAACATCCATGCCATGCATAAAGCATCTTTATCACCTCTAATGTTTACCATTCTTAATTTTCATGTCTCCCAGCAACTTCTCCAGCAGCTAATAAAAACACCATTGTTCACATCAACACTAACCCTTGGCAAGAAAAGTTCCCGAAAGCAGGTTAGTCCCATTTTAAGAAACTGAACCTGGACACCACTGAAACAGCATCTGCAAAATGCTAGGGTTTTAACCCAAGTGTGCCAAATAAACTGCATTTGTAGCCAATGCCATCATGCACTGGGTGTCAAAACACAATTCACGATTAGACATTCCAATGGTCTGCTCTCACTTTCTAGCTTTTGGCCCCCTTTATATCTGCTTTCTATGACTAATGTAGCAAAATATACACACTTGTAAAAGTATTTGTGGAAGTGGCAACTTATAAGCAAACAGGCATAAAAACGAACTTTGACAAAGTGGTCTGAGCATTCCTGCCAGTAATTTCTGCCTAACAGCTTCTGACGGGATGCAGTAAAAGAAAGGAGATCTCATCTGAACATTTCCAGCAAAAGCCAGCCAAATCACCCTCACAGGTTTTGAATATTTACACATTCAGCAGACCAAAAGCTATTTACATCAGTTGCCATATTTCCACATATTTAGCCCACAATTCAAATAAGTTACATCCCTTTACATAGACTTAAAATAAGCCATCAAAAAACCTGCACGAAGTCAAAGTCAGAGGTCAGGAGGCCAAGAGAATGAATAAGTTGTCGAGGGCTGAGAAAGAGCAAGTGGGCTCTAGGGGTAAACATCCTCTTAAATTTCCTGCGTACTCAATTCAGAGACGCTGAAATGCAGCATCCTTGTTTTGAAAAGAACTATTCACACACAGTCTGTAGCTTATCCTAATGAAAATACAAGTCAACAAACCTTACCCAATAGCTCAAGGACTCAAAGGAAAAGAATATAAGCCAACGTGCGATGAGTTGGCAAGAGGAAATAAAAAAAAAAAGCAGAACTGCTCAAATTAAAAACGTGAGGTATTTTTTTCTGTTGCTAACTGTACTGAGTCCGTACCTGAAAGACAAATTTCTGTGCCTTTGCCCTCCATGGCTCAAGTCTGCCCCCTTTTTATCTACTCCTGGATTAAAATGGCATTGCTTCAGATCTGGCGGAACCAGGACAACTCAGCTTCAGCTGAATATAAACCAGCTCTGAAGACTTTAAGGAAAATGAACACGACTGGAATGAGAGATCCAGAAAAGAAGAATTACACAGTATTGCCTTTTCCTCTTCAAGTCCTGGGAGACAGTCTCAGCTGTACACAAACTCTGTTCTGCTGGAGGGATGAAGGTCTCAGGAACCTTGTGGCAGCTACTGCACCTCAAGGCCCACAGGCATACCGTCCATCAATGCTCCCTGCCTCACGACTCACTGCCTTAAGATCTTCCCATCTGCTGGTACGCAGAGGCAATCTGAAGGTTTCTCCTTCCAGCAAACCAGGGGGAAGATTTTCCTATCAACAGCTTATTTGTAACATAGTTCCCTTAATGTAGGCCTTAATGCAACCTCCTTCCTTCTCCTCAGCATTTTAGGTACTAAAATAAATGGAAGAATTTGCTCACCAGCAACTCTTCTGCATCTGGCAGCATAAAGCAGATGCCAACCAGCGAGAAGCCCCACCAAAACATTCCATTAAAAATTTTACTCTCTCAAAGATAACAAATATGCATTTTACATATATCGCAGGTAGCAAAAAGAGATCTGACCTGCATCCACACCATGTAAAGCAGGAGCAGTCATGCTCAGATCTCACCCCAGGCTGATACAACCATGTATTGCAGCACAGCATCCAGAGATAACACCTGACTAGATCTGAAATGGAGCATTACCTGAACACTGCACCTGAACCAACGAAACTTGCCTCCCAACACAGAAAGAACTGCACCGTTTCTGGATCCAGAACTAGCTTGTATTTCTCCACACTGTTTTCCATTACATTCCTGACGAAGAAACGTCCTGAATAATAAACAGACTTGCCCCAAAACAATACAAGTAAATGACACAATTTAGAATAGAGTCCAAGCGCCCTAACTCTCCCCGTCCCAAATATTTACATACTTGGCCATGTCAGCTGCTGGCACAACCTTCGTTCTCTCTCTGCCATCCCCAGTGCTTGTCCTGTTTCATGGAAGAGAGCAGATCACACCAACTTGAGGTCCATGTGAGGTCCTGAACAGGAAGGAGAATTAAATATGAACATACTGTGCTGACTGTCTGACCTTGGCATCGGAGCTACTGGGCTGCTTCTGCTTGCACCTCCCCCTCTTGGGAGCAGATTTAACACTTGGATCTTCTCTTCTGTGCCTCAGCAGGGCATGGATTTTCAAAAACACTCAGTTCTCACCTCCTCCCAGAGTCAATGCTACAGCTCACGGCAATTTCAGCAGAAGCAGCAAAGCAAAGCAGGAGTTATGAAACTTCAAGCTAAAGCCTTTCTGGAAAATAGTGGGGAATAAAACAGAAATTGCCTCTTTCTATCTGTTTTCACTTTAACTCTCCCTTCTCTGCCCAGCACAGATGGGAGCTGGGAGGTAGACGGGACTTACATAAGGAACAAGTCGAGAGATCCGTTTTGGGGTGAAATGAGTTGTTCTGAACACAAACTGCTGCTTTCCTCAAGTGCCTTCCCTGGCCTCTTACGTTTTCTCTCGGGAAACCGCCGCTACGGAGATGCTCCAGCGAAGAGCGCAACATGCAGTCATCGTAAGAGACTGATCATCTGCTCCCCGTGAAGGATTCGAGCTAAATCAAAGCCAGCTGCTTCAGAGATGGGCAGGCGGGTACGAAGAACTTCAGCAAAACAGTAATAAAAAAGGCAATCTAGAACCTACATACGTAGCAAATCTACTCTTGTATTTCAAATAAACAAGTCTAAGGTATTTAAGCCTCGTGAGCAGAAAACATAACTTTTTTTAAGCCATCCTCTTATGTTGTTGTTTTGCCCTAATAACTCTGAAATGTGCTACTCATCTCTCCCAGTTAAATATCCTGTTTCACAAGCCCACTCCTAGATATCTGAAACTGCACGGCATTTCTATCTAGCTTTAGGCATCTAGCATTCCAAAGAATTAATATTTAAACTTATTATAAAGGAATGGGGATTGCATTAAGCATGTAGTCTTTAGCAAAACATTCATATTAATAAACTGTTGTGTTGCTTGTTTGAAGCACGTTTATGATTCTTGAAACTCAAAAAACACCGCGCTCCAAACCCGGCACATGCATCTGTGTTTTCCTTTTATTACAAACAAGTCTTAGATAGGATTATAGACTGGAAGCTATCAAATTTCAATTTTACGATACGCTTAAAATTATATTATCTTTCTTTGCCTAGAGGATTGTTGACTTCAGCATTCAAGTGAACCACAGCATATTGTGAAAAAGCAATGAATCAGAGAGCTTACTTTAAATAATCCTAGACCCTCTACCTCTTCCCGGGGAGCTCCTCGTGCTAACGTCACATCATTCTTGTATTTTATAAAGAAAACCAATCAGTCACAAAACATCACTGAATTCTTCTTTCCCTCTTATAGTAGTCTTTGATTTACACCTCAGACACTCTGTCCCAATCCAGCACATGTAATATATTTACAGCATAGGAAGGCAGGCAAAATACATCATCTACTGTTATACAACCTTCTACAAGGTATTAAAATACCAGGCCCCTGGAGAAACACTTCATATAGTGCAGCAAGTTCCAAAATAAACCAAACAGCCAGCCCCGTAAGCGCTTAAAACAACAATGGGGATCTGTATGAAAAAGTTAGTTTTACAGTATTTGATGATGTCGCCTTAGTGTCATTTTTCCTTCTGGCAAAATATGAAAAAAAACAAAAAAAAAAAAAAAAAAAAACCCGCGTAAGAATGTATTTGCTTTCCTCTCCTTCTGAAAAGACTGACAACTCCATAGCACTCACAAAGCCCTCCTCTTATCGCACACATAAATGCCAGAATTAAATGCAGTTCAAGATGCTTTGTATTTGTTTAACCCCTAGAATAAATGTGATCAGGTAGATTCAGTTTCAGTGCTTCTCACCAACCCACCATGTGAAATACCCACATGTACACTCAGACATAATGACGGAGAAGTCAGAACTAATGCAACTGCTTTAAAAGAGAGAAGCTGGGGGGAGGAGAGGGATGATTTGTCTGAGATCCACCTTGTAATTCCTAAACGAACACAACCTCAAAATAACCTCTAACACAGAATGTGCATCTATTTCCTCCTGCAGCTCTGGCAACGTTTCTTCTATTTTCCGAGCAGTTTACCCTCTACAAAATGTTTTAATGATTAACAATCATTTAACATATCGAAACTAATGACCATAATTAAAAAAAAAAAAAAAAAAAAAAAAGTCCTTGTTCCAGGTTACTAACAAAGCACACATCTGAGAACAGAAAGCTTCAGGTTCCAAGCGAGATCGCAGCGAGCGGGTGCCAGCAGAGTACGAGGAGGGGAAGGAGAAAGGGGAATTCTTTGCCTCTATTCTTCGAAGCCTGCGCAGAAAGGCAGTACAGCAGCGGCCTGAACCGATACTTATCTGAATGAAGAACCGGCCCTGGCTTTTTTACATGCCCCATTTAAACGCAATAAAACAGCGTGAGTGGTTTTAACTGGTCGTTCTGTCTATGTCACTGTAACGCTCCTTGCTCTCGGGAGGAGATAACAGCTGTGCCATATTCAGAAACACGTACTTTTGCTATTGTTTGCACATTTGCAGGGCCAGATTACGCTGTACCACAGCGAGCACTGCCCTTGCTTTGGAACCCTGTATTCTTTGAGTTGCATCAGTGTGCTGGGAAACAACGCGTGGTGGCTGAGAAAAAAAAAAAAAAAAAAAAAAAAGCAAACGAAAACAA
This sequence comes from Oreortyx pictus, assembly GCA_036925125.1. NCBI lineage: Eukaryota > Metazoa > Chordata > Aves > Galliformes > Odontophoridae > Oreortyx > Oreortyx pictus. The sequence goes on along the minus strand of JAUPFR010000010.1, from coordinate 4,677,507 downwards.
CACTCTATTAAAAGCAGTTCTCAAGCACTTTGAAATAATTACTAGATTGCACGCCTTGTTCAAGCCCGCTGACATACAATGAAAGAAGCCTGGAGTACAAAATGGAGCGTTTCACGTCCCCTGTCCAGGTACCCTGCCATCAATGCCTCCAGCCACTCTGAAGTCACTGAATTGCAGAGGTTCGCACTGCTAGAAAAACAGCAAGAAGGAAATTATAGTCCCAGTAAACCCAAATTTCTCTCTGCACATAGCCCTCACGTTATTCTCCTTTGTGGCTTACAGATGGATTTAATACAAGCTTGTTACTTGTTCTACAAGCTTTACCCCGTACCCAGGATAAAGGACTTCTGTAATATTAGGGCTGAAATCCTGACCCAGCTGAAGCTGGTGGCAAGACTCCTGTTGATTTTAATCACTTTGTGTAAAACGCTGTCCCTCCTCCTCAATGCACCGAGCATCTCTGCGCACAGGAGGTGAAATAAAACTGTGTTGCCATAAGGACGCGCCATCTCCCAGAAGGCACTCACTTTACATTCAGCAGCTTTACTACACAGCATCTCCCAGCACCTCCGGGACGTATCTTCACATCTACTAAAGCCCCTCAGTGTACACTGCAACAGCTCACGTGCTTTCGGGGGTGAGCTGCAGCACACTGATAATCGTTCAGATATCACTGAGCTCATTTAGAACGCTCTGAGCATCTGTAGCTGATGACATCACTGACAGGAACACAGCAATGCACACACACAAGTACCTGCGAGACTGAGATTGAAAGCTTTTATTACTATAAAAGACGGAAGGAGATCTTTTTCTTCTCACCCCTTTTTGCAGAGCACCTAATAGCCTTGTTTTCATTCCATGTGGTCAGTACAACGCTTTAAAGCTAAAGTTAAGTGATCTTTTATTTACTCCTATTTCGAGAAAAACTCCAGAAGTTACTAAACCTCTTCCACAGATTGGACTCATTTCCTGTAATCCAGCATTATTTGCTAATTCAACACAATATTAAGATAGATACAACAATCCCTGTCTCCCTCTTTCCAAGCACCGAGTGGCTTTATATGACGGGTCTATCATTAGATCGTCTGGTCTGTATTCACCAGATATTCACTAACAGTCCCTAAACGGCAAAGACCTTAATTGCTAGCTGCAGCTAAGTCCCTCTTAAGTGAAATCCACGAAAGGGACGCCTTCAATGCAGTGACTCTGATTTTGTAACACAAATCGCTGCGAGAACTTCCGCCAGCAGTGACCGACCACAAGCTATTTTCCCATTCAACACGAGGAAGCGTTTGGGCCACCTTACCAGAGGGGACAGACACGAGTTATCCCAAACGACGTTTGCTTCTGTGGGATAACTCGGGTGAACGTGGACGAGAAAGGAACAAAACCAGCAGCGTCGGCCGAAGACCAGCCAGCACACCTCGTATGTCACACACCCCAAACATATGCTTTTGCTTAAGATCTATACAGCCTAAAGCCACTGCTCGGGGAGGACTGTCCTGCTAAGCAAGGGAACGGTCACAGGAGGTCGAAGTGACAAATTTCAACTCACCTTTTCAATAGCAGAAGAAAATGAATACATCTCAGTACGTTGGGCTGTACGCTTGCCAAAAGCAACTGCGCTTTAAAAAGAAAAGAAAACTTTCTCCTTGTCTGAATAATGAATACTCTCAACAAGGAAACATCGAGCTACTGCAATTCGAACAGCTTATTGTTTTGCCCGCTGAAAGTTAATATCTGAAGTGATTACTGCAAAGGTCTGGGCCATTTGGCTGATTTCCCAGTGGCACAACTAACAGGATAAATCTCGTCATTTCTACTGAGTCATGAATTAGATACACGGAACGAAGCTGGAAAAGAATGAAAAGGAGAAGCGTTTCCTGGTAACAACCGCAATCAATGTCATCAAAAAAAAATGAGAGCTCCAACATCGTTATAGATTGCTCCTTTGTCACCAGCAGTCCTTTCCAAAAAGTTTCTCTCCTACTGACAATAACTGTTTTGTTCTTTGTTCCTTTCGGAACGGTGACATCCCAGCATAAAATTCAACAGAACAACACCAGAACCACGTAACCACGGGAAAACACTACGAAATGCACTTCATACCTTCTGGTACAATCACTCGATGCCGAGCAGACCACACGTTCCTCTGAGATGCACCGTCTGGGTGCAAACACTGCCTCATGACACACAGGGATGGACGACCCAGCGGAGCCTGGTGTGCATCACAGCCAATCACACCCGGAGGGGGAGGCCGGGTGAGAACCGGCGTTCAAAATAAACAGCTCCCAAACGGAACAAAACACGAAGCACAATTCCAAACCACCGATATTTTTGGTAAACAAACAACAGCTCGATCCTACAAGGCTCAGAACCAAACGATCTGACTCCCAGAAGCAGTCCTCACCACCATCCCTCAAGTTTTTCTCCGGCTGTTCGTGCCTGCCTCAGCACCGCGAAGCAGCGGAGTTAACGCTAAAGAGACACGACAACAGCAGGATGCTTTCTCCCCATTGTGATTACTTCAAAGCTGCTCGTGTTATTAATGGGGCAGTGCATCATTTTGATTCATTCCCTTTCGAAGACTTAAAAAAAAAAAAAAAATTAAAGGCATGTTTAGGAAAAAAAAAATAGATAGGAAGCTACACAAATGGCTCTTGCTCTTGTAAAAGGAGGGTCCTCTCCCTCCGTGCAGCCTTCATCTGTGGATAAACGAAAAGCAGGAGGCACATGCTGTAATCTAACCCAGACTGCAGAAGGAATTAGTGGGCACGCGGTACTCGGGCTGGAGAGCAGGAGATACACAGCGTGATGATCTGAAATCAAGTTGTCATCAGCTTCATCCTCAAAACCTGCAGCGGAGCAAATTCAAACACTCCCCTCATTCCCACTCTTTAGCAATATCTTGTTACACGACGTCCGCGCGCAGCTATCCTCGCCCCTCTTTTCTCTGGTGTCGGGAGGTAGTTCACACCACTCCTCGAAAGCCGAGCGGCCCTTCCTTCAGCAGCACGGTTCCCTTTGGATGCACGGAGCTCTGACTTTGCTGTTCGATCACGGTGAGTAACTGAGTGACTTCGGTCACCGCTGTGGCACTGGCTCAGAAGCACGGCCGAGGCCAGCAGCTCCCAGTGCGAGAGCTACAAAATGCCCAAGCGATGCGAAGGCACTTGCTGACGCCGAACAGCTCAGAAGGATCCCACAAGTTCGGGATCAGCATTTAGCGTAAGGCTTCATTTTTCCCTAACTTCCCCTTAAAATATCTTCTGACAAAAAAAACCAAAAGAAGAAAAAAAAAAAGCCAAATAAACAGCGCAGTTGTCTTTGGAAAAATCCAACGTTATCCATCAAATCGTCACGCTCAGTAAGTGAGCCCAGTCCTGTTCACAGATACCTCCTGCTTACTCCCATGAGTCAAGCCACCCAGGTGCCAAAGCAACAAGGTAAAACCCGGACAGAAAAAGGAATTAAACACAAACCAGCAACAAAACTTCAGGGTTATTTTTTTTCTCCCTAGGGGGCACAAAAGGGGGGGAATTGATCAGTCAGGAAAGACAAATCTGCATCCTTCTCCCAGTGCCCGCCTACATCAGTCCCAGGGAGGTTCCGAGCGAGTGGAAATTACATTTTCCCTCATCCCCCCGCTACGTGCCCACCTCTGCAGCAGCCACGAGAGGAACGGGGGCAAAAAGAGGACACAGTAGCTCAGAAGGAACCAACCAACCAAACAAAGAACCAGAACGCTTCCAGGGTCTGCGTGAGGAGGACGACCCGACAAGGCACGGGTCAGCGGCCAAAGCCTTGCTTCTGGGACACATCTCCTGAGTCCCTTCTGCCGGTGGCAGCAGCACAGCAGCACCAGAGCTCTGAGCTGCCCCAAACCCTCCGTCCGTCCGCATCTCCCCCTCCAAATCCAGTTCTGTGTAACGGTCCCCCGTTTCATCCCTGCCGAACGGTGACAAACTTTATTCTATTTTTTTTTTTTTTTGATGAAAACGGGAGGACTGCGGCAAAAGAAAAAGAATCCAAAGGTGATTTATAACCTGCTGCTCCGCTCTGTGCTCGGTGGGGATGAACAGACACGTCCTGCAGTCTGCAGGCAGCGCAGACCGAGGTGCTTATTAACACAACTCTCGGCAGTGCGGGGCTCCATCACCCTAGGTAACAAGCTCACGGAGGAGAATGCGACTCGTCCCAGGGTGCACAACCTACTTTAGTCTTCAGAAGAATGAAAAATAACCGAAATAGCCCCGCTGAGAACCGCCTTAACCCGGCAGGTAGCAGCAAAGGTATCTCTGAAATGAAGAGCGGGACAGGGAGGTGAGGATAAAAACCAGAATTACGCCGTTAACGTCCCAGTAAACAGCGCCTTAACATAAATAACTCTTAAGTGCCCTCTGCAAGCGGCTTCGTAGCGTATAGGAACGCCTCGATTTCTTTAGAACCCATCCAGCGACCCCACGCAGGGTCTGCTTTAGAAGACATCCCCGGTTAACAAGGACCCGCGGCACGGTCCGGCGGGCGATGCCCGACCGCGCTTCTGCACCGCGGGATCCCGAGGGCTCTCCGCCCGAACGCCGCACAGCCGCTCACTCACCCCTCCCGCTCTGGTTCCTGTGCTGCTGCACGCAGTCCTTGGCGCCTCGGCCGCACCGCGGCTCCTGCGCACGGGGCAGCGCCGGGACCCGCTCGAAGATGCTGGGCCGCTTGGGGCCGAAGTCCAGCAGCGGCGCGGACATCTCTGCGGGGCTGCTCGCCGCCGGGCGCTCGTCGCCGCCCGTTACTTTGAAGGACATCGGGGGGGAGGGGGGGGGGGGGGGGGTGTTCCGTCGCGGCTCCTTCCGAGGCGCTCCCCGGCCCGTATCGGTCGCCTCGAAGCGCCGGCGCCGCCTCTCCGTCGCGGTCCCGCGCTGGGCGGGCACACGCGCTGTCAGCGGCTCCGTCCCTCGGCGCTCTCAGCCCCGCGCGCCGCCCGTTGACGACCGTTACCCGGGGCGCCAGGCGGCCCCCGCCCCGCGCCGCGCCCGGACGGCACGAAGCGCTCGCTCCCGTCCGTCCCCGGGCGACGCCGTCGGGCTCCGCTACGGAACGCCCCGGCAACGCCGCGCGTTTACTCGCACCGGGGGCACCGGCGCCAGGGAGCGCCGCCCCGCGCTCCTACCTGGGAGGGGCCGCCCCCTGCCCCGTCCTGCCGCCGCCGCCGCCGCCCCGCAGCTCGTGGGCTCAGCCGCGCTGCCCCGCCGCCAGCCCGAGCCATTCCCCGGGGCCGGTCGGGGCGGGCAGGGGGAGGGCTGTGCCGCCGGGGCCGCCCCTCGGGGCTTTGACAGCCGGGGGCCGCCCGCCCTGCGGAGCTCTGCGTGGGACCGGGAGGAGCGCGGCATCACCTTGCAGCTCCGCCGCTGACGTTTGCTCGGGCTCCTCCCGGCCCGGCTCGGATCTGGAAGCAATCTAGCGGGGTTTACGAGCGCGGGCCTCGTTCCAAACGAGCGCAGGCTGAGCCGCGATGCGCAGCTTCGCTGGGAGACGCAGCAGCCCGCTGCTGGCACAGGTGTGCGCGGGGCAGCTGGGAGAGGAACCGGGCTGCAGGTTGGAAACCTTCCCCAGCCACAGCGAACTGAAAGGAGGGCTCGGAATGCTTAACACGAGGGCCAGCTACGGGGATGGCAGCACGCTGTGCCCTTGCCGAGGAGCACCCTGCAGCTACAACGCAGATGCAGCACAGCTCACCTCAGTGTTTTGTCTACCCCTTTAACAACACATCTTATCCCCTGGTGTAAAGGAACGGCCGAAAGAGGAGGGCATGACTTTCTTTTTTTTTTTTTTTGGCAGACCGTTGTATATTTGGTGTGAGGGAGGCAGCCCTCCCTGACGGACACGAGATCGAGGGAGGAACGCGCTGTTCTGGTACCAATGAAGTCACACACGCAGTGCCTCTCCCCTTTCCTGCCCTGCACAAGAAGCCCTGATGTCTACCGAAGAGGGGATGCACGAGCCTTCCCCCGTAACAGTCAGCTCTCCATCAAATTTAGCTGAAAACTGCTTGAATGTTTTCAGGATACACTTGTAGGAACGCAGCGTTACGAAAAGGGAAAAATCCCCACCTCTATAGGAAACGAAAGTAAGCAGCAACCCGCCAGGGTGAACACTGAATTTCTACAGTTACGTCCTGGGCGGCTGTGGGCAAAGTAAAGCCTTTCAGCCTACGTTACCTGTCTGCAGAGAGCAGCTCCGTGTCCAAGTGCTCTGCTCGCCCTTATCCGTCCCCGTGCCATCGGTGCGTGAGGCCCTCGACGTGGAACGGCTCTTCTCCTTCACTCTGGAAGCGCTCAAGTCACCTGGTTGCGCTACCAGAAACGATAATAGCCTAAGACAGAAATACACCGCAGTGACTGCCTAAGCCCCGACGACACGTCAAGAGGCAGTAAAGTTTATTGAGGGAAATATCGTTCCAGAACGCGGCGTACCCAGGGTAATGCGCTGCCTCCAGCGAGGGAAAAGCCTGGGGCCTGGCTGGATCCCCAGCACGGCTCGTGCAGATCAGCTGCGCCGATGCACACCATCCGCATACCTAGATGGGAGGTTCTTTCCTAGAAAACAGCTAGCGCTCGTTTAACTTCCTCGAGGGGCTTTCCTCCTTGGCAAGCAGGAAAAGAGGAACGTCGTTCAACACCTCCGACCTCGTTAACCCGGCCTGACGGCGGGACTCCCACCTCAGGCCGCGCTCACCGCGCTCCGAAGCCCGCGTTGTTTTCTGGCTTGTCCCCTTTCTCCTGAGCGTGCTGCGGATCGCCGCCAGGTGCCGCCACCGGCCCGGCAATCACCGCGGCGAGGAAGGAGCCTGTGCTGGGGCTGGGGGCAAAGCACATCGCAGCACCTCGCCCCGAGGCCTTCTGCGGCCGGCTGATCTGGGTTATCCGGTGGGGATGTAGATGCTGTAGCTCGAGCTGCAGGTTCCCGCGTGACGAAGCGCAGCGGGATAACGGTGCCCTGTGTGCTCAGACCTTCTCACCTCCTCAGCTTTCCAGGGGAGTTAAATGAAAACAGAAGGTCTCGGCTGCGTCTAGGCACCCAGCTAGGGCTGTCCAGCCCCGGGCCTGAGCAGTAAAGCAGGAGGTAACCACACATCCTGCTCCAGACCTGCTGTGCCCAGAGCGCATCCAGGGCAACAGCCTGGCCCCTCCAGCAGTGCCACAGACGCGGCCAGGAGGAACAAGTGCCTCTTGGATCACTGTGCCTACGAAAGAGTTAAGCAGTTCCCTTTCTCCCCCAGCTGAATCAGAGGATGCTTCATACGTTCTGGTTCTGGAACAAAGGCCAAGCAAGTGCAGTCACTGCTCAGACTGCTTTATGCCCTGGGTCACCATGACTCTGCCGTACGCATGAGCTCTGCAGCAGATACTGATTCACCCGATGTTGTCAACTACATTCATGAGCTAGAGGGGCGTCTCCCCTCCGTGCCCTTGTGAAAAATCACTCACTGGCCTCTCTTCCCCATGACAGCAATACCCTCCTTTTAACAGAATGACAAGGGTGATTGCTCTATATTTAGTCTCCTTGTTTCTCATTCCTCCTTGCTGAGGACTGTGGTTATGGATCATAGCGTGTCAGGAGATCACAGCTATGCCAGTTGCCTCTTCCCTTTGTTAATGAGTCTTCATCACTGAAGCAGACCTCCCACTTAGGGCAAGGAGTGCATCCTTAGCCTCTGAAGCCTGTCCCTGCTGATTTGTTTCGTTTTGAGCCAGATATGAAAGGCTGCAGCTTGGGAATGCAACTGCTTGCCTGAATTTCCTCTCTCTAGGTTATGAATAGGGCACAGGCGATAAATAACAAGAGACCTGCCCATCTGCCTACTCACTTCTACTTGGTGACTGAAGACAGAGAATGCTAACTCTATCCAGAGCTGGACTGAAATCTTAGCTCACGTGAACCAAGAAGGCAGACCACAGCCAGGGTGCTGAGCTGGGACCTCGTCAGGCAGCTCTGAAACACCACGCAGCCACGAGGCAGTTTCCTGCCCTTGTGTTTTTGGCAACTGGTGATGAGGAACAAAGCACTCCCACCAAAACCAGCTAGCATATTAGCCACAGAAACTGGGCAGTCCTACCCCACCACAGCATGACTGCCCTGAGCGTGCACACAAGGTCACGCTGCAGTTCAAAGAAGAAACCCAGGGAGCCTGAGAACTCCAGTTCCCTGAGTAGTTCTCCTGTGGTAGGAGAGGAATGAAGCAGAACAGTTGCACGTAAGGTGAGCTGCGCAGTGCAAACAACAGGAGTTGAAGTATTAATCTCCAGTCCATGTGCAGCAATCCCTGCTTCCACTCCAGCAGGGAACAAAATTCAATTTTTGCTCGTTTTGTTTTCTTTCAAAGGGACCCAACTGAAATTGTGAGGCCTTTTGTCTAACGGCAACCATAGGCATTCTGTTAATATAGAGCAAAACAACCTCTCTAGGGGGAGAAATAAAAAACTTCGTTATAAATAACCTGGTTGCAAACAAGCTGTCAATTCACACACAGCACTTTATTTACAAAGGCATGCCAAGTCCAGACTTGTTTTTGTTTTAATTTACTGCGCCACAGATAGTAAAAAAAAAACAACCAAACAAAAACTGAGCCAAAGGGATTGTCTCTGCAAGTATGCCCGTTTCTTGGAGATTGCCCATAACCCTTTAAGGCAGCACAAAGCCCTTCTTTATAGTGGTTTTAAAGTGACCTCCTAATTTAAGACAGCGGGGTCAAACTGACCACACAGTATCTAGCAATGCACTCAACTGTTGCCTCATAACTTACGGATTTGTTTATAGCTCTGGTAGTTAGAAGAAAGACGTTCCTCAGATCAGTGCAGCTCATCTTTTAAAAAGTAAGTCTCATTTAAATAACTCGCGTGCTTTGGGAAAGTCAGACAGTAATCTCGAGTCCACCGTTGTCTTGCAGAGACTGCAAGAAGTGCTCAGCATCTCCAAAAGCCACCATAACGCTACAGATCCTCCCCGCCTCCTGCCTTCCCAGTTATTGGCAGGTCACTCTAGAGGAACCCAAAAGCCACACACCTCTAAATAAGGCTTTGGTTAGCTTCCATTTGGGACATTGTTGTTTGCACCTGCAATTTGCTGGCTCAAGCATCTGTTGGTATTCTTCCTCTGCATCAGCCCATAAATAGATTAATCTCTCTCACTACGTGTAGGGAACACAGGCAATAAAATAAACTGAAGTCCTAAACGAGCAGGCAAACAGGCCAGCACAACTTGAGAACGTTCAGCTTGTAAAATCCAAATCCAATCCTCAGCAGCTCGGACATGCCAGAACTAGAATTACTGGTACAGCTTCAGTTCACGCCTCCTGTAAGTGAATTATAACGCTGGCTTATAACATGGCCCCACAGTCGTTTTGCCTGGGGATCCATATATTCAATGCACTGAAGATAGAGATTGCTGAATGGGCAGCAAGTCACTTCTGACTTCTCTTTACTGGCAACGCGTCTGGACCACACAGTGAATATGTTTACTGCACACCAGCCAAACCTTGCACAGAATACAGAATTAGTTGTTTTCTCCGGGGTGTCTGTGGTGTCCACCACTACTGCAGCCTACTGATTTGCAAACAAAGACTTAGTTATCATCGTTTGAGGTGACAGAGGGTGGGGTAAGACTAAGCCCCGTTGCACAACAGAGGTCCACAAGCTGAAAGTATCCCTTCTCTTTTGGAACACAGCCTGTGCCAGTGGCTGCTTCCCTCCACTACCTCCTCACTCCACGTCATTTAGCATTTCCCAGCACTGTGTATACAACAAAGGGCACGTTCAGCTCCATCAGTTAAACCCAACCCTTGGTGCCCCAAAACGAAGCACGGACATCTTGCAGATAGCGACCACCTGAGAAGAGCAGAAGTGCCACAGAGTGTCTCTGTGACAAAGGACAAACCATTTCACATGCAAAAACAGAGTTATTCAAGAAGCAAAAGGCAAAGCTGGTATTTTTGGTGCGTTCTTCTGACAGGGGAGGGAGAAGGGCTCACTATTCACTCAGCACTTAGCTCCTTTGATGATTGCACAAACATGCTGTTCAGACCACAGCTTTCTCTGAAATTCATCCTACCACTGAAACTGATTTACACTTCACAGAGGATAAAATTAAAAAATAAAAATAAGAAAAGAGAGAGAACTCCTATCCCATCACCACCTATCAGAAGAATCAGTTAGTGTATCCAGCAGGCCACCCAGGGAACAGTTCCCCCTTGAATTTGTTTTTATCTCATGGCAGACTTCAGAGACTAGCTCCTGTCTGACTAGCTCTACTGTGGTCCTGAGGGTTAGGTTTTGTTTTATTTCTTGCAAAGGCAGAAAGGTGAGGTCTTTCCCAGTTCAGTTTTTGTTTTCTGGAAGCAAGAGTACAGTGTAGGTTTTATTCCCTCTCTCACAGCCTGTTTTCTCAGACGATGGAGCTGCACAGCTTATTTATACTACAGGTTTGTCTGAAGCTGATGTGCCACCAGATGCAAATCCCTACAAGTGCACAGCAGCAGCAAGGGGGAGTGATATTCCGATGTAGGAACATCCCTTTTCCACACAAGAGCTTGACAAAGCACACTCCAGGTACACCCACAGCACCTGAACACACTTAGTCCATATAGCCGATACATAAAACACTGATGGTGACAAAGAAAATATCAGACCGTAGGGGAAGGAATAAACACAGGTACTGGGGGGCATCCTCAACCTGCCACACGTGATGATTCTGCTCAGACACTCACCGTTTCATCACATTCTTGTAGAAAGGAGGGGATAGGAGCAACTGGACTGCGTTTGCTGGGAGCAGGTAAAGCCACACAACCATCAGAAGCCTGCCTCAATAAAGCCCTACAGGCTGCCAGCATTCACCCTGAGGAAAGGAGACAGCACTGCACACAACAGGCAGCATCTCCTAAGCTGAGGGTGCTCCCAGGGCACCCTGCTCACAGCAGGATTCTCCTTGCCTTGCAAGCTGAAAGCATCAAGCACTCCCCAGGCAGAGCACGTGGCCAATTTCAGAAGCTGGGGGAAGTCTGGTGAGCGTGCAGTCCTCGCTGCGTGGCTCACTGATCTCTTTGCTGGTACGTATTTAATCACGTGCAAGAGGGTGATGCTTCCTCAGCTGCAGCTGGATGCATCTGCAGAGATGCCTGCCTCAGCTGAGGAGACAGTAAGGTTTCCCAGTAGGCGGGGAGAGGGATGCTTCAGGCCTGAAGACACCACGAGTAGTACGTACCATACAGCCACTGTTCAATGTAAGCAGCAGCAGAATTACAACCACTCCGTTTGAAGGGTGCATTGAGGCCCTGAGCAGCAATGGGCATCGAGGCAGTCCTCCAAACAAGCAAAGTGTTTGCGTTGAGAGAGCAAGTCCTGCAGATATAGAGGCATATAGTAGCTTCAAGGAGTGGGGTCACTGTGTTTGTGCACTCCCAATTTTCTGTTATGCCTCAGAAAAGGAAACGGGATTGGGTTTTGAACAGACTTGTAAGGGGCTGCTTAAGAACTAAAGTCTCCAATTACCCATTTGTAGCATTCCACTACTCAGTTACAACAGAAAAGTAGATCTGAACAATCAACTGCCTACCTCTCTGCAGCTGTGGTGAAAATAACTTCAGATGTTCCTGACAACAGTTAATCTGCAGGGAGAGGCAGGCAGTTCACAAGGCTGCCAGAAGAGCAATCAAACCAAATGCTATCAGTTTCACTTGTGCCTGCAGTATGCAATCCAGTTAGAAGAAGGTACAGTTCAGCTTAGAGATGATTAAACAGATGAGAAACATTATGAGGCTTGAGGGAACTGATTTAACTGCAGTTACAGAGAAACAAACTGTAAAAAAAAGGCCTTAATTTTTTTCCTCAATAACTAGAATATAGAAATGAACCCAAGAGACTTCCCCTACATCACAGAAGTTTCACAGTGATTGTTTTTACATTAAGGAGTATATAAGAGGACAGGAAACACCAGCTCAGTTTGCCAAAGGAATATTACTCCCAAACACTAAACTAAAACGCGGTGTTACCTTTAGAGTTCTGTAAGGCAGTCACTGCACCTTCAGAGGGCACTCAGCGTACACTTTATACACTTACAATCATGAGCACAAGATACTATTAAAGATTCACTTAAGTAAAGACTTGAAGAAAAAGCACTACAGCTCCTTAAGAACTGTAGCTTTAAAAAAAAAAACCTACGAAGCAATCAGCTTTTGAAAGCTCTTCTGTCAAACACTGAGAATTCCACGAATCAAAAGCGCATTAGTAGATGTCTTGTGCAAATCTCTGCTGCAGCACAAGGAGGACGGACCTCAAACACTTTGACATCAAAAAGCAGTCTGCATTTTAACCCTCCTGCTGACAGCCATAACACCGTTAATTACAACTGGCAGCTTATCACTGGGAGAGCGCTGCACAAAATACCACAGCAAGAAAAAAAAAAAAAAACAACAAAACATTCTGCACCTGTTTAAATGAATGGAAAATTTATCTGAAACTTTCAACCACAGCATTTGGGTCAACAGTTAACACCTGAGCTAAAGCATCACTAACTCCAGGTGCACATGGTAATACCAGCCAAAGAGCAAATTATTTAATAAAGGAGGCAGGCAAGAGGCTTCGACGTAACAGTCAAATCTGTGGTAGAAGTTAAGCACGGGGAAACTTTAAAAGACTGTGTCTAACCTTAAAATATAATGAAAGGCTGTCCATCACCTTCTGGCATTAGCTGTAAGCGACCTCTGCAAAAGGAACAGTACCATTATAACACCGACTATCAAGCATAGTTTCTGCATGCAGAGAAAATCAAATGCCTTCGTAACGGGAAACTAATATGCAGGTCTCACACTAGATCAGGGCTTTTCCTCTCTTCCTAAACCTCACCACTCCCTGCTAAGGGATTATTACTACACAGCTGCTCTGTGAGCCAGTTGTTTCACCACACGGCTGTAACTGACATCCTGGACATCTTCAGACCATGGATTCTCGAGCGAAATTCAGAGGACTAACAGCACTGAAGAGAATGGAAGGAGGATCCAAATTTTTCCCCTCATCACACTGAATTTATTTGCAAGACCATTTAGCTTACCTTACTGTAATTTCCTTGAGATAAAAGCACTGCAGCTACATCTCAGCACTTTGTATATCATGCAAGTTTTCTTTTGTAGATATCACAGTAAGTGGAGTCAGTTTGAAAATGGGACAGTGCATTTTTCTAACTGTCTGGACAGGTTTGCTTGCAAATTAAAAGTGTAAAAGATGCTTTTTAAGAGTCATCTTTCGTATGAAGCTACCAATAAGTACGAAGTTTTGTAATTTTATATATAATAAGTTGCAAAGATCCTTCATATCCACCTTAACAGAAAGCTGCTGATGCAACCTTTCACACAAAACACCTCTACTTGCAGTTTTTACCAAGAACAGTAATGTTTCCTATATGTTTCAATGTAGATCAGAACTTCAGTTTCCCAGGTCACCTTGAAGACAATAAAATCCATGCTGATAACTTCAAGTAGCATTTGTGCCTTATCAAGATCTCTTCTACATACCCATTTTGCTCAGAAGGAATATTTCCATCCTACAGGAGAGCAGCGTGTTTTATCCCTTGGCACATCTGTTTCTTATTCTTAAAGCACACACTTCATCTGAGCTGAAAGCGTTAGCAACTAGATTTATGAAACACTCATGGACATTGAGTATCTGTGTAAGTCTCCACTCAGCCCTTCATCAGGGAAAGCAGGGAAAGAATATATGGGGGAAAAACAGTGAAGAATCTAAGTGGCAGAGTGAGTCTGATAATCTCAAATGTCACAGTCTTACCTAAAATAAGAACTGACATTTTCTCACCTGTAAGTGATATTAAAAGAAGGCAAGATGAATTTTAAGACGTTTTATTACACAAAAGATGAACTCTTCCAAAACTGGAAGAGATTTTCGACAATTTTAAGAGTTTCACTCCGTAACCTGTGCTTCCACATGCTTCTTCAACAATACTAGATAAAAAGGCTCAGTAGTCCCAGTTTCTTCTTACCAGAAGCGCCAAACAAACCGTAGCTGTATCAAAATCTGGTATTTATTCTTTATATTCCAAGAACTGCTGAAGTCTTTTCTTATGTTCTGCAGAGACTTGCACCGAACTAAAAACAAACACAGAACATAAGACTTTGCATTAAACGTAGCGCGCCACAGAACGAAGCCTCATGCCAAAAGCAGGCGTACGCTGACATAAACAACTGCACTCAAGTTGAAATTTAGAAAACGCAGCTGTACGACAAACCTTGCCTCCAAGGAAAACACACCAAAAAAGTAGGCATTAATCCTTAAAACTGTCAATTCCTCAACAGCTTCCACTACTAAAAGACACTTATCCCTAGGAAGCTCATCTGTTTCTTTACCTATTTAATCATAGAATATCCTGAGTTGGAAGGGACTCCCATGGTACACCTTGTCCAACTGCAGAGATAACAACCTAAAAAACTAAACCCTATGCCTGAGTGCACTGCCCAAATGCTTGTTGAACTCTGGCAGCTTGGTGCCATGCCCCTGCCTCTGAGAGCCTGCTCCAGCACCCAACCACCCTCTCAGTTAAGAGGTCTGTCCTAACGTCCAATCTGAATGATCCCTGATAAAGCTTAACGAGTTAACTGCTATTCTTGCAAGGCAGACTTCAATATGAAAGAATCTCTCGGAATGATTTCTCTTGTATACACAGCACTTCCAAACTGAGTGACACTACACCAAAGAGAAATGGGCAGACAGTCTCAGCTTTACATGTTCAGACACCAAGTACAGAAGCGTGCCCGCTGTGACAATCAAGAAGCATTTGCCCAAGATTCTCTTCCCACTAAAGTTGTCTCTAGTCAGTTTACTTCTCAGCAGCTAAGATTTAGCAATTGAGTGATATTTGTGGACCACTTTTTAAAGAGTTGATTAAAAAAATTCACTAAGGACATCCACCCAGAATTCTTTGAGTAAGTTTCTAGCAGGGACCACATACGTACACAAAATGTTTTTTAAGGTTCAACAGATCAAAGACAATATTAAGATGCCATGTTAGAATTATGTCCTATCCCTAAAGGGATTCTTGCACAAATGTCTATTTTCATAGTTCCTGCAGTAACTTTTCATTTAAAAATTTAGCAAGTGAGAAATGATGAAGAAAAGTTCTTACTTTAAATGCTCTCCAAAGACAGTGGTTATCCGGTACAGCGCTGTTCTCAAAGATGCTCTAAGTGCAAATCGCAGTGTTTTGTAGGATGTGTCCACCAGACTTCCTGAACTCCTAGGAGGTTTGCTAGAAACATGAGGCAGTTTGAAATGCCTGTCTACAACCTAATTGAGGAAAAAAAAAAAAAAATAGATGAGCTTACTTTCTCTGTTCAATTACTTTATAATAGAACTAGCACAATATGTATTAAATAATGCAAAGTAAAAAGTTCTGAAACACCACCGAGACACAATAATGCACTGGAAACCAAACCTGACCTTACATTTCCAGGCCATCAATGTGAGCACAGCATCAAGATTTATGAAATAAAGACTCTCTGGTATTAAGTCTCAAATGCTAAGCACAGCAGTACAAAACCAATTGTTTTGTGTTACATCTTGCTTCCTTCAGAAGTGTGGGAGGTGCTTCCCTCCTTCCCCCTAATACCTCTGCTTAGAAAAAATGACTGACACTGAGATGCTTTAATAACCTCAAAATCCTTTCCAAGAATCTCCATTAAGGAAGTGTACAGTGATTGTATCAAAAAGACATGCACAGCTTTGGAAACAAATCTGATTTTTTTTTTTTTAAATACACATTTCCAAACATCAACAACTGGAGAGTTTGAGTAATGCCTTAGCATTGCTTTGAGATCTTATCTCTCAAGGTTTGCAAAGCCTCCAAGTGCTCCAGATCGTACGAAGAATTGTGTACAGCCAACTGAGGATGAAGTCCTAAGTAAGCTTAAGACGTAGGATATTTGACACATCCCCAAAACAAGATGCTTAATTAAAAAGTACCAAGTGCTCAGTTAAACATTTCAGTAAAATGCACTTCCTGCTTCTACATTTTACAGACCTAGCAAGGTTTGTATCCAGCTATTTCATAACGAACATAGTGGCAACTGGTTGTTTTGTTTAGATGAAGATGAGAAGCCATTTACGGCAGTGGCAACTTTAATGAAATGACTGGTCAGCACTGTCAAAATACAGAGTTAATAAAACTCCTCTCATAAAGCTGTTCTGCAGTAAGGAAAAGTTAACAGTTTTCACCTCCTGGAGGGTCAGTAAAGTATTCAGGATAGCTGGCAGTGTGGTCTGAACAACTCCAAACTGGTCTTCAGTAAAAGAGGCCGCTACCAAATGAGACAGACCTTTTTGAGGAGAAAAAAAAAAAAAACAAAACAGTCTGCTAGAATTACAGAACTCTCAGCTTACGATGCATTAACAAAGATCACATTTTTCCTGAAGATTCCACTAATGTGGTGGAATTCTCAGGATCCACTGCAGCCACATGGCCGTGATCTCAGCTTTGGCTTGCTCCAGGGTTCTATCAGTCACTCATCTGCCTGCTGTGCAATAGCTTGAGGTTAATGATAGGGGAAGAGAGATTATATAAAATATTTAAGAGGACTGGCTCCCTTTCCACTCTGATCAGAGCTGTACCTGACAGCAACCAAGAACCAACTGCTATTTCACAATTCTAGTCATGCATACGTATTCCCAGGTGATTTAAATTTTTGCTCAGCTTGTACAAGAACTTTACTACTCCAAAAAGAAATTTGGATTTAGCTTTAAATCCCTTCTGTTTATCACACTGAAAAGCATCGCTGCCTAGTTCACCAACCCCTGTTAAAACACAAATTATACTTTCACTCTTCTGTAAAACTGTATTTATGACCCCCATCTTCTGACTACATTTCTTGGCTTATCACCTTTAATCTGACACAACCTGTCTCAACAGTCCGTACAACATCTGACCTAGGGGAAAAAAAAAAAGTGATTTTTACACAGTGAAATCCAATGAAAGATTCTAAAAACTCTGATATTTGCTCTTGACATGGAGACAAACAAGCAAGAAAGTCCTGTTGTGCAGCCACATGCTCATTTTTCAGATCCCTCTGAATCCCCTCTTCCAAATTATCTGTTGTTAACTTACTACTTGAGTGCCTGCCTGCCTCCACACCCCTGGCTAACTGAGAAAGACACTTCAGGAAGGAAACCTGATGTAAAAAGACATCCTAAGTTTCCCATCACCTTTGCTTTTTCTTTCAGTAGGTGCGTTCATGTGGGAGAAAAGCAACAGAAATCAAATCCAGGAATCACTGCCTCCATGGAACAAACTAAGACTGTGCATGGGACTTCAAAACTGAAGAAGTGAGTGAGATCTTTATTTATTTTATAAAAATGCAGAAATTTTTATCAAAATACATTCAAAGTTTCCACAGAGACCCAGAAATCTGGAACCAGATAATTCTAGCTGTTGCATTTCCATGAACCAAAGGAGCAGAAAAGCTGGGAACAGAAACTGCTTACCTTCCAAAGCCCAAATATGCATCTGGGCATCAGAGAAAACAGCCTGGATGGAGGCTTCCGGATGCTGAGAAGAAATCAAAGCATTCTAAGTGCACAACCTAAAAGGACAACTGAAACTGCAGGTTGCAATTAACTTTTTCTGTGTAAACACTATGCAAGTTTAGTTTAACTGTTCACCTGAAAGGTTATAGTAATATTAGTACTGATATTTCAGAAGGAGAAATTCCCAAAAATCCAGTTACCTCTCCCCCCCACACACAAAGGAATACTATAAAGCAATCACTTGGTACACTAGCCTGACAAAATGTCATTAACTGAATTCTAACCTTACCTAGAGGCCATACTATCTCTAGCAGTCAGTATACTAAGATAACTGCATTTTTAAGTTCTCAGTTGTGTTTTACTACTGCATGACACTTCATGCAAAATGCAGCTTATTAACAGCCCAGCTTGAACAAATATTGTGATTTTTCATATAGGCATAGGATAGTACTGCTTCAAATATCACAGTAAAAACAGCACTGTACTTAAAACCTTAGATTAGATAAAAGAACTTTAGAATCACAGGGGTTGGAAGGGACCTCAAGAGAACACTGAGTCCAACCCCCCTGCCAAAGCAGGTACCCTACAATAGGTTGCACAGGCGTCCAGGTGTCCAGCTGGGTCTTGAATACTTCCACAGAAAGAGATTCCACAACAGGGCAACCTGTTCCAGTGCCCCATGACCCTTACCGTGCATAAGTTCTTCCACATGTTTCCATGGAACCTCAAGTTTTAGGCCTTTACTCCTTGTAATGGAGGACACACCACCAAGAACTTGGTCTCATCCATTTGCTTCCCACCTCCCTTCAGATACTTATAAACATGAATCAGATTTCCCCCTCAGTCTGCTTTCCCTCAGGCTGAACAGACCCAGTTCACTCAGCCTTTCCTCATAAGAAGTTCCAGCTTTGTTATCTCTGTGACCCTCCTCTGGACTCCAAGAGATCCCTGTCTTTTTTGAACTGAGGAACCCAGAACTGGACACAGTGTTCTAAATCATTACTATATGTAGAAGAGACACAGTGCCACAGCAGATCTCATATGTTCATGCATTTCTAGACCACGCTGCTCACTCTCAAAACATAGAACCACAGCTACCTTGCTGAAGAAATACATTATCAGCGCTCGTCTTGATAAGAAGTTTTTTATCTGAAAAGAAACAAGATGAAAAACATTGTATTTATAAGAAAGCACATGAAGTTAAGCCTCCTCACCTCTACCATCTTTTTACAGTAAAAAGGAACGGGGTGTGAGGCAGAATATGTGCCGTTAAGTTATGTAAGCAAATTGAAGAAGGAAGTATTCATTTAAAAAAGAAAAAAAAAAAGTTCTTTCAGTAGAGAGAACACTTAAGCTGTATTGGCTGCAACCTGTATGTGCTGCAACTTTACCTGTTCTTGCTTGTTCTGGAGCCATGTGTAAATAAAACTTGGCTGTACTGCCTCGCTGCCAACTCTTGCAACAGAGAGCACTGGGAAGGATTCATGGTGGGAACCGTTCACATGCTGACCTACAAGAGAAATACGGTCACTTCAGACAGCAGGGCTCTGTCACTTTTAACCTTAAGAATATAGATCTCTGTTCACATCTACAACTACAGGGATAAGAACAAGTGCAGAGGAAAGTCTCTACCTGAACCTGACTGCCACAGCTTTGGTCCCCTCTGCACGACGTGAGGACTTTGGACTGATCCATGCCAAGGAGAGCTTAAATCCAGAACTCCCACCTTGCCATTTAAAGCAGGTGAACTGAAAGGTGAACCAATAGCAGACCCAGGTGATGCCTTTAAAGGCATTACAGATGATTTAACCAAGGAAGACATGGCAGCTCTGGGAATAGCATTAGACCTCTGTAACTGGAAAGGCATATCTTCTGCCACTGCAGCTCCTAACAACAGAAACAAACACACTGTCAAGACATAGGCTTGTTATTTGATTGCTACTTCAACAACTTCTGTATCATCAAAAGTTTTCATTAACGGACACTGTTTCCACCTTGATCTTGCAAAGAAGTACATATCAACCTGAGTATGGAATGCTTTAAAAGTTCTTTCCTCTTGTTCCTGAACCTCTCCTTCTGTGAACTAGCATTACAATGCATGGATGCATCATTGTAAAGTATGCTTTTAGTATTTCTAATATAAGTAAAGAAAACGAGGCTACTTAAGGACAGTGCCTAAACAAGAATGGCAGTTCTTTCTGATTGGTCTGTAAGAAACACCTGTCAGCCACAAACTCCAAGGGAACAGCAGCACTAGAAGAAAGTCACCTCTGACATACCAACTATTCCCTGCTGTTCACAGGACAGGAGTACGCTTGTGTCCTGGGCACTGACTGCTACAGGATTCAGTTACCTGGCAGCCTTTGTGCTAACACAGCTCTCCTGCCAGGAATGATGCCCAAGTGCACAGCATGTGAAACACCTGGAATGCTTTGTCAGCCACATGCAGCTCCAGACTCAAACCAGCTCTTCTTTTTCTACCATTATACTCAGTGAACCACGTAAAGATGTTCCTTATAACGTAAATAAGTCCTTATAACAAAACAAAAACTAATTTTGTCATCTTAAGATAATGAAAAGAACAGCTATGCGAGTCACAAAGCATCTCCTGGCAGGTCTTACACTTCTGAGGTTCAGCCACATTCTAAAACTTTAATAAAGAGACATCCTTAATTCACACAAGTGTGGAAACACATACTGCATCAAATACAACACCATGAAAGTAAACAAAGTAAGGCATTGCCTCGCGTACCTGGAGTCTGCAGAGATGCTTTCACCTCTCCCACTTGCTGCTTTGCTCTCCCATTTGCTGCTGCAGCTTCCTGCTGTGCAATCAACCTCTGGGTCAGATCAGTCAGAAGACTCAAACACTCCCTTGATATCGCAGTCCAGTTATGTGGGTGCCCACCTAGCAGCATTCACATAAAAGGGAAATACAGTAGGTACGTTTGACCTCCATGTTATCCTCATATCTATTCTAACAGCACACGTTTGCTCTCAGCATAAGCTTCAAAAGACCACAGCACCATTTCACATTTTACTGTGGCAGTTTATTAATACTGAAAGGAAAATGAACACACGGACAGATTCTATCCTACTGTCAATTAATAACTCTACAGCACTTCAGTGAAAACCATTATGCAGGTGGGAAACAACCTGCTTGGTCCATCAGACTTGAAATCAACTGAACAACTAAAACAGAGTAAATCAGTGGTGATGGTCAACACTTCAGAAGTTGTGCAAACATTAGAGATCCTAATGAGGAGCAACAAAGTCTTTCAAGATTTCTAGGTAGTCTCAACTGTCTTTCTCTGCTTCATATATAGCAAGAGGATTGCATAACTAAATGCAACCATGGCCTTTGTTTGCTTTCACATTTCCAGTGGGGACCCACTCTTTATGTTCAATTTCATCTCACATCTGAGTGTTGCCTCACATTCTCATGGCTGTCAATTAAATAACAGGGACTAGCATTTGTTGAGTAGGTGAAACAATGTGAACACAGAGAAGCATCCTTTTGGAAAAGGAATCACAGGGACACTTTCACTTGTGTGGCCTCATAGCTTATGTAGCATACATCACAGCAGTTAAAGAAAAAAAACAAAAGAGACTCGCCAAAGCATTTCGCAAACGTTTCATTAAAAAGAATAATCATCATCATCATCATCAACATGAAGTAGCTCTTACCTGGCTGGCTAAGGCTAAAGACTTCCTGACGGCGAACAGGAGAATACTGGGACAGTAACATCAAGTCTTGTAAGGCTAAAAACTACAGGGAAAGGAAAGTCTGTTCACACGTGCAGAGTCCAAGGAGCTTCCTTAAAAACTGTTCTCATCCGTATCAATGCAATTCTAATAAAGACCACGTTTACACAGACTAAGACAAGCCATGTGATGGGAGAAAAAAAAAAAAATGGCAAAAGACAGCATGCATGCCCAGAACCAGCTCAGATAGAGCTGCTGAGCAGAGCTTTGGAAAACTTTTACTGATACATCCTTTCTTTGGAGCTAAAGAAATATACAACCTTTTCTTAAATTCAGTCTTAACAACTAACAACTCAAAGAGCTCAAGTTGAAAGAACGAATTGTTTTTGCAAGCCAGAGATCATCTACCGTGTGCCAACAGCACAATACAGCTTTTTCACATCATCAAGTAATGAACATGGCAGACGACGATAACCAGATTTCCACCACTATGCAAGACCCACTTATAGACACTTCAGTCTAATTAATAACCTCAGCAGTTAGTAACTGCTGTGCTTGATTCGTCCTCACAGATCCTTTGATAACATAACAGATCACAGTAGGCTGCAATTGAACCCTGTTTTATCTCTAGCCTTCTCAGAGATCTGTATAATCATTAAATATGGATCTTCACATGCTGGAGAACAGTTATCTTTATTTACACAATACTTCTGATATGAAGTCTTCAGTTCCTGATTATTATAAACAGTAAGTTCCATTAATGTCAAACACAGCCAGACCAAAATTAAAGTTTACCAAATTATTGCTTACCAAAGAGGAAAGGAAAAAGAAAGAAGCGTTAATAACCTTTTATTTTAGCATAATTACAAACTAACGTAATTATTGCACACATACATCTCACCCTCACATCTAAACGAGTCCATTTTCAGCCTAAAACTAGTACAGCATGGTGAGTGCCAGCAGATGTCGCTACTAAACAAGTTTTCACCACCAACAATGACTGGCTCGGCTTGCTCAAGAGTTCTGAGGCAGCTTTTTAAAGATCTAGCAGCAGTTCTAGCTGCTACTCAGCAGATCACGGTTTGAGAATCACCTTCTCTGCACACATCTAACTGGGAAGACTGTGGAAAACCAATTACCTTTATAATGAGCGGCGGGTTGCTGTTTAAGATTTTAGGCAGGCATTGATCTGTCTCCTCAGCAAAAGTTGGCTGAACAGGAAAGTGATGCATCTAAATATAAATATCAGAAGTTGTGTTATACAGTGCAAAACACGAGGGGAACAAAAGCTTAAACACCATGCCTAAGTTGGTGCTTGTCAGAGGAGTTATGGACTAGGAAAGCACATTTCCACCTGCTCTGACTTCCTACAAAGTAGCTTGAAATTTGTAACAGAAGCAACAACAAAAACAAACGTGCAAACAACAAAGGCCACTCCTTACATTTAAAACCAAGGTCTTAGAAAACCCAGACACCTTTATCTTGAAACGCTTTCCACATACCCATGCAGCTGGGCAAACCATACAGAGATTTCCATCACAGTCATATCTGGGAGAAAATCTAATGACAGCACACCCAAAAAATAAGAAATTCCAACACTGTGATGTCTGTCTTTTACACTGTAACCAATCCCATGAAAAACCGAGGGGCTCCTTTATTAAATAATGAAAGATTTTTAGAATCCTTCTCCTACACTGTTTCACTGATAAACTAAGAAAGTCATTATGATACTCATATTCATTTAACAGAATTTCTTTCTGCACTCGTGGCTATGATGTTAAAAACATAAGCAGTTATTTATGTTTTTTATCAAGTATTGCATATTCTTAATAGTATTCAACATGAATCAGTTTGGGCACAGACTCTGTCACTTTATTTGTTTTGTGTCACTGAATTCATATTACATATCATCATTTTATCCCTCTTCCCCAGCTGCAAAACTGAAATTCTTAATAGCAATTGTTGTCATAGGGTCAACAAAGTAACCAGGTGGAACTGACGTAAGCTCACAGATCCTTCACTGCCTTTTCCTTCTCACTCCCAACACTCCTCACTCCCACCACCCCCGTAACCACGGTCTCAGATTTATCTTAACATGATTCATTATCTATTTAAATGGCCTTTTTTTAGCCATATTAATTTGTAACAGTGACTGAATGAAAACGCAAAGATGTATTAACTCCCAAGGCTGCCTGAAGTCTATTCTAACACTGCAGCATGAACTCAATTAACGTGTCTCTCTTCTTTGGAGAACTGTGTACTTGGTTGCCTTGTTGAAATCTGACATTTCCAGAGCTTAGCTTGCAGAACGCTGACCACCTTTTATCCTTTCTGTTCATAAAGTGGAATGAGAGAGCTCCTGGACAATACCTTCTCATGTAACCTGTGGGTGCATGACACAAGTTCTTGCTTTTGAAAAGAAAGCATTATCAGTGAAAAGCTGCACTGTCTCAGTATACCAACCTCTGTAGCATAGATCTTGAAGAACAACCACGCAGTGTACCAGGTAACCAGAAGAAACACACCAGATAACCAGGCGTGGTAAAACAAGGAGAGATCCAATAAGCCAGACAGAGTGTCAAGAGGATGCAATTTACTGCAAAGAGATCAACCAAGATAAATGTTTCTATTATGGATGACATCTGTAGTAAGCTGTTTATTGTTGATCTTTTTTGTTCCATAAAGATGAGATGAGATCACATCTATAATTTTCTAGTAGAGGTTAATTAGACAAAATTAAAATTAAGGAAATCAAGGAAAAAGCTACGTGGAATAAATGACTATAATCACAACTTTGTTCAATTAGGGTATTAAAAGCTCCCATTTCCCTATTTGAAGAGGAATCACCGTGATATATAAAAACGAAAACATCCTTAAAACACAGAATCAGATAAAAAACACAAATGAGATCTGGAGAGAACACCCTTGCTAATAGTTCAGTTTTACAGAGACAAAGGTTATCACAGAGGGTTTCTTAATGCCTAGCTACAAAATAGCTCTTACCAGGGGCTGCTGGCCCTCATGGAGTTTATTTCAGGAAGCCTCCTTCTGTTCTTGGGGAACAGAGCCCTACTACACACACAAAACCAGCTGCTAAGCTGGACTACCTTAGCAAAGGCAGCTATTGGCAATATTCTCTAAGTTTTCAGCACTATGCACTACCCACCTGTCTATGTGAAGATCCATGGTGGTACTTATCCACATCTTTGGGATGTAACCTAGGGGACAAAAAAAATAAACACAACGTTCAAGCAAAGCAGAACACGGGCAAACACATAAGACAACAGGCCAACAAGAAGATCAAAGTAGAATACAAAGTAAAGGCAAAGAATGGCCTCATAACACATGTCTGCAAAAAAAAAAACAATCTGCCTTTAGGTTTCTTCTTTTTCATTTCTTAAAAAATAGGAATGAGGGAATGGGAAAAAAAAGGGCACCAGGACAGCAATTGCACAGTGAGAGATGCTGCTCCTGAGTTCCACTGCTAACCTCTCAGCACTGGAATATTTCTATTCCTTCTCTAACAAAGGAGAGTTAATACTAATTCCATATTCATTCTCACCGCAGCTCAGACAGCAGCAGAGCGCTTTTAAAGATAGGGAAGAAACTGATACTGAAGCATTTACCTCAATGGAAAATGGACAAAAACTCTTACATCACTTAGGAGTATAACTAACATAAAAGGAACCTCACTGTGTTTTATCCAGTCCAGCCCCGTTGCGCCCATCAGCACATTTCAGCATTATCATTTTAAGGAACAAACTTACATTCTCCTGGAAGGGAGGCAACCTGCCTTTTTCTCCCCAGTTTTCTCCAAATAACGTAAACTGTGCTCGAGAATAAAGCCAAAGTGCTCATTTTTGCTTAGAAATAGTAAGACACAGTGGCACTACATACATGGAAGTCACACCACTGGCAGTATTTCGGGTTCAGCTCTGAGACTACTCCTGAGACCACACAATGGAAGCAGCAAGCCAAGGCATAGCAATGTTTACCCGTGTGATAAAAACAAATAAATAAATGGAATATTAGTTACACACGCAAATAAAATTCTTCAATTACACTGTTTCCAGGTTTTGAGCCATCTTACACAGATGAGAATGGACGTACAAACAGTGGCCAAAAGCATCAGGTTTCAAAATGCATTTGCTGCAATGCTAGCTGGTTACAGCTCGGTAGCTCCTCCTACATGCAAGTTACCTCACAGCTGCCCGCATCAGAATTTGCTTCCAAGATGAGAACAGCAGAAACAATCCTCTGGAGGAGGATCGATGTTTTGGCACAGTGTCCAAAAACACAGACTTCAGGTTGGAAAACTATTGTTCCCAGTTGTCTTCTTAGAAAGCCATAAAGCTCTCACTCTACATGTAAAGTTATCAACTAGGTGAGAAATTCCTAAATAATGTGTTAACCTCTTTGGAAAAAAGAGACGTTTCTCACACTCTAACCAAAATTCTTCAAGGCTTTAAGGATTAACACCAGCATATAAACTGTGCTTCTTCTCGCTGTTCTAGACAGTTGTCTTTATTCACTTAAAGAAGTCCACATACCTTCAGCAAGCAATTTGAGAGGCTGAAAAAACAGCGTAAGCTGACAGACTAAAATAAAGGAATTGAAAAATCAGAAAACTTCACAAATCCTTACCAAAGAAGTAATATGCAGCACAGAAGTTTCGAACCAAATACAGCGATTCCACACAGCTGTGTTTCATGAGGAGAGGCAAAGATCTTCTGAAACGTAAGTACTTGTATTGCTAAAAACAAAAACCAGAGTTCCATGTTCTGCATTCAGAACAAACTGGTGAAACAGTTCAAAAGAATTAAAACACTGGTTCAAAACCCGTGCTCTAGAGAAATTAAGACTAGTTAGGGGAAGGCAGGACCAGGTGCTCTGCCTACTACTGGCATTTTCTGTCAGTCATCTCCAGCTTTCATCGCTTTTCCTGTAGCAGTATAAAATTGGAGGGGAGCACTGACTGCATGCAATAGGAAACAACAACAAAAGTCACTTAACGTGACCCAAACAACAAAAAAGGCAGCACGTTTCACCTTCCGCATTTCAGTTTGACAACCACCACAACTTGATCTATTTGTGTTTGTTTGAAAACAATTATGTAAAAGCCCTCAAGATTTTCAGCCTTTAGGTAACCTTCGTTGCTAGTTCCTGATGCTAAGAATCAGTTCAGGCACACTGCTGCTTTCCTGCAGTTCACCTTCTGCTATGGTCCACCTTAGCCAGCTTTAAACATGCAACAGAGGGCCTTCAGCACTCTGCATCTCTGTGTCTGTTCGAAAGAGGCTGAGCAGGAAAGAAGGTGAACACTACTGGCACTCAAACGTACACTCACTTAGCTTTAATCTACCAGAAAAAGCCAACTGACAGCTGGTACTGCCCCATTCGAAGATATAAGCAATCAATGCTATTTTTTAATAATTTTGCTTAGATATCTTTCTGCAAAGCTGCATAAAGCTTCTTACCTGTATGATTGGAAATGGCAAGTAATTCATATTGTTAATAATGTATAAGAGACTGTAACAGTATCCCATGAAAGCACCAGAAAGCAGAAAAAAGAGGTGGTATTCATTTAGGCACATCTGAGGGACAGCACTGTCGAGGCTAGAAGAGAGAACAATGGTATCTAAGGGATTTTTTGTTTTAAATCCACCATTTTCAGTTCAGATGAGAAACAGTTCACAACACATCCACCAGTGAATTAGTTCAAATGACAAGCAACCTGCCAACTTGCCATCAACACTCCCAACAGTTCAGTTGTTCTGGGTTTCTGGCCCGTTTATCTCCCCATGCATTACAGTATTTCTAACTTAGGACATTTCCTAACTTATCAGGACAAGCAACAAACTTGCTCACTTTTTGACAGCGCTCAGATTTCAGTCTCTCACTTAAAAAAAAAAAAAAAAAAAGTCCATCAGTACATACTTTGACAACAGAAGCTCTTTCCACAACTCATCCTTAACACACAGAAATAATTACCTTTCTGAATTTGTGCAGGGCACAGCAAGAAACTGGAACTTCCCTTTTGTCATAACTGCAGCGCACCAAGCAACCAACATTCCCAATATAGCATGAACAACTGAATGGATAACTTGCTGGGGATGAATTATTTTTCCTATCAGTGCTAATCGAGAGCATGGGATCGAAGGCACAACTGTAAACAAAAGCCAAAAGTGGATTTTCACTCGCTATTGATTGAACTCCTCATTAAAAACAACAACAGCAACAAAAAAAGACAAAGACAGCAAAGAACTTTCCCACTGGAATCAGGCACTAGATACAGAAGGCAATGCAGAATCTCAGCCACGAAGCACGCCCAAATCTCGAGTGCCTCTCCTGCTGCTTTCTGAGTCCCCTCCTGACTCCAATCCAGTATTTTCACACCCTCTCTTGGTCATGCAGCAGTAATTACAAACAAACTGCCACCTGTAGTTAAGAATGACTTTTATGTGCCGTCTACATCAACTAAAAAGAAATTTACAAGATGTGAATACAAATCTTACACGCCCATCCAGTTTATAACCAGTATTACAGCCAGTTCAGTAGCACATGAAACCCACCTGCATAAAACTCAGCGTTGAAGACACTTATTACCAGTATCACCACAGACATAAGAAGCATACAGAAGATGACGTGTGAAGTATACAAGTCACCGAAAGAATCTAAAGGAAGGAAAGAAACAGTTATCCCCCAGAAGGCTGCAGTAAGAAGACACTTTGAGTTAACAGAGAGGAACACTTTATAGTGATCTATTAACTGTGTGATGAGCAACATTCAGTGGCGCTAGGGACGGTGCCTCAACCACCTCCCTTGGCAGGCCACTCCAGCACCTGACCACTCTTTCAGAGAAAAAGTTTTTCCTCAAATCTAATCTGAATCTTCCCCGGCGCAGCTTGTGGCCATTCCCTCTCATCCTGTCGTTAGTTATCTGGGAGAAGAGGCCGACCCCCTGCTCACCACAGGCCCCCTTTTCAAGAAGCGTTTAGATGAGGCGCTAAGGGATTTGATTTAGTAGCTTGGTGGGCAGGGATGGTGGCGGGAGGATGGTCGGACTAGATGATCTTGCAGGTCCTTTCCAACCTAATGTATCTATGACTCTTTATCAGCTGACACTGGAACTGCTGTGTGAAAATAAAAGCACGCCTAAGCTTCGTTAAGAAAATAATTGTATATATTTCTAACTGGCTTTCTCGTAATAAAGCCCTGCTTTATCAAGAACAACAACGTGAAATTAACCGCGCCTCAAGTGCCGCAGCTTCCCTTTGTTCGACAAAAGCTGAAACCACGCAGCCACAGCGGGAAGACAAAGAACTCCTTGCAAAGCCAGCTGCTCGCCTGGCCCAACTTTCCAAGGGAACAAACCACGCAGCCCCCGCGCGTCCAGCAGCGCAGGGCTCGAGCTCCCAGCTGCACGGCCCGGGCAGGGCACGGCACGTACCGGACAGCCAGCGCAGCGGGCACAGGGGCTGCACTCCGCTGAGGAGGACGAAGGCCGCGGTGCAGACGGGCAGCAGCAGCACGGACCAGGCGACGGCGGCCGCCAGCCTCCAGCCCAGCACCTGAGGGAGAGGCGGCGTGACGGAGAGCAAGGGCGCGGGGAAGGGGAGATGCGAGGGGACGGGGTGGCGGCAGCGCCGCGCTCACCTGGCGGAGCAGGGCCCGCTGCCCGCCCGCCGCCTCCATGCCGGGCCCGGCGCCGTTCAAAGTCTCCGCCGCCCAACGCCCGCCTTCCTGCACGCCGCTTCCGGCGGCGCCAGGCGGGAAGCACGGGACGACCAATAAGGAGGCGCGCCACCGCCGCTTTCCCCGCCCACCCCGACGGGAAGCGGCGCGGGCACGGAGCGCGGGGAGGCGGAGAAAGGAGGAGCACGAGGAACGTCCACATCGCTTTATTGCGGTACGGCGCGGCGCTCGGTGAGCTCGCGGGGCTTCTCCTTGCGCAAACGCGTCCCGGTTCTTCAGTGAAAAAAAATAAAAGTGCTGTACAGGCGGAGCAGCGGCGCGATCTGAAAGAGAGGAGAAGCGGCTCCTCAGAGGCAGCGGGCACGCGGCACGGGGACAGAACGCGGGGTTTAGAAGCGGGAGGAGGAGAGCTAAGCGAGATGTGAGGAGCAGATTCCTTCCTCAGAGGGCAGAGAGGCCCAGAGCTGTGGGGCCACGTCCCTGGAGGTGCCCACGGCCGCAGGTGGGCTCTGGACAGCACCAGCTGGTAACTTCTGATGATGCTGTCCTGAAGCACCTTGTCACAAGCACGGAAGGACATCCAACGTGCTTTCAACATGAAAAGGAAAGGAAAAATACACGTATAACCAATTATTAAGCTTGACTCACACACACACAAAAAAAAAAAAATACTAAAGGGAAAAATATCTTTGAAATGAACCACGGGACTGAGAGGATTATTTAAGCGCGCGTTATTCAAAACATTTTTTCCCCCAAGGGTAAACCTCGAGGAAAAGAAAGGTAACTTATCTTTGTTTCTGTCTTTTACATTTTTATAGCCGTAGTTCAAAACGCAGCTGGAAGAAATGTTAATAAACGGCGTATATACATATACCCCCAACTGGCAGAGTCCACGTCTTCAGCCCTTTAACACTCTCATAGTAGCAAAGGAGATGTTTCAAGATCTGAGCTTCCTAGCCAGGGGATTGTGTTCTTAGATGCTCACGTAAGAAATCTACAATCTTACCTTAGTTATTTAACTTTTGTTACTAGTGATGTTCCATTGTGAGCAGGGATAATAGGTACAGGAAAATCCACTTCAGGGGCATCAAAAAAGTATGCCTAAGAGATCAGAAAGGACAAAGAAAGAAAGACCATTTAGGAAGAAACAAATGGTTCTGCCTCATCAGCCCCAATTCACTCCTGCCACATCCGCTGTCCGTAAGATGCACACTCAGTACTGAAACAACACATTTGGATCTTTTCCTAAGAGTTTTTATCAGATTAGAAAGGGTCAGTTAAAAAAACTAAACTGGATTTTAAAATATAACGCTCAACAGCTAAGACGTTTGAAAAGACCAATACCAGAGAGGGCAGCGGAAATTTACTTGACTCACTGCTGATTAACTGCAGCTCCGTGCAGCCTACGGTAACAGGAGCTCCTGCTGACATCAGAGTTGCATGTCACCCTCTACCTGCACGCTGAGCAAATCTAGAAGCTGATGTGGGGGGGGTCAAAACTAAAGCCTGTACAGTATCATTTCGCTCAGTGCAATAAAAGGACAAAAAAATAACGCTGAACATTCAGTAATGTTATATTATTAACTGAGCACAGTGCTTGTTGGAACACTCTGTGACTGGATACAACAAAGATTAACGCGTGCCTGACACCAGAATGAATTCCAGATAAAAATCCTGTTTCCTGAGTAATTTTGTGCCAAATACTCAATACTGAGTTTGTTACTTGCACTGTCAAAGTCCGATTGGTATTAATTTCTGCAGTTTGAAATGAGATTTTTCCACTGGTGGCTTTTCACAAGTACTTGTTGTTCCTTGATTTACAAAGATTTTTCCAGCAACACCCTTCCCCTGCACTATACCACGCTGCAAGCCCCAGATAATTGTAAGTTACGGAGGCGTGTGGAAGAAAGGAGAAATAAAAGACTCCTCTACCAAGCATCCAACAGACAGCAAGGCATGAAGCAGGATGACAGCCCCCATGGTCGCCAGCGCAATCCTCCGGTTGTCATCTCTGACAGCAGGCCAGAAGGTCATCACCAAAACAGAGCCCGAAAGGCACAGGGAAAAAATCATCAGGACCCAACGCACCACTTTGTGCGGAATAATCCATAAAATCTGTCAGGGAGGAAAATGATTGTCAGAGAGACCGCGCGAAGATGGGATTCATTTATTTAATGCATTGTTCTCTGACATTTCATCACTTCCAGCCAATTTGCTCTCTAATTAACCCATCCCTCCCTCATTTGAAGAAAGAGCGATGACAGCAGCCGCAGCAACAAGGAGCTGCTGGCCATGTTTCAACGTTTCCTGAGTTCTGTGGGTTTTCTGTTTCAGCTGGTTCATGTTTCCCAAGTTCTGGGGAGACCCCCTCCACGCCCTCCCCCTTGTCAGAGCAGCCCGGGATGGTGCTGGCCACAGAAACGTCCCCAGAGCCTGCACATCAGCACTGCCCCCAGTATATCCATCCACATCTGCAGCCTGGGAGGACCCATCCCAATAGCCAACACTGCCAGCAGCCTTTAGGCCATACGTACCGCTGTGGGAATATAGATGAAGAGGGAGTAGCCATACACACATACTATCTCCAGGAACGAGTAGGAGACAATGTTCATAACTTTACCGTTCCTCCACATCAGGAATCCCCACAGAGCAAGGGGAACAAGCCAAGCGTACGCATAGATCGTTGCTGCTGCTATGGACACTGTAAATGTGTCAGAAGATTTAAGGTTCTATTAGAATACCAGCCAGAGTCAAACGTATAGAAGCACTTAGCCCAAAAAATACAGTTTCCTTTGGAATCACTTCCAAAATATAAAGCATTCATTACTCACAAATTGAGAATTTTGCATTTACGTCCACTTTACACCCAGTACTTTCGTCAGCATTTCAAGTCAATTTAAAAGTAAAAGACTCCAGGAACAATTACCTTGCTGCTTTTCAGTTTATTACGCTTGCGTATGAAATGCTGTCATTTCTGCCACGCAGAACAGAAAAACTTAATTAAAAATGTATTTAAGAAAATAAGTCCAGCTTCAGATCTTGAAAAGTAGGAACAGAATGCCAACATACTAAAACTTATGAGAAGTGACTTGAAGCCCACTTTCAGCGCTTATTTTTGCCATCTCTCCAAAATTTACAGAGAGCAGTCAATCAACGAGGCCACTGAATAAAAGCCACAGCCTGTTCTTGTGTTCCTGCACTAGCACGTTAAAAACAAACACCACCACCACCACCCCCTCAAGGCCGTATCACATCCTTACAAACCTTTTCTGAACTTGGGCACATAGCGGTACGTCGGCCTGCCCAGATGGATGAAGAAGTTTGAGAGATTGCCACTAATAGCAATAGCAAAGACAAGTGTGGTACATATCCAAAAGGGCCCTGAAAAGGAAACACAGTTTCAATAGCGATTCCTCTGCCCTCGGATTTTTTTTAGGGAGAGCAAGTAGAATACAAACTCGAACCACTTAGCACACCTCATACCTACCATAGAGGTCGGGATTGCTGCGGACATACAGCCTTACAAAGTTCCTTCCTGGCACTGGGAACACTGAACCCTTGATTCTGTCCAGGACCTATGAAAACACAACAGTTTTGTCTGACAGGAAATGACAAAAGATCCCTCATGTATGGAAAAGACATGGCTCAAACGAGCTGTCCTTGAGAGTAGAGTACTAACCTGGTAAGTGTCCACATCGAAGAATGTCTGGTAGTACTCAAATGTCCAGAAAGGGGCACTTTTCTTCTGTCCTGCAAGCAGCTGTATGGTGGGAAAAGTAACGTGGAAAAATTACAGACGTGCAACTTCTAAATTACTGTTCCTTTTACACGATAGTTAAATCGCTCCTCTACACAGACAAAAAACAAAATTAACAGGGAAGTACCTACGAGCACTTTCTAGGAACGACTTAAAAGTTTCCTGCAACATTTGTTAGGGGTAGCTAGTGATCTCTCTGCAAGCAGAACAGTGGTCAGGCGTTATAAAGAGCGGCAAGATGCCACCTTGGCAACACACTGTTTACAACATGTCTTCATCTATGCCACAAGCTCCCTTCATCTGACTGACAGCTGCATCAGCAGCGCCTGCGGAGGAACCCTGTGCATTTCAGAGCCTCCTGCTTTCCCGGCAGAGGCACCAACCCCGTGGCAAAACCGACGGGAACGAACGCAGCGTTGCGAGAGCACAGAAGCAGGGTTTTAAAGCACCCAGCATTCATGGTGTCCTCCAGGAGTACCTCAGTGCTCCCAGCACCACCTGTGTGCGCACTGCTGAGGGAAGAGCATTACCTCTGTTTTATCCGAGTCGTCGGTCCCCAGCAGTTCATCGTCCTCCTCTCTGCCCAGCTCCTGCCGACGGCCGCGCTGATTCTCACGGGCTTCTGCCGGCTCATCGATGCTTATCGTGGTGGCACCGGGATCGGCCGCAAGCAAATTAGCTGCGTCGTCAAACTCTGCAAATAAGCGCGTTCCAAGAGACGTGACCACCGCGTTCCCGAAGGGGTATACGCTCTCCCCGCTCAAAGCAACGCGCTCCCCGAGAAAGAGTCAAAAACCCAAACCGACGCAGGCTGAAGGATCACTCCGCTAACGAACCGCTCGAGCTCCTCTCCCGCGGGGCAGGAACTCCGCTGCTCACCTCGGAACTTGAGGTCGTCCGCCGCCGCCATCCGCCCGGGCCGAGCCGCAGCTCCCGCACCCTCCCGGAAGCGCAACGCGGCCCCGCACCTCCGCTCCCCGCCGCCCAACCGCCGACGACGCGGCAGGAACTGACCAATCAGCAGCTCCGCTGCTCGCTCCTCCCGCCCGCCCGGGAGGCGCTTCTTCTTCTGCCCCCCCCCATCCCGCCCGCCCTCTTAAAGGGACAGCCAAACGCGTGGACGTTTCCCCCCCCTCCCCTCCCCCCCCGCTACCTTTGCCCCCGCTGTCGTGCTTCGCAGCAGCCAGACCTCCCTCAGGCACGATGTTCAGCATCAGCGTGCTGCTCCGCAAACTCCTGATTCTTTTGGATGTCACTCTGTGCACTGCCGTTGGTAAAACGATGATGATGCTGTTCCCCGACGCCACAAAAAGATACATCCTAAAGCTGGGCGAAAAGAGCAGGATGAATCGGAACCCAAAGTTCAGCTACGAAAACTGGGGTCCGACCTTTTTCAGCTTCCAGTATTTGCTCTTTGTGCTGAAAGTGAAGTGGAAGAGGCTGGAAGACGAAGCCTACGAGGGACGCCCTGCTCCCAACACACCGGTGGTGGCCCTAAATGGGGACACTCAGCACATCTTCAGTTTCATGCGAGGTCAGTACACCATCCTTGTACCAGCCTGGGGTTGTTATAAGAGGACAAGAGGCTGACGAGGGGTTAGGGACGAGCAGTGAATGTACTGTACTTCTGCCTGTTCTCCTCGTCTCCCGGGCCACGCGCTCTCAGCTCTCTGCCTCTTGATGTCCTGAAGTAACCAGCTCATTGTCCTGGACACAATATCCCTGCGTCCCACAAGCTCATAGACATCTTGCAAAAGCTTGTCCCTACCTAGAAATACTGAAAGCCGTGATAATCGTTTCTTTTAGGAAGATAAGACCCAGAATCAGAACCATATGCAGTGAGTCGTGAACGTTGGCTGTCATGGCACGTACGGGAAGTCCCAGAAGCCAGGCTAAAGCCTCGAAAGCACACGGTGTTTTTTGCAGAATTAAAGGAGCTAGAAATTAAGCAGAAGAAAAAGAAGTTGCTCTCTGTACTTTGTCCTCTGCCTCCCACCGAAATCGCTGTAGAACACAGAATTAATCATTAAGCTGCTGTCTCTGTCTCCGTGGGAGGGATTAAATCCTTCTCCAACTTTGCTTTTCTAATTTCTATGTGTATATGTAGACAGAGATATAAAACTGGGCTGCAACACAGAAACAGTGGTACACACACAGTATCCAGAGGAAAGCACCCTGTTTTTTTAGCTTCTTTATGATGCAAATCTATGCTAGCAGCAGCTTGTGAAGCTTAACCCAGCCAGAAGGAACATCTTGAACGCACCTGAGATAATCTAGCATGACCACGGACTAAAAATCCTACACGTTTTCTTAAATCGAAGCCTTGCAATCAATTGAACAGATGCTAACACATGCAGGTACTCATGTGCTAATTTGTAAACAAGTGCATAGATACTTTTCCCCTGTAGCATTAGTTTAATAAATATGTTTAATAAGTTATGTGATAGGTGACTCAGTCACACAGGAAGCACTGACAGAGGCTCAGTTCAGTGTGTTAATTTAGTTCTGTCCTTCCTCCCTCCATCGCTGTAACCACAAACTGTCCTGTGTTTTTCTTCCAGATAACCGACCTTTAGTCCTCAACTTTGGAAGCTGCACCTGACCTTCATTTATGTTAAAATTTGATGAGTTCAACAAACTTATCAAAGATTTCAGCTCTATAGCAGATTTCCTTATCATCTACATCGAAGAAGCTCATGCAGTAGGTACAGTACAAACATCACGTGAGCACCTACCAAAACTTTCAATGTATACTGTTCCCTTTAGGAGGAAAAGTACTTTAGCAGAGGAGGGAACTGCAAACAATCAAGAATCAAAGACAGTAACACCAAATCTAGGCACCGGTTTTTGCCCTTGATTCTCCAAAGACTTTACTCACACGTCTGACTCGAGGCCCATCTCTGTGAAGCAAAGCGCAGTTAAAGCTTTGCAAAACTTCCTCCTGCTCTTAGTACAGCTCCTCTTGGAAAAAAAATAAAATGAATGGAGCACACACATATTTATCTGCACTGAGCTAAGACACTGGCAGAGATTTTTAGCCCGTGGTTAAGGTGGTTTTCTGAAACGTAACGTTCATAATTGCGGTAGTTGAGAAGCAGACACCCTGTCATCAAAATGGTTTTCCTTTCCTAGGAACTTGTATGGAAACTTGTATTTGAATATTCCTGAAGAAGGATGTGCCCTCTGCCCAAAGTATTTATCGCAGATCGGAGATTGGTTTTTATAGGCTGAAAGAGTAGAGTCAAGCAGAATGAGTGGCACTATTGCTCAAACTGCTAAATGAGCAGGAAGCACTTCATATCACAACTTCCTTCAAAAAAACCTTCTCTGCAGCACTAATTCTGGCAGACTTTATCCAGATGGGATATAGCTCCCATACCTGGCATCCTAGGCTTACATGGCAAAATTTCAGCTAGAATACACCTTGTATTTCTGAACCCAGGGCAAAAGGAAAACACTGTTTGTTCAAAGCAAAGGAAAAAAAAAATTAGGATGATTTATTTTCAAAGCAATACCATTCTCACACTCCGAGAAGGACCTCTCATTTCATGGCAAATTTTGTTGTCAGGAGTAAATTGCAATATATGACACAGTTCGTCTCTACCCTAACACCTACGCTTTGTTGCCCTTCTCATTTGTTTTAGATGGATGGGCCTTTAAAAACAATGTTGTTATTAGAAATCACAGAAGCCTTGAAGATCGAAAATGTGCAGCACAATTTCTGCAGCAAAAGAATCCCCTATGCCCAGTGGTTTTAGATACAATGGAAAACCTGAGCAGTTCAAAATACGCGGCGCTGCCGGAAAGACTGTATGTACTTCAAGCAGGGAACGTTATCTACAAGGTAAAAACCATCACAAATAACAAACACAGCTCATTGAGATCCTCAGCTTTTAAAATCAGGACACCTTACATTTTATTCATCAGTCAGTATTCCACTCTGTTTCAGAGCTACTCATTTCACAGCTCATCGCAACCACGGGGAAAAAAAAAAAGGGCCTGCAGCAAAACCAGTCCGGGCCTTTACAATGTACATATTTGATGTACACCTCAGTCCTGCTCAAATATTTATCCTGTGGCTTATTAGAAAACCTAGCTACGTCTAAGCTGTGAGATGCAGGCACACTGCCCAGCTCCAGGAGCCAGGCACGGGCCCTGTCCCAGTTATACAGCAGGGAGTGACTCGAGCACACACCATCTCCTGCACGACGGCTGCCAAGCAAAGGAAGCCCAAGCACACCCACCCCCCACTCTGATTTAACCCCTCTGTGCACTAAAGACTTCTGCTCTGCACATCTGAGCTTCACTGTATAATTTTATTGTCTTTGCAGGGAGGAGTGGGGCCTTGGAATTATCACCCCCAGGAAATACGCGCCGTCCTGGAAAAACTGAAATAGAAAAAGGACTTCAGAGTAAAGACTACCTGATATGAAAGCTCAGTGGTTAAGTTTTCATAGACTTAAGAGTTAAAAAAAAAAAAAAAATTCAAAATCCTTGAAACAACCTGAAAGGGAATAATGTATGTGCATCTGAAGAGCATCCGTAACGTGCTTCATCGTTCACGTGTCTGGACATCCTCAGGGCTATCACAGCCAGCTCAGCTATTGCACTGCAGCAGCTCCCTTGCTGTGCTGCACCACACGCAGTAAGGAACAGCAGCTGAGTGCACTGAGCTGTTACGACTGGACACCAACACCTGCATTCTTAAAGAACACGGTGCAGGATAAACCTCGGGGACGGGGACGTTTGTGAGAGCAAAACAACTGATTTCACATTATTAAGTTTCTCTTGCATCCATGCCATTTTCCTAAACGTTCAATGTCACACGTTTCAGAAGGCTTCTGAATAAGACAATCTCTCCTGACATTTGTTTCTGTAATATTTGTGATGACAGTCACAGCATAAAGCACAGATGGCTGTGACCCGATTTTAGAAAATATTTTTAGAAACAAAGGAGTGATTTGCAGTTATTGAAACAAAAAATAAACAAACCCATCAGAGCAGCATGGCTCTGGCTTGTTTAGTAGCTTACAGTCATCCTATTAAACTGTTTATTTTGAGGTGATGAGAAAGTTTCCAACTGAAGAACTTCTGAAGAGCTCCTTTGACAGTAAGCAGCAATGTCTCTCATTTAAGTACTTCGCACCTTTTCTACTCAGCTCAGAGTGCAAGGGCAACACCTCACAGGAGAGTGAGGTATTAGCCTGAGCTAAACAGATTTAAATGGTTATGTTCGAGTGTTTTTGATAATGCTCTAGGTTATAAAATCTGTTCTTACAATTAATGAGAGCGCTGTGTTCCGTACTTACACCGGTGGCGAACACATACTACATCCGTATCTCCAAAAATACTTTAATACAAGGCTGTAATAATAAATATTTCCCGTGATAGAGGTATCAAAATACAATACCAAGAAGATGAGGTGCAGATTTAAGCCGGACTTAAGTGTCTTCTGCTGTGCCCTCTGCGATCACCCTGTGCACCGACACAAAATGATCAAAGGCAGATTTGATGATGAATCGCAGGTGAGTGGCTTGGAAAGCAGGGAGCTGTGAAGAGACAAAAAACATTATCACATTCTCTGTGCCTTGTTTGGAACAACGGTGCAGATATCTGTTTCTGTTTTCAAATGACACGCAAGTTAAGCTCCTTCAGTACACGCAGACGGCTTCAGAGCTTCTGCAGATGATAGCAATGCCAAACAGTTGTCCCTCCCCACCCCTGAAATACTGCAGCCCTCAGGACTCAATACTGCTGAGGGAGGGCTCGCTGCCACACTTCTGGAGCAATTTAGACATCCTATCTCATGAAGCACTTATCCCGTGTATACTCACTGGAAATTCTTCCATTTGAAGCTGTCCTTCTGTGTGTTGCAAATCTAGAAAACACAGTTTTTCAGCAAATGATGCACAGAACAGCATCAATCCCACCGAGCTGTCCCTGCTCCAGGCTCAGGGCCTTACCTTTTTCAATGCACTCTTCGAAATCCACCGGGTCTTTAGACACACTTCTTTCAATCCTTAAGGTCCGCACTAAAATACACACGCATTTAAAGTACCAACATAAACCCTGGGGTTTACTGATTGTTACGTTTATAGCATCACATTTCATCGACAGAGCATCTTGTAATTAATTTCTGCTCTAATGGGGGGGCACAGGACTGTGAGACAACCACCACGCTCATGTTTCAGGGTGGACAACCAAGGGCAAGACAAGCAGCCAAGTGCTTTGTCCCCATGCTCTGACCTCAGATCGGTCCTTTTGGTCTTTACTTTGAAACGAGAGTTGACACACAGAATTATAAAAAGCAATACTGAGAATGAATCATTAAAGCAGTAAGTACTGCAGTTCTGTCTATATAAAATGGCATCAGATGTCACTGTGCTAGAGGAGATAACCGTAAGGCAAACATGAGGTGCTGTAAGAATGCAATGCAGAGGTGGGGCTGATTTTCCATCTTCTCTGATGCACCTGCAGAAGTAAAATAGATGTGGAGGACAATCGTTTTGTTAAGCTGCAGCTTTATTATTCAGGGCATGGTTCAAGGATGGGTATCGGGAGATGTTTCTTCTCAGGAAGAGAGTGATGCACCGGTACAGGCTGCGAGGGAAGCGGAGGGGTCACCGTCCCTGGAGGTGCTCCAGAGCTGTGGGGATGTGGCAATGATGGACGTGGGCACTGGGCACAGGGGTGGGAGGTGGAGACCTGATTCCTTCCTGGCCTTAATGATTCTGTGATCTATTTATGTGCTAAAAGCGACTCCTCAAAAAGAAGACGGTGCTGTGAGGGCAGCAGACACCCGCACCCTAACCAGCGTGAGCCCTTACCCAGGTAGCACTGGATCGCCACTCTGCTGACGGTCACCCGCTCGGGAAAGCCGATGATGAACTCCTGCGGGAACATCCCCGTCGTCGTCCAGAACGTGTCAGAGCGCCTGCGGGGAAAACAGCACCGAACCGCCCCGTGTGGCTCTTTATAGGACCACCTCCCAAGGAAACACCCCCCAACCCCCGCCTCGAGGCACAAAACAAGAGAAGCACAGCGTGAGCGACCCCGTGGGCGGTGCGGGGTGCCCTCACCCGTCCGCCACGTTCCCGGCCGGGTGCTCCGGGTCGCTGGAGGTGGCCACGAGCAGGGCGGCCCCGGCCGCGCTCAGGCAGCGCTCGGCGCTCCTCATCCTCGGCCGCCGGCGGGGAAGGCCCGGCGCTGCGGCCCCGCCTCCCGCGCTCCGCCCCGGACCTCCGCCCGCCGTTCCCCGGCAGGCAGGCGGGCCCACGCCTGGCTTCCTTTCTGCGGAGGGGAATGTCTCACTGGCTGCTGTCGGACAGCCGCGCGGATGCCGGGCCGATCTACGTGCGCGAGCGCGGGCGGCTGCGTGTGGTGAGGCGGGCTGAGGGCGGCGCGCAGCGCGCGGCGCGGCCCCTCCGCCTCTTCCACGACGGCTTTTCCGTGGAGCTGCGCCTGAACCGGGAGGACGACGGGGCGAGGCGGCAGAGGACCGACCACTTCATCTTCACGTACACCGAGGAGGGCAACCTGCGCTACACGGCCAAGTCGCTTTTCGGCCTGGCGCTGGGCTACGTCTGTGACAACGTCGAGCGCGTCGATTCGCTGCTCGGATTCCCGGAGCAGATGGCGGAAAAGCTGTTCTCAGCCGCGGAGGCGAGGCAGAAGTTCGCGGAGCCCTTCACGGGGCTGAGGGCTCTGCAGAAGTTTACCGAAGCGTACGGCGGTTTGGTGCTGTGCTCGCTGTGTTTGCGGGCCAGGTAAGGGCGCTCGGCGGCCCGTCACAGCGTCTCGTTGTCAGCGTGCCTCAGCTCCTCTCGCTTTCTGTCCACCACAGCTGTATTGATCCCCGCTGCGCCTAATTTTAACCATCCTCGCCTCAACGCCGCTCCTTTCCTTCATCCAGGTGCCGCCTTAGCTGTTTTCATGGCGTGTTTTCGTAGCTGCTGTTTTATAAGCACTGTGCACTTGGGTGACTGTGAAGTCAACGCGCGCCTCGCAGACCCACCTGGGTTTGTTCGCCGTGACTTTCCCCCCCGGCTTCGTTTTCTGCCTCCTCTCGTTTTCAGGACTCAGCAGAAGTCGCGGTTTTGTAGGTGAGGTGCAGCCTTTGAAGTCAGGCAGGTTCGACCGTAGTGGTGATTGGGGTTCCTGTGCCCTTTTCTGAGCGTACGATGTTCTGACCTTGCCGACCGACGTCCACTGTTTCTTGCCAGAGTGCCTCAACAAGCGTGAAACTGGACGTGCCTTGAAAGCTTTGCTCCTGCCGAAGTCTTGGGCAGTGGTATAACGGGTCTGCCTTGCATCTGTACACTTGGAAAAGGGGTGGGTTTATTCAGTCGAAAATCAAAGGACAGGCACGTCCGTGTGAAGCGCCAAGGGTGCTTGGAGCACAGCAGGAATGTTTGAGCAGAAGTCAATTACCTTGCTTTATCCCTTTAACGTAGTCCCTCTTTATTTTTAGTACAGGTACGTTTTATGAGCTTCATTCAGAAATGGAATCACCTCTGGCGTATTTTACCACTACAGAAAGCTCAGCGAGATAGCAAATATCTTTGAAATCCAGGAAGTAAGACACTGAGACAATTTGTATGAGTCTTATTTCTAAGAGCCCACTCTTAATAAGCCCCTGAGCTTGTATTACCTATCAAGAACTTCTTGCATTCCAATGGCACGTTACTGCCTTCCACCTAGCTGAGCTGCATGGCAAAGGGATCGGGTGCAGTGCTTCGGTGTGGGCACCAGCACAAAGAAAATGCTCTTATTTGCGAGGGCATAAAGGTGTTCATTCGGGGATCAAAGTAGTAAGCACCCCTAATTTCACTACCGAAAATGTTATCCTCAGGGATTGATTGCCTTGCCACGGGGCTGTGAGGTTACTTTCAGAGAAGATGAGTAAACGGAGCCCTTGATAAAGGTGCCTGCAAGTTGAAGTCTGAATCCTAAGTCTGGTGCTTTGCATCAAAGCAGAAGTGTGGTATTAGCTGAAGAAGGCTGGGAGCTCAGGTGCACTGTAGGCAGAAGGCAGTGTTCAAAAGGTAGTTACAACAGCTGGCTTGTTTCTGTCAACTTCTGCACAGGTGTGTGAGAAATAATCTCATTATGCTTACAGCACTTGGGAACAAAGGACCCTCGGTATGCTCCTCACAGTGATAGGTTTTTTTGTGCCTTCCAGATATCTGGTTATCTCTGAAAAGCTAGAAGAAATCAAGTCTTTCCGGGAGCTGACGTCTTTGGATCTTTCCTGTTGTAAGCTTGGAGATGAACATGAACTTTTGGAACACCTCACTAAAGAGGCTCTGTCGAGGTACTAATTGCTTGACACGTATCTAGAGATGGCATTTGCTTCTGCTATTGCTAAACGGTTCCAAGAAGCAGGCTGTGACGTTAAAGGAAACTTTCACTGGCAGCAGCGTTTAAGCCTGAAGATTTGGGATGCTGATAAAAACCTGTACTTGAGCTAAACAAAGTACAGATTTGCTGTACAGAAAGCGCACGATCCAAAGGACACACTCAATCTCAAAGGTCCTACCAGCGTGGAAGATAACTTACAGCTCGTGTTTAAATCAACTTCTTGTCATTTCTATTTGTCAGCTGAAAAGAAATACACCTTAAGCATTGGGAACAGCTTCATACGTTTATTTCCTTCTGTAAGGGAGAACTTATCAGCCAGATTTTTAACCAGATGGAGCAAGCACGAGGCTGAATATTTAATTAATTGACAGTTTAGAATGGAAATTTTGCAGTACTGTTCAAAGTAAAGATTAGAAAGTAGAAGATGTGGGAAATCAGAAGGCAGAAAACCTACTGATTAAGGATGTTACGTTCGTGTAAAAACACGGGTGCATTCTGAGACAATATTTGGTCATGAAATGCTCTGAAGAATGTTCTGATGTTATGGTTTTCCCTGTAACTGTCTAAATCACGTGACTATAAACTATACTTGTATTCTTCCTCTCAGTGTAAAACAGCTTCTCCTGAAGGACAACGCTCTGTCAGACGCAGGCCTTCGCAGAATGACGGCACCGGTACGAGTACTGAAAAAGGGACTTCAGAATCTCCTGGTGTTAGACTTGTCCTGTAAGTGCTTTGGGGCATAATAACAGTAGCAAAATGTGTCCTGTCCAGTGAAGAATTCCTGTCTAATATTGACACATAACTGAGCAGTTCCCGCAGGCCGAGTTCCCAGCCCCTGGTTTCAACACCAGCGTTCCACGGGGCAGAGGTCACAGCTCCAGGTCTCAGCCACCTGCCACTTAACATAAATACCTTTAATCATTTAAAAGTAAAACTTGTATTTTGATTGGCTTGGCTCAGGTTCCAAACATTAAGCATACGACAAGAAAAAGGCAGAAAATATTCAGGTATTAGCTTATGGAACAAATAGTTTCTTCATGTTCTGACCATAACTCTCCACATTTTGCAACTTCGTACAGGTAACCCTAAAATCACAGACGTGGGAATTGGATACCTTCTTTGTCTCAAGACGTTGAACTGTTTGGACATTTCTGGGACAGGCCTCAAGGTAAGAGAGCTTCTGAGTTAACTGGACAAGTGCAAGCAAGTGCTCCGCCCCTCTGACTGCTTTATTTCCTTATTCACCAGGATGTTAACGCCGTTGTTAAGCGGATCCAAACGCAGATAGGCTTAGTTCAATCCAAAGTGCCTCTGAAAGAATTTGATCACAGTAACTGCAAAACAGAGGGATGGGCAGAGCAGGTATGGAGCTTTAAGTCTATCTTGCACTCTAGAAAATTTCCTAATTTAACACCTGTGGGGTATTAAATTAAGGAACAGGATGTAATAAGGGATAGAGTTGTTCTTGCTGATATTTCTGTAGACATTACGACGCCTTCAAATCTTATTTCAGACAGTTCTGCAGTGGGAGCAGGCAGTTATGGAGGCCTACAAGCCACGAGAAGACATGAGGTCCAGAACTGCAGCTCAGCGCTTCTGTACGTAACTGCCATGGAGACCACATCATTTAATTGTTGTCTGTGAGCAGCCTGTGCTCCAACATTGCCAAACAATCTGCAACACAAGTGTGTACTATGTGTATTTTACAGCATTATCTTAATTTTCCCCGAATCTAAACTTTTATTCCCCCCCCCCCTTCTGCAGATGGCAAGACACACAGAATAGAGGAAGTGGTCACATGCAAGTTGGTGGAAGTAGAAACAAAAGTGTCTGGAAGCTTACAGTTTTATAAGGAAAACGTTCAAAATTGCCGTTTACCTTTGAAAAAGGAGGATGCAGGCAGCCGTGAACTGAAGAACAGCAAAAAGAGAGCTCTGCCAGAACAAGAGAGAGAAAGGACTTCTAAACAGAAGCATCTGTGCCTCACTGCAGAGGACTGGGATTTGTTGAATACCTACTGAGTCAGAAAGAAGCGGGCCTTTTGTTTGTTGTTCTCTTGCTGATGACAGAGTTTAGATGCACTGAAAGGCAGCGACAAAGGAGAGCAGTGTTGTTATCTGGTTGCTGTGATATGCTTGTGGGTTAACCTATGCTTGGAGGGTCAGAGAAGAGAATGGTGATTCTACTGTATATTTTCAATACATCAAATAAAGTTTTTAGTGTTACCTTTAATTCTTCTGACACAGATGTTCACAAGAACACTGGTCCTGTTCTTCTCCCCTGTTGTCACCTTAGGGACTGATCAGAGCAACCTAGCTGAAATGAAGGTGCACTGTGTGCGTTAAGTTGCGGTGGGCCTTTAATAGGGCTGGTGGTACAGAAGGCTCAGCCTGTAAGAGTGAGGCTGTCCTTGACAGCTCTGACAAAGGGAGGAAGCAAACAGGATAAGCACAAGCCCCAGGGGAGGGAGCAAAGCAGAGAGACAGTAACCCCTCGGTTACGTAGTTACTGCTGAACTCCAAACAGAAGTCCCCATCTCCTTTTAATCCAAGAAATGACTGTTGCAGTGGGTTATGGTAGCAGTCAAACTCCACAGTTGTAACACACTTTGTCTTTTTCCCAGAAACTCAAAACTATTTATAGCACCCACTGAAGACATCGGCCCTCCTCTGAGGCAAGTAATGGCACGAACAGTGACTTAGCAAAACAGCTTGTTGACAGGCTGCGATGCTCAGGCCCAGCGCTCCTCCTGCAGCTGCACTTGGGGTCATCAGTCAGCACAGACTGCTCTAAGGCACTGAT
The DNA here is from genome assembly GCA_036925125.1 of Oreortyx pictus. Taxonomy (NCBI): domain Eukaryota; kingdom Metazoa; phylum Chordata; class Aves; order Galliformes; family Odontophoridae; genus Oreortyx; species Oreortyx pictus. The sequence goes on along the minus strand of JAUPFR010000010.1, from coordinate 4,632,615 downwards.
CCATCACTGAGGAGGGGAGCTGCTGCACCGACAGGCACACACAGACTGGGGAGTCCAGCAGCTGCCACGTGGGCCAGCCTGACCAGAGTCCTCCCAGCCACAGCTACTACAAGAAGCCAGGATTTACCAACCCCAAATCAGCTTCGCTGCAGTGCCAGATGCCAGTGATTTTCCTAGCAAAAAAATGTGCATCTCAGTCTCATGTTCTGACAGAGTGGTAGCCTGAACGTGAGAAGTGTTACCCTATACTCTCTGAGCTGCTGCAGTAGTGTTGTACAAACAGAAAAAAAGCAAGCCACCCATCCTACCTGGCATGGGAAAGGACAAGCTGTCAAACAGCTCTAAGCATCTCCATAGTACCTGTTGGGTTGTGCTGAGTTTTGCTGCTTCATTGCAGGTAAAGCATGAGTCAGAACACAGTGCAGCTATTTTTAAAGGATCGTTCAGACCTATGGCTGTATCCCAGCTACAGAGCAGAACAAACATTTACCACTTATACAAGTCATGGAGAGATGCCGAGTTACAGATCACAAGACAGAGAAAAAAAGAAAAAAAACCGAACAAACTGGGATTTATTTTTGAAGATCTATGACCTGACACGGCTGCAGGAAGAACAGTACCCAGTGGGTTTTTTGGGCCTGGAACAATCTGGGATTGATGTTTTAGACACAGATGAGGTTTTCGAAGGAATGGAGAAAGACCACAACTTTCTTACATGTCAATGGCACGTCTGTACCTCCATCTCACGGGTGCTGTGAAGGCAGCTGGCTGGGCCTGCAGCAAACTGAGCAGATCCCATGTCATCCCATGGCCTGGCAGCAGCTCTTGGCTTTCCTCTGCTCCTCCGAGGTGGACTTAGTTCCCCCCTTTTTCACTTGCTAACTGCACTACAGCACATCCCAGTCCAACAGCTGCTCACGAAGCACCAAGCTGCCACTCTACACCCTCACAGCCCTGAGAGATGCACGTGCCCAGAAGAACCCAGGGAGGTGTCCCACAGCTGGTGCTTGGCCTGCAGCACCAGGACGCCAGCAGTGCAGCACCCACCCCTGCTGCAGGCCTGCTGCAGCTCCTCACCTGGGCCTGCTTGTGCCAGAGCTTCCAGGGTGGTGGCACAGCAGGAAGTGACAGTGCAGGAAGCACCTCGCCATGTCTAATGCTTCTCGTTGCCCAGACCTCACGGCCTGCAGAGGTACTCGTCGGACCAGCTCACACAGTGCTGTACCCTGTCCTGGCACAGAGCCCTGGGCACGCAGGAGCAGTACTCGTAATGCACGGGGCTGCAGGTCCACCACGCTGGGCCACAGGGAGGGCAGGCAGCCACTGCAGGGACAAGAAACCAGGAACAAAAATGCTGCTGCACTTACAGGCACTTCCTTGGTCCCCCTTTGTCCCTCTTGGTCTTCGGGACAACCCTATCTCCTGACCAAAGACCAGTTTTGAATCATCTGTAGGCAGCAGCAGCCTCCATCAAGACGAAACTGCTTGGCGCTCAGCAAATCAGACATGGAATGATTTAGGGGGCTGGGAGCAAAGAATCATAGAATAATTAAGATTGGAAAAAGACCTTGAAGATCATCAAGTCACGTCAACCTGACATACCAAGTCCCACTGCTACACCACATGCCTCAGGCATCACATCTATAAAATCATAGTGCCGTTTAGGTTGGAAAAACCTTTCAAAGGACAGAGTCTCTTCCCCTCTCAACTCCCTCCAGCCTTCGGCAACAGATATGGAGGAGCCCACGTTTCCTCTCAGGTATTTTGTGTTTCAGTGGACACCAGCCTCCAGACTCCAGCAGCACGAATGAGCACCAACCCCATAAAGCCTCTTCCACCTACCAGCAGTTCTCTCGCTAACTGCAGCCCAAAGGCAGACTTACAGCTCCCCATCTCATCAGAGCAGTCTCCGCAGTCGTTCATCCCATTACACCTCTGGTCAGCATAGACCCAGTACTCAGGGTTACTGCAGTGGAAAACCAGGTATGCTGGGAGGCTGCGAGGCAGGTCACCTGCAAGGGGCAGAGGCCACACTGAGCTCCTGCAGGTAAAGATGCACCTGCTGGAACAGGGACAGGCAGCACCAAAGTGTTTCATGGATGGCCCTTTAGTTGAGATGTGTCTTGGGAGCTCGGTAGGAAGAGCAGTGTGGGAGGATCGTAACAAAACAGCTCACCGCAGAGTTTCTCCTGCTCATCCTCTCCATTTCTGCAGTTGGCAGTTCTGTCACAGACCTGGCTGGCCTGGATGCAGGTCACCCTGTCATCGCACAAGAAGCCTGTCCAGTTATGGGAAGCGACACAGAAGCGGTTCACTGAAAGGAAAGCAAGAAACACTATCCTGACATAGCTCACAGATGGTGTGGGAAACGTCCCCCACAGCACCAGTCCTCCCTCACTGCAGTAATAACGACCCTTGGGGACCAACCCAGTGCACGTGGCTGCAGTCCCAACGCGATTGCCAGGCCCACGATGGCCACTACAGCAGCCAGGAAGAGCAGCACGATGCAGGCCTGTCTCGGTGGGCAGCACAGGTGGGCACAGCGCGGCCGGCAGCAGCCTGTTGGGAGGCAAGGGTGGGGGTAACGAGCTCTGATCAAAAAGACAGGATTTCTTAGCTGTGCCTCACCTATTTAATTGCTACATGTTGTACGAACATACAACACACTGCTCAACTGCAAGGGGATTCAAGGAAACAGTGACTATCCCCTACGTCAAGCACGAGCAGGAATCAAAGCCAGAACACTGCAAAGTTCAGTGATGAACTGCAGCCTGTCTGTGTCCACAGGACAATACCTTGACAAGGAGGCAGAACAGCTGCAAACAGACAAGAGCACAAAGTAGCAGCAGTGAGGAAATGCTGTCACAAGCCAATCTTTGGCCCTTTATTGACTCCTTTCGAAAGTGGACAAAATCTGCAGAAGCTTAGCTATTAAAATGTGTAGAAAACCTATAGGAATTTCCTGAGTCTCTTTTGTACAAGGAAAGAACACATATCATGGTGCTACACCAGAAGTCTGCCACTCCCAGGCCAGCAAAAAGCATCATAAGTCTATTAATGTTATAGTATGGATGTTTCACTACAGAGGGGTGGAAAAAAAAAATACATCCGTATCAACAGATCATTAATACCTCCTGAATGTTACATTACTGAGATAGGCTCCACTGATTTAGAATTCAATAATAAAAATGTTAAGCTTGGCATTTTATTTGTTACCTTGTTCTTCAGAGAAGGACTTGGCCGAATCAAAAGCAGCTACATCACCGTTCCTCTAGAAGTGAAAGAATAAAACACCGTTTCCAGAAGTAGTACACAGCACGTAGTGTTTGCTTCTCTGGTTCTTGGTCTCACCCAGGGACGACTACGTGGATAAATACTGATATACATATGTGACATACAAACAAAGCTGCCTCAGTGGAAACACAGCCCGCATTTGGTTCACACAACAATCAGATTGCCTTTCGGCTCTCAGTTCCCCATTTGCACAACAAACACTGCGGCAAATCCAGCACTTGATAGCAATAACGTTGTGCTGATAGGGGAAAACTCAGAGGCCACCGATAGAGAGGTCACACAAACAATGTTATCAAGAACACACACACCTTAGGAAAGTCGCACCAGATTTTCATGAGGAGGACCGTACCTGGGGGTGAGTTCTGTTCATTCCTCCAGGAGCTACAGCTTTCAGAGCACTCAGAGGACCACAGGAAGCTTTCTGCACCCTAAAACGCAGCCATGTCACCAACATATACCGTCTCTGACGTAAGCAACGTTACCAGGATACAAAAAGCAACAGAGGGAGGGAAGCAAGGAGTCTGGGCACCACCATCATGTGGTGGGCAGGCATGCTGAGCCCCTGCTCTGGTTGGAAGCAGGGTTTTGTTTGCTTCTCCCTCCTCCTAGCTCCACCTTGGCTTCATGACAGGGTATGAGGCAAACGGAAGCTTTCCGTGTTGACAACCCCATTGCTGCTCCTGATGTGTGGAAGATGAATGCTCACCCCCAGCTGACGCAGCCTGCATTCACCTTGGTGCCAGCCAGGTACTGAGGAAACAGGGTCAGATCACCCTCATACCCTTTCTCAAACTCCTTCCCAAGCCAGGGCTAACCCGCTGGCACAGAAGCAGCATAACCCCAGGATCCTGCGAGGGCTGGACAGGATGCAACCATCCAGAACAGCTTTTTGCTTGTGCAGTAACCACTGGCACAGTAAATCCTCCATCATCCTCTCCTTTACTTCCGTACATGGATTTTCAGGCCCGCGTCCTTAGCTCTGCCTGTAGCTTGCCTGAAATAGACTGCACCACTCATAACTGGCTGCAGGCTTCAGCACAGTGCTTTGCACACTCGGGGACAAAATGCCACATCCCACTTGATCACAGAAGAGTTCACTCCTGCACCTGGAGACTCGAGCACTCTGAACTGATGCCACCTCACAGGTGACCCCCACCCCCAGCCCAAGCACTCACTGAACAAGTTTACCAGGGCCTGGGAGAAACTGGCAGTCGTATGACCTAAAAGTTGGCACCCAGACAGCCTCACTGAACTGATTCAAAGCACCAAATAACGCCCGATACAGAATAACAGTTGTTGCTACTTCCCTCTCCGTCCCCAAGCACACAAATTACTCCTGACTGAGTTATGAGGTGCTTCCTGACTACACCTGCCAACCCCACACACACCTGCTCAGAGAGCTTCCGAAATCAAACACAGGAGCTCCTCCTTCAGCCTGGCAACGCTCACTTGTCCCAGGCAGGAGTCTCTCACAGGAACATATCACTGTTAAACTCCACGCCAGGAAGCTCTCCTGTTCAGGGGGGAGCTTGAGTGAGTGCACCAAGCCTGCAACTCTAGGCACCTACACCATGGAAGAGTAACAGATTAAAGGTTAAAAATGCTATCAAATTCCAGACCTGCTTCTCTCTAAGGAAGAAGTTCAAATGCCTAATCAGACTTGTTATAGAACGAATATTTTAAGCCTTCAAATAGCTTTTTAGGTGATAATGAGCTTGGTTAGGGTCCCATGTCACAACCAGATCAAGAAGGTTTTCTATGCACATCCATAATGAAAATGTTTAAGACCTGAAGTAGAACAGCTTTTAGAGGGAAACGTCTGTGAGAGCTGACATCTGCCACCATCTATTTCCTACATCAAGGTTATCAAGCTGTAACCAAGCAGGTAGCTGGGCTTCAGAGCAGCTACATCAGACCGTGAGTTCAAATAAATAAGAACTGAACGAGAACGAGGTAACGAACAAGCAAGACTTCCTGAAGCTCAAGATCTTTGCCAAAGATCAGGGAGGTTGAAAAGGGAACAAAGATGAACATAATGTGTACGAAGCAAGACTGCTGCTGATTCTACCACCTAGACCACAAAACCCAACCCCTCCCCAAAACGTGCCATAGCTGACTCTGCCAGTGATGAACTGCACTGAGGAGATGCCTTGCTCATGTCAAGATGATTCAACAGTGATGCAGTGAAGCAAGTTCAATTGAAGACGCGCCTAAAGAGAACATAAAATGCTTTCCTCCTACAGTTTCAATCACTTGAGGCCCTTCATTTAAGTGGTGGTCTTGGGCAGAGATCAAACCCAAACTGCAGCCTTTGAAAGTGAAGATGTTAGGAAGTTAAACGTTAAGAAAAAAATAGGACAGGCTATTTTGCAAAGTCAAATGCTAAAACAGCTTAACTACTCCATTTACATTAGAATTCAGTTCAGATTAGAATTAGTTCAATTACTGAGACCTAGGTAGTATCCAGTTTTCCTCAAGGAATATGCTTTCACAGGAGCTTATAAGTACTCTCAACAATTTCTCCAGACCCTGGTGCACTTGGCAAGCAGCAGTGCCAAGTGATCCACTGCTACAGGCAGTTTCCTGCGACCTAACAGCACATTACTGAGCCACACACGTCACTGTACACACTACTTAGCTCAAATGCCATTACACAGCCAACAAGTGACAAAACACGTACAGCTTTTATTTGATCCATCTGTTGAGTGCTCTCCCTTTGTTGTAGACCTGTAGGCAGATACAAGGCCAAATAAAAGCAGAAGTTGTTGAACTCAAACCTAGGAATGGAAGCAATAAAATGAGACATTTTGGAACAGAAAGTTTCACATTCATGAGAAGGAATCATTAGCGTAACAGAGGTGGCGGTGTACACACCTAAGACAGGCAAACAGCCACGGATTGTGAAGCCATAACACTCCCCCTGCAACTACACGCAACAGTAAGTTAAAATATTATAAACGGACTGCAACACATCTGTATGTCACTTACTCAGCTCCAAGGACCTGGGATTGCTGACGTCTCGTCTTGAAAGGCAGTCCAGAACAACGTAGTGCCAAGAACACGGGCAGCAACCACTGAGAGCCCACGTTTACACATTTTTAAACAGCCACTTGCACTAACCACGTCTTGATACCACCGGCTGCAGAACGCTGTCATTCTGTGCTGACACATGGCTGCACACGAGCAGAAACACACGTCTCAGCCAAATTACTGCAGCAGAAGGATTTCCCATCGCTCTGACACAAGTGAACAGCATTCTGAGCACACAAATGGATTTCAGAACAGGAGGGTTTGGGGCCTTCCAATAATGCCACCAACACACAAAGACAGACAGGTGTCCGTGGCTGCTGACAGGCAGTTTTCTGGGCTACAGTGTTGCTGACTGAGGGATTTAACATCCGGAGGTACCATTGAATTAAGACTTCAAATTTCAAATACCGTACATCGACATAAGCCTGTTAAAAACAAGCCTCTGTGCGCTCTCACGATTCACCAACAGAAAAACTGCTCCAATGCATCTAGGTCACAACTTAGAGCAACACTGAATAGGCAACAACACACATTCCTGACTGAAGGACCTGCAAAGATCAGCCATCACCTGTAGGTTACACAGCCAGCAGCCAAACCAGCCGTGGCTACTGAACTAGCTCGTTGTATTAATGAATCACACACAGGGACATCAGGTCACACTGCCAACAGGAGGAATGTTGCAGCCTTTCAGATGGAGTAAAACAGGAATTAACCATAGCAAAAAGCTATCCAGGCAGTATTTTCTATACAGTTATTTTTATTCTTCTGTTCTCATTTCTCAGGAATCACCTTGTTTCTGTAAATGAAGTTACAAGACTAGAATAGTTAATCAAGAACGGAAAGTAGAATTTCTTCAGAAAACACAGACTCTAACTTTACAAGCAATTTAAGATAAAAAGGCTAAAGTTTGACAAGTCAATTAACCATACAGTGTTACATTTGTGAAAGCATACGTCCACGTTTTAACAAATTCTCCACCTTCCACAAACTGAGTTCCAGCCTACAGAACTTCACAAATGCTTTCCATCCTGGATATTGCCACATGGTAGAAAAAATAGATTTCTATTTTTGGAGAAAGGGTTGTTTGTGCATGAACATTAACAAGAATCCCTCCCCCCTACTCCCACCCCCCCCCCCCCAAAAAAAAAAAAAAAAAAAAACAACAGCAGATAATTTTATAATATTTTCTCTTAACTACAACAGAAAGTGCAACACTAAAAAGGCATCTCCTGCCTACTTAAAATTTCTTATATCTTTACAGAGCTAACTCTTGAATGTACACAGTATATCCTAGAAGACAAAGAAGTTTGAAAGTGTCATGGCAGAAGTATGGAAAGCATGCTTACAGCTCCTGTAAGCAAAAAGACACAGAGCAAACACCAGTGAAAAAGTGATTATGTCTGGAAACAAACAAATTCAAGGTGTCTGAATCTTCACTACGAGCAGGGGAAAAAAAAAAAAAAAACCATGACATCTGTTGATTCTGTGACTTTATCTGCATTTAAAGACTTGCTGCTAAGCTTCTTATCTGAAGAACCACCACAAACAATCAGGAGTTGCTAGCACTGTTAGAATTAGTCTATTCAATCCAACGGAGGCTTATTTAAATTGCTGACTGAGCCAGATTAACTTTTGTAGGAAGAGGTCCTGCTTCTTCATGTTCCTCAGTCTTGCATCTAACCACAACCAGTGCAGAGGATGGATATCTGTTCAGTTTTTGTTCATTCATGTATTCCAGATCTCCATAGATGCTCAGCTTCTGAAATATTTAAACGAACTACTGTAAGACTTTTTATATATGAAAAAAATGCATTCTGCTATACAGCTACCCTCCTGACTTTGATGGCTGCAGCTCTGCAACACAGGTCAGCTCACGCTTTCAGCAACATCTGAAATTCATGGCTGAGACTAGATTAAGTCCAAATAAATGCATTAAATCTGCCACAGAAAAAAAAACAGTAGATGCAATCTTTGTGTACCTAACTCTTTAGCCTGCAAACACTACAAGTCTTGCTCTCTTTGGGCTGTAGGAATACTAGATCAGTTGGTTCCCCCTTTGAGAAGAATCTGTATGTCACCAACAACATGCTGTCACTTCTGTTCTCACTACTGATGCTCCTGAATTAAATCCACACTCGTTTCTACCTGCCCCATCCGACCCTCGGGACAGCTTTACCACCAGAGAAACCAGAAGCAACCTCCATAGGTGAAGAGTAACCCAATAGCTGCTCTGAGGGCAGGGCTATAAGCCAAAAGACAAAGCATCTGTGCTCACTGAGCAAAGCTCAGAGCACCTATCAGCCACAAGGACAGACAGACGTTCAGCTATAAAACCATTTAAGCAACAGTTTGTTTGCTAACCCCATCTGCAAAATAAAAAGCTCCTTGTAATTGATGTTTATTGTCCTGCAGAAAGCTGTAAGGTAAAAGTAATATAACAGAGTTACCTCAGACGGAACATACTGCTCTACAGCTGTAGCTACAGTTGCACAACAAATCCAGAGGAGCACCAACACCGACAGTACAAGAGTCGTGGTTAAAATCCAACTGGAATTTCTGAAAGGAAAAGAACGTCGTTAGATTTCATATACTGAATACAAAAGAATGGATCTTTAAAAAGTTGTGCCTGGTTTTGTCTGTATTTTGTGCTCGCTCACTAGTTTCTCCACCTTTCAGAAGCACAGCCTGCTTCTGACACCTGGGTATACAAGGCAGTGTCTAACACTTACTTAGTATCTAACTTGAAAGATCAACTAAAGGTCAGCTAAAATGGGAAAGAGAGTCCAAGTTGGCAAGATAGCCCACAGATAACACAGGGCAAGCACGGAACGTAGCAATAACAAAAGGTCAGATACAAAAATGTAACTGCTCTTCACTCAGAACATGAAGGACTGGTAAAATTGATTCCCTATCACACAGGTAGGAAACACCACTACGCCCTGTACCAGGTACTGACATACATACATGGAAAGACACTTGAAAAAACTATCACTGCCTTGCTCTTCAAAAAGTCCTCGGTATGTCTGTGAACTTCCTGGCTGCAGGTCAGCTGAAACAGAACAGCAGAAACAGCTGTCAGGAAAGCAATAAAAGTAGAAGACCCAAACTTTATCCAGTTTGTCTACAGAAAACATGAAAGGTCACTTTTCACAATGGCCCTAGCTTGCATGTTTCTGTTTCCAGGAGAGCTTGTTACTACCACAGAGTTTGCCGAGTGTGCACAGGACTGTACAGAATGCAAACCATTATACTCCAGCTTCCTAAAGATTTGCTTTCATATGTCACCTGCAACTTTGGTACTGGTTTTTGTTTGTTTGGTTTTTTTTTTCCTTGCATGACATGGAACATTTGCATTTGGTCTACCAAATCACAAAGAAAAACTTACCAGCTGTTTTACTCAGGGACAAGGATCCTTTCGTATCTTCAGTTCCCTGATCGAGCTGTGGAACATACTGCACTTCTGGCCTTGACTAAAACGAAACAAGGAATGAGGAGATCCTGTTAGAAAGCTTCCACTAACATTGACTGCCTACATTTTCAAGATTAATGGGAAAGTCAGTCTTAAAATTAAGTGAATGCTGCACGTCTCATTTCTTTTCACCCCCGAAATGGCACTAAATGCAGCAAAGTGCTACCAACAACTAAACGCTTCTGACAGCAACCCATAGTCTTGTCTGATACTTCACCCACAGCTAAGCATTTAGCACCTGAACAAAAAGGCAGGCACCTGGAATATGACAATTTTGCCATCATCTGCTTGAAGGTAGAAAGTCCATGAAGATGTTATGAAGCTCTGAGCTGAATCCATCATGTCACTCCAGAAGGATCTCACCAGTGTCAGAGGAAAAAGGAGATGGATTCTTGGCATCAGGGACATTAACTGCAAATACAACATTAACTGCTTTTCAAATTGTTTTCACATGAAGAGGGTAGAACTTATGTTCGTGCTCACTCATCGCCCCACGTCTATATTTCAGTTCTTAAGATTTCATTTGAAGAAGTTTGAAAAAAAGAAGACATGCTGAAGAGAAAACAAGTAGGTGGTATTTGAAAAACATGTCATGTACTTACTTGCTCTTGCCTTAGCTCAGCAAATGGCAATTGGTTCTGGCATCCAAGATGGCAAGCATATTGTTCATCAGACTGGGAGTATGCCTCAGTACAGGCTGCAAGAAAAATTCCCAAAATGAGAAGATAAATTCTGCATTTCAGTTAAGAAAACATTTTTAACAGAAGTTGGATCAGAAACAAAGCAGCAGTTAGAAGACTGACAATCCCATTTGTAGGGAAAGACATGGCAATCATTCCAAGGTCAGCATGTGGCAATGGGTCTAATGAAGGAACTGGAGCTCACACAAATTACATATTTTAAATCTAAATGCTGTCAGAGCAACTGATCAGAAATGTTAGTCCAGACAAACTCAAGGTTGCAAGTTTCCATTGATTCTCCTATACTACATTTTTTCCTCTACAGATCACGTAAAACATTTTTAATTCTTTATCCTAGAAAACAAAGACAGAATTCTAAACGGAGGGACCACAGGTTTACTAAACCTCTTAGAGCTAACAGTAGAAGTCGTGGTACCCCAGAAAAGCCAAAGGAACGTTCTCTGCAAGCAGGATAGGTACAGTAACTGTGTTGAAAGCACTGATGCTTTAGTGTTCAGTAAAAATTAAATTAAGCCGACTCCTTACTTACATGTATCTTCTATTAATTGTTCACTAGAAACCATGAAGACCAAGAAATGTACATCATTTACACGCATACGTGGAGAAACCAGGCGGACAATACATGGGCACGGCTCTTCCCCAGAATACTAAAGCTGAGATGGGCAATTTTACAGTGCTACTTGACCTAATGCCTCAAATTAAGCAGCCACACGGGGTACTGCAGCTCTCCCAGTTTTCCTACTGGAACAAACCATCAGAAAGGCCAGAAAGCTGGCAATTAGCACAGCACCAGCAGCTAAATAAACATCTGAGTATTCAGCTCGCAGCACCTGGGTGGCAATTCTATAGCAAAAGTGCCACGAAGTCAGTGTTAGTAGACACACAGAGACATCAGAAGACAGAATTCAGCAGATCAGCCAAGATACATCCTGCCAAGCACAGAGTAACTACTCAGGGTACCAACCAGTGCAACAGATTACAGAACATAAGCCAGCAAAAGACAACAGCCTCAGAAAGGAGAGTTAAATCAGAAAGTAAGCAACTGTTCAATTACTTCTACGTGTGCTTTATTGGTACATCACCCTTTTTATGGCACTCTTTCACGTATGGTTCGACAACTAGATTGACATGCTGTATCACAGCTACACACAGTGTATGACAGACTGGAGCACCAGCCCATTTCTAGAGCATTTAATACCACTCTGTATCACATTAACATCTTTGCATTTCAGGCTTTCTACTTGTGTGCCTTCCAGCAGCTCCCTGGACTAACCAGCAGCCCTCTTGTGAGAATTAGTGAGAAGACAAAAGCCTCCTTTGAGAGCAGATGTGGTCTGTGTTATATTTCAGAAACAGAGGGGAACTACTCCACTGGTTTTCCTGCTTTGGGTGGTTATGTCCCACATAACCTCTGAACAAAACTGTTAAGCAGCCACCTCAGTATTATTAGATAGAAATTCTGCATGACTGCAGAAACAGTGTTAATTGGCTACAGCATATATATATGTATTTCACCTTCACTATGAGATTACCCCTATAGCACAGATCAGAGACAATTAGCCACAAGCATTTAATGCAGCAGCATCTCCACATTATGGGATGTTAAAGGAGTTCTGAATTCTTACCAGAATCACATTCCAGTTTGGTTCGATTCAAATCGATGCCATCATCCACAAACTGACAAATGGAAAACAGTCTGCAGCCTCGCTGGCACGCATACAGCTCCTCCTCCTGGGAAGGCACAAGAGAAGAATTACATTCCTCCATTCTAGAATAAACTGACCAAACAAAAAAATTAAAAAAAAAACACCAAAAACCCACAATTCTTTTTTGGAAGTGCTATAAAAAGCCACCCACTGGAGCACCATTCTCCTTCCCTCCACCAGACCCAGAAGTCAGACAAATGTGACAGTGTGGAATAACTGAAACAAAAAGAAGCTTCAGTTCTGTAACGCTATGATGCGGCCTGATTCATTGCAGACAGAGCTCTCAGACCTGGGGTGAACCACACCTGGAGAAGCAAATTCCATTTTGTAATCCTTGTCTTACAACTTAAAGCAAAGCCACATGGCATTTCTGAAAAAGCACTGGCTTTAAAAATAAGCAATACCAGTGTAAAGGATTTCTTGACATTTAACCACTGAATGAGCACACAGTCATCCATCTTAGACGTTTAAAAGAACCCAATGGGTGAAGCCCAAAAAAGACTTGGTTGTTGGTTTCTGTGTGTTTGTTACACTGTATTACAATATACCCACCAGTCTCTCATCAGAGCTACAGCGGAATCACCAAAATAAATGATTAACTTCTGATGAGCTCCTGTAGCAATACCATGCTCAACTATTGCTAAACTAGTTCCACAAGACCACGTTTTCTTTTCACTGCAGGAGAATGCCACTTTCTCAGCGCCGCTGCAATGCTAAGATTATACACCCTTGAAAACATATAACCTAATATTTCTTCTGACCACAGTGCTGGAGGGATGTGTGCATGCTTTCCACTCGTGTTGGTCTCCACGTTGCAGAATCACAGCCAGCCTCCTTCAAGAGAATGAGATCCACCAAGCCTGGTAACTACATGGCCACCTATGTGACGACTACAGGATGAAAACAGACTCTAAACGAACTGCACCAAAAACAAACACACCACACCTTACTGTACCAACGCACTGCCATTGTTTGAGAGCACCAGTCCACATGCTTTAAAGGCAGCTAAGCTGAAAACACAGATTAAAACTCAACAACACAGACAGGATGGCTAAAACAGTTATGCTGCTACAAAAACACGTTCTGTCATTCAATATCCACACAGAACTGGCTGTGGAAAACAGATTTCCGTGGCAGTCTTCCACAAAAGTCTTAGAGAAAATCAACTCACTCTCCAATGAAGAAAACAATCTCCTTCCATTCGTCTGGCAGTTCTGTGACAAACTGAACAAACTGTGAGGGAAGAGGTGGTTGCATTATCCAACATCCCCAGCAACACAAAACAGTGAGTTCACAGGCAGGTTAAATATCACAGAAGTGTCAGCTCCACCTGAAGCACCAGCACAGTACGGAACTATTTCAGGAGAATAATACTGAGTCTCAGTGAGGTCTTTCTCCTCACTACCATCACACGTAGGCACCAAAACATACCACATGCACAGATGTAATTCTACCTGTATTCCTCACAGCTCATTCACAGTTCAAGCTGCCATAAAGTTGCAGCTGGCAATGAAAAGTCGAAGGGGAAAAAAAAAGAAAGAAAAAAAAGCAAACGTCGCACTCATCTCACTGGCTTTGAGCTGTGCAAACCTTCGAACCAACAGCAAACTCCCGAATGTGCAACCGTAACCCGTCAGACGCTATCTGACCATCCCGAGGTGGACGCTTTGCGTGCAAATGAATCAGAGCGGCACTGATGGCTCTGCCAGGCCACTGCCCTGCCATCTTTTCTGATCCACCCTTCAAAAGAGCGGCACGCCGCGTCCAGCTCGGAGCCCCCAAAACGCACAGCATCCCAACCCAAGCGGCAGCCGCCTCCTGGGGAGCAGGAGGAAAGGAGGAGCAACCCCCAACCCCACGGAAGGGGCACCACAGCCCCACTCTGCGCGGCTTTCCTCGGCAAGCCGCAGCCTCACCCGCTATTTCCAACTAGAAACAGCTATCCGCAGGGAAGCACCGCAGCCCGGAGACCTCAGCGGGGCCGGCCCGTACCTTGGGGTAGGTGTGCAGGGAGTAGGTGAGCTGGCAGGCCCGGTGGCAGGACGCCGTGTTGCCCAACACGGAGTCGAAGGCCTCGGAGGGGCCGGCGGGCGCCGTTCCCGCCGCCCGAGCGCGGCCGCCCGCCCACAGCACCAGCAGGGCCACAGGCAGGCGGAGCAGCCCGGCCCGCCGCGCCGCCATCTTCCACCTCCGACGGGGCCGGTCTCGCGAGATTACCGCGCTCCTCCTTCTCCTCCGCGCGGTGCCCGCTGGGAGTTGTAGGCGGCGGCGGCGGCGGCGGCGGCGCGGCGGTTTCCGGTAGGACGATGGAGCGCTTCGTGGTGCGCCGGGCGCGCTCCCCGCAGAGCCCCCGCCGGGCCCGAGCGGAGCCCCGCGCCTACCGGCAGGCCACGCTCGAGTCCCTCAAGGCGAGTGCCCGTGTTCGGGAGCGGCCTCGTTCGTAAGGAGGACGTTTCCTGATGGCTTTTTTATTCCAGAGGGTGGTCGTGGTGGAAGACATAAAGCGATGGAAGGCGATGCTCGAGCTCCCCGGGCAGCCCAAAGAAAACCTGATGGAAGCTTTGGGGGAACTGAAGAAGAAAATACCTTCCAAAGAAGTGCTGCTGTCCACCAAGATCGGTACTGCGCTCTCCCCCCCCCCCCCCCCCCCACACACACACACACCCCCCCCCCGCCCCCCCCCGAGCTCCTGCCCCGTGCCCGGGGCGCCCCACAGCGCCACCTGCTGGACACCCGCCGCCAGGCAACGTCCTCCTCGGAAGGGTTTTCGGTTGGAAAAACAAAGCACCACGTGTGGGCTAACTTTACGCGCTTTCGCTGCCTCACTCCGCGCTTCGGCGCCTTGGGAAAGTAATTTTCACCTGTATAGCTCCGTTCCTTGCTAATTGCTCCGTCAGGAGTGCGAGTGAGAACTTCAGGCTTCAGTCCGAGTAATTTCATACCCAGTGCTGACAGTGCCTGAATTACAGGTGTATTTGGCTGCTGAGCCCCAGCGTGCCTGCTGTTGCCCACCCACCTAATCTGTGACTTGTTGCCTTGTTTCAGGTCACACGGTGAACAAGATGCGCAAGCATTCCGATCACGATGTGGCCAGCCTTGCCAAAGATGTTTACGTGGAGTGGAGGACTTTCGTCAAACACCACTCAGACAGGCCCTCAATAGAAGTCAAGAGTGATCCCAAGACTGAGGCTTTCAGAAAGAGGGCACGGAAGCTGCTTTGTGAAGCCCTGGACCTAGAGGTAGTGTTCATCTTCACCTCAAAGAGTTCCTGCTTGTAGGAACAGATTAGACAAGCCTTTGTCGGTCATAGTTGACCTAAAACTGCTCCTGTCAGCAGAGTGGGGACAAAAGTTCCTATATTTAGCGATTCTCTGCACGTCCCTATTTATCGGTAGCTTTGTTTTAGAAGTAAATTTGTGGGTTTTTTGTTGGTTATTCAACAAGCAAACACGCTGATTGTAAGTGAGGTGTGCAGTGATTGACGTCACCAGAAGCTGTGTATGTGCTGCAGTTGGGGTGGGTAAGCGAAGGAGGAAGTTAGCAGAACATAAAGTTTTCACTATTACTTGTCAGCAGTTAAAGCAACACTGGGACCTTTTGGGCGTTTCATATTTAAGTAATTAAACATTTGTAAATTGAAATCTATTGTAAAAACATAAGAGGGAAGGTTGACAGTATATAAAATGGCAATAATTACTAGATCCCTCTGGTATCTTTAAGTAAATGAACAGAGTTTTGCTGTGAGGCTGAACAACTAGCTTGCTTGGTCTATGAAACACTGTAATAATTATCCCTTTAATTTATTCATTAGTTATCCTTTATCAGAAAGAAAAGTGATAAGTACTCAAGAATGTAAAAGCTATGTGTTTGCCAGCTGTGAGAACAACCTCTCCAGCTTCCCATCCGTCTGGACTGGGGCAGAGCAAAAAGGTCATTTAGTGTGGGAGTGCTCTGGGACTGTTACGTGGGGGGAGCTCACTTTTGGGTCAAGCACAGCAGTAAGGCTGGTGGTAAAGTCTGAGCCTAGGAGACATGAAGGCTACCGTGCCACCCTCAAACAGGTGGTATTGGGTAAGGCAGGACAAGGCAGAGCGACTTCTGAAGAAAACTTACCTGTATGGAAAGGAAAACTACCCTCATGGCTTGCAGCTGCAATTGCATCTACAAGTGGGGCTTATATCTGTAGAGTGAACTGTGCACAGAGGTCGGGTGAGTGGAAAGTGAGGACACCTGAGAGCTGATCGAAAAGGGAAAACGGGGCTCAATAAATACAGCGGAGCTGCTGTTGCTGGCCAGCAGGGAGGTCGTTTAGTTTTGGGTAGCAAAAAGAGACCAAAAGTGGTGGGCAAAGGACTTGGAGGAGTATTGGTCGACACACTGGAATCTCCTGTATGCGAAGCACGGAAGATTTCCTGTCACAAAAAGCAGAAGTGAAATCAAAACCATTTTTTGATGGGCAGGATTTTTTTCTCTTAAGCTGTTCTAAATTACAGGTTTTGGCACACGTTGAAGCAATAACTACATAATTAACATTTAGTAAATCCCTTTCTGCATTCTTAATTACACCTCCTTTTTACACACACAGAGCCCGCATCTCCCTTTATAGCACCAAGCAGAGCTGCCAAGTGTTTGGCATGTCTTATAGCTGCTCCTGGAATTGAGTTTAAGATAGTATTCGAGGTGCCTTATATCGACAGGATCAAAAAGTGAGCTTCACAGTGACAGCACAACATAGCTGCTAATTGTGGTTCCACTGGGTACCCAAAGCAAGTTGCAGATTAGTTTCCTGTTGTGATGGCAAAGCACTGCCACCCAGCTGGAGATGTGAACATGTTCCCTGCTACTGACCATGCTGCCTTGCTCCTTAATTGCTAGGGTGGAATTAAATTGTTCTTCCTGTTGCACTTGTGATGAGAAGCAGATTTCCTTGAATCTACACTGATTAATGAAGAAACACCGAAAAGCACCAAACTCCAATTTCAATCAGTTGGTCTCCTTATTAAATGTAAAGATCTAATTTTATACTTTGCTGTTTTCAGATTGATCACCCACTGGCTGAAAATATTGAGCGAGAAGCTTTTCATCTCTCTTCACGTCTCATTAGTGCGCCGTATCGCAGAATGGTGCGAGCTCTTGTCTTCTCATTAAAGCACAAACCTGAAATGCGAGCAGAAGTCAAGGCTGGCACGCTCACCGTCCCTGCGTTTGTACAGAGCCATAAAAAGTGAGGTGTCGTGCTTGATGCCGAGCGAGAACTTCATGTGCCTGCATCTCTGCGGAACTGGGAACCCTTTCTGTCACAAGGGGAGTGCCGAAGTGCTGACAGTGTGATTCACTTGGCTGAAGACAGGGACTACTAGTGATGAAAGTGGTGCTTTAAATCTGCGTGGGGTTGTTCCACAGATAAGTTTCTTCTGCTGTGCTGTATCTTTTCCTGGTACAAAGCCATCCCCGCTCACTCACCTGTTTCTACTGTCAGTTTGTCTTACCTCAGTTTGGCTCCATCCCTGGTGTGGATCTTTGGGTGTAATTAGCTGAATGGCATAAAGGACCAACTCTGTGCTGTGCTGGTGGGAAACTGGGGTCACTGTTTCATGGGAGGAGGCTCCTCATGGATAACTGCAAACCCTTGTTAATCCTAAAGCAGCCAAGTTTGCTGCAGCTGGGCCCTGTTTAGCCAAGCCAGGTGATTTCCCCTGCATCCACAGTGGGATACAAAGTGGGTTTCAGTGATTTTCTATCCATGTTTCCACAGGCTCAGTCATCCTGCAGTGGTGGGCATTTTCTGAACCCCTGGGGTGAAAACCAAAATGTCCTGGGGTAAAGGTGCTATCTAATATCTCTGCTTAGTGAGCAGCTCGCTCTGACTTCCATACCTCACTCATGATTGAAATGTGGTGCTTATTCTTAATGTAACATTAAAAAAAAAAAACACACCTTGAAATGAGATTTTTAACTGCAGTTACGTTGTAAGGAAAACATTCCACGTTCAGGCTTTTTTCCTCTCTAAAGAGCACGTTTCAGAATGATGGTGTAAATAGATCTAAGCAACAAACTATTGTTTGAATTGCTACTGGTTATTAAAACCTGGAAAGCTTGCCTTTTGTATTTACTCTGGTTTCTTTAGTTCCACAAGTCATCTTGTTCTCTATGTGCTATTATTAAGGCTGTGACAGGCACAGGCTTTCTCTGCTGGTAGACAATAAAGTGCTCTCCGTCCTCTGTGCGTGTACAAGGCACTGGTCACAATCCATTTTCTGGGTTAACAGGGTCGAGGGAGTCAAGTGCTGGGATGAGTGAAACCTGCTTGTTCACAGGCGTGGGACTGAAGAGTAATGCACCGTGAGGAGGTGTGCTTTGATCACTCGTGGTCAACACTGATCTCAGGGGAGTCCCTTAAGAACAAATAACGCAGTGTGAAAATGATGCAGCAGTCAGTATTCAGATCTTCATCCTAAAACTGGACTGGGTGTCAGTAAGTGGATCTGCTAAATCCTTCCCTGAGCACTGCAACACCCAAAACACGGGTAGGCGTGCTGGAGACAGAAAGTGGCAGGCATGAGTGGTGGTAACACTTCAGTAAAGACCTAACACTTGATGACTGGCCCGGAGCAAGGGATGCGAAAACCCTTTACTTGTAAGAAATAATCAGATCTGTCTCCCACTTAGCTTCAGACTGCATGGCTGTAATTGAATTCGCCCATCTTGGACTGTCACAGTCAGCATCAGTGAAGCGTCCTAGGTTTTGTTCCCAGAGCTGCAATGCCACGGCCTGCCATATAGAGGAAGGAGACGTGGATGCTTACTAAATACTATCTATAATAACACTGTAAAATGAAAAAGCAAGGTCACATAGACTTCAACAAGGCTCTACACAGCCAACTCTGCTGGGTGACTTTATCCACACCTCTTGGCCCCTGACGCCTTTCTTTCTGGACACACTTTAGGGAGAAGCAGTTGTTGTTCCATCTATTTTGGATGCATTTCAGCTCTCTGAAGATTGCAGAGAAGCTATTTCTTGGCTTCCTTCTCAGTACATGCTGAGTATTTCTCCTTTGGGAATTAAATTGAGGAATGCAGAGTTACTGCACACCAGTAAAGGCATAAAAATGTTGTCTATTTTACAGCTAATACTTTCACAGCTCTTTTTTCTAAGGGACCTAAGCACATAGCTCTGGGTCCAGCATTTTGCAGGGTGATGTTAAAGCTGCAGGGACACACGGGATGAAGATTCACTGAGAGAGGGAATTGGGAAAGATCCCCAAGGGCCAGGCTGGGGAGCTGCAGCACAGCGGGAAGCGCAGACAACAGGGGAATGGTTTAAGGACTTCTGAAGAGCAAACCCACTGGTTTGGGAAGCAGCAGCAAAGGAGAGCTTCACCCTGCTGCAAATTGCTGGGGCGAAAGAAGAAGGGAGCAGGCAAGACCCTTCCCATCCTTCCTGAAAGAGAGAGCGCAGTGCCTCGGTGTTGCTCGTCTTTTAAGAGGCTCTTCAAAGGTTTCTCCACAAAGAACCCAAACTTTTAGATCTCTCTCACTGGCAGCCCTGTGATCCAAAGGCTTTGCTTGGCTGGCCCTGGAAAGAAGAGCTGTTGAGACAAAGAGCAGCGCCAGATGCCCTCTTGCAGTTCCCAGAGCCCTGACTGGGGGCTTTTGGGAGCTGCAGAATCACAGTCCTGGTGCTACACCCACATCCCTCTGCAATACTGACAAGGTGGCAGACCCAATGAGAAGCAGACCCCTCACAGGAGCTGTGAGGGCCCAGCCAGGTGGCTTCTGAACACCCAGCACCAGGATTCAGGGGAAACTGAGGCACAGAGGAGCTCTGGCATTCTGAAGGATGCAATCAGGGGAAGCGCGTGCCAGGGTTACTCTGCAATTGGCAGTCTGCTGAGCGACATCTATAGTCCCCTTCAATTAGACTAGATTACAGGATAATCCTTGCTAATTATATATTATTGTACACCAGGCAGTTATCTCCCTATAAAAGGTGCCCCTATCATGGACAGGCACTCTTCCCAGAGCACAGCCTGCCCAAACAGCAGGATTGCTTTTGGGCAGCCACTGGTTTTCACATTGTGACACCAACGCAGGGAGGAGGAGGAAGAAGAGGAAGATGCCCCGAGCCCAGACCCCCCAAACCCTCCATGATGCTGACTTTGGGAGAGAGCTCTTCCCACAGCCCGGGCCCTGGAGACGCTTGCATAGGGCTGCTGGCAGCACAGGTCTGAAGTGACAATTAAGGCAATGCCATCTTTTGAACACAGCAGCTTCCCACATTCCCCAAGCACTCTGTTTCATCTCTGCACACCCAAACCCCGGGAGCACATGAGGATGACCTCCCTGTCCTCTGGGCCGTGGCGGCCGGGAAATGGGAGAGACTGCTGCTTAAAATAAGCTGGGAAACAACTCCCGGTAAACGCTGTCCTTGCATTTTTAATCGTCCATATGTTGGAGCCATTATGCTTCCCCAGCTGGCAGGGCTGGTGGCTGCTGCCTGCTCAGCTGTGCTCTGCCGGGTACCTGCAGGATAATGGGGTGGCAGTGGACTGTGGGGTGCGCAGCTTCCCCATGGGGAAGGGTTTGGGGCACTGGGAGGGAGGGCAGCTCTGGCTGTGTCCCCACACCTGGTGTGTGCACTGAGTGCCCCACGTAATGTGCCCTGAGGAGCAGCAAGCAGGGAGGTTAGATCCCAGCAGCTATGAAATTTTAGGGAATGGGCAGCTTGGGGAGGGGATGCCAATTTGGGCAGGGAGCGCAGATTAGAGGAGCAGAGCTACCTCATTCCAAGCATTCTTTGAGAGAGAGAAGAAAAAAAAAAAAAAGATAAAGAATGAAAGCAGGTTCAGAGCTGGACTTCATGGCCCCTGAGAGAGACAGTTCCACTGGGGTTGTGGTGTACAAACCCTGAGCGCGTCCCATATGGGAACACCTGCATCTGCTCCACCTTTAGGGAGCGTTTCCTCTAACAAGCTCCTCATCCCGAGGCAGACGGCTGCACGCTTCAGCATGCTTTCAGCCACAGGATGTGCTGGTGAGAAAAGAAAACAGCCTCAGAGGGAGAGTCACAGAAGCAGTGGGGTCTTCACCCAGTGCCACCAAGGGAAAAAGCTCAGTGCTGAGTACGGCTTTGAGTAAAGCACCGAAGAGCAGGGTCCTGCAAAGAGAGCAGCTTGGAAACCTTCCCTTCTTTCTCACAGACACCAAGGTAACAGACTGGGCAGCAGTGCCAGAGCTTCACCCCCCTCTTGGCAAAGAGATGAACACAACATTCTTATCAAAACTGACATACAAGAGCAGCACAGCTCCAGGCCCCAGTTACACCTCTCCTCTCTCCTCCCAGCCCTCTGTTAGCTCTCTGTATAGCTCACGTGTTGTATTGCATCACTTGCTGCAGCAATGAGCGAACTCCTGGCATCACCACCACGCTTCACAGCTCTGTGAGCACCCTGTGCACAGAGCCCCATTGATGGGAAAGGTTGCCCGAGGCCAGAAGGGTGGCAGAGAGCCCGGTACCCCAGCCAGCTACAAGGGGCTTTTGTCCAGCCTGGGAAGCACCACACGGTGACCTGCCACGTCCCATGGACAGTGAGGTGTTCCAGAACCATGGGGATGTGGCACTGAGGGAGGTGGGCAGTGGGCATGGTGAGGTGGGTTGGGCTTGGGGATCTCAGAGGTCTTTTCCAGCCCTAATGATTCTCTGAGATGTGGCGTAGGGGCATCCAGAAGCACCACCCAGCAGCACCCGTATGTGCTGTACCCATCCCTGCACACTGAGGGGAGATGCTGATGTCTGCAGTGCAGATCCACGGCGCCCACACCGGTACGGATGGGGAACATGGAGAAGGTTTGTTATAAATACTGCTATATTTGGGGGTAGTTGCTATGTTCAGGAATGCAGTAATTGACAGGATTACTTCCAGCCATCAGCAAACAGCCTTACTTTCCCGAAAGTAGAGGCACCAGAGGGAAAACAAATTGAAGCAGGTGCGGGAATAGTTATGGAAGCACAAGAAGTGCATTCCTGAGCCAAATGGATAGATTGAGAGGCAGAGGAAAACTGATGGGAAGGGAAATGGCTGCGTACGGCCCACAGCTCAGGCATGGGGATGAGGTGGAGCTCAGGTTCAGTTTCACTGTCTCCATTTCAGCAGCTGTGTTAGCACTAAACAAGGAGCAAGGGTGGTAGGGACGGGGGGGGGGGGGAGGGTCACATTTCCAACCTGAGTTTGCTACAGCAGCACGAGCCCAACCACAGCAATGACCATGAGCAGCCCAGCCAGGATGCAGATGCTGATGAAGACGATGTCGCTGGTGTCCTGGCCCTTTGTTTCATGGGCATCGATCACTCCTGACCCTCTCTGCTGTACGTCCACCATGTGCTCTGCCTGGCTCATCCTGTGCGGGCCAGGGCCAGTGATGAGGGACACTGAGGCTTCCTTCCTCTTGGGCTCGCACTGCACCTCGTACCGGTGAATGTCCTCCTGGTCGCCCACCGAGAAGTCAATGTAGAGCGTGCTGACAATGATGGATGTGTTGTTTCGTCTCTGCAAGACAAGGCTTGAGGCTCCTCAGGGCTCATCTCCACAGGCTTGTGGAGACAGCTCTGAGCATCCAGCTGACAGTAAAGCAGCCCAGCATCTACCGGGGAGAGGGGTCAGCAACTCCTCCCCGCAGCTGGCATGACCAGCACAAGGTCATGGAATTATAAAATCATTGAAGTTGGAAAAGACCTTTAAGGTCACTCAGTCCAACCCCAGCCCATTCCCACCACGCCCACCGATCACATCCCTTAATGTGACATCAGTTCTTGAACACCTCCAGGGAATGCGATTTCACCACTCCCTGGGCATCCTGTGTGTCACCACTCTTGCTGAGTTTTTCCCAGAATCCAACCTGAACCTCTCCTGGTGTAACTTGAGGCCATCACCTCTCACCCTGTAGGCAGTTACCTGAGAGAACAGACTGACCCAGCTCACTATTACTGCCATTCAGGGAGCTGTAGGGAGGTCAGCCCGCTGCCCAGCTTGCTTTTTTGGCTTTGCCAAAGCCTTACCTGGGACTCGGTGCCACATGTGTCGAACCGTGTGTGTATCCTGAAGTGTGAACCAACCACCTGAGCAGCACAGGAGGGCATCCCCAAATACACCTTGTTCCTCTGCAGCTGGGCCAGGGCCTGCATGGGGATCTGGATGTGGAAGTCCGTCCGCGTGCAGCTGATGTTCATGGGCACAACTGTCACGGCCAAAAACAAGGCACAGGCGAGATGCCACCACTGCCACCTTTCCTGCTTGCTGTCCCCACGACACACGCAGCAGGTGGTGGTGGGGACACTGGCCTCATGGTTGTTATATGCATTGTGTGGTACCAGCACAGCTGCCACAGCCACGGCTTAAGAACTGATGTGACAAAATGTGTTTTCGGGGGGGAAAAAAAAAAAAAAAAGTGTGTTATTTGATTCAGCAGAGGCTTAGCCCTGTCCTGTGCTGGGTGAGGTTACTGTGAGCTCCCAGGCACTGGACAAACCCTTGAGCAGAAAGCAATGGATGCAGGAAAGAAGCAGGGAAGAAAAAAAAAAAAAGAAAAAATGCTCCTCTCCTTTAAAGTTCATCCTCGCTGAGCTCAAACCAAGCACTTGGGCAGTAATGAATTATTGAATTATTCCAACTCCCTCTGAATCTCGGCCTTATGAAACTGGTAAGATGCAATAAAATCAATACGAAAAAACAGTGTCACTTTGCTACACTTAGTGCATTATAAAAACCATTAGAAGATTTACCAAATAACTAAAGTGCATTAGATGAAGAAGAAGAGGAGGAGAAAATGGATCCTCTCTCCTTGCATGAAGGCTTTCATTCCATAAATCACACATGCCACACCCAAGCCACCTCGTGGGCCCAGACAAAAGGAAAATATCTGCAGGAATGAAGTGTTACAGGTACTGAGATGCCCCTTTCCTGCGTTTCTGCACTCCTGGGGGTGACAAGTAGCCTGTTGGGTGCCTGGTACAAACCCGACCCCTCCCCAGCCTGTAAAGGCTTACAGCAAAGCTCCATCCCCTCTCACTGCCACGTCTGCGTACTCCAAAATCCCTTCTGCTGCTCTCCAGATGACGTATGATTCTGCTGCTGAGGGATTAAAGCTCCTGCACCCAGCTCAGCTGCCACAGCTCCGGTGCAGCCATAGCAGCAGCTCTGCAGGGCTGCAGGCAGGGTGCTGGGCTGGGCTGCACACAGATGCTGCAGCCACTCCTGTGCTCCACAGACCTGAGGCTCATCGGGTGCCGAGCACAGGCATGAATCTCATCTGACACACGGGTCAGTTCGGGCCTAATTACCTTGAAATACAGCAAATGTGGCACAGAGACGTGATGGCACCAGCACAAAATGGCTGAGCCACTGAAAGTGGTTTTGATGCGTGAGTGGGTAACCAAATGCCTGACCATTCCCCCCAAGACTTTCACCCCTTTGTCCCCATTCATTTCAGGGGAGTTGGACTAGACGACCTTCAAAAGGTCCCTTCCAACTCAAACAATTCCATGATTCACTGAAAAATCCCATGGCTCTTACACCCACTGGGAGGAGTGGATGCCTTACCTCCAATGTAGGTGAGGGAGAAGCCCCGCTTGGCCATGCTGCGGTCTGTGCGGAGCACCACCAGCAGCTGATGGCCGTGGGAGGTGACAGGCACCGGGCTCTCCCTCCCACACCACGTCCCCAGCAGGGAGGCATTCTCAGCTCTTCCATCGAAGACATCCAGGCGGTCATAGTCACAGCCACCGGTCAGGCTGCTCCGAGCTTCCAGCTCCAGGTCCAAGAAGATGACTTTGATGCGGTAGCCTGGGGGCAGCTGGATGCTCCACTGGCACTGGAGGTTGTTGGGGTAGAAGTTGGGGTACTGAGGGCTGGAGAAATTTCCCTTGATGGTGGTGTAGACTTCCTGACACTCACCTACTTCGGGAAAAAGCAGAGGTGGGGGGGGGAGAAAGGAAAGGACAGCTGAAGTCTCCTGGCTGATGAGCGCTCATTTGTTTTGTTACTAAAGCCTTTTCTGCCCTCCAACTCACTGCTGCTTTGTGTTTGGCCTATGTCCACCCGTGAGTTCTGGGGCATGGCAGCACGCGAGGGGGCCAAACCCACAGAACATCCCAAATTGGGAGGGACCCACAGGGATCATTGAGCCCAACTCCTGGCTCTGCACTGAACCACCCAAAGCCTGCATCTGAGAGCAACACCCCACCCCCATACCCCACCCATCGCCCCCAAGCTCCGCACCTGAGTAGAAATGGGCCCTGAAGCCCCTGCCCACGATGTTGAAGTCTGACTTGAAGAGGATAAAGAGGTGCGAGGTGGAGGAGACAGTGCGGGGTGGGCGGGTGCTGCCACAATAGCGACCCAGGTGGGGGGCGGCAGCGGTGGGGCCATCAAAAAGGGCCACGTAGTCGAAGCCACAGCCCTGGCCACCCTCTACTTGGAAGTCAGCAAAGACCACGGTGAGGGGGCCACCAGCTGCCCTGATGCTCCAGCGGCACTCCGCGTCGTTGGGGTAGCTCTCGGGGTACCGTGGGCTGGTGATCTCCCCCGACAGCCCTGTCAGCTGCCCACCACACGCATCTGCAGGGATGTACAGCCATCGAGGTCAATGAGTGGATGGGCACAGACGGACACCCTCACAGCCACCCCCCCCCCCCTCCCCATTACCTTTGTGGTAGGAGGCTGCAAAGCCACGCTTGGCTACGTGCCGGTCAGAGCGGAAGACCACAGCCATGACGTGCCAGGCAGAAGCAAAGGGTGGTGGGGCACTGCGGCCACAGAAGGTGCCCAGGAGGTTGCCCTGGTCCCGGGATGCCCCGTTGTAGACTTGGAGATAGTCATAGGCGCAGGCAGCGTGGTACTCCAGCTCAAAGTGGCTGAAGGAAAGCAGGACGGAGGAGCCCTCGGCCACCACGATCAGCCAGGTGCACTCTGTCTCATAGGGGTACAGCCCTGGGAAATTGGGGCTGGAGAAGTTGCCAGAGGGCGCTGAGAGCACCCCACCACATTTGATGCCTGGGTGATAGGAAAGAGGGGTGGGAGGCAGATGTGATTAACCCCTTCTAGGAGATGCCTAAAAGGACAGTGGGCAGTGGGATTAGAAAAGATGGGGTGCATAGCACCAGCTCCATCCCACCACAGCTCCATCCTAACACCAAAATACCATTCAGCCCTAGAAAAGGAGTCCAGGGAGACCTGGAATACACGTGTCCTCCCCACTTCCATTTTTCCCTCCGTGTAACCTTCTTCTCCACCCCCCACCAGTCCTGCTGAGTGATGGACTCCCACACTTGACCATTTCCATGAGCTAGTCCTGCTGGTCCACCTACAGCTCAGCATCAGTATCTATTCCTTGCTGGGAAAAAGAAAGTAAAGAGTAAGTTTAAAGAGAGCCAGGGTTACACCCCAACTGGTTCTCAGCCACGAACATACTCTCCTTTTTCCAGAAGCTCCAGGAGGGGAAATCCAGCACCTGCAGTTGAGGCAGCGTGGCTAAGGCAGCCCCATTCCCAGCCCTGTGCCAGGAAGGCAGCTGCAGCATCCTGCCCCACAGAGCCTCTGGACAAGAGGTGCTCCTTAACTCCCTGATTATAGGGACTCTAGAGAGATGTTAGATGTATGGTCAGCCCGTGGGCTCCCCGACCATTCAGCTTTTCAACATCTGCTCAAAATACTCCTTGCATACAGAAGGAGTATCGGTGAATTCAGGCTAGGAGATACAGGGATGAAGGGTTCGATGTGCTTCACAATGAGTTGTGCATGTAGGGATTGATTTTCTAATGAAATCTTTATACTGAGACACAGTTATAATGAAATAAGGCAAGGAGGGAGCCAGGGCTGGCTGCATATGCTGCACAGCAGGCACAGACGTCACATCTGAGATGGGAACAGGCCCTGCGCAGCCTCTGGGGAACACGTGCAGGTTCCCAAACATGGCTGCATGCTCAGTGCCATCAATCTGGGCCAAGCATGTGTGAATCAATACTCAGCCATTGCACACTGCTGTTCATTATGCTAGCCAGTGTGGTGACCCAGCGAGAGAGGGAGCTGCGGATGTGCACAGTGCTGCAGTGCCAGCAGCTCTGGTGTGCATGTGCATGAGCAGCAATGCGGGTGGATCTCTGTGCCATGCTAATTACCAAGGATAGGCAATCAAGCCATTCAGGACTGTGCTAAAAGACTGATATAATTGGAATACACATCCAAGAGCGAAGTCCAGAAGACGGGTGGGTCGCTAAGGACAGGGTGCATGGGGTGCCCTGCATTCTGGGGAGGGATATTATCAGTTGGCTTTAATAATAGGCTGAGCTTTCCACACCCAAACTCACAGAGCACTGCGGCCTGCGTCCAGGGTCACATCATACAGACACCACGTGGATTTTGTTGCACACTCAGCAACCTGCACGTGCATACAGACAAACACATACACACACACACACACACACACGTGTGTATATATGTGCATAGAACTCCAAAAGCTGACAAACCCTTCAGCAAAGTGCCCATAACCACAGGACAGCCCCTACCTACCGCCTTCAGTAAAAGAAGCGTGACCGAGGACTCACCATCCCACGTACCCGCACACCCAGAGCTGCTGAGCCATCCCCATCATCCCGTTGCACATGGGTCCTTACCTCTGCTCGGGGCCACGCTGAGCACCGTACAGAGCAGGACCAGGACCGGCCCCATCCTGCTGTCACCACCACCTGAGCATCGCTCCGGAACCGTCTGTCCGAGAGGGAAAAAAATAAATGCGGGGAGAAATAAATAAAAAGCAGGAGGACTGCGGAATTAATAGAGGAATGAATAATTCATCGCTTGTTTGAATTAAGAGCAGCAAGGTAACTTGATCTATTCCTCCCTTCCTTCACTCGGTTTTAATGATCTGGATCAAATGTCCCAAGGATTTACACTAGAGCAGATACCTTGTCAATACACTATATTTAGAAGAGATATTAATGTTTCAGATATGGTGTATAATGGCAGTAAGTCTGGGCTGACAATATGCCCTTAAGGGGCTATGAAAATAATTTAGTTCGCCAGGCAAGACGGCAAACCAAAATGGGAATTTCAGGCTCACCACGGAAAAGTACCTCAGGAATTAATGTGATTTATACTGCGGCACCAGCAGCACAAGCCAACTGTTGATAAAAGCTGGAGACACCGGCAGCGTCCCGAAGCTGGGATCCTCACTGCCTGCCCTGCAGCACTGTGCAGGCGCAGAGACCTTACCAAACGAAGCTGGGTGTGGGAGAGACCTCTGCTTGAAAAAGGCATCTTCCAGGCGGCGGGGAAGGAAGCAGCCGCTGTCTCTGATTCTCAGCCTGGGAGACGAGCCGCGTTTATTAATTAAGCAATGAGGATCGATGCCTGAGACGTTTCCTGTGGATTAATGATAGGCTGGGAGGAGCCGATGGCCCGAGGTGCTGCTAGGGACCATTAACACCAACTGGCCATTAATTCCCAGGAAACGCTCCATGCCAAGGTCATTAAGTGCTTGCATACACGTATGGGTAATAACAATGTTTGGCCAGGCTCTCCACCCCTGCCCAGCCTCACTGGAGCCATGAAGGGCTGGTGGGTACCAGACACACATCCCATCAATGGTGCATCCACCTCCACGGAGCTCAAGTAGCTGCTGACAAACAGGGGGAGGAGAAAGGATCTGTCCCCACACCTTGTCCATCAGATCCAGGATCCCAGCCAGAGCAGCTCACCTTCCCCAGAAAGCCCACAGATCCACCAGGAAACCACACGGCTCATCCAGCACAGACCTCCCAGTAACGCCAGCCTTCCTCCACCATCATCCTCAGCACACTGACACGTGGCCGCTCGTCTCCATCCCTCCAGCTGCACTCCATGTCAGCAGTACCCCTGGGAGTTGGGGAGCACACGGGGGCTGGGGCTGTGCAGCACACCAGCTGTGACCCCATCCTGGGGAAAGGCATCCATCAGCCTCAGGCACGTTCACCCGCTCCTGACCTGGGGATTGCAATTCCCCGGCTGAGCCCGGGCCCAGGCAACACCATCCATCAGCAGGGCAGAGGGGATGAGGGGAAGATGAGAGCAGCAGAAATGCTGATGAGAAGCGAGGCAGCCATTCACACACAGCTCTGGGTCAGCCCTGAGTGCTGTAGCTCAGGCCAGAGACACCACGGTGTCCTTAGTTGAGGCCGCTTTATCAGGGCTCCCTGAGCTCCTTGGCGGGCAGATCTATAAACCATGAGTCAAGAAGGCATTTGATCCATTTAAACAGAAAGGATGTGCTCGGGACCGCGAGTCGTCAGAGGAGATCAAAGTTTTAAACACGGTCCCCAGGAGGAAGAGGAATTATTTAGGCAGGGAATAATGAGATGAAATTAAGAAGGCGTTTAGGCTGCCCATGAGAAAGAAAGGAAGCAAAGCTGCTCTCCCTGGCACAGCACTGCAGGGGCATCGTGGGGGGGTGTCAGTGTCCCTGTGCCTCTCACTGGGGCAGCCAAAGCACCCGACAGGACATGCAGCAGCCCACCTTCTCTCTGGGATGGGGAAGGACTCCCAGAGCCCTCCATCCCACTGCCGTCCAGCAGTGCCCTCAGCAATGGGCTGTCCCCATGGGCTGCGAAGAGAAACCCGTGGTGCGTGACATCCAGCATGAAAAATGACAAAAGGACAGAGGGGGAGGGGAGGAAAAGAAGGGCAGAAAACACAGAACAAAGTGCCGTGGGCTGTTTAAAGGCCCCTTTGAGTTCATCCCACCAAGGACACGGTCTCCCCTGCGGAGCATTTCTCGTAGCCCCCATATCCCCTCCGGCACGGCGCAGCGTGCTGCCGGCTGCATGTCGCCTCCTCCTGCTGCCCTGCAGGCTGCCTTTGCAGGATTGCAACCCCCAGCACTCACAGCTTGCTCCGTCTCTCACCACCCTCCCTTTTAGCCACGAACAAAGACAGGAGGCTTCACGGCAGAATGGCCGGACCAGCTGGGTAGGGTTTAACCATCGTGGCCCATATGTGCTGAAATACCCAGACATATTGGGGTTGTGCTTAAAGGAACAGGCCCAGCTTCTGCTTGGAAACGCGTTCCTTTCCTGAAGCAAGCGTGAAGTGTTACCTCAGGCCTTTGCTGAAAGGCTTTGTGGGTTTTCAGCAGTATCTCTGAAAGGCAGGGTGCTTAAAGCAAGAGGTATACAAAGAAGGTTTTCAGAGTACGCAACATCGGAGGAAAATATTTCCCGTTTTCCCAGCTAGGAACAAAGCAGTGAGATCAACTAGGGAAGGTGGCTCTTTATTTTACCAACCCCAGGCTGGATAGAAGCACCTCCACTGCAATGCAGCTTAGAGTGGCTAAAACACAGTTAGGTCCGAGGCAAACTCTCAGTGCCTATCCAGACACAGGCAACATCGCTGCATCCACCTGCAGCAACAGCCAGAACTCCCCCCTAGGCTATGAGAACTGCCCTGGGAAGGCTCTGATCTGATGAAGTTAGCTTAAAAGCTGCATCCATGCTGGACCAAGTCCAGGCGTTTGGTAACTGGAGACAAGCCCCGTGGCAGCAAGGGGAACCCATGCCATTTAAGACCACGTCACGCACTGTAAACATGCACCTTTGTGCAATTGCAAACAGTGC
Organism: Oreortyx pictus; assembly: GCA_036925125.1. NCBI lineage: Eukaryota > Metazoa > Chordata > Aves > Galliformes > Odontophoridae > Oreortyx > Oreortyx pictus. The sequence goes on along the minus strand of JAUPFR010000010.1, from coordinate 4,601,775 downwards.
AGGGTCTGCAGGGCCTGGGCAGCTCACAGCTCTGACCCTGAACCACGTGAGAAGGCACACACACCCCGAGCTTAGATCCAGCTGTTACAGATCCCCGTCTCACACACGCAAAGTTCCCCCACTCCCAAGTGATTCAGCTAACACTGTATTTACTCACCAAACACGCACCTAGTATGATCCAGCAAAAGGTGCCAGAGCCTCATTGCAGCAGTGAAGGAGTCAAAAACATGGTCAAGATCAGCTCATCCTTCTCACTCACCCCCCAAAGTAAAAGCTAAAACAGCAGATCCAATTCAGTCAGCTGCTGCCTGCAGGACCTCATTCAGGTACCCACACAGCTTCTCAGTGTGAAGCAGAGCCATCCTTTTGAGCAGCTCTTGAAGCACGTGCCCCTTGTGCAAGGAGTATTATTTCAAACAGGTAAAAATAGGAGTGATGATGCATCATCATCTGCCACAGCTATGGAAACCCTGTGAAAGTCCAATATGGGATGAACAAGGAATGAACAGCAGAGCAGAAAGGTGCGTTGAAAGGATATACACGCAGGTGCAGCTACTAAACACAGTGGTGAAGGTGAAAGCGTGGAGGAAGGATAACTCAAATTAAAGGCAGAAGCACTGTGCTCTAAAAAGAAGGGGCTGGAGTGCCCTGCTGTGCCCCACAGGGCAGACCCCAGCAAAGCCTGGTAAAACTTTCACTCCTCACGTGCTGCTCAGGACACTCTCACTCTGTGAATATCCTGTGACAAAAAGAAACAGATGCTTACTTGAAAATAACTTCAATTTAATGAACCAGGCCTTTTACACAACACACAGGAGACGTGGAAAGTAGACAACCATCTTTCCAGACAGATAGCAGCTACCACCCAATGCTCTGTCACAGACTTTTTGGACATTCTCCTCCAGACAGCACTGCAAGGGTTAAGGTTCAGTACAGGCAATGCAACTCCTCCTTAAGCACCACATGTAACTCCACCCTCGAATACAGGTAGTCCTTTCTTTGGTACATGGCTGCAAAGGCTCTTTGCAGAGAGCAGCACCTCCATCCCCATATTAATGTACAGTCGTACCCTTGGATGCTTCTTAATATCCTTAAGAGACATCTCTCAAAACTGCATGTAAAGACCTCCCCTAAAATGACCACGCCATTCCTCAAGGTGCAGGCAATTGTAACAGCCACTCTGGAAGGACAACCGATCTTTAAAACATTCAAGATCAAGAATCATACTGGAAAATATATTCAATCCAAAAGCATATGGAACTACAGGCATAAGGATCTCAGCCTACTGAGACAACTGATTTTGAGCAATGTCTTTTAACATGATGTCCTAGTTTTGGTCTGAGGTTCCTTAGCTCAGGAATACCTTGCTAAAAGACAAAACAAGAATCTTCTTCAATTCCTGCAGCTTTCAGGTATCTGTTCATATCTTCAGTGAATGCAGAAGAGCCACAGATTAATACAAATGGCTTTCTTCGACAGGAATTAATTATTGTCTTTATCAAATCTTCATTTAGGTGACCAGTGTATGTGTTTTCCTGATAGCTCCAAGGAAGATTTTCTAGTGAAGCTTCCTGAAAAGGCAAAAAAGGACAGTAAAAAGGACAATCCACTGCTTACAGCTGAACCTCCCTCTTCCCCTCGGAGTACTGCATGGGACAGTTTCTCACCCATGGGACTCCAACCTGGATAGAAATGATCCATCCCAGTTTCTTTTGCGAAGTTCAGCTAAAATATTTCCTTATTACTGGATCTGGTCACTGAGTCAAGCAAAACTGAGCGTTACACCACAGAACCTTCTCCTTCGGGAACCACTACTCACCGTGCTTTTTCGATTCCCAAGTCTTAAGTCCCAATCCTACTCCTCCCCATTGCCTCTCCCACCCCCCCAAGTCTCCTTCAGTTCCATCTCCCTTGCCAAAGCAACTGAAGAAAACCGTGCTCCAGACACAGCTCTGATCCCATGAGAAGTGTTAGAGCCCACGATGTTAGATCTAGCAGGACCCCCCACTGCTATTAATTAGAAGCAGAAGGTGTTCAGATCTGATGAAGGCAGCAGAGCGAAATACTGGGACAGACACACGTAATCCTGAAGGGGAAGATGCACCACTCAGCACTGGAGTACAACAAACCTGTTAAGTCAGGAGAGTCATGTATGTAGGGCAGGCTGTGTTGACAGGGGTCAGCAAGGGTCAGATGGGTTCCTTGCCCTTCACTGGGTTGAATTTCAAGAGCTTCTCAGGCTCTTGAGAAAGGGCTGTCCTGAGAAGAGCATCCAAGCTATGTCAGAGACCACTACTGATCACACACCTACAGAGCAGTTGAGGGGATGCCTAAGTACAAGTACTTTTCCTCTGCATCCAAACTCAACTTGCCAAGACCATATGTGGAACATAATGTATGAGGCAGATCCACCGTGAGATACAGAAAAAATGATTCATCTGAGAAGCTAAAAATGCAGTGAGATTCATTCCCTTAGCATAAATAATTCTTTCTGTATCTTTCCTGCAATGAATCCTCATTTCTGAGGGAAATAATTTCCATCAACCAGATCTGTGCAGAACACAGGCAACTCTGGGACCAAATAAAAACAGAAAAGAGCACTCAGAACAGAAGACCACTGAGAAGTGCATCCTCATCCTATGGATTTGGCACAGAACAGCAGTTTACAGAGGGGGACACAACTTTAGGAAGTTTGAAAATGGGTCAACTGGGATGAAAAAGACTGCTGGGAAATTGGTGCTAACATATTAGAGTAAGAGAGACATGCCATAAGCAATGAATGGAAGACATAGACTAAGGCACTGGTATCAGGAAAGGAGAAATAGTTTATGTGCTGTGATGCTCCCAGAATAAAGCTTTCTTGGCACAAACATTCAGGCGCAGCAACAACTGGCTGAAGTGGAGGGGGAAAATAATCAACAGTGAGGGAAGAACTGCCATGGGGACAAACAGAGAGGGCTGCTCCCCTGAAATTCTTCAGGCTGCTGGTAGCACGCAAATAGTTAGCAGATCTAAGAAGAGCAGCAGCTGGATCAACAATAGCCTCGATGGCTGGGAAAGGATTAGGACCAGACTGACAGAAACTGTTCACCCACGACAACAGAACGCTCACACAAGCGCACTTCACATTCATTTCTTTACCTGGCTTAGGACATAAAATATTCTGATGTTCCAGTATCGAGCCAGATCCCGGAGAAGGGGCTTCAGGTAAATTTTTTCAAATGTACAGAAGCAGCCAACAAGAGTTACAAAGGTTTCATCCTCCTCATCCTCCGTTATGGACTGAAGAATGGGAAGCATCGGTGCAAGGCCAGTGCCAGAAGCCAGCATGAGGAGCTCTCCATGCTGACAATGAAACAGAATTCTGAATTGACCATCGTGATTAGAAACACACGTGCTCATTGCCAGCTCTTCCTTGCTGCCACACTGCTAAAGGGTCCACAGAGACCTACCAACACAGCACCCAGTGTTTGCCACCTGCAGCACAGAGATGTTCACTCATTCGCCTTCACCAAAGGAGGCTCATGATGGGGACGGCTCTTCTACAGCAAGAAGTTTCTGAAGATTGCCCAGGTGCTCTGCAAACTACACGCACAAGAATCATCTAAGCCAGTCCCTAAACGAATCACTTCGAGGCAGGGCTGCAATGTTTTGTCCCAAATGACCTGGAAGCATTTAAGAGAAGTGAAGAGCAGCCTAACACAGCAGGGATGGTATCCCAGGAAGCAGCACATCACTGCTCTACACAGCTTGGCCAAAGGGATTTTACAGCCCTGTTTTCTGTTGGATACTTAAAATTAATTACAAAAGAAAAAAAAAAGGAAGGCTTTGAGATCTTAACGACCTATGTTTCAATTCTGCTTCTCATTTGAAAGGTCAGAATTAAGTAACAAAATTAACGTGCGTGAGAAACCTTCCCCTGAAACCAGATCTGCCTTTCTGTGCAGAGAGCCTGGTATCAGGAGATGGGAATCAACATCTGCAGAACGTCAGGGCGACGTGACACCTCACTGGAGCTGCTGTAGTTCAGGGAACACCCAGGAGAGGAAAAGATCAGCACCTCTTTTTCACTCGTGCTCAGTCACAAAATAGCAACACTGCTCAAACAAGGCAAAACCAACCCACACAGTGCTGGTGCAGAATAAATCTCCTTTGTTAAACACATGCAAGTGATGAACAGAGAGCCCTGCTAATTTTTCCAGTCTCCCACCCACCTCCTTCTCCTCTTCCCTCTTACATATGCTGCAGCTCAATAAGGTGTGCTTTCCCCAGTTGACTGCTAATGCCACAGCAGTGTACAATAACCAGGAAGCCCCTAAAATAATCATGAAAGCAGCAATCAAATTGATGCCCTCCCTTTGGATTATTAAACAAAGCTAGCTGCCACAAGCTGAAACATCCTATGTCTCTTAGGAAACTAACCTTATTAGGTCGATATGGGAACCCTCCAAACGGCCCACGCCAAAAGACCATGTCTCCTTCTTTCCAAGTCTTTATGTATTGTGACATTAGCCCAGCTTCGTAGCACTAATAAAAAACATTGCACAAAAGAAAAGAATAATTATACTCCGTTGGAAAGTTTCCCAGTTTAAAGTCAATTATAAAGTTATCTACGTTTAAACAAGAAGGGGGCAAAAAAAACATTTCATGCATTTAAAAAAAGAAAGAAAGATCATTCTAGTTGAAAAATAATGCAAAGTTATACTCAAAACAAAGACATTTAAATTAAATCATATTGGATTAATTCCAGCTTGACTGCAACGTAAACACAACCCACGCTCATGCAGTCTGAGTTTCTCAAGCTGGAACAAGCTTATCAAAGTTCTTGCTTACAAAGCACAACGAGAGAGCCGTGAATGCAAAGCACAGTCCGAGCTTCCAAGCATCCTCCAGAGCTCAGGGTGTGGGATCTGTGAGAGCCCTCTGGGTACTGATAGCTACATAAACACTGCATAGCTCTTCCTTCAACTCAGCCTCTCCAATGCTGTACTGATACAATTAGTGACCCAGTGCGAGGTTTCTGATTTACAAAACCGTTTTCAGAACAGATCTGGATGCCTTTATATATTCCCCAAAAATATGTTACTTCAGGCTTCACAGGAGGAAATTATTAGGCAAAAAAAAAAAAAAGCTCTACTTTCTACCGGGCACAAAAAAACATTATCTAGGCTTTTCCTCATAGGAATGCTAACTTCACTTGTGACTGACAAGAAAGAGTGAGTGCTTGCTGGAAAAAGAGAATCACAGAACAGCTTGGGTTGGAGGGGACCTGAAAGCCCACCCAGTCCCAACCCCTGCTGTGGGCTGGCTGCTACCCCCCCTACATCAGGTGCCCAGAGTCCCACCCAAATTGGCCTTGAAGGACTCATCCAAGCAGCCTTGCTGCTGTATGCAATGTGCCATAGGGATATACGTGTCCTACTCGTAGGATGAGGAGAAAGACTACATGCAGAACTGACAGTGTCTATGGGATCCGCTCAGAGAACAAGCACTAGCCCTGCCCGTGGGAGCAGATAAGCCTAACAGCTACGGCAGGCAGCTGGTCTTGCACAGAGGTGATGCCACTGATAAGCTTCAGGAAAAGCCACACAGCCAGGGGTCAAAAGATGGAATGCAATACATGCCTTCAGAGCCTTCAGAGCCTTCAGCCCACATAACTGAGAGAAGGGTATCTGGGGATATCTTCTGCGCTGGACAAAAGCCCAGCTCCACACCCCAGTGCCTGGGCTGGCCACCAAGCAGCACTGCAGGCAAAGGGAACTGATGAGCCACAGAGAAGATAAGGACAACAGTGAGTGGGTGGGTGGGTGTGCTTGCAAGTAACGTTAGCTAACAGGGAGCACAGATATTCCTCCCCCTGTAACAAGCTCACTTAAAATAAGATATCCTAAGTATTAAGGTATCCAGACTCTGAGTTGCTGTCAGAACCATTCCATGCTCAGAGGGCTCTGGGCAGTACTGAATCTCACACAAAGAAGCCTGCATCAAAAGAACAGTATTTGACCCCTACCTTCTTCACCTGTACATGGAAATCCACAACAAGAGGAAAAAAAGTCAACCCCTCCTTACGGCCCACTCCCCACGGACCACGGTAATGGTAACTAAAGCAATCCTTCTTTCACCAGAATTATTTCCGAAAATCAAAGTAAGAAGTGATTGAGTGGGTTTAAAATGAATTTTTCTAAATAGAACGAAAAAATAATTATCTCCTGGGGGGAAACTTCTACACCCAGTTTTACATGGAGAGAAACCCTAACATTATAAAATCACTCGAAAAGAGGGTTATGCTCTGTAAATGGCAACTCCTTCACTCTTAACTGTAGTATCACAAATGCAATGCTGTAATAACAGGAGACAGAAGGGTTTGAACAGTGCTTGGATTGCATAGTAATAATAATATAGTACTCTCCAAAATTGCTTGAATAGTGTGAAATATACCACAACCTACAGAGTGAGTTATAAAAATGGCTGCTTTAGACTGGGTGTTACCAAGCTCTTTTGTCACTGCCGGAGAGTAACTATAGCTCCCTTTGGGATGAAAGGCTCTATATAAAGGAAAGGTATCATTACAATCATTACTATTATTATTGAAATGCAAAACCTGTGAGTAGTAAGCAAGTATACATGAAATTCACAGTCATCCTGTGAATGTATCCTATTAATACGACTCAAATGCAACATTTCTCTCCCCTACCACACACCAACTGCCACAAGAATGCTGAAATGACCCTCCCACAGGTATCTTAGGCAAGCATTTCTAAAGAACAGGGCTCACATTCAAACATACAATGCATAACAGACCTCCAGAATATGAAATCCTGAAAGTCTGGCAGAGGACAAATGGCCACGTTCTGCCAGGCGCCCAGGACACCCTGCACTTCACACCTATTCTGCAGCCTGAGTCCATCCTGAGGAATCAGGAGTGACATGAAAATACAGTATCAGAAAAGAATCTTCACTTCAGTATTCTCCACACAAATTAATTAGGTCATTTATAGGAGCCCTGAAGACTATATGCAGAAAAACTGCCAGCCAAGCTCTCCTCTAACATCCCTTTGAACTCCACCAGCTCACCCAAAATGGGGTGGTCACTGCACACACCCTAATTTTTCACCAAAATGAAAGCTTTCTTATGAGGAGTGTCCTTAGTGCAAAGGCTTCCCAAAACCCAATGGTTCCACTGGACTGGCTACGCTACTGGGTGTGACTTCGAGAACAGACTGAGAAGGCAAAATGAAATCAGGAACATGAAATGGGCATCTCCTTCCAACTGCAAGACTCCTGAGAGGCCTTAATGTTTAGCAGGGCTTGTACTGTGAAGCACTTGTTTGCGTGTCACCTTCCTCTGCTTGACGCTTCATGGAGGGAAAAAAAAAAAGCAGCAATTTTTATCAGCAAAGCACAACTGCTTCAAAACAACACAGGAACAGTCCACGAGGGATTTGACAGAGTCTCCCTTGAAGTGCTGACAGCGTGCTTGGTTCCTAGAAGAAAACACAGCTCCCAGCACCTCAGACTCTAATCTATATTGTATAGACCGACTTACTTTTATTAGAACTTCAAAGTAACCTTCTGCATTCCCTGGGCTAATCGGAGTATAGGCTCGCTGGACCTCCAAACCATTCACCACTCCTCTGAGAAAAGAAATACAGGAAACCACTGTAACTTGTGTCATTGACAGATATTACCAACACTTCTGCTTTCCTCTGGGGAGACCAGGCAACGCCGAGGGAGGCAGCAGATCCCCTTCTCAGTGGCTCAGCCTGCGCACAGATGCAAAGCGTCTCCCTGTGAGAGGTGAAAATCCACAGGGAATGTAACTTATAATGCATCTTTTGTTTTCCTGGCAGTGGCCCCAGCTGTAGCCCACATTCAGCTCTCGCACGCATCTGTGGAAGGAGGTTTGGAAAAGAGTGGCAGAGGGGAGAGAAAATGCTCTCTTGTGTGCCACTCCTTTTGTTCTGGGATATACCTTTCTTTTTGTGTGTGGACAGCATCTGGCAATCAAATAACGAAAGCCAGGGCACAGCCATAAGTCAAGCTCTTGTCAGTATTTACTGTATCTTCCTGCCAGTCTTCTCTTTCCATAGAGGATATCCACACTGCACTTGACTACTGACCACAGGAACTGACTGAAGTGGCCAAACCTCTTCCTCTGCTGCACTACGTGAGAGAGCTGAACAGAAAGCAGGCAGCCAGCTGTACGCATCAGCTGTTAACGTACGAGTAACGTCAACAGATACAGATCAATGGCATCATAACATGACTTCTGCTATCTGGCAATGATCACCACAGATGGTGGGGAGAGACAAACCTTTCCCAGGAGGGCCCCTTTCCGGCCAGCAATAAATCACACAGGAGGGCTGTTTTCCTAGAAATCAGTTAGAAAATGCCCAGACATCAGAAGTAACACCACGGGTGCTGCGTTACTCCGAGATGCAGAGCCCAAAATACCAAACCCTGAGGTGAGCACAGCTCAATGCCTTCCTCGCAACACACGGAAAGAAGTCGCCTATTGTAACGCCTATTCTTTGACTCCTTCTTTCTGCAGTTTATTATTACTTTTTAAAAATCACACCTAGTTCTTTCTGAGCGAAAAGAAAAAAAAAAAAAAGGATAATGCTGAAATAAAATAAGGGCTTTGGAAGAGCTTTTACCATAAAATTAGCAGAGCTAACGAGCTCACTGGGTCTTTCTTCTGTATTATTGCGAAGCTATGGAAATTATGATTTCCCCGGTGCGAGGGCTTTGTCTACGGACACAAAGCTACAGATGAGGTTACATAATGCGGGGCTGTTTAACTAGCACGCAGAACAATACCTTAACACGATATGTTGTCCTAAACTCAACCGCAGCCTGCCGTTCCCCGGCAATTCAAATCTGTACTGGTAGGTGTCCTCTGTCAGCTGCCGCACCGAGCTGACGCGGAATGCGGTAAACGCATCTGGACTTAGCTCTGAATTACGGCTCTGCAAACACAACAGCGAAGGATCACCCGGTCAGACGACGCCTTTTACGATCCCGCTTCTCTCGGGGAAGCGGACGGCGGGACACGGGGCCGGCCGCGCTAGGCACGCTCGGCTTCGGCCGCCGCGCTGAGCCGCGAGCGCTGCGGACCTCGCCCCGCCGCCCCACGAGCGCGCTCTCGTCTCGCGTGGCTTTGGCCCGCTCCCACCGCGCCAGCTCCTCCTCGTACACGTCGTACACACACGGCTTGCAGCCGCCGCCGCAACACTGCGACGGAGAAGGCTCCCGGGGCCGGAGAGCCCGCCATTCCTCCTCCTCCAGCCCGCCCATGGCAGCGCCGGAAGCACACGGCGCTCACGAGCTCCAGCGCGGCCCCCACCCGCCCCCGAGGGCGGCTCCGCCCGCTCTCCCTCACAGCGCCGCGCGCCCCTTTTATACACCCTCCTCCCGGCGGCGCTCTCCCATTGGCCGCCGCAGCCGTCACTCTCGCCGCCGTCCCGCCCCCCCCCCCCCTCAGTCCCGCGGCAACATGGCGGTGGCGGCGCTGAGTGGCGCGTTGCTGCGCTCCGTGGCGGTGCGCGGCCGCGGCATCGTCACCCGCCCCAGGCCGCCCCGTCCCCGCGGGCCGCTGCCCCGCACCCCCTGGACCACCCGCGGGCCCCCGCCGGGCCAGCTGGCCCAGGCGGTGGAGAAGCGGCCGGTGCGCGAGCAGGTGGAGCTGGACACCGTCACGTACGCGGGCCGGCAGTACTTCGTGCCCGGCCTGGCCCGGCCGCGCTTCCCACCGTGGGACCGCGGCTGGAGGGACCCGCGGCACAGCCCCGGGCCGCGCATCGAGGACATGCCGCTGCGCAAGGAGCGCGGCTGCTTCGTCTGCCACCAGCGGGTCCGCATGCTGGAAGGTACCCGCAGCGCCGGGCCCGCGCTGTGCGGAGCCCCGAGTGCGTGGGGACGAGGGACACGGCGGCCCCGGGGTGGATGGCGGCCGCTGGGCTGGGCTGAGCCGTGCCGCACGGACGGAGGGATGCGGGAGAGCCGGGGGTGGGTTCTCGGTGCTGTGAGGAGGAAGGGGACGGGCTCTTGAGTGGGTGTGCTGTGGTGCAGCTGTGGGTGTCCCTGTTTGGTGCAGGGGGGGTTGAGCCAGGTGCTTTCCAACTGAAGCGATTCTGCGAGCGCGCTGCACACGTTGCCGACCTGCCCGCTGGGCTCGTTCCTAGAGCCGTCAGTAAGGCTGGAATAGCCCTTAAGTTAAAACAAGGTCAACCATCCCATCCCCACTGTGCCCGCTGACCTGTGTCCCTCAGTGCAACAGCTACAACACCTCCAAGGACGGTGACTCCACTGCTTTCCCACTGTTCCAATATCTCACCACTCCTGATAAGAATTCTCCTTCCTGCTGTCCATCCTGAAGAAAATTCCCATCTGTGTGTTTTCACTTTTGTTTCGAGGGGTTCGCCAGGCGCAGTGGCTCACCAAGACAAAGCTGGTGCAAGGCTTACCTGCAGCGGTGCTCAGCATCGCCGAGAACCCAGAACACCAGCTCCAGGAGCAGGAGGAGGCCGTGCACCGTGTGGTTGCACACGCACGCCTCTGGGAGACCAGAGAAGTTGTTCCCAGAAGAGAAAATTACTGGTAAGTTCTCAGTCAGGCTTCGGTGTGAGCGGTTCATCAAACGCTGAGAACCAGAGGCTGTGACACTGCAAGGAAAGCTCATACGTGGACCTGCTGCTGTAGGGAGAGTCAGGGCGGGAAACTGTCAGAGCCTTTGTCACCTTGTAAACAAAGCCAAACAACGTTCAAGAGATTGGCAGTCGTAACAGTGTTACACATACTCTGTATTGAAGCTTCTCTTAGGCCAAGGACTGTGTTCTGCCTAAGATCAAGTTTTAGCTGATGCAGAGTGTCACTTTTTAAAACAAGAGATGCTAAGCAGTACCTCTGCCAACTTGGAACAGGACCGGTTTGCTGGGTATTAATCTGAAATCTGTGTTAACCATCGGGAAGTGTTATTCTTGTATGTATTTCACAGACAGTAATGTTTTGTAGCGTTCGTATCCCAGAAGCATCTGCCTGCCATTAGCGCAACATATTTCCTTCATGTAACCGTTCTTTTCCTTTCCCTAACCGAAGCCCTGTATTGTTTGAAGACTTGATGCATTTGTGCCGGTCGATGTCAATGAAGTACCCTTCCCTGGCTAGAAGAATGCTGGCTAGAAACTACCGGATCGCAGCTACGTGGGAAAGAGGTTGGTTGCTGCTGAGCTTGAAGGCAGTTGGCTCTTTTCCTTATCGTGAGAGGGGGTAACAAAGGCACTCGAAAGCTAAAGGCTTAGAAAGAACAGAACAAGTTCTAGAACCAGTTCTTGATTCAGCAGCACTGTGTGGGTAGGCAGCCTTGACTGGTGGCAGGGTCCTTGCCCTCAGGAGGTGATCAGGCAATACCAGCAAGATGGTGGGAGAAGAGAACCAAGCATCTCTAGAATGGGTTGCTTATTTTTGCCACCCAGATCTGAGCTGTTGTCTTCCTAAATATGCTCAGTTAACAAGCTAACGCCAGTAATTAACGTTGCTGTTTTAGAAAAAGAAGCTACGGCCGTGCTAATGTTTAAGATCAGTATGGAGGTGAGGGGGAGGAGGAGCTTTGCAGAACAGTGAGCTGGAAGAGTGCAGTTGCCCAGAAGCAAACGTGTGCCTTTGCCTGGTGTTATTTTAGTGGTGTTTGGATACAGCCTGATTTCCCTCCCTAGAATCCACTCTCCTTCAGATCCGTGGCCTGAATGGAATGCTTATGAACTCTATGACCCCAATACCACCAGTAGCCTCCAAGGAAGAGATACTGGCCACAAAAGACCACGTTCTGGAGACCTTCTATCCCATCTCTCCTACAATTGACCTTCAGGAAGTGTATGTGTACCAAGAGCTCAATGACACGGGTAAGTCTAGGGGGTGGCAGCAGTCCTTGCCTTTCTGCCACACAGCTCTGGGGAGGGGGAGGATGGGAATGGGGCAGTGGGCGTGCAGTGCAGGCACTCCACACCAGTGGCAGTACTGCGGAGAAAAAACAGGCAAATTACTTTAGCAGATCCTGAAGATATGAGAGAAAACACTGGCTCTGTAGTCTCTTGCTGAGCGATTTCTGATGTGGTTATCTGCCACTTAGGTTTCAAAGATGGTTATCCGTACTCTCATCCTCACACTCTGTATTTCCTGGAATCGGCCAACAATCGTCCTAACAGGTTCAGACCAGAACAGCTCCGTGCTAAAATGCTGATGTTTGCTTTTGGCAACGCACTGGCAAAGGCGAAGGTGCTCTATGGGGTATGTATTGCACACTGCTGCTGTCTTGCTGGGCCTTTGTTCTTCCCCTAACACCACAGCCAGCGGGAAGGGCTGTGGAATTCCCTTGCTGTAGCATGTTAGAATAGTTTTCCAAGCTGCAGTGAGATTACTGTACCGTAGCTTCCCACTCCAGAGGTCCTAGTGTAACCTTCAGGTACGGCTGCTGGTATCTGCTGATCCAGAACACCATCTCAGCAACGAGCGTGTTCATGATGTGACATGCACTGGGGTGGTAATAGGTAGGAGCCGGGGAGAAGGTTTAACTGTAAAACTCTTAGCCTTCCCACATCTCCGTATGCAAATTGATACTCCATTGCTGGCTGAAGGAGGAATTTTAATTAAAATACCAAATCTACATTCAAAACTTGTTTGACTAGAGTAATTTTCTGGGCAAGGTAACAATACATTTATTAAAATCTTGGCTTTAAACCAAGTCGAATATGCAGAATCAGCAACTGCTCGTACAATTCCTGTGGTAGCTGGCTTTTTAAACGTTCTCCTTCTTTCCTAGAATGATCCCCAGGTTTTGGAGCAGCCAGTAGTGGTGCAAAGCGTTGGCACAGATGGCCAGCTCTTCCAGTTCCTGGTGTTCCAGTTAAACACAACAGACCTCGTATCGAGCGATGGCGTGAAGAATCTAGTCTGGATCGACTCTGATCATAATCTGTATGAAAGAGCTCAGTGTGTTCCAGAAATCAAGAAGAGAGTCGTTACAGTAAGTGAAAAGGGGGAGAAGCAATCCTGAGCTGGGAATGGCCCTCGGTGTGCAGCACTTTCACCTCTGCCAGAGGTCTGGGAGCTGGCACGGAGCTGTGGCGCGGGTTTTAAACCAGCTGAGGGGACTGATGCTGGTGCTGGCCCCGTTCTTACAGGAGAGCCTTAAGCAGGTGTTACTGCCAGGGAGTATTTGTACTCCTGGTGTACTGCATAGCATACAAGCCGCATGCCAAGCTTAATATGAACTCCTACATAAAGATGTCCCCATCTGTAATCTACCATCTCATAGTATGCTTGTTTGAAATCAACTTGTGCTCTGACGAAGGAAGAGCTTACATGCAACTGTCAGCTTCACTGTGGAGTAAATAGAGCACAGTGCTGTCAGCCACGGTTACGCTGCGAGGGCCTCTCAGGTGGAAGGGCAGAGTGTTCATGGTGCCTCAGATTGATAGCAGTGGGAGTACCCACACACACACACACACACACACACACACACACACACACACGACCTGGGGAGGGGAGGAGGGAGAGCACGGTTTGGAAGGTACACCACCTTTGAAGCCTCATTCAAGCGTATTTAAAGCCGTTGTTTGTCTGCATTAATCACTTCACTGCAAACTGAGCATCCGTGTCTTTCCTCTGCAGAAGCCCACTGGAATATATGGCTTACAGCCAGAAACATTCAAGAAGTTTCTGGCACTGTATCTGCATGGAACTGTGTGAAATTCAGCTCAAATGAAAATGCTTCACCAACTGTACCTGCTGCTTCTCTGTGCCAGAACCAGCGTTTAGTGAAGGAAAGGTGGACTGATTTACTCTCAGAAATAAATTATGTTGCTTCCGAAAGCAAAAATTTTTTTATAAACCAAATTGTGCCTGAAGAAACTTTGATTTGGGGAGCTCAGCTCTGTGAGGTTACACACTGATCGAGTGCATCCTCCTGGATGTTTCCACGGTTACCTAGCAAGAACATAAACCAGTCGCGGCTCCTTTGCACAGCTGCTGTGCTCTGTGTGCTTTTGCACAGACACACCTATGTTCGGAGTACGTGTGTGTGCAGTGTGATGGGAGGTACCCGAGGAGCTTGAGGAGAGGGGGCTGCGTCATGCCTTTCTCCTTCTGTGTGGGTCGTACTCTGCTTTGCTCCTGGGTGCTTTGGGGGTGTCACACTGCCCCGCTCTCAGTTCCCAAAGTGCTTAATCAGGTTGCTGGTTTGCTGGACTGCAGAGCCTGCAGTTCTTTCACCTCTCCCAGCACTGATGAAGAGAAGTATCCATTTTGGGAAAGCGCAGGGGAGCGTAGCATGAAACTTTGGTGCCTGGTAACTGGCACTGGCTGCTAAAAACACAACGGATTTCTTCCTGCTGCACAGAGCTAGCTGAGCAGGAAGCGTGTTCTTTTAAAACGGGGGGATTAAGTGGGTGGTTTTTTTCTTTTCGTAAGATGAAGGTTAAATTAGCTCCGACCAAATGTAAAATGTTTTCCAGTTCTGCACCGTTACCCTTCAGCACATGGGAAGGAGTAGGACAGCCTGTGCTATTTTAAGGAGTGGAAGAGCACATACATTTCCAAGAAATGCGTATCACGTCAGTCTCTTGTGTCAGAGACAGGTCTGTGCTCTGTGATCCCATCTGACCATCTGGATGAGCACCTCCATTGTGTGCTCCACTCTCAGGCTATCAAACGGAAAACAGATCCTCACTAGTCGAACTTGAGGTCAGCGGTCGCACTCCATGAATCGGGATGCACCTTCTGTGAGTTAGATTAATAAACCCCTCCATGGTTAGTGAGGAGAAAGTACTTGAAAGGGAAATCATCTAGTAAGCGTTGATCTAAACTACATTCAGTCCTCCTGTTCGAAGGGCTCATCTGTTTAAGTCTGTCGCTTGCAGTCGGCTGTTTAGGAACGTCTTGTAATGGCTGTGCTGTGCAGAGGCTGTTCCAGGTGGTGGTTCTGTGTCTTCAGGCTCGTTGGCTCTGTGCTATGTGGCGGGGCCCTGCAGAACAGCTGGGGGTGACATCGCTCACCCTTCCTGCTGTGGGTCATTGCCCGTCGTGGGGAGGCAGCCCCGCTCACATTCCTAAGGAGGTTGCTGGAAGATCAGCTGTGGTGAAGAGAGGACATGGAGAGGGAGATGAAACACCTCGCATGCCCCTGGTAGGCGGGGCAGCCTGTGGAGATGGTCTGTGTGGGAAAGAGCTGAGGTCCCTTTGGCTGCTTTTACAGCTCCACAAAGAAATCACCGCTAGTAAAGGCAGCAGGAGAGAAGAAACGGCGAGGCTGGAGTCCTGCCTGCACCGGCAGTTAGAGACAAAGCAGGGGAAGGGATGGAGGAGGGCAGAACAAAGGCAGTTTTGAAAAACGATGGCAGCAATGAAACATTGGGCGTTCAGCAGGGAAATGAGGTTGCTTCAGGTACCAGCTTTGGTCACTTGGAAGCCGTGTGAGCTGAGAGGAGCTGCTGCCAGCCCCAATTTGTGCTCATGTTGCCGGGGTGAGCTCTGAGGTCCCAGAGGGAGGTTGGGCTGGGCAGAGCGGGGCTCCTGGTGCAGCTGAACCCCGCTGCAGGCGTCCTGTGTGTCCTGCCAGGTGCACTGCATGCAATCCAACGGACCCACGCGTTCCTCCAGTGTCACCCTCTGGAATCAACCCGGAGCTGGGAACGGGGCACAGAGGCACATCTGGGCAGGCATCAATAAGTCATAAAGGCTCGTCAGCAGCTAAATGGCATTACCTCAGCACGGCCCGAGAACCAGGCATTAACATTTCATGATCGGCAGTCGGGAAGCAGAACGTGGGAGAACATGCTGGCTGTGCCGCCAGGGAGAGCTGCTAGAAGAGCTCCTGCTCCCTCCTCCATTAGGAGGGGCCGCCAACAGCGTGACCCTGCTGAGCTGTTCCTGGGATCCTCTGGTCCCTGGGAGCTGCACAGGCTGCTCCCACTCACTGCAGTGTGCACGTGGGGCACAGAGCAAGCGCACCATGTGCAGAGCCCCTTGCTGCTGCTCGAGATGGGGACTGTTTCTGCTTCCTTCCCCCAGCTCAGGCCCGGTGTGGGCCCAACATCGGATGTTAGCGGTGCCATGGAGTACACGCCGTGCCTGGCTGGAGCCCCTGCTCGCTCACCTCCTCCTTTAATTTAATGAGCACCGACGTGGGAGACAATTATCCCTGGGGCCAGGCTCGGGAAGCTGCTGAGGAAGGAGCTTGGCAGCTCTCAGTGCTGTGTTGAAATGATCCATAGAGGCGGTGGGTCCCTACGCCTTGAGGGACAGAGTGCAGAAATCTGCCTTTGTAGCCCCAGAAAGTCCTGCTGTGCATCCCCAGGCCCCCACCCGGCTCTGCCAACAGGAGCCGCCATCAGGTGCCCACACCACAGGGCCCCATCTGCAGTACTGCGCTCAGAAAGACGGGGTGCTGTTGGAGAGCCCCAGAGGAGGGCCAGGAAGATGCCCAGAGGGCTGGAGCACCTCTCCCACATCAAAATGCTGTGGGAGCTGGAGCCTGGAGAGGGCTGTGGGGAGACCTCACTGCAGCCTTCCATTGTGGCACTCACTGCCCTGCTGGCTGCAGCCAGCCCTGCAGCATGTCTGGTCCCCATAAGCCCCCCACCCTTCAGAGCTCCGGCACCGCACCGGAGCCCGCACGCACCATACACAACACAGCCCACGCTGGGAACAAACAGCTGTGCACAGGATTCAAATGTTTATGTTGATATTTATTACAGCATTGGGGGGGGGGGGGGGGGGAGGGGAAGGGGGAGAACCGTTTCATTCAAAAAAAAAACCCATCCCATACCAATGAAGACAATAATTTAGCTATCCATTTTAAAATACATTAAAAGCGGTCCTTTCATTTCCTCGCGTCAGAACAACGAAAAATAAAAAAAGAGGAAAAAGATCGAAATTGCAGAACAAAGACAGAAAAAAAAAAAGAAGAAAAAAAACAAAAGAAAAAACAACAAAACTCGACCCCTTCTGGAGCCCACGGGCGCTATCTGCGACGCAACCAATCTTCATTCGGTCATTCACAGCGTTACCTTTAAAGCAGTAACGGGACTGTAAGGATGAGTGCCCCCGCCCGCCCCTCCCTACCCCACAGGGAAAGCACAATTAATGCCTAGGAAAAAGGAGGCAAACATTTAAAAAAATCCGTATTACACACTAAAAAAAGTTCTGTCCTCATCTCATGTCTCGCAGTCGGAATAAGAAAAAACAAGCCAAATGTTCCCAAAAAACATTTCAATGAAGGGGTGCGGAAAAAAGACATCCCTTTAATAAAACATTATCAACAAATATCGTACACAAACTACAATGTATAATAATTACTTTTTTTTTTTTTTTTTTTTTTTTTTTTTTTTTTTTTCCCCTCTCGGTAGTTCAGAACCAGACTACAAGGTAAGAAAAAACACGGAAACGAGATACAATGCTTTCAATAATCCGCACAAGGGTCAATCCAGGGAGATAATATTTTACAGAGTATGATATACACGGAGCAGAAATGGAGACTGAGGAAAACGAGGAGCGGTGCAGGGGTGGTGGGCAGCACCCCAGCCCCCCCAGCGCGGGGCCCCTTCCTGCTATGTCCTTATGACAGCCTACGGAGTAGCAAGGATACATCGCAACAACAGCGTAACTGCTCGAAAAAGATCTCCATCCAGTTCCAGCTCACAGAGAAGTTGAAACCCCGACGAGAGCACATCGATAAAGGGATAACAAAGCAAAAAAGACAAAGCAAACAAACAAAGGAAAAAAAAAAAAAAAGCCCCAAAAGAACTGAGGTTGGCTGAGATCACAGCTTCCAAGTCCCAGGGCAGCGCAGCCCTCCGGTTCTCCTTTCTTTCGGTGTGGATTTAAAAAGAAAGAGTCAAATCGGTGTTTGTGGTGAAGCAGCTCGAGGAAGGGAGGGACCGAGTTCTTCTGGGGGGGGACAGACTAACACAGTGCATGCCACAGCCACGGGGAGGGAGATCACAGCGAACCGAGGATGTGATCCTACGGGGGCCACCTGCTCAACGCCTCGTCACGAGGTGGTGAAGTCTCTTCATCTTGTTACTGGAGGAGGAAGTGTTGTGCTGCGAATGAACGCAAAAAGAAACCAACAAAAAACAACAAAACAATAACCCAAAGCAAAACAAAAAGGAGGAAAAAAAAAAAAAAAACAAAACCAAAGCAAAAAAAAAAAAAATCAAAATCAAAAAACCAACCAGGCCTTCTGAACGAAAACCACCATTGTAAACTGTCCAGTTTATTTAAAAAATGACTACAACAGAGACAACATGAGATTTCATATCTAGACTAGCTTCCTGGTGTCGCACGGCACAAACATACAACGGGGTTCTGTTTCTGTCTTTATTTAAAAGAACAAAGCAAAGAGATCGGAGTTGGGTGCTAGAGGCTTCCATTTGTTTCCAAAAAGAAGTGTCATGTACATATATAAACCCTTCTGCACAAAGAAGGATCTTGTCATCATGTCTTGAAATATTTTAAGTTTTGTCCTTCATGTTTTATGGAATAAAAAGTTCAGCCTTTTTATTGCATGAAACTAAACCTGGGGTGCTGGCCCCGCCACGCGTCTCCCTGCCCATACACCTAGCTTCTTCTTGCATAATTCTTTTGAGATCCTCCGAACGGCAGCTGACTCTCTTGATCCTGGAGAGGAGGAGGGGGAGGGAAATCACACACTCATCGTCATGCTGGGGGAATACTGCAAGAGAGACAAAGCCACGGTGAGCGCCGGCCCCGAGCACTGCGCTGCTCCACACGGAGCGGGGCTGGGGCTCGTGGAAGCTGTAAAGCAATGTAATGGGAGTGAATAAATCAGAGGGACAGAGTATGCTGGAGGCTCCTTGATCAGGATATCATCTGCTCTGCAAGTTGCCTTTCCAGAGAGAAAAGAACCACAGCGGTATGGGGTAAGAAGCAACTGAAAGCAGAAACAATTAAGAGGTACGTGTATGCGATGCTAATACAGTAAAAGCAGGCGAGGCGCCCGCGCCCATGCCCAGCACGGCGAGCGGGATGCAGGTCTCACCTCACCTCACATCGCGACTCCCGACAGCACTGGGGAGCGGAGGAGGTGGGAGTGGAGCTGCGTGTCCCAGCTGGCTGCTGTCCCATGGGAGCCTCTCCCACAGCCTCCTCTCCTCCATTCCCCACGTCTGTCTGTGCTGGGAGAAGCCAAGCCCGCTTCCACCCGTGCCCGCCCCGCACCTTCCTTCCTCCTCCACCTTCTGTCCTGGAGCTGCTTGTGAATAGCAAAACCCAGGGCAGAAAGCACCCGTCCTCATCCCCAGACTCACATTGTCGTTTTGGAAGGAATGGAGAAAGTTGCCTCCCAGCTCCCCGTCGTCTCTTGGAGTGCCCGGGGGATTGCTAATGCCACTTATGTTGTTTGGAGAATTCTGCAGGAGAGCACAGGGCAAGTGGTCAGCGGGTCCCCACACTCCCTGCCCTGCCCCGCTCACATCCCCGATCACTTACTTTTGGAAGTCCATCTATGTCTCCTGACCCTGCGGGGTGGGGACAAACAAGAAAAGCTTTATTGAAGGTGCAGCCACAGCCCTGCTCCCCTCCACAAACCCCACTCGGCAGGAGAACCGTGGGGGCTCCCCGAGGCGCGGGGCGGGCGCTCACCTAACGATCCATTCATGTGATGGGGCTCCATGCCGCCCATGCCGCCCATGGGACCGTCAGAGCCAGGGCCCATCGGGAACTGTGGAAAGGAAGGCAACAGCACCACGTCAGTCAGAAGGCAACACCCAGGCCCTGGTGGCTCTAGAGCCCCATCTCCCTGCAGCTGCAGGCCACACCTTGGGGGCTGTAGTCGTCCACATCCACCTACAACACCTGGCCAGACCCAGGTGTGCAAACCAAGCCAGCACCAAGGGCTCTCTCACACAGGAATTAAGGCAGCGGATGCCTGAATCCCTCCCAGCCCAGCAGCTTGCCACCGCCTTGACCAGAGCAGCAGGACCGCCGCCCTCTCGATAGGCATAAAAAATTAACAAAGTCGACGAAGAGTTAATCACTTTTTGATGGTTTGTTTTATTTCTATTTTGTAACAAATGGCTGAAATCAATTAAACTGCTTTACTCTCAACTGATGAAGTTAATTATGATTTGTTATGGTATCTGATATGTAAATTATTAGAAAGCAGACTTACATTCGATCGACTGCCTGCGGGCGGTACTGGATTAATCATTGTGTAGATGTTGTCACTTGAATTTGTTGAATCTGTGGAACAGTGAAGCCCAGTAAGTCTGGTGATTAATTCATTTCTTAATTAAAACAAACTCGTGCCACTTGAACTCATTCTTTTGTATTTTATCACCTAAAATTCCCTCTAAGTACCACCATTTTCTGGCTAATTTGTATTTAATGAAGATCCACAAAGTTTTTAATCACAGAAATTCAACTGTGAAAAAATAATTCAACTTCTAACCAGGAGGCGCGGGGCTCGCTTGTCAGGGGACGAGCGGAGAGAGAACGCGCAGCCACGTATCCGTCCCACCAAACCTCAAATCCGTGAACGCGTACGGGATTATCCCAAAATACGGGGGCAGGAGGGAGGGGCCCGGCTGCGAGGTCGGCGAGTTTTGTTAGGACCCAGCCAGAAATGTAGGTCAGGGCTCCTCATCAAAATGCAGGAGTAGAAGGAGCAGCCGCAGCTGCGCTGCAGCTCCTCCCCTGCAGCTGTGGCACCGCGCTCCCCCAAAAGCCCAACGGGGGTGGGGGGGGGGAGCAGGGCTGGCCCCGGGGAGGGGTGTGGGCTCCTACCTGCGGGGCTGGGCATGATGGGTGTCCCTGGAGGGCCGCCGCCGCCGGGAGGACCCTGCGGAGAGACAGAACTGGGTGAGCCACACTGCTGCCCCGATGCACGCCCAGAGCACAGCTCGGAAGCCATCTGGTTTGCCCCCAGCAGTGCTAAGCGCGGGGAACGCCGCAGAACATCCCCGCCGTCCCCCGCTTCCCAATGCCCTCCCAGCCCCGAAGCCAACCCCACGTGTCCTACATCTACCCGCGCCTGCACGGAGCTGGGAGGACTCACCACATATGTACCAGGCGATGAAGAAGAGTATGGGATCTATATGGAGAGAAGAGCGGAGTTCAGCCACCGGGGCCAGGGGAAAGCATCCCCAAACCCCACAGTCCCCTGGGCTGCACGCCCCGTGTTCGGGACGCTCCCCAAGCACCCTTTGTGCATTAAATACAAGGAAGGAGCATACTCACTGAGTTAGCACTGCTGGGGTTGGGCCATGGTCTGCCAGCTCCCGGCCCCCTGCAGACAAAACAACACAGAAAAATAAAGTTCTGCTGTTATTCATCACTCCGGACGCCCCGGGGCAGTTGGGCAGCACCCCAGGTCCTGAAAGTGCACGGACACACGTGCCCAGTGTGGGCTGAGGGGGCTTACATGTTAATTCCGGGCATGCCAGGGCCTAAGGAGTTGGGCGGAGGTCTCATGCCGCTGCCATAGTTCTGCAACGATAACCAAGGATCAGTCTACCATAACGAGAGGGGAAACCGGAGAGGGAAAGAGAAGGGAAAAAAAGACACAAACAAACAAAAAAACAAGAGGGTTAGTTTGCAAAAAAGATCATTAGGTGACGTCGGAAAAGAGTAACAACTTAAAACCACAGGAACGCAAAGCCCCTCTGCTCCCAGCAGGGCTGAGCAGTGGGGTTTGTTTTTCTGCAGCCACGTGGCTCTGCCAAAATCCCCCCAGGAGCCACTCAGCACCCGCAGCCACCCCGGCACCCCATAGCCACAGTGACACCCCAAGCCCGAGCTCTCTGGGTCCCCTCCCAGCCTTCCTCCCCTAGCAGCAGCCCCAGCACAAAGCCCAGCACTGCAGGAGGAGGAATCCCCGCATGCCGCGCTCCATTGGATTTGTGCTGTGCTCGCTGCCCTCTGGGCGACGTGCAGCCTGATTTAGGTCGCGCTGCCAGAGCCATGCTGCTGCCTTCCCCCACTCAGCAAACCCGCTCCCAAATGCGGCTTTGTAGTTTTGTCTTTTTTTTTTCTTTCTTAAGCAAAGCAGGGGAGGAAATGGCACACTGCGGTCCCCGTGCCCTGCAGCCCGCAGAAGGAGGAGGAGGAGGAGGAGGAGGAGGAAGGCTTTGGGGTGGGCAGAAGATGCGGTGCCCGTGGGCCGCCGGAGTGCAGCGTCCCCCAAGGAGCAGGACACCCACAGCCCCAGAGTTCCACTGACACCCACAGATCTCAGTGCAACTCCCATCAGGTCAACCATGATGCGATGCGTCGGTTCTGGCAGCAATTCTGCCATTTAGAGAGCAACCACTTGGGCAGGAAAGGGGCACAGCCCCCGGAGCACTCACAGCTGAATTTGAAGCTCATACTTCAGCACTGCCAACTTTTCCCCGGATTTATGCACCGCTCTGTTGCGGGCATCTACCAAGTTTGTTTGGGTTTCCCCAAACAAATTACGAGCAAGACCTTAATTGCACCAAATTCCAGCCATTTGCAGCATCAAACCCCTCGCTGAAAAAAGTCAAATGCTCAGCATGTTTAACTGGAGCTGAAAGGGAGGCAAAGGGAGCCATGTGAAAGATGCTGGAGCAGGGTGGGGAGGAGCGCAGCTGCACTGAGTGACCTGTGTGCTGGGCAAGCGCTGATGGAGCCAGCGAGCTGCAGAGCCCGTAACAGAGGCACTGAGTTATGCGGTGCACAGTTAAAGTGTTGCTCCTAAAGGGAAAACGCAGTGGAGCTGGGCTGTAAGAGGTGATTCGCAGCTGGTCTGTAGTTAGCAGCTGTCAGGACACCGGGACGTCACGGCTGGGTGCTCTGTGGGCATTAGGGGTAACTTTCAAGTCCTGTTTGGGAAGGTCCTGGTGCAATGCCCTAACAAGGGGAAGCACGGGGCAAACAGCGAGCTATGGGCTCTGATCGTGGTTCAGTATTTCTGCTGGCTGACCCCAGCACGTCGCTCTGGGGAGGCAGCACCACGTCAGGAAGGCAGCAGCTGCGCTTCGCAAAGGGAAGGGCACGCTTCTGAAAAGCTCTCCCTCATGTACGTACACAGGGAGCGGCGGAGTAAAAAATAAAAGCTCTGAGAATTTCACAGCTCCTCCCGGCTCCCAGACCTGCCGCCAGCCCACGCAGCGCTGCCAGGCTTCGCAGCAATCTCTGCAAGTGAGAAGCGAGCAGCTCAGTGCTTTCCTTGGCGCTGGTCGTGCTGGCAAGTGCCATTTAAGAAACTTTCCTGCCACCCCTCACAAAAGGAGCACTGCAGGTGCGGCAGCAGGTCCTGCATCCTCAGCCACGGCACTGCTGACAAAGCACAGCGTGTCTGAGGGTGTCCTCCCCCCTGCCCTAGGATGGATGCAGAGCTGTGAATTTGGGCACTTCTCCCTTTCTCGTGGTAGGGAATGACACAACTCCCTTGACGCTGTACTCGCTTTAGCTCGACAGTCTCGAGGGGAAAAACAAAACAAAACTCGAACACACACGTTTGTCTCCTGACAGACTCTGAGCCTCGCGCTAAAAACCCAACGTAGGCGACAATGCAGAGAGGATAAACCTACAACCAAAATATGGTAATGTGTTTTTGAAGTCTCTTAAGAAGGAACAAACAGAAGTGAGTCAACAGAGCAGCATGCAAATCCACTTCAGAAAATGAATCAACAGAAAGGCAGAATATATTAACCCAGATCTGCTTAATTTTAGTTTGCTCCTCCTTGGGCTGGCTGTCCCCACCCCACCTCCCCTTTCAGGAGTAGCTGAGCAGGATTTGGTATCACTGCAGCGTGAGAGAGAACTCTGATTTAGTTTGAGCATCTCCGTGAGCTGCGGTTGGGTGAAGTGAGAGCGGAGGGAGCTGCATGGTGCTTGCACAGTTGGGAGCACACATGTGAAAAACCACAGGGACAACCAGAACCGGCGCAGGAGCCCTGAGAGTCTGAGGTTTGAAATGCCTGTGAGAGGACCAGAGCTTCTGAAGCATGCTTGAAAAAGACAAAAAATAGGTGACCCAACTTCTCTGAAGCACAGAGGGCACTGAGGATGAGGAGCCTGGCATGCAGGTGGCCAAACTGCAGGGGAAATCTGCCCCGCTAAGCACGCCTTCCTCCTGAGCTGAGTCCCTCTGCACAACCTCTCCCTTTGCCCCTCCAAAATAAAATCTGATTAAGAAATGACTGAAAGAAGAGGCAGCTCAAGCGCTCTGCAGATCAGGGCACGAGGGGGAGAAACTAGCAAAGGGAACAGTTATTCCCTCACTAAAGGTATCTTTCCATTTGGTTTTTTTTTTTTCATTATTTATTTTTAATGTAAGCATCCTTCCCCTTTCCTGCTGTTAGGGTCAAACTGTTTCCCAGGCCTGCTGCATAATGCACTCAAACACCGCTACGGCTCGGTGCTAAGTGGCATCCCCTTCGGCTGAAGGGCAAGGGGGGGCTGCAATACCCTTAATGAGGACACGCAGCCCTGAAGACCTCACTACCGTTAAAAGGAGGGATTTCCAGACGCAAGGCTAATGTAAAACGCATTAACACTAATGGGGGACAGGAGGGGAAATCTCCCAGCCTTTCCTGCCCCTGGGGGCTGTGGAGATAGAGGTTGGCATCGGCAGAGCAGTGCGATGCTCTTTGGTGCTGCTGGGTTACCTGCGGACCAGGACCCATGGGGCCCATCCCTCGCGGAGGATTCATCCTTTGCATGGGTCCGCCCATGTTCGGGTGCCCTGCCGGGAGGAAAGCACACGCATTAGGTGGGATGGGACCCCAAAGTAACCACTAACGAGGCGGGGGAAACGTGCAAAGCAACGCTGTGGTGGTTTACCTTGCTGTCGCGTGGGATCCATCGAATTGGGCAGCAATGGCTGTGTACCAGGAACGGCCCCCGGAGGCTGGGGAAACAAGGCGGGCAAGATTACACAAATCAGCACGTGGCCAAAACGCAGCCTAGGTGCAGAGATCTGAGTCAAGCTTTTCCACTCCCGAGGGGACAGGGGATCCTCAGGACCCAGCACCCTCCTGTCTCGTAGAGCCACATCCCACCTTGCACTGCAGGGTTGCCACTTCCCTACAGCTCCTCTACTGTTCCCCTTTCACTTTGCAAATACCCCCTAGGAACCAACCCAGCCACCAGTATTTCTGTGTGGGGCAGAGGCATCCTGGCAGGCCACGACAGCAGCCCAGCACCATGGCCAAATCATGATTTATTTGCCCACTACGGCTTACAAGAGGCCGTAGTTTGAGTTCATCCCTGCATGCATGGGTCCCATTCCCATGTTTTCAGATACTGTCTCGCTCCCTCCCCAAAGTATGGGCTATTTGAAGTTCAAAGGCTGCCTTCCCCACACTGCTCCGCAGATAAAGGGGGAGAAAGCACAGATGCTATCTGCCTTGGGGAAGCAAACTGCAAGCAGTTTGCAAGCAGAGTTGCCTTTTATTTGAATACACCATGAAACCGGCCCCCCCATGTGAATACTGGTCCCATCCAACCCAGCAGCCAGGCTGACTTTCATTCCCAACATTTTACATCTTGGAAGATGGTGGCAGGAGGAAGACAAAAAAGAGCTGTCGCCGTGGTATTTAGACTTCTGCTCTCTGACTTTCCTGCCTTCCTATTTATTCTTGTCCCACTGGATGCGACCGTAACGACACCGAGCTCTGGGTATGCACAAAGCTGTGTTTTAGACATGGCGTATGGGGAAAAAAAAAAAAAAAATCTTTCTAATTAACCTCACAGTCAAAATCAAAGGTTAGGAGACCTGGAAGACCTGAACCCCGCTGCTGCACAAACCCTCTGTGGTCCCTGCCTGCATCTGTGCAGCGTGCAGCAGTGTGAAACCACAACTGGTTGGTCTCAGCCCAGCGAGGCGGCAGTTTGGGCAGGACCTGACACAACAAGCGCTGGGAACAGCAGCAGCTCCGCCTCCCCCAACGCCTCCGCCAGAACCCACAGAGCTGCCTGCTGCACTGCGCTGTCCCTCTGTCCGCATCGCTGCCACCTCCTACCCTGCCTGGTCCGGAGGTGTTTTGGAAGACTAAAGCAACTAACAGCACTAAGAAAGCTGCAACATCCTACTTGCTGGCTGCTCTTCTGCTAAGTATTATACACTGGATGTCAGGAAAAACTTCATCTCAGAAGGAGGCATTGGCACAGCTGCCCAGGGAGGTGGGGTGGCACCGCTCCTGGAGGTGCTCCAGAACCGTGGGGATGTGGCACTGCAGGACGTGGTCAGTGGGCAGGGAGAGCTGGGTTGGGGAGGGGCTTGATGATCACAGAGGTCTTTTCCAGCCTTAATGATTCCACGGTTCTAATAAGAGCTATGTCAGAACAACGTTACTCGTAAGGAGCATTAACAAAAGCAAGCTTCCAAGGTAATTCCTCCAAAGTTATTCTGCCACTCAAAGGAATCGCGTGCTTCCTTTAATTTTGCTTCCATGAAAAGTAACCCGCGATTAGGTCACTGCCACACGGACCCGCACAGCATCCATCGCCTTCAACAACGTCAGTGCCTCCAGGCGACGCCACGCGTCCTGGAGCTGGCAAGGACAGCAGCAAACGGCCGCTGGTTAAGCCGAGATAAGAGGATAAACCCAACCCCAAAATTCAGGAGCGACCTGCCCCGCCTGACCCCGCGGCGGCCGGGATTATCTCCATCGCTTTAATTTGCAGGGATCGCAGGGAAAATCCGCCCAGGGTCGGGGAGCAGTACCTGGTTTCCCATCCGGATGGGGGGCCGGGGACCTCCTGCGTAGCGCGGTGACATGAAAGGCTGCAATGACACAGAAGGCAGGTCAGCATCGCGCGGCGCGGGGACGGCTCGTGCCCCACACACGCCGGTTAGACTTTACAGACTTTTTCTGGAGAAATCCTTCTTTCAAAAAGTTGAGTTGAAAAAGGAAAAAAAGGGAAAAAAAAAAAAAAAAGTGTTCGGAGTCCGTTTATTTAAGGTTTTCTGCAGGTTTATTGTTTGAGAGCGTCTGACATAACTTCGGCTGTACTATGTGAGGCTGTTACAGTTAGCACACGGGAAACTCTGGGTGTTAGATACTGAGCTTAAATATATATACGTGTGTATATAAAAAAGTGGGAAATAAGCACATACAGACGCGCACACACACACACACACAAAAAAAAAACAACTCCCCAACGCTAAGTGTCGAAGAAAAGAAGACTTAAAGTGCTCTTTTCCAACTGCTGCTACCAACAGAAGCATAAAAACCCACATCCAGCTCCAATCCTCAGGCTGCCTGGGGGAGGTAAACCACTCTGATACCCACGAGTGAGTTCTCAGTCCGCCGTCACCTGAGCACCCGGCAAAAACAACCAAGCACTGGGGAGAAAGCAGCACCCCACGGCGGAGCCAGGGGCAGCGGGCTCCCGCTCCCAGCGCTTGCAGAGCGCGTCCCGATTCACAGCCCTACCCATCGCTAGTGCCGTTACCTGACTGTGGGGTCCCATCATGCTGTTAGGGTTGTGGGGTGGAGGCTGTGCGTGTGGCGAGGGCTGTGAACCAGGCGGTCCCTGTGAGGTCAGACAGTAGAAGGAGGTTATAGATTAGCACATGAAAGCGCAGAAAGAGCTAAAAAGGATTCACGGGTGGAGCTGTTTTTTTTTGTTGGGAAGGCAGTTCGCCCATTGTTTTTAATTTTTTTTTTTTTCTTTTCTCTCTCCTTTGAGTTGAGTTTCTATTCATTTGTAACTGAACAACGAATAATGATATAGGCAAAAAAATAAAAAAAAATAAAAATAAAAAAATTCAGAACATCTGTCAAAATACAGCGGCCACATTACAGTAAACGGTCCAATAGTTCAACCACGTCTGCAATGATAAACACACAGGGAAACACTTGGCGAGGGCGTGCAACGAGAAAGAAAAATTCGCAGGAGAGGGGGTCAGAGAGGTCGGGGGGAAAATACAAAAAAAAAAAAAACAAAAAAAAAAACACCCCCAAAACAACAACAAAAAATCATGTTCTCCTCTCTCCTCCCACATCCTGACGGCTGGAAACACCTCCCAGGGTTTGCCACCCCAGGGTCCGCAGCGTGTTCGGGTAAAGTACTACTAAGGACGTCTATGGAAAAAAGGAAAGATTAGTTCCTGTAGGTTTGGAGCACTGCAATGCAGCAGTTGCTGACATTTTGGGGTTGAACGCACACTTTTTTTTTTTTTTTTATATATTTCCCTTTAAAGCACAAAATGAAAGTTTGCTGGAAGGAATGGTGAGTTTGGTGCAAGGACGAATCGGTGCATGTTAACGTAGGGGGAAAAAAAAAAGGGTATTTCTGAGTCAAAGGACGTGTAATTGGTACAGAAAGCAAATAAGCTCAGTAAGTGCGTTATGCGAAGCGACTGCACACTCCAGGAAAGGCGCAAAGCAGATGTTCTCTACCTGCCTTGTTACTAATTTCAACAAGTGTTCGCCTTCTAGCTGCTGCCAGCAATGGCATGGTTTGTTACCATGAGCAATTTTCTTAATTAACAGACATTAATTAGCCATTTAGCAATTTTGCAAGCATTTGTTTAGCAGCTTTCCTAAACATGAATACCACTGTGATAATGGTACTGATTAGAGGGTCCCCTAATTAACAGTACAGGGAAGGAAAATTGAAATCACATAAATTAAAAAGGGAGGGGAAGTTAATGAAGGCAGGACATATTTGCACCTGCAAATCTTTTGTACCGTGGAAACTTGAGTGCAATGTAAATAAAGTAAGAGGGCTGTTTGTTTGTTGTTCGCTTTTTTTTTTTTTTTTTTGCAGACTGTGACTGTGGGGACACGAAGCCAAACGCTGCCACAGGGCTCTGGTGGCTGTGGAAATGAAGCCTTGCTGCTGGCACCAAGGGCTCTGAGGGCTGGCAGTCGGAGCCATGGGGCACGTGCTGCCGGGGATGCTCCTGCCCCGAAGTGCTGCACAACATGGGGTGGTGCGAGTGAGGCCGAAGGCCTGCAGCCATTTTGTGGGGCTCCCCCTTCCCTCCTCAGGGGGAAGGGAGGCTCAGCATGGGACCAAGTCGGTTAGGGCACTTCACAACTAATTCCCTCAGGGTGGGGGAGGAGGAGGAGGTGGGTTTTCTTCCTCCAAGAACACGCTGAAGCACGGGCTCCTTCCTGCCCCAGGCCTGGCGAGGCCCCCGCCTGCAGCTGGGCCCAGCGCTGCCATGTTCCTCCATCAGAAACGCGGGGCCTCTGGATGCAGTTATCTCCATAAACATCTGCAGATGTTCCCGGGCCCAGGCCTGCCCCTCGGCCTGCCAATGGCTGCCTTTCTCCAGTGGGTTTCCCTTCCTGCCAACAGTAGATGATCCTGACGGATCGCAGCGCTGGAGACAAATGTTTTGCAGGTGTAACACGTGGGCTCCAACCAACAGAACAATTCCTTTTTTTTTTTTCTTTAAATGTGTATTTAGCGGTCATTAAGGAGCGCTGCTACAGTCTACACAAGCCTCACGGACAGGGCTTGGACGGCCACGTGGGATGGGACTCCTTCACACTGCCTCAAAAACCCCACAACCAACCCAACACCTAAACCAGTGCAAGAAGAAACCATTTCCAACAGCGCTAGGTATTCCAGCCCGCCCACTGACCTCCTCTCTGCTTCATTTTCTTCCCCCACCCTTCTACTACAGCGACCTTAAAAGACAAATCTGGACTCCCAGATGACAGAGGGCTG
This sequence comes from Oreortyx pictus, assembly GCA_036925125.1. Taxonomy (NCBI): domain Eukaryota; kingdom Metazoa; phylum Chordata; class Aves; order Galliformes; family Odontophoridae; genus Oreortyx; species Oreortyx pictus. The sequence goes on along the minus strand of JAUPFR010000010.1, from coordinate 4,572,102 downwards.
CTGCTTTACAACGGGAGTTTCCACGCGAGCTGATTATTTCCACTCCATCTTTCGTGAGCTCAACTTCTCAAACTTCTTGTAAAATATTAAACATGGAAAATTGCACTAGCGATCATAGTTCTGCATGTGTCAATTTATGTTCCGAGAGTAATTCACCACAAATGGATCATGTTTTATGGGCTACATACTTTCAGCTAATGGTGGAGTTTTTATATTTAAAAACATTCTCAAGTACCTCTGGGGGTGGCAGAACAATGAAGAATGGTATAAGAAGGCAAAGCATCAGTGCAACGAGATACCAACAATTCAGAGTTAGCAATAGGAAGGCATCTTGCATTTAAACATATCTGTCTCTGACCTACCGGTTTCAGCATTAGAAAATGACAAAATAAATTAAATGCATATTAATTAGAGAAGTGTCTGAGTTTACTGGATGGGAACCCAGAGCTTTACTCTTGTAAAATGAGAGGGAAATTTTGTGACACGTAAACAAAAGAATGAAATATCAGCAAGCCATACGGGGGATGCTCTGGGCTCCTTGAGAGCCGCTGTCCTTGTAGGTCCAAGACCACCTGCAGTGCCTTGGGGCACCCACTGGCTCCCCCAGCCCCACAGGCTATCTGGTGCTTCCAATCCACCCATCCCAGCCCTTGGGAAAGGTTTCAGAGCCCTGCTGTGACATCTCTAGGAGGTTGAAGAGCAACAACCAGCTACCCGACATTCTCTGGCCCTGCCAGCTTCAAAACAACATCTTCTCAGCACCACAGCCCACACAGTCTGAGGGTGCAGGAGGAACTCAACGTGCAATTGATGCTTGAAGGGCTCTCAGAGCTTCCTGCAACACCCTCGAGCCCACCACAAAGCCCAAAGCCTCAGCTACAACATCAGATGTTTTTATCTCACAGCAGACAGCGCCTGGAGCCCACCAGATTGGACAACAAGCAGGGACAGAGGGTCACCTCCTGCCTGTAGGGCAGAGAGCAGCAATGCCAGAAAGGCATGAGGTGCTGGGTGAAGGCCCAAATTTGCCTTCCTGAGACCGCAACACGGCCAAGCTCGGCAGCAGCCAGGATGGGAGCCGTGGGCAGGAGACTGCCTTGCCTGCAGCTGGGGCTCCTGAGCGCGGAGTTCTGGTTTGAAGGAATATGTTAAACACAAGCTCTTCAGGAAACAAACCCATGTCAGCCAAAGCCAAGAACAGTCACCTCCATCTGGATGGAGCACCCGAGAGAAAGTTGACTGCAAATCCCACCATATGCTCCAGACATTCGGTACAAAAGCCTCGGGCATCCTGCTAAACTTCCAGAAAGAAAAAAAAAAAAAAAAAACCCAAACTTTCTCCAACACTTGCTTTTTCTTCTCTCTCTTGTAAGCCATATTTCTTCAACTCTTGCCTAGAAGAAGCCTTCCCCAACAAAAGCAGCCCCAGGAAATCTGACAGCACTAGGTCAGCCCAGCTGCTACCCACAGCAACGGGCTTTTGGAGCACAGGCAGCAGGATGCTCCGCCATCAGTCCCTTCCCATGGGAAGCTCCATGGGAAGAGAGCACAGTGAGCACTGCAAACTGAGGCACAGCAGTGCGGGTCTCTTCCCAACCAGCTGGGAGAGAGGATGCCCCCGGGCTGGAAGACCCTGTCCTCCCTGGCTCCAGAGGCTTCTCTGCATTAGGGGGCAGTGTAGGAACAGCAAGCGGCCGACGCTTTGTTTTGGTGCATCTCGCAGGCTAGCTGCTGATGCATAGCTAACACGGCCACAGACATTGATTTATGTGCAACTTTCCATTTCATCAGAGCCAGTGTTACCGAGCGAGGCAGGGAGCACGCATTTGGGAGAGGAGGCAGGGCCATGGAGGGGGGGGTGGGGGTGGGATGAGCAGCCCCCTCATCCTATGCCCCCGTTATTTACTACAAGGAAGGTCTTGTGCTAATCATTCGCAATTTTTAATTTTACCTTGTGCATTTCCCTGGCACTCCCCTTCCCCAGTGCTGGAGCAGAGGAGACTGACGCGAGGGATCTGCAAATGGGCATCAATTCAGCTTTCAAAACAAAAGCAAAAATGATTTCTATGACCTTTAGGAGGATGAGCAAAGGGTTTGTTTACTCATCTTAAAGGGACAAAGAGAGAGATTTAAATAAAAGCATCTACCCACGCTAGCCACGAGCTGGCCCCCTGTTAGTCAGGAGCACGGCCCAATGCCAGGCGCCACAGCCTGCTGGCACCGTGCGGTGCCCAGGCATCCAAAGGGCGCCCAAGGCCTCTCCTTTCCTGTCGGGCTTCAGGAGACGCCGAGGGCTGCATTTCCCTTGGCCTTGAGCCTAAAGGTCGCTGCTGAGCTGCAGCACGGGAAAGGTTCTGGCTGTGAGCTGGGCGCTACGGACGGACTCCTCTCTTCTTGTCCCTGCTCCTCCAAGCTCATGCTTGTGTTTTGCTGGGCCATCAGCTCCTGAGAGCTGCCCGCCTTGCTTTTTCACTTCGCCACGTGCACTCGTGGGGCTGAAGGGGTCCTTGCACCCCGGGGCAGCAGTGCAGGGTTTCTGCAGCCAGCACTGGAACAGGCTGGTTTGCCGCAACTGCCACCTCAGCTCCTGGCTGGCTGCCACCACGATGCCAGGACAGGATCTGTCCCTGCACTAGGACCTCCAGAAGCATGCCGTGCCGGCTGTCCTTAGGCAACCTGAGCCCTCCAGGTCCCCAGTGCCTGCAGTACGATGCAGAAGGGTGCAGGCAGCTCCGCACCGCCAGCTCCACACTGCTGGAGCAAGATGCTGATGCTGCCTGATGCTCACATGCCCTCCAACCTCTATTCTCCCCATGCAGGAGATGGACTGACCAGATGGAGATCTCACCTGGCTCCTAAGGCTGGCACATAAAGGGATGGGGAGAACCACCATAACTGCTTCGGTCCTCTGCATCTCCTGTGACCTTTTTGGTTTTGCACTCTTAAGTTCAGAGCTTTAATTTCCTTCAGAGATAAGAAATTAACCCCGAGCTGCAAACAGCTCGATGCAGAGCATCCAGCCCACCTCTGCAAGAGCTCATCTCGAGCACGTCTTGAAGCTGCAACGAGCCAAGCACCCGCAATAAATCAGACAGGCTTTCATGGGGGTGATGTTCTGCCTGTGTTAAAAGGTGGGATTTTTCTTCTCCCCTCCTCCTCTCTTTCTCCAGGGCTGGGAGGAGAAACCAGATGTTGGAGGGCTTTCAGGAAAGGCAGTCTCTTGAGACGTCACATGCAATCCATATGCATCGGCGCCCGAACCTCCTCCACACCTAAGCCAAGAGCAGCGACCACGCTCTCTCCCTCTCTTCCCAAAGCTCTGGGGGTGGGTAGCAGCTCCATGCATGGTCTGACTCTTATTTCTGTAGGGTTTTCAGGAAGCCCCAGCAAAGCTCCTAAGAAAAAGGGGCTGCTTTCGAGTCCCCATCCCAAAGGTACGGCAGCCCAGCTCCTGGCCCAGCCGCATCAAGGTGGGGGTCTGAGATGGGCTGTCTGCACTTGGAGCAGACCCTCTGTGCCAAAACACTACGAACAGCCAAAAAGGAAAGCAGGGGGTCGGGGGGGGGGGGGGGGGGGGCTCGGAAGCTGTCAGTGGGAAAATGTCAAGACCCGAGCATGAGCATCACAGTTCCTCTCCCTCACCTTCTCCTCTTGGTGAAAACCAAGCCAGGCTTTTGAAGCCGTGCCCTAACTTCTTGCCAGTTCTATAACCCTTGCAGATCTGTGTGAAGTGGGAGCCTGAGAGGACAGTCATCTTTGCAAAGGGATGAGATCAGGACTTTTGGAAACACATTTGTTGGAAGCAACGACTTGGCACTTGAATTGCTGGCAGCAGCTATGACCTGCGAGATAGCATCTCTTCTGCTCGCTTCATCCCGTGTCACGGAGCGCTGCTACAAGATTACTCTGTTTTAGGGTTACCAATCAATATCGGATGCTCTTTATTTTGTCATACGCAAGTTCAGGAAATGGGATCTCTCCAAAAAAAGCAGCAGTCCTCCTTCCCCCTTCTCCAGCTCCACGCACACAAGTTGTGATACCACGCTGATACCACTGCCATAAATCACAAGCAGTTTATCAAGTTCGCCTGTCTACTGCCCAAGAATTTCTCCCATGTACAAATCACAAACCCAGATAAAAAAAAAAAAGCAGCTTGCCAAAACAAATATCCCTTTCAACTGTTCTCCCATTTGTTACACGGACAAGTGCTCATTCCTCAAGAAGGAAGATCTTAAATGCTTACGTTGCTACGAACCGGTGCGTATCGTGACATACAAAGAGATTCCAAAGACATGAAAAAAAAAACCAACCCCACACTTAGAGCTTCGAAAGCTTCTATTCCAAGCGCTGGTTGGAAACCTTTCTGTTCGCATCGTTCAGCCATACGTTACCCTGTCTTCAACCCGAGCTCAGCGTGGGAGAAGGAACGCACAAGAAAACTTTGGGGGCTTTGCTAGGTATTGGCTTACAAGGTGCCTCCATGGCATTTGGGGCCTTGCACTTGGATCGAATCCGCTTCTGCCTGCAGCCACAGCCCCCGCCAGCATTTGTTAATGCTTTCAGTGATTGCATTTGGAAAAAATCAAGTGGTTAACCAGAGGGGGGAAAAAGTTTCAGGAATCAAAATCCAGAATGTTTTCAATTACGCACGTCTGTTAGGACCAAAGAACAAATACAATCTCAACTCAAACACAAAACAAGCAGCTTTGGAACAAAACATCAACTGCAAATATACAGTAACCTCATCAATTCGCTTTAGGGCCACGGAACCCAGGACGTAAACGTGCAAAGGGAGCAGGGCACTAGTTATTCACAAACAGGGTCATCTACACTGGCACAGTGCTTCGCTAGGATCCCCGTGGGGACGAACACTCGGTGCTGATGGCACGGCGCGAGCGGCCCCGTGCGCCCCGTGGACGCGGGCGCCGGGAGGAGCGGCAGCCTACCTGGAAGAAACCTGGCGGGATGGGGCCCCCGGGCATCCCGTCGTTCGGGGGAATGTTTCCAAGCACGGGACTCGGGGCGGCAGCTGCGCTCTGCGGGGAACAAAACCAGGACAAACACGTTGGGTTTGAGACAGAGTTCAGGAGCTACGTTAAGGCTTTTCGATCACTTCTCTTCGCCCGCCTCCCCCTGGCTGCTTGCTGCTTCACTTCTGCCCCCCCAAAGATGCTCCCTGTGGTACCCCAGGGTTTTCTGTTAGAAAATCACACCCAACCTGTGGCTTGTGCATCCCTGCTGCAAGTCCCAGCGTGGCCACGAGTGGCTTTGCCACAAAAAAAGGAAGGGGCCAGCTGTGGGTTACCCAGACAGCCCTGCTTAGCAACTGGATTAATATTTACTTCCTGCCCACAACGCAGGCCGATGGACAAAGGCGGTGTACTGGCAGGGGGACCAGCTCCGGGGCTGGCCAGCGAACAAAGGGCACCTGCATGGCACGGCAGGCATGCGGCTGTGGTGCCGAGGAAACGCCGGTGCAGTGTAGGTCTGAGTCCAGGTGGGAAGGGGGAAAAACTGGACCTTGCCTGAACATTTCTGATGGCAAAATGTCTCTGCTGGGTCAGGAATCATCCCAAGGAACAGAACAAACACGTCGACTCTTCTCTCTGAGACTTGCACCGCTGTTTGGCTCTTGAAAATTGATGCCTCCATTTCTGGGGTGGTTATAAGCGAGCTCTGGTGATGTTAACTGGGTTTGAGTCTGGCCGATCTCTGTATCAACCCCTCCACTAAATTTTATGATGGACTTCATACCCAGAGCTATGCAACAGAGCTAGTGCCCCATCCTCTGCTCGCTCCAGCAGCATCCCAAGGAAATCCCATGGGCAGGAGTCTGCTCCACATTACTCTCAATGAGAGCTCAAGCACTGTGACTCCACCAGACCCAGCGTCCCACCAGCAGCAGGGCAAGCTCCATTCACCCACCATGGACAAAAGCATGCACCCGCTCCTGCTCTGCCCACCCAGCACCTGAGGGCTGCAAGCATCCTGCAGGACAGCACGGGCTGGCTCTCTACACAAGGAGCCTGTCTGTAAGAATTGACCCCTGCCTGTGCCCCCCATCCCGCACCCCACTGCGGGGCCAGGAGAGCAGGGCATCCCAAGCAGCCTTCCTGCAAAACCAGCAAAGGCCAGATCTGACTGTTTTTACAGTTAATAAAAAGAAGTCCTGGCAGGAAAAATAAGCCTACCCATTCCAGGCTCTTTTTATACTTCAGACGGCAGCAAAAATAGAAAGAAGAGGGAGTGAACCCATTTCTCCCCCTTTCCATCCCCCCAAGTGGGTCAGCTATAAAAGTAAAACCAAATCTTAATCCAAGGCCATGAACATATTGCAGTTTCTCTGCAAAGCAGATGAATGTTCTTAATGCAAAAATATATAAGACCAAGCCCCCAACTGCAGCGAGCCCATTTGGAATTTCCTTTATTAAACCCTCTATCACGCAAAACGCTGCTCTCCAAAGGCGGCGAGCGGCGCAATAAAGCTGCCAAGGTGATATTTTATGGTTTCAAGAGATTTCCAGCACACCATAATCTCTTGCTGGGGAATCTCCTGCGGCAAGACCGATCCCAAGGAGCATGGGGACCACGGGGATGCCACTGGCGAGGCGCAGGGTTGGCACCGTGCAATGAGGGCAACAGTGGGCTCAGAATCTGACCGACAGAACCACCAGGAAGCCTGGTTTGGGTACGAAGAGTGCCTGGGTCTAATACAACAAACACAGCTTTTATGCCTTTGTGATGAACTGAAGTATGCTGCACTCCTCCTCCCTCTGCAACAGGGAGCAGGGGGAGGAGGGCGATGCAGCCAAAGAAAATCTTGAAGCAAATGCACATTTTTCCACAAAACCACAGAATATTTTTCCGCGATAAACACCCCGAAATCTCACCTATGCATTCGCCGTGTAAACGCGGATTTAACGTGCCTTACACATGTGGCGCTTGGCAGGACTCAATAATTAAAAACCCACAAGTGCCCTGAGCATATTGTAGGATGGGAGCCAAATTGGTCAGCCCTTGATGAATGATTTACAAGGCTGCAAAGTGACATTTTATTTCTTTTTATTCCCCTCCCTATCACCACCACTAAGGTAAACGCCGAGGCACCTTTCGTCGCGCTGGAGCAGTGCTGCAAAAACCCAGGACCGAGCCAAGGAAGGGGGAAAAGGAGGCACTGGGAGCACCAGGAACAAAATGCCTGAACCCAACGCTGTTCTCCCCAATCCCAAAGGTACACACTCCAAACCCAAGGGCACGCACCCCAAACCCAAGCTGCTTGCCCCAAACACAAGGATGCATGTCCCAACACACCACAAACTCGATGAAAACTTCAGCATCTAATTCCAGAAGAACTTCATACCCTCCTGGATTGATTTCACTGCTTTAGCTAAGAAACTTTTGTAGACACTTCTCCCATTTACCCACAGGACTCTGCTCTCTTCCACCAAACGCAATGTCCGCAAGAAATGGGACCCTGATGAGCTAAACCAAACCATGACTGTGATGCTGGGAGTGTCCAAGCCCATCCCTGCTCCGGGGCTGGGCTTAGAGCTGGCATTTGGCTGGAGAGGGATCGAGCTAATTCACCTCGGTGCAGGGGGGCCAGCATGCCTGCACATTCACCTCTTATTAGATGGTACATCTGCTCTGTGCTGGAAAGAAAATGCTGTTCCTATGGCACGCATCTATAGATACATGCACACACGTATGTATTTCCCACCTACAATGGATTATTTTCCCTTTTTTTGGTGTGATGGCAATCTAGATCTCAACATTTTGCTCCCAAACCTCAGCGCTCGGTTAACACAGCAACTCGGTACGCCAGCAGATGCCGTCTAAGCCTTTAAATCGCGCACTAATTGCACTAATTGAGCTAACAGTCTCTGTTTCGTCTCCCTACCCTGAGTCAACCAGCGTCTTCTGGTACTGCTGTAGAGATCCAAGCTGTTGACTGCAGTGTTATTTTGTCAGCCATTAAATGATTCATCAGAGTCATTAATTGATTTATTACTGCTGCCTGCAAGTATAGCTTTGCAAATAAAGAATGATGTAGGTCAGAAGGCAGTAGAAATTGGACAAAACAACACAGCCAGGAGCTGGATACTTAAATTATCCGTAGGAGCCCACTCACGGCAGCCCACTGACATCGGGCTACAGGGGGAAGAAGAAGGGAAAAAGAACGATGTGCTGTGCAGCCAAACCCCGCATCACTCTGACAGGATGCGCTGCCACATCTCACCGCCCCGGGGACACGGTGGTGATGGGGAGGTGATGCTGGGTGCCTTGAAATGGTGCCCCCCACCCACGGGCAGTGCGTGGGGCAGTGGGATGCTGGGAGGACAGCTCCGGCCGGACAGTTCATGCATCTTGCGTGGTGATGGGCGAAGCAGAGGCAGGAAACAGCTCTTCCAAAAGCAGAGCGTAATCGCAGGCGGCGCATGAAATTCATGTGTGTTAATGCAGGAATATGAAGCCTTGGGGCAGAAGGCTTTAAATCTTGGTTAGTTTTTTCAGCTAAAATCTATCTGGGATGTAAAAGGGCTATTAAAACAGTCTTATTTTCTTAACCTAATCCTTCGGAAGAAGCCAGGTAATTCAACTCTATTAATTGCATTTAAGAGCGGAAGGGCAGGGAGGTGGCACAGCAACGCCGTGTGCCCTCACGCTCCCATCCCAAAGCCCTGAGCTGCTCCATGCCGCCTTGCTGTCACCGCAGCGTGGGGACACCCAGCGAAACGCCGCTCCGTGCTGGCTCAGCTCCACCCTTCCACGCCAGAGGAGGGATGACAGGGACACGTCCTGCCGGGACAAGGACTGGGGTTTCATTTAATTGTCTGAGCTCTGTGCTGGGCTCGAGGGCTTGGCAGGAGCGGGTGCTGTGCGAGCCCCTCCCGGCGCCCGCCGGCTGCAGCGGTTTCCTGCCCCCCCACCCCCCCGGCAGATTCAACCTGCGATCAGCATCCTCCCTGCGGCACCGCCCAGGCTGACGGCTGTGGAGCTGCTCAGACCCGACGTGGGCTGGGAGTGCAGCAGAGCAGGATACGCAGGCGAGGTCTGCAGCTGTGGCCAAGAAGTTGGGATACAGAAGCAACTCACATCTGCAGTTGCTCCGCTTGCACGCTCACACTGTGCCCTCTGTATGAGCGCAGCCCTCCGGTGCGAGCGTGCAGAGGTGGTGAGCACAGAGCTGTGAGCTGGTACCTACCCAGCTGCTATTTATTGTTTAGTGTGGAAGAAATAAACCAGTGCGTGGGTCAGGACTTAAGCAGGTCGTGTAAACAGGTACTACTGAATTAAATTGGGCTCCGGTTAAGCCTTTTCATCTCATTAAAGCTGCCTTCATCTCACACGGCGAGGTTTTAAATTTAATAGCAGGACACTCCCACACCTCGCCATAACCTGATTAACACCGAGGGACGGCAGCACAACGCCTGTGCCACGGGGGTGGATGTCTGCACGTCCCCAGCCCGGTGTGGTGACAGCGTCTGAGCTGCATCGGTGCAAAAGCAAAAGCAGAAACACAGCGGGGAGGCCAGGAGGATGCTGCAGAAGGTGGGGACACCTGGGCATCCTCCCAGCCTTGTAACTACAGCTCCGTAACAGGTTGCCGCTTCCTTGGAGGAACGCTTCAAAACTAAACTGTGAGCAACAGCAAAATCGGTGCTTACACCATTTTTGCAACTTTCCCTTCCCTCACCTCCCGGTGCATGCCGCTCTGCTGCCTGGGACAGCTTCCATGTGCTGCCAGGGCTGAGCAGAGGCGAGGACAGATCTGGTTTAGTTGCACCTCTGAGCTTGTGGTGATGCCTCGCATCGACCGAGAGCAGCCGGGGGGAGAGCATGGGACGACTGCTGTCCCCGCTCCTTGAAAAAGAGAGAAACAAAACCCTCCCCCGTATCTTCACATCTGAAGGCTAAGCTTTAAAAAAGACCAAAAAAAAAAGAAAGAAAGCCAAAACATTCAATGCTGTTCCAAGCTTATACAGTTTTTTTTTTTTTCCTCCTTGTAAAGGATAATCTGAGACAGCAGCTCCAACAGAGCAGCTCCAGCCACAAAACAATAGGATTTTAATCTCTTAAGTAGGCGGCCCCCTTATCCCCGGGAAGGAAACCCCTTCAGTCATTTACAAGTTTGTAAATAAGGATCTTGGTAGCATCTCGCGGACATCTGCTCCGCAATCCTGACAGTGTTACTGCTAACATTTACAAACATCCTTACGCAAACACACATCACTCTCTGCTGATCTTGCTTTATCTAAATATATCCCAAGGAAATAACTTGGCAGGGCTGCAAAATTTCACAGCAACTGAATTAAAGGGGAGAAGGGAAAAAAATAAAGGGGGGGGGGGGGGGCGGGGAGAGAAGGAAAGGGATGAAAGCACGGGGTGAGGGAGGCTGAACACAGCCCGCCTTGGTTCCGCGTGTGATGAAAGGGAACTTCTGGGAAGTTCAGCAGTGGGATCTCGGCCTTGGTGTGGGCTCTCAGAGCCTTCCTGCTGCCCCACAGCTCAGCCGGACATTCCTCAATTAGCTGCTGTAAATACGCAGGTATTAATTACTAGCTATTCTCCTCTAATAATTCCAGCAACCGAAGTGCCAAGCTCTTTTCCAGCAATCGATACTATCCATTTGAAGGTCCACCTGCCAAAAAAGTTATATAAAATAATTATATAAATTTTTCATTAGATAATGCAATTGCTTTGGACTATTAATCTACTGCCCATCCATCAGCGCGGGGTGCTCGGCTCCTCCAGTGGCCACGCTGCTGCAGGGTGAAGCAATCTGTACTTTCTCCCACACCAGAAGCTCGGTTGCTCCCCCTGGATTTGCCCTCATACAAACTCTGCAGGTAACTCACGGATCGATTTTGGGGTTTCTCCTTTGAAAACAATAGGGAAAAAGTGCTGGCAGCGACTTGCTGGAGTTCGCGCTGAAGTTGTGTGCCTCAGACCAGGTGACCCAATGCTCCCCAGGTTGAGTTCTTCTATTTGTAAAGCCAGAATTAAGGGGAAAAAAAAATCAAGGAAAACCACCCCCAGCTGCTCCTAGCCCACGGGCCAGGATTTGGGGGCAGGTTCCTTCAAAGACAGGTTTCGGCTCTAAGCCCATCAAGACAGGGACCTGATCTTGTTTGCGACATGCCACGCAGCTCTGACGCTATGTAAACATTAATAAACTGAAAGCACGCCGCGCAGCTTTCATTTTCCTCTAAACCAGGAGGCTGTTGGCTCTGGCAGATAGGCTTCTGTTTCACAGTGCCTATACAAATCGCTGCTTCTGTTTTCTCTGCCTTGTTATAGTTTGAAATTGCCAAGTAAATTTTGGAAGGGGTTTTGAGCAAGGCAAGACTTAAATCGGTAATTTAATTGGAAAAGAAAAAAAAAAAATAAAGGACATAATCCACGGCTTTAGAAAAATGCCACACCACTGCACCAGGTGCTCTGAAGAGCAGAGCTTCACCTTGTCCCAAGGATGCACTAACATCCAATGGGGACAATGCCAATCTCTGGGCTAGGCAGCATGCCGCAGCGTGCCTCCAGGGCGTCCAGCACAGGAGCGACTGGCACATGAAGACGTACTGACAATACTTTTCATTTTTCCTTCTTCGTTGGCACTTGGCATTCCACCTGGCTGATCTCACCCGTGAAGCCGGCTCACCGCAACGCAGCTTTAGCTGAGCACCAAGCAATACACTAAAGGGTGGGTTGGAAGGGCACCTAACCCTGACCCAAACCCCCCCTGCAGGATCACCGTGGTGTGTTGTTTTTTTTGTGTGTGTGTGTGTGTGTGTGTTTTAGCAGGAAACAACGTCACCTCCACCGAAGCCAGCCAATTCCATGGCTGGAGGCGGGACGCTCCCCATCACAAAGCAGGACGGCCCCGCGCACCAACCCGACTTTGTGTATTATCTCCTGCCATGGGGAAAGGGGAAATTAATGCAAATACTATGGACATTCTCCCATTCTTGTCGCGCATTTGAATGCCAAAATATCACATTTGCTTAAGCCTATTTTACTGCTAGCAGCTGGCTGTTATTATTCCCCAACACCAAAGGCAAGGGCGAGAGAGTCAGTCCCGAGCAGGTGAACGCCATCTGCCCGTCCCCGACAAGATGCCCGCTTCCCTAAGACAAAAAGCCAGCAGCTCAGCAGTGGTGCTGTGTGGGACCAAGGCCTGAACTCAGTGGACCTCATGGGTCCTCTCCAATCCCCTCCAGCAGCACCCCAGAGCACCCCAAAGCCGCATTTGGGCTGTGTATACTTTCCACTCCTCCAGCACATCCCACCCCGAGATGTTCCCCTGCAGCAGGACCCCAGCAGGGCACACCCCCACGTTTTCTAGGGGAAGCTCACCGAAAAACCAACCTCAAACCAAGACAAGCATGACTGCCCATTCCTGTTTTCTTCCCCATTTTTAACGGCAGAGTTTGTTTTTTATAGTTATTCGTAGGGGCTGCCCCAAAAAATACTGTTTCCCAGGTCCAGTAATTGCTGGAGGTGTTTGAAAATTAATAGAGCAGCTCGAGCAGAGGACAGGAGGAGTAAATCTGACGTAAGCTGGCGTGTAATTCAGCACGGCGTGCACTCACGGGTGGCTTTCTTCACACCCAGAGGAGCCAGAGGCCAGTGGAGCCTGGAGGCCGGTCAGCAACCCAGCACCAGCACAGAGGGATTTCTCAGGTGGAGCGAAAGCATTTCATTTGCAGAGTGGTTGTAACTACGTTAGGTGTGCTCTGCGGGAGGACACGAGGTGTGCAGCCCTGGGATGGGGGTGGAATCCAGCATATAAATCTACAAAGGGAAAGGCGGTACATCCTCATCTACGTACCAAAAACACACACGGATACCGAGGACAAATTATTACGGCCTTTCCTAGCTGCTCTTAGCCAAGGACAGCTTGTTTTTCCCCTTCTAAGGGAGGGAACACAGAGATGTTATGCCGAGCTCCCAGCCCAGCATACCCAACACAGACTGGGTGCCTCCAGACCTGCCAGGAAGGGGTTCTGATAGAAGTGCCTTTTGTTCATCAGTCACTCTATTTCTGAGAGCTCGCAGAACGCTTTGGTGGGTTGAAACGCCAAGCTGTGTCTCCCTTACAGCTTACAAAACGTAATTACTGCCCTTGTAAGAGAAGCTCTCCCCATCCGAAGGTGGTTAATACAAACTCTGCATTTATGAACTGGGAGCTTTCCGAAGCAGGCACTGGAGGAGGTACCCTATAAAACCAGTGTGCAAACCCCAGCCCCTTGACCCAACCATAAACTATTACGTGAGGCAGGAAAACTTAAAGTCTTGAGAGTATAAGAAAAAATGCACTGCAGGCTTCCAGGCAGCAGAAGGGGGAGGAACGACGTGAAAATGCTGGGTACTGCTGCAAGGTCTTACGTAGAGTTAAGACAATCCTGCTGCAGAGTGGGTGGGCACAGGGTCCATCAGATTAATGGGAATGAGGGGCTAGGGTGAGCCTGGCTGCTCCAAGGGATGAAGATGACGGATGGGGTGGTGATGGTGATGGGAGCTGCGCCCACAAGCAAGCAGCGATTTGCTAAGGATGGGGCTCTGGTGGCCACGAGCTGCTGGATGAAGATTCCTGCTCGGGTTTTCTCCCCCGTTTTCACTCCCTGTCTGATAGCCATAAAGAAGAGCTGTTCCTCTCTGTCACCGTCCTGGGAAAACTTCTGCCAGCCGCAGCGAGGAAGTGACATCAGGGCTGAGGGGCTTTTGTGCACGCAGCCCCCCGCCAAGCTGCACAAAGAGCCAGGAGCTTTCTAAAGGCTCCCGTGGCAGGGAAGGGCCTCTCCGTCTTCCCCCAGGCTCCAGCTTTTGTATGGCCCTCAGATCCATCAGTTCTGCTCAGAGCCTGGCCTCCTCTGCCTGCAGTGGCAGATTTCACCTCCGGGTGAAAGCAGGGAGAAAGGAGGGGGCAGCGAGCATCGCATGGTGGGGGCACGGGGAGAGCTGGGAGGAACAACAGAACACACTCAGAGGACAGATAGGCGGCGGCTCAGAAAAGTGCATCGCCGAGGAGACGTTGGGGGCTCTGCCAAGAAGAAAAAAGTGTCTTCCCGCTCGCAAAACAAGAGTTAATTATAGAAAAAATGAGAAAAAAAAAAAAAAAAAAGAAGAGAAAAAGGAAGAGGAAAGCGTTAAAACCATCTGTGCCACAGGGAAGAGGCCGGGGCTGTGCGTGTGCTGACAGCTGTGCTGGAGCCGCAGGGACCGGGAGCAGCGCGGGTCCCTTCCCGCAGCCGCCCCGTGAGCCACGGCACGGCGTCCCCCAGCCCACCTCGCCCCGTGCTAACCGCTGCACAAATATTTACCTAGCTGGTTTTTAAACAAAACCGAAAAGCCCGAGAGTTTAAAGTCCACGGCCCGAACTGCTCCGGTCTCGCTCTCGCCTCGCGGTTGTGTTACCGCCGCCCGCGCTCCTGGCTCCTACAGAAATTCCTAGCAACTGGCTGAAACAGCACTCGCAGTTCCTAAAGAAACGAGCCAAGCCATTAAGACCTTGTGTGGTGTCGGCAGCCCGGTGCTACCGGATTTTGGAGGAGAGCGACTGCTCCTCCAACATCCTGAGCACGCGATGGGTGCCGCGCCAGCAAAGGAAAACCCGCACGATGCTCTCCCCGTTGGGGGAATGACTATTTTGGCACATGACTCTGCTGGCAGAGGCGATGGAAGGGCCTGTTAGAGCTGGAGAGACGGGCGCGGAGCCACGGCAGGATGGGCAGCGGCACCGCTGCCGTGCCGTGCGGTACTGGGGACAGTCGGGCTGAACGATGTCTGAACATGCAACCGGTTCACTGCGGAGGAGCCCTCATGCTGATGAGCTCGTATATAGATTCACCGCAGAAAATAATTAGCCATAATTAAGGGCTTCTGGTTTATGGCTCAAACAATTGTTTAAACAGCAGAGCCCTGTTCAAATTAAGTTCAGGACTTGCCAATAAATATTTCTTTACTGTGTTACAGCTTAGTTTCAAACTCCTGCTCCAAGCAGCCAGTCCTTGCTGCAGAGGGACCAACACTGCTTCTTCTGAGAAGAAGCACAGAGCCATCGCAGACATGCAATGTGCTTGGCTGGACCCAGCACAAACCTGCTGGGGGCAAGAGGGAGGAGAGGAGGAGAATGGCAGGAAAAAACCTGCTGGGGACTGGAGAAGACACCAGCAGAAGAACCACGGTGGAGTTCAAAGGTCTGGGGTGGGGACCGCAGCAACAGAGCTGTGCTCACTGTTCCGACGGGCACCGAATTGCAACACCTTATCCAAATTCTGGGAGATGCAGACAGAGAGGGAGGCAGCACTACTCAAACCTACTCTCAGACAGATAAGTATTTTGGCTCAGACAGCATACGAAGCAGCTTCAGGCCTCTCCACACAGCATCCACCACTGCATGTCCCCTTGCTCCCACCCCACCTGCAGCGCTCTCCCTATGGAGAACATATGGCATGTCGCACGTAATTAGAGACATAACGAGCAGAAATAATAAGCAAGTTTGGTTTCTCCTTCACCACGTGCTCCTCTTAGAAAGCTATTGCTCCTCTATCTTCAACACAAACTCTGAAACATCACACTAGGATGAGTTCTTCAACACTCATCTATGGGAGCCCTACACACTGAGCATCTCCTGTCCTCTCCCCCCAGAATACCCTGTTCTCCAATTTGCAGCAACATACATACACGTATTTCCCATCATCAGACCAGGGGAAGTTAACTCGAACTAAGTTCAAGACTGCCTCTCCTGCACCAGCTCATAGGTTTTGCATTTTGGGAAGACAGGGCAAAACAGAGTTAAATGTGAAGATTAATATTCACATTGAGAAAACGTCTAATAGGTTTCAGTTGGTTAAGTAGCTCTGAGATTTTTGCCTTGAAATGCCACGCTGCAGGCATGGCCATGCACTGTCCAGATGCACTCTGAGGGTAATTTATAGAACTGTGCTCTCTGGAGTGAAGAATCATTGAGGGAAATATCAGGTTAGTAGGGTAACTACTACTGGTCTGGGTGAAAACCTGGAAGTTGCTTCACTTCAAAGTGTGAACCACGAGGCTTTTTTTCCCCTTTTTTCTACTAAAATCAGTTCCATTAACCCTATGTAGATGGGGAGGGATCTGTAGGTGCACCACAGTCCCCAGGGAGCCAAAGCCACTGCAATTCTGAAGCCCTGAGCAAGCTGAAACCATCACTAACTAAAGCCTGAGACTCCGGCAGCCTTACCTCTTTGCACCCACAGCCCCTGTGCCACTGCTCTTTTGGGAGAAACCCGATTGTAGGGATGGATGAGCACACAGAGCAACTCCAGGGCCAGAGATGCTCTGCCTTGGGCAGGCAAAGCCACAGTGATTTAGCACCTCAGAACAAGCATCTACAGAACGCCTGTAAATCTGCCTAGCGAGGATGCCTCCCGAGAGCTGTTTTTAAGATGGATTACCTGAAATCAGGCCAAATTGGTCTCACCAGTTCAGCCCAGCACGGAAGAGCCTCATACAGGGCAGGGGAATACCACGGATGGGGAGGCCACTGGCAGGCGGAGATATGGGGATGGCAAAGCCACTCTGCAAGGCCAGATCAAGGCTTGCAGTCAGGGAAGAGGAAAAAGCTCAGAAACCCCTGGAAACAGATCCGAGTCTCCTTTGGACCTGGGAGCATCCTCCTGCGTGCTGCTGCACCCAAGGGACCACCAGCACTGGTGGCTGGGGCTTGTCGCAAGCGTCATCTAGGAGCGCTGTGGGAAACATACACAGAAAATGACCGTACCATAAACCAACTCAGCTTTATGACATGAACGTTTTAAGACGTAGCAAGAGCCTTTGTACTGTGGACATAACTGCAATATATCAGTTAGCGATCACTTACACCAAGATCTAGCACTCTAGATTTTGCAGCAAAGCCTGACTTAAAGACCCATATCAAATACATTATGATACCACTGTTTCCTGTTACCCATGCTGATGATTCAATTAATTTAAAAACAGCAGTGAAATTTAATTTCTCCATTAACCCTGCAGTCCCCAGCAACAGTGTACGGGAGAGAGAAGCAGCCTGTCCAGGTTTGCCTAGGCCTGAGGGAATGGGAGGAAACATAGATGAGAGATGAGTGAGACATGGGGAAACCCCGGGCAGCACAAGGTCTTTCCTAACCCCTTTGTAGGAACAGCGGGAAAGATGGGATAGGGACCAAGTGAAGGACTGCAGGATAGCATCTTTGAAGTGTTTTAGCCTAAAAACACTTTTGCACAAACAACTCACTCATCAGCTTCTGCTTTCTTTGCGCTAGCACAGCTCAAATGAAGCTGGAAAAAGCCAGACATGATACAGAGCCCTGGATGTCCATCTCCGCCCCACCAGCTTTGACCTGCTGCCTGTGGATCGAGCAAAGGACAGCAATAACAACACGAACACGAGCAAGGCGACCGAGCCTCCGTGGGATGTGCAGCCTCCTGCTGCCAGCATCCATCCCTCCCGCCTGCCACAGAGCCGCGGGAGCCTGCCCAGGTCTCGCCTCGCAGGCATCAGCAGGGCTAAGGGTTAACAGAGACCATCGGAAGGAGCGTGAACTCAATGAAGGCAAGCTGTTCTTTTAGGGGGGATGGGGGAAAAGGTTGCCCTTTCAATATCTGCATTAATGGTTTCCATCAAACGACCGCCTTCCGGATGGCCGAGCGCGCGTCCGTCCACCTCGGTCCTCAGGTCAAGCAGGGCTCACCCGTGCCTTCCCGGGGCCGCAGAGCTCGCTGCGGAGGAACAGGCAGAAGCGACACGGCTGCCTGGCAAGCTTCCCTCCTTGACACGCAGCCGGAGAAGAATAGTCAGCCTAACCAGAGCCCTCCCATCTGCTTTTGTTTTCCAACGTGTGCTTCAGTCCCGGGCTCCGCTAAGCCCCTGAAGTCAGCGGGCATCTGTTCTCCTCCACCCATCGCAATCTGCCAGAGACTGCCACTCTGACAGCCATCAATCACGCCGTAATGTGCTGACCACAAGACCCAGTGGGACATAATTTTCAAGTCAAATGCAGCAGTTAGCATAAAATAAAGCACTGCCCTGTTTTTATGATTCTGCAGCTGCAGCTAGGGACTCTGTATGCAACAAAAGTGAGGGGGAAAAAAGGCACAGGAAAATGGCAATTCTACTCTTCTGAGTCATAACAATTATGACGTTGTGATAAGAAACGTTTTCTATGAATTTTTAAGTACCAGTAATCCTGTTTTGCAATTGTCCCCTGGGAACAAGGCGACAGATTGAATGGGGCTGACAGTTATTTCCATCCTGACAAACACGGCTCCGACTCGCCGTCTCCTCCCCTGCCCTCACTGCGCAACGCTCGGCGCAGAACTTGCCGGCCCCTTCCCAGCACAGAGCCTCACGGACCCCGAGGAGCAGTGCTGCGTGGGGGTCTGCTCAGCAGCGTGCCCTGACAGCTAAAAGGGCCAACGGGGCCTCAGGGAGCACCAGGCCCAGAGCAGAGGTGCAGCACTCAGCTCTGCTCTCCGGGGACGGTGACAGGGCCTGAGGGAACTGCACGGAGTCGTGTGAGGGGAGCTCAGGGAGCTCTCAGCCGTAAGGTTTGGGTGGTTCCACATGGAGCTGGGCTCTGTGATCCCTTCCAGCCCGTGACACGGTGTGACTCCATGAAGGGCTGCCCTCGGTGCCCTCTTGCACCCAGCAGAAGCAGAGCTGTCCGCCCAGCACAACCCAGACCCTAAGTACGCCCACAAAGCTGCCTTCAGCTGTGCACACGAGGAGAGACGGAGCGAAGTCTCTTTGGCACGAACGCACATAACCGTTCATAAAAGGTGTAGCTCTGAGTTACAAGGCAACGCAAACACTTCGGACACCTCTGTTCCATGTGTGTCAGCCAGCCTCACCTGATCTCACCAGAAAGACCACTAGCACCAAGCCAAGGTCAGCACTGCTCCACCAATTCAGAGTGCCCAAAAACAGTCAGGAGCTTTCAAACCCCAAAGATTTATCTTGCTGACATCGAGACGGACCACAAAAGAATGCAGGAAAAGGCACCTTTTCATTAGAGTACTTTAAAGCGGGAACGAAATCACCTCCTCTGTAAAACGTGCGCCAGCGTCAGAATCAGCGCACGCCAATGACTTTGTTTTGCAGGGAACCAGATAAATAATGGATGACGAAGGAGAGCTGCCTCAGCTCTGCTCTGGGCAGCCCTTCCCCATGCACTCAGCTTGCAGCCCCTGGGGCAGGCACCAACCCCAGCTCTCACACCCTGACACAGCGATGGGGCCCTCTCCAGCAGCAGCCACGAAGAACTCAAAGATATGTCCATAAAACCCAATAAAAAGGAGAAAAAAAAAAACAAAAAAAACAGCTTCTCCATCTCTCCCGGCGCTCAGACCCAGGACGACACCAACATTCCCCACTCCCCTCACAAATACGGCCTGTGCTCCCTGCTCACCTACAAAGGAAGCCTGGGCCTTTAAGCGTTATATAGCCAGAAGACATTAAAAACAGCCTGTCAATTTAGATGCAAATTTATTTTAGATGCGACAGAGGGCTTACAAAAGAAGGTGCACTATATGCTGTTTTCTTCTGCTAACACTATTGTGATGTGGCTCCCAAGTGTATTAGAGCGTATTAGGATGGGTGACTGGGTAGCTCGTGGGATTGGTAATGGGATACTGAGACTTTCACCTCCAGGTCAGCCTCCGGTGCAAATCCAGCCCAGCTCAGCAGCGACGGGAAGCCTTCACAGTCCCCAGGCTGCTCATGTTGGCGGGGCTGGTGCAGAAGTGTGGCCAGGACCACCATCACTCCAAGCCCTGCTTTTCCACCAAGCAGCTCCACTCCCTGTCTCCTTGCCCTCCCTCGCTGCACTCATCCACACTCTCTACCAGGCAAGTCATCCCTGGTGCTGCACGCCTGCTATCCTGCTTTGTTTTGCCTTCCCCAAGCTCCACACCCAGAGAGATGCTGCCTGCAAAGGAGCTGTGCTTCCCTGCCTGTCACCTTCCCAAGCATTTTGGAAATGAGCAGGGCTGGTAATGAGAACAAAACCTCTCATTTGCTTGGGCTTTGATTACACGGAGGTACGAAGTATATCACAGAAACTGCCTGACAGGAGTTTTATTTAGGTCTCATTAATCTCACCAAAACATCCGCGGCGCTCTCTGCTTCCAGGAGAGGCAGCTGTGGGAGCAGGACACACGGATGCAATGCAATGTGCCAGAACAGAGCCCCACACAGCCCTGCTCCTGGGACAGCACCGCAACCATTGCTGCAGAAAGTTTGGCTCTGGCTGCTCCAGCCAATGGCGGGCGTCTCTTTAATCAACTCAAATCACATTTTCTGGAGATAAGTGTCACGCTCTCAGCTGCCAATAAAAAGCAAGCTGGACAGTAGCAAAGAACCCCATGCGTGCTGCAAAGTCACCGCACAAGCTTGCAGGGTGATTATTTATAGCGTTTCCCCCTGCAAAAACCAAAAATAATCGTTCCAGCCCGATTGCTGAATTTCAGAATGGGGGTAATCACAGCACCCTGAGCTGCTGCCCCGCCAGCTCCCCAGGGATGCCCTTTGGGATGGTGTCTGCAGTCAGTGCGTGTAGAGAAAGGTGTTGAGCATGCCATCAGCATGGGCAGCATTTCAGAGACACGGGGCCTCAGTAAGGAGGACTTGTTTTATGGATATAACCTTACAGACAGGTCCATGGCATTAAGCTGCGGCCCCAAGAAGGTCCCTGCTAGCACATTCCCAGTTGAAGTGCTCAGGCAAAAAGCAGGTGTTGAACACCTGACTCACAGAATCATAGGGAAACAACCGGGAGGAACCAATCTCTACCAGCATCTGACCATGCACACAAAGTGTTATGCGGGATGGTAACACACATGGGGAAACACCGAACAGGGTTCCTCTAACCCCTCCTTGAAGGACTGTGAGTCAGATCAAGAGCCTTCTTCAGCCCAGCGCACCTCCAGATCATTTGGAAAAGGCCACGAGAGCTCACCTTTAGCTTGCACGTGTTCTCCAGAAGCTGAAGATGTCCTCAGGTTTCCTATTTCTCCTTAAAGGCCCTTTGGTTTTGTTCGGAAACTGCTTCCTTCTCCCTCTGCTCAAGCCACCCACTCCTGCCTTTTATATCCCCAGCGAAGCCATGCAGAGAGATGCGCCGGTGCTTCTCTGCCACCACCTCCAGCAGCCAACGCGGAGGTGAAGCACACCCTGATCAACAGGGAAAAGCTCCAGGTGCCTGCTGACACCCCCAGCTCTGAACACCTTCTTCGGTATGAAATCAAAAATCACACGTGTATGCCAGTAGTCTCACCACGGAGCCAAGCCAAGAGGCAATTCAGGACTGCATGCTGCAAAACCACCGTGTTTGCAGTCAAAACTCATCCTGCATTTTGGGTTGACCTCCTAAATGCGTGCATTGTGGGGATGCCCACATCCTCTTGCAAAACTGATGGAAAACCACCCACAATCCAGAACAACCCTCATTCGGAGGTCAGTGCATAGCTGCAAAGAATCACAGAATCGTTAATATCAGAAAAGACTCCTGAGAGCATCAAATCCAACCTCAACACGTCGCCATGACCCTCAGTGCAACACCTCCAGGGATGGTGACTCCACCAGTACCCTGAGAAGAAATCTGTCCTAATATCTAACCTGGCCTACATCTCTGGTCCTATCCCCAGCTGCCCCAGGGTGTCCCAACAAGGAACCTGCACGGGAACCCAGAGACAACTCCCACAGCAAAACCGCAAACACACGCACATTTCTCTTTAGAGTCCCCCTGACATTTTTCCTTGCCGGGAAGGGATGCAGAGAGGGGAGCCAGCCCCAGCCCTGCACCCAAGGACCAGGGAGCCTCGGTGGTGCAAAGCAGGGCTGGGGGCATCACTTGCACCCAGCAAGAGCTTAAATCCCTGGCGAGGCTGCACGAGCTCCAGCCGTTTCCTCGATCCAAGCGGAGCAGATGGCACTCACAACACTTGCGGTTTCGCTTCCCAGCCGCCATCACAGAGCCGCTTCTCACAAGGGTGGAGGCGGGGGGGGGAAGACGGCGTGGTGTGGGTTTTTTTTCCCTGGGAATTTTGATTCCTCTTTAAGCACGTATATATAACCCTGCGTGGTTAAGGTGCTCCTCGCACTCAGAGTGCAGTGCTCTGCAGACAGGCCATGTTTGCTGGCTGTCCAGCAGTTCGTCCAGTGACCCATAAGCTCGAGGCTGACCATTAGAAACCCCTTATCAGGAGAGACAAATCCCAGAAAGCCTCACAATGCAGAGACGGAGGAAAGAAGGGATGAAGTGATCAAAACAAGGGCTTTCTAGGGATTTTGCCTACTTGCCTGGATTTTCTCCTGTTTGATCGCTCATCCCTGCTCACTGAGGGGCACCTTCAGCCTCTGTTGCCTTCATAGGGAAGGCAGGGATCTGGGAGAGGTGTGCACCAAGGGGAGAGAAAGGCGTTGCTGTTTCAGCTCCCTGGTGCATCAACCCTCGCATCTCCAGCAGAGATGAAAGCAGGGAGACATGGGGGCCAGACGCTACACGCCATGGATGAGGTGGCACACCACTATCCTCCCCAGGGATAACCAGTCTCTGCCAATCAGCATGACCGCGCAGGAAGGAAGCGCCTCACCAGGGTCATGTTAAATGCTTTTGCTTTCTTATCTGGAGGTGGAGCTCTCCAAGCTGGAGCTTCGCCCCCAGCAGCATCGCAGATGGGAATGAGAGGCAAGCATATCCCTGAGCCCTCTGCTCTCCAGTGCCCAACAACAACCCAATTCCGCACTCTGCCTGCAGCAGTCAGGAGCCCAGCCCTTTCCATCCACTGCAAGCCCCTAAACTGGGGGTGTATGAACTGCACTGCCCTGCAGCATCAGGCTCTGAAAGCAGTAGCCCAAGGACTGCAAAGCCACAGGGCCATTCCCAGCACACCCCTGCAACACCACCACCAGCACAGAGGGATGCAATGCCCCATCCATCCGGCACGCTGCGGTCATGCTGCATCCCACCACGATGGCTCCAGCCAGGTTTTCCTTTCTAGTGGAAGCCAACACCTACAATTACACTCCGAAAGCGTAAATCTGGGCACCGCAGACACCAGATTGCCTTCAGCAGTTGCATTCTGCACAGCTTAGTTCTAAGTAACAAAAGTACGCGCCCCGCGCTGCTGCTTCCTTGTCTGGGGATGAATAAAACGTGAAAGATGACAGATCAGCACCTCCATCCCAGCCCAGCCCCACGCTCGCTCTGCTGGAGATGCAGATAAACAAAGGCAGCTCTCCCCGCTGTCCGCACGCAGCTGCCGGCACCAGGGCACGCCGCACAAAAGAGGTTTGCAGTGACGGGGTCAGCAGGGCCAGGCACCTTCTCTGAGCACAGCAGCAGTGCTGTGGGGTTGCTGGAGCTCACGGCCCCCCAGAGCACATTTAGAGTTGGGTGGTTGAGGGGGTTTTCTGCTACAGCTTCGCATGGGTGCTCACAATAGCAAAGCTGCGAGAAAGCAACTTCTGAGATGCTTCCATTAAAACGCAGCCTTGAGTAACCATAATAACACTGTGCTGTGCTGCCACAAAAACTGTACTCAGAACTGCAGAACAGCTCGGGTTGGAAGAGACCTTAAAGCCCATCCAGTTCCAAGCCCTGCTGCGAGCTGGTTGCCCTACACCAGATCAGAAAGCTCAGGGCCCTATCCAACCCAGCCTTGAAGGTCTCCAAGGCTTCACTGAGCATCAGAACACTGGAGCTGGAGTAGGACATCACTTCATCGCTTTTCCCAGTGCCTCTCCCTGTCTGCTGCAGCCCCTTTGTGCCTCAACTGGGTCGTGCCTCCAACTCCCCACGGAAAAGGCCCGTTACTGGGCAGCAGACCAGAGCAGAGCGAGGGAACTCACGTTTTTGGGGTTTCAGAAGCGCCATGCCACCCAAAAGTAGCACATCCACCACCTGAGCTGCCAGGAGGCCCTGCTACAGCTTAAGGGAAACCTTCCCCATCCCACCCCACCCCCACCCCCCCAAAAAAAAAAAAAAAAAAAAAAAAAAAAAAGAGATGGCAGGAAGGCAGCAGGGCTGGGGCAGGGCAGCTGGGGCCAGGGGGTGGCGGGGCCCCCGGGGCCGTGCCGAGGAATGCCCGCGGCGCCGGGCGCTGGGAGCCAACCAGCTGGAGAGCTGCAGCCTCATGAAATAATGAAATGCCAAACCGAGCCCTGCATCTTCCACAGTCTCTCAGGTCACCTACCAGATTAGGAGGCCTGTTGCTAAGGCAACCATATCTTGCAAGTGCTAGCTGAACTTCCCCATAATTTTTAACCCTTTAAGGAGCAAAAAAAAAAAAAAAAAAGTTGAAATAAAATAAAATAAAATAAAAACGTTATGCTGACAGCACAACCTGGTGGGGTATGGGGGGGGGGGGGGGATGAGAAAAATGAAAGCCCCAGAGCTGCCCCGCTCGCTGCACGCCGTGCTGGCTCCTTTCCAGGCAGCTAATAAAATTATTCAGCGTATGCACGCGCAGGCGAAACCCAGCAAACTTTCTATGTGCCTGGCAAGGCAATGGAAAAAAAAAAAAAAAAAAGTCGGGTTGTGCATATGAAATGGGGACAAACAATGCCAAATAAATAAATTAAAAGAAAATAAAATATGATTACAAAGAAAAGCCAAAACAAACAAACACACGAAAAAACTTTTAGCACCCGCTGGTGACCCCACAGACGTGGGGTGGGGAGGGGACACACGGCCAGCACTGTCCCCCAGGACCGGGTCCCCTCCCCACATATAGTGCCCCACGGAAAAGCACCATGCTCAGGAGGGAGGGCAAATCCTGCCGGGTCGGTGGGGGGATTTTAGGAGGTTTCCAGGAATTCAGTGTGCTGTGGGGAAAAGCCACCACTTGCACGTTAATGGTATGAAGGGCCTTGGGGAGAGGGGGAAAACAGCACGCTGCGCACTCAAGGTGTTTTCTTGCTCTGTGAGAGTGAAGTTGAAGCATCGCGGCATAATGCACAGGTCCTGGGAGGGAGGAGAGCAATCCACGAGGGGTACACAAAAGCAGGGAGCACCGAATATTGGGAGAATGAGAAAAGCCTGCAAACAACAGTGGAGAAAAAAAAAAAAAAACAAAAAAAAACAGAAAGAAAGAAAGAAAGGAGGAAGGCAATGCACAGGCAGCACAAGGGAAAAAAAAAAAAAAAAAGAGGGAGGGGAGAAAAAGGCATGGAAACGAGGAGAAAATGTGGAGCAGCATAAATCAGGAGCGCGGGGGGAGAAGTGCCTGGAGGAGAGCAGGGAAGCGGGGCCAGGGAGGCAGAAAAGCACGTGCTGCCTTTTCAATATAAGAAAGGGCAGGCAGATGCAGCTCAGCTCCCCGCACCCCACGCCGCTGGGGAAAGGCCCCAGGCTGCGTCCGGGAGCTCGTGGGGTGCAGGCCGGGCCGGGAGCAGTGCTGGGGGCTTATCAGCGGGCCGCACGCCGGGCTGGGTGCGGATACGGCCCCGGCAGAACCCTGCGGGCAGGCGGCTGCCGCCTCCCCCAGCATCTGCTCCGCGCCAGAGTCGGAGTCTCCTTAGGAAAGGAAAAGCCTCCGCTGGCACCAGAGCAGAAGACGCTCGATGGAAAAAATTAACCGTGTGATAGCCGGGCTTCGCAGCCCATAAACCCCGCTGCAGAGCAGCTTTAGGGCGCTGGTTTCACGTGGTTTCCTGGCTCTGCCACGCTGCAGCCGTGAACAGTAGGGCAGGCACGACGCTCCGCACCGAGCCACGTGCTGAACGTTGCTGGATATCCTCCTTTCTTCACCCCTCCTCAACCCTGGCATAGGGTGAGCACAGCATTCCTTGCTGAACCCCCACAAATGCAGATGTTGGAGTGCTGAGACCCCACGTGCTGCCTGGGCTCCTGCTCTCACAGCCCTAGGGCGAAAGGGAAACCTTCCCTTCTTCTTCCCGTCAGCCACCGGAGCTGCAAAGGTCTGTGTAGATCCCTTGGAAGGCTCCATGGTGCCGCCCTCACCTGCCCCACACCTCACAGGAGCTTCCTTAGCTGCGTGTATCAACACCAAACATCTGAAACAGGCCAAATTTACAACCAGAAATAAAGAGGAGTAACCTTCTCTGTGTTGAAAGACATCTAGGTTCTTGTATTACAACGATGGGGACAGGCAAAATTCATTATCTCTAATAGCTGTCCTTATAACCAGATTAAACACAAAGGCATCAATTTCATATTCCTTGACCCTCCACCGTTCCCACCCTGAACCGAGGGGAGCTCCCCTCCGCCGCAGCGGAGCTGGGCAATGCGCAGACAAAACCCATCAGTTCAAATTAAGTTCATGTTTATGCATGCAAAGACCTCGAGCCCTCCTCCCTGCGCTGAAAGAAAACAATACCAGAGGTCGCCCGCACGCACCCATCCTGTGCCACTGTCCAGGCATGACACATGGGGCTGGGGGACACCAAGCTGGTGCCCTGTCCCTCCTGGTCCTTCTCTGGGCACAAGACAGCATCAAAAAGAAGACCTGCAAGCGTCCCCATCCCTCCTGGCCAAGCGAAGACCTGGGGCTGCAGAAAAGCTGCCCTAGCAGCACAGCACCGAGCTTGGTGTCAGCACAGTGAGAGCAGATGTTTGCGCACAGGACGCACGAGGCAAGAGGAAAACACCTGCTTTCCGGCGCGCAAAGACAGATCCCAGTCCTCCAGAATTAATCATCGTTAAACCCAATTGCACCCACATTCCCCAGCACCAGCTCCCCGCTGGAGCCGTGCACCAGGGCTTTTGTCCTGGAGATGCAACCTGCGTGTACAGCCCAGCAAGATGAGCACAATGCCAATCACCAGCCGGGGAGCGACAGCCTGTTATTTTCATCAGAGGATGTTATCCATGGGGACCTTCAGCTGCCAGCCAGGAGAAATAAGCCACTGGAGAAAACTTAGTTTCAGCACAGCCTCCTAATGGCTTTCTTCACCCCCTCCCCTTGGCCCCCAACCGATGCACGTGTGAGGGCAGTTCCTTCCCCAGAAGATGAGCACCAGTGGGGCCAGCTGGCTTCTCTCGCTTGCAGCAACAAGTCAAACTGCTCCAAGAGCTGGAAAACACTTATGGTGGGGGGGGGAAAGCTTCAGATGGACCAGGAGGACAGCGTACCACGTTGAAGCAACAGTGAAAGTTAAAATTAATTAGCTGGCACGATGACAAAGAACCCATTGTGCGGCACGGTGGAGCAATCCAAGTACAAAGGCTTTATATAAGTCATGTTGAAAACTCCTTGATGACTGCAGGTAAGGACAGACAAGCTGTCAGGACATGCCATGACACCCAGAAGGGCTCCAGCACAACTGAGCAAATGTGTTTTTAAATGATGAAAAGAAGCCCAGGAGCCCCAGCCTGGACCTCCTCTCCGAGAAGAGAGGAGCAAGGACCCGAAGCACCTGGGCATCACCAGCTCAGCCACGTCCTGCATGGAACAAAACAGCAATTGTTTTTTTCATGGGAAACCACCCCTGAACCAGGCTGAAGATACCTGTGCACAGTGTGGACCTTCATTTGTCTCCCTGGAGCTCCCACCTCCACCAAATATAAACATGCTGAAAGCCAGTATGAGGTGACCAAGCACTGGGAAGCACAGCTCCCTGCTGGACCCAGTGAAACAAACGTGCCTTTAAGTTCATGCCTTGTAGCCTGCTGCACCCAGAAGTGGAAGAGTCCCCAGCAGCAAAGCACCATGAGGACCCCAAAACAGATGGCATGCAGCTCTGGGCTCTGCTCTTCAGAAAGGAGCTCACGTGCTTCCAGAACTGGTCTCTTTGCTCTCCCGAGAGCACAGGAGCCAATGACCATGGGGGTAAAATGCAACAAGGGCTAGCTGCAGCCCAGCACAACGGGAAGACGAACCTCTACTCTCCGTGTGGAGCAGGGTTAAGACATCCACAAACACCAGTAAGCAAAGGGAAAAATTCGTGGAAAGGCATGGGTGTGCTTCACACCCTGCCAGGGGGCCCAGCTGTGCCCATGGCGAGCACAGCACTGCGCTTCTGCCTGACCTGCCAACCCCAGTGAGAGCAGGAGCCCGCGAGGAAGCGCCCTGCCCCTTCCCCTGCATGCACAGCCTTTTTTTTCTGACTTAAAAACACATCACAAACCTCTCCAGCCTGAAGTGGAACTGCAGAACCCAGCTCTAGGCAGGCAGCTGCTTCCCAGAGCTGATCCCGTGGGCAGAGGTGCAACGGTAGATGACCAAACCGGCCCACACATGAGGGGCTCTCACTCTTCTGGGGTGGCAGATGAAACCACCCCGTGCACGAGGGATTTATGCTCTTCTGGGAAATAAGCACCAGCATCACACCCGTGCCACGGCCAGAGGACACGCTGTGGGGCACATCTGCGTGCCAGAGTCACCGCAGTGCATCCCACGCTTCGGAAGCTTGTTTGCATCCAAAAAAATACTGATCAGAGGCGTGAGCTCAGCTTGGTGAGGTTATTTGAGATCCGGGGGAAAAAAGGGACAGAAAAAGCCCAACCGCCCAGAAGCTGTGCGAGGTGGCCGGGCTGGGCAGCAAGAGCTCATTTTCACTACAGAAGGCTGCAGCACCCTGGGAGGAGAGGCGCTCGAGATCAAATGTTTAAGGGTTTATGCAGAAACATTAGGAAAAAAAAAATTAGAAAGAAAATGTTAGCTTAAGACACAGCCAGAGGTCTTCCTTTGGACTTTATCTTGACACCACAGGCTGTGGTGGCACTGCCTCGTGCAGCACTGTGGGGCAGTAGTCCCTGCAGGCTCAGACCCAGATGGACATGGGGAGAATGTGCACGCTGTGCTGGGGGGGCTCCCAGCCCTGTCCCCACATCATCACAGGGGCTGCAGAGAGGCTGATGGACCTATAGGTTTAATTGCAGCTGTGGAGGGATGAGAAGGGTCCCAACTGAGGCCCCACAAGCAGAGCTGCATTGCTGTTACCCAGCCGACAGCACAGAAACCAAGTCAAAACACCCAGATTGGTGTTGTGACTGCACTTGTCAGAGGCAGAAAGAGCAGAAAGGCGGAGGGGGAAGGAAAATAAAAGCACTGGCAGGGGCTATGGGTTCACTCCAGCACTACTTCAGCATGGGGCCAGGGACACTTTGCCCAACCCAGGGGGCCCCTGCAGGTCTGGGTGGGGGTAGAAAGAGCTGCTGCAGCTATCTGCCCCAGCACAGCCATTCCCACAAAGCAGGGGCACGGGATGGCCTGCAGCTCAGACCCATGCTGGAGCCCTAAACCTTGCTGCCGGACCGCCCTGCGCAGCCAGGCACTGACAGCAGGCCCCATGTACACACAGATGTGCATTAAATACCTTGATTTATACATATTTTGCTTAATTTTGACATCAGAGAGACCGGGCAGTCCTCCTCCATAGTAATAAAAGTGTAAGCACATAGAGCTGAAGGGCAGCTCCCACAAGAGGCCCATGGCACTCCCTTCGTGCCCCACAGCCCATGGTCATCCCCCAGCCCTGGTGGCACAGGTTCAGCCCCACCAAGTGCAGGAAGCAGACGAGTGCCTGCCCCGTGTTTTGGAAATCCCCCCCCCCCCCCCCAACCCAGCAGCACAGCTCTAGCTTTGAACTCATCTCCTGGCACCAACCCCTTCAGCAAACAGCCCTGGTGCTTGCGGCCACGAGCAGGAGTTTTGAAAGGAGGAGAAAAAAAACACCACCCCGCGGAGCCTGCAGCGAGGTATTTGTTTACTTGTTGAAGAGCCGTTTTCTCTCCCCCTCTCCACCAGCCCAGGGCTGCTCTGCAGAGGAAGGAGCCATTTCCGCTGGGCAGAGTCCCCCACTCCCAGTGGAGTCCTAAATCCCCCCCAGCTGAGCTGAGGGGGCCACCCTGAGATGGTGCTGGTGACCAGCCCTGTCCCACGATGGGAACCCACCCAGCACCACCCCGGGAGACACTCAGCAGTGGATGCACCAACCCTTCCCCTGGCCTGGAAACACAAAACCCAATTACTGCCATCTCCTCGGGGCACACAGGCGGGATATTTTTATATTTATATACATTTTTTCAGCAGCCAGACTCCCTGCAGGCACCACGTCTTCCACCGACAGCACAGCCTCCTCCCCAGCGAGAAGACAGTGCACCAACCCATGGCATGGGCACAGATTTCTCCTGCTGGGATGGTGAAGAGTTCAGAGATAGGAACAGCCCAGCACCCCTACACCCTCGAGCTGCTGGAGGAGCAGCGGCTTCATGATCCTCACCCAGTGGCAGCAGCATTGGTGCACCCCATCCAGCTGCAGCTCCTGCACAAGCAAGGACTTAGTGCAACCAGTTGCCATTTAATTTGGTAGGGCGGCCAGTGGAACAGTGAGTGGTATTAAGGAGGAGAAAAAGAGCCCCAGCTCCCAGGACCGGCATGGCAGCTGTTTCCAATAGAGCCAGGGGCTGCTTTAAAAGAGAAAATATGGAACAAAAGGTAGGAGAAAATCCAAGTTTCCAAGGTGAGGAAGGAAATGATCAGGGGAACAGGAAAGCCTCACTCGTACCCAATACACGCTGTACCGACCTCACGCACCTCCCCGTGGCAGCAATGGGGGGGCTCAGCCCCCTCCCCACACGCTTTGAAGAGCCGAGGTGCCTCGCACACCCTCGCCCTCGCTCCCTTTGTTCCTGCGTGAGGACCCCAGGAAGGAAGCGAGGGGAAGGTTTACAAGCCTCGTGTTTACCCAGAGCCACAAATCTGCCGGGGGCCGCGGCCCCCCCGCTGCAGGGAGGGCGGTGCGGAGCTGGGGGCCGCGGTGTGCGGGTCCCCTCGCACGTGGCCGCAGCTCTGGGGCAGACAATGGGATCGCACGCGGCCGCTGCTCCGGCCCTACACGGCCTTCCTCCTCCTCGTGGGCTTCGCCTCCACTGGAGCCAGCCCCTCTCGCAGCGCCATAGAGGTTAAAAACAAAACAATGAAGAAAAAGCACACGCGTTAAAAAGAAAAAAAAAAAAAAAAAAAAAAAAAAGAACCACACCGCTGCATCTCATCACTGCCCATCGCCCTGCTCGAGGCTGGCTCTGGCTGAGACCACGAGCAGCATGAGCACAGCCCCAGAAATGCACCGTTGCTGGGGACACCCACGCCTGTGCCCACCCCAAGGATGCACGAGGAGCATCCAAACCCACCCAGCCTCCCATTGTCAGGCTGAATTAAACAACCATGCCGTGTTGGGCAGCTTCCTCTCCTCCCAGCCACCCCCACTTTTCGGTGGAAATCCCTGGCGGATTCAAGCCGGAGAAACTTTGCATCTTCACACCATTTGTTGACATAAAATACATTCCAGTGCCTTACTTTTACAGAGGCACTCCGAGCGGAGGGGGGGGAAAAACGTCTGTTTCCATTTGAAACTGTCAAAATTAGCATGCAGTAATTAAAAATCACACCCTTTCTCTTAATAACCTAACCAGCATGATACAATCAGGTTGTGCCAACTCTTTAATCTAATTGACTCATTACAGATTTTAATTTAGTCAGTTACTGAACAACTGTTGACAATTTGTTTTCATTAGGGACAGAACAGGATAAATATTTAGGCTCCCCAGTCAAAGACTAAGACATAAGCTCAGTGCTCTGACCTCAAGTTTAGCACACTTGGCTTTTCCATCAATAGCAACTACAGGAAGGCACAGCTCCGAGACGGCACGTTTTGGTCACCCTGTGCAGCAAGAAGTGCAAAAGTGGAGGTCGTTCCACACCAGCAGCAGATATTGCTTAGAAAATAAATAAAAATTCAGCTTTGCACAGCACTCCAAGAAAACCACCGTTGTGAGGGGCACCAGCACTAGCACCAGTACCTGTCCCCAGAGGATGGGAGGCTGAGCCCAGTACACTGCACTGTCCCATCCCCCCCTCCCCCCCCCCCCCCCCGACTTTTATTTTATATTTTTTAAAACGATTTGGAGTTCTGCAGCTGCTCCTGGCAGCCTGCCACTCCGAGAGGAAACTCCTCTCTCTGGTTACCTATGGGGATCCCTGCCCCTGCAGAGCAGGTCTGGATGCATCCCAGCTGTGCAGAGAGGGGCTGGAGCTGTGCAGTCGCTGCTCAGAACTGTCCCCACACCACATCCCTCACCCTGCTGAGCCTGGCCCAACAGTACCAGCCCTCCCACACAACACATTTCAGCAAACCAGCTCCGAAGAGCACACTGCAGGGATACCTGGAGATCACCAGCACTGCCGCACACCTAGATACCTGGAGACCACCTCCATGGCACACACGGAGGCAGCCAGCGACCCACTGCTGCCACCACAGCATCTCATACCCAAACCTGGGCAGCCACCAAGCCACAGGTGCCTGAGCAGCAACCTTCGGTGGTCCTGGAGCACAGGGAGAGTCAACAGACACACGGGAAACCAGCACAGATCCCAGTGCGACGTCCCACCCAGTACGTGCCACTCTGCTCCAGCCATGCACACCCTCAGGAGCTGCCAGCACAGGACACAGAAAGAAGCTGATGCACAGCCAGGGAACATCTGAGCACATCTTCCTGCACGTTACCTCCAAAGCACAGCTGGAAAGCATCTTCTGGGAAAGCTGGGTTTGGGGTTCAAAGCCCTGGGTGACACCACACCCTGGCAGTCCTCCCAGATTCCCCAGTTGTCACCCCACCGTGGCTTACACCACACCAGCTGCTACATCCCTCTGGCTTCAGCAACTTCAGTGAGATCCGAATCCAAGGTAAAAGGTTTCACACAGTGGGGAAAAAGGACACCTGGGCATCCCCGGCCAGACACGGAGAGCACGCTCCCCATCTTCTCCACAACCAACATCACCTTCCCCAGCTGCAGCACAGCATCCTTCCAGACAGGAGCTAGAGAGAAAGAACTGCATCAGTTTCCTGAGGTTAAAAAAATAAAATAAATCAATGATCTGCTCTAACGACCATGTTGCATGCTTAAAAGCAAGCCGAAGCCACTGCCATGTAAATCTTCCACAGCAAAGACATAATTCTGAATGCTGGCGAGTATGGATTTTTTTTTCCAGAGGGGAGCTAGGTGCAGCAGAGGAGAGGAAGGATGAAGTAAAGACTCCAGCAGCCGAGCACCACTCTGATCCTCCTCTCCTGCAAGTTGCACTCAAGCTGGTCGCACAGGCAGAGCAATACCACAAAAAGTATGTAGCAACAGTCAACTAGATTTAAGTTCATTTTCTGTAGCTGGAGGCCAAAATCGACTGAAGTGGTTCTGGTGATCAAGTTTTCTGCAATTCCCCTTTCTATGTATTAGCTCTTTGACAGAAATTCACTGCGGTATTTAAACTGGCAGTCATCACCGCTAACTCAAATTGTATTGGCTTTCACAATGTTGAAACGCTGAACTGCAACCATCAATCGGCCAATTCTGAGATAACGCGGTGGCTGAAATCCCCTGTCATGCTGCACGCTCCCTTTGTAGCTCGCTGGCCGTGGGAGGCACGGGGTGAACGGGCACCACGTCGTGCTGCAACACACAGCATCAGCCCAAGGGGAAGCGGGGAGGCAGAGTGGGGCTGCCCCCTGCCCACAGCATCTCCGAGGGCTGGAGGAAGGATGGAGCCAGCAGCCTGCCCGCTTGGATGGGAATAGGAATGAAGCGAAAATAAAAACCCACCCAAATCAATTGCTACGGGTCAGGCAACGCCTGTAGAACAGGTCAAGTCTCGGAAGGAAGGCGGCTGGGGATCAGCACCGTGCGGCTGTAGGTAACCAGAGCACTGCTGTTAACTTCTGGGTAAGTCTGATACAGGTGGTGGAGGAGGCCGAGTAATGAAACTGCAAGCGGCTCCGCACGTTAGCTGAGTTAACAGTCAGATCTGCACACGTGCTGAGACAAAAAGGGAGAAACATGGTGCTCCTCCCAAACGCACAGACCCACATCCCACTCCTCCCAGCAGCCTGCTGCCCCGCCCTGGGAGGGGAACCACGGGGAAAGGTGGGAAAGCAATGCTGCTTCACCACAGGAAGAGTCCGTGGCACTCGAGCATCCCCTACAAGAGAGGTGCGATCCGTGCTTTCGCTTTACCACCAAAAAGAAAAAATAAAAATTAAAAAAACCGACAGGGGAAATTGACAATTTATCCTGCTGCTCCTAGCAGTTGCCATACAGTTAGGCTGGGAAATGAAATGGAAATTACACAGCATGCAAATCCCAGGGTTAACACTCTGCTAATGAAGCGCACAGTTCTGCAGCCAGTGCCTCCCAGTGCTGGAGCTCCCCGGACCCCACAACATCCCCTGCTTTGCACCCCGGGCTGCACAGCCAACCCACTGCCTTCTGGTAAACAAACATCGCCTGTGGCGCGGACCCGGGCGACCGCTGCACAGCCACTTCTGCCATTGGCCAGGTTTCAACGCGGTGCTCTACAAATCTGGGGCAAAGCCTATATGGGGATATTTTTAACCACAACCAACAGATGAAATTACTCACTGGTCCACCCAGCCCGGGGCTCGCAGGAGGCCCAGCATCGCTCCGAGCTGTTGCACGCTGCCGATATACGCCACGGGGTTTGGTGTTCGGTGATGTGATCCCCACTCAGAGCATCCCCAGCTTGGGATGCACCGGTGCTCAGCCCTGTGCTGTAGGACTGCAGCCACACGCCGGCCCCAGGGAACAAGGCACCATTCACACGCACCCGTTATCGCCTGGTTCCTGGCTTCAGTCAATATTTGAGCCAGGCAGGTCCCTGCCCTGCAAAGTACACTCAGTGCTCCACGCAGGGAAAGCACCACGAGCATCCCCAGCCAAACACACGCACCTTAAGGCCAAACACACCCGGGGACACCAAACTGCTATGGCAAGGCCAAGGGAGGACCAAAAATCTCCTATTGTGTCTTTGCAGTCAGACCCAAAAGGTGAAGCGCTCGGGGCTGTTACAAAACTGCATTGTACTGAGAATTAAAACAATCAGGATTGTGTCTATTTACTGTAAGCTTAAAGCAACATGTATTAAAGAAGTTTATCCGAATCATTTAATGCACTCATGCCTATTGTTAGAATTATTACCAAGCTAAAAAAGATTAATTTCTCTAAATGCACTAAATCCTCAGACATTATTAGGAGGCTGCTGTGAACGTAGCACTACTATCCCTTGGCTGCTAGTGTCAACTTTACCAAAGGCTTCGCTACCTGAAGATCCACTGTTGCCTTACTCCATCCTAACCAGGCCCCCAAAAAGATGGGATTTGGCCCAGAAGACACGAGAAGAAGCGGCAGGCGCTGCCAAGCTGCAGAGCCCAGCGCTGATGGATGTGCTGACAAACTCCAGGTTGTCAGCCCGCTCTCACCCTCAGTTCAGGAGTTCAACATTTTAATCCGACCCAGTAAATAAAAAGCAGCTACGCAGGAAGCGGCGCGGCACAACCGGGAGCGGAGCAGTGGCCACAGGACAAGACAGATGGAAAGCAAGCACGGACCAGGATCGGCCTCCCCAGGGGACAACTGAGCTGCCCACCCCCACGTGGGTTCAGCTCCACACCACATCCATTGAGGGAAAGCCACCGGATTGGCAGCGACGCAGATTTGGGCTCTGCTCCCCAAGCAGAAGGAGCAGTGAAGGTCCCCGTGCTGCTCCCAGCCCAACCTTGCACATCTCCCAGCAGCTCAACCCAGGCATGTCGAGGCAGCGAGAGGCTGGGGAAGGGAGGAAAAATGGTTTCCATACCATAGGCTCCCAGGAGCAGACAAAAACAGCTCCTGCTACACAATTTAAACTCGCTTGACTCCGCTCCAAGCCCACAGCCAGGTGACTAATCCTTTGATTCAAATTCCTCCCGCTGCAGATTAGTGCTGCAGATCTGGGTGACTTCAGCAGGACAGAGCGGGCAGCCCACCTGCAGCCAGCACCAACGAGGCCCACGCTGTGGGATGAAGGTGATTCTGGGGAACACACCCGAAGAAACGCATCTGCTGGGTTCCACCAACACCTCCAGAGAGGACAACTACCCGAGGTCCTGCACACCCAGGACCGCTGCCATCAACCACCCAAGGTGCTGCACACACAGGATGGTGGTGGAGCCACCACGCTGGAGCCCAGTGGGTTGCACTCAGCACCTCTAGGTTTGCTCCAAGCAAGCAAGCAAGCAGGCTAGAGTAGAGCACTTGGAGGAGACACGTTCTGCACGAGGACAGAAAGCCCAGAGGGCCCAAACACCATCAGCCACGGTGGGATGAGGTGCGCAGCATCACCTCCAGCCCACGAGTTCCTCCGTGCTGCTGATTTCAGGGAACACTCCCAGCCAACTAAAGCAGCCCCACACGCTCACGAGGCTTTCAGATGATGCTCCAGGGAATCTCCCCCCCACCCCCAACCACCGCCACGGCGTTTACCAACGGGACACCCTCAGCACCAGGTCCACAGACACCGATCTCCAGCCAACGCTTTGTCGCCCACCGCCAGGTCCCACCAACGCCTCCGAGTGCCGAAGATAAAAGCATCGGGGCTCATCCGCATCATCGCGACGTTATGAAACGCCGCTGGGCCAAACCGGAGCGCTGCCGCTTGGAACCACGCGCGCCCGAGCGCCCCAACTCCAGTCACCACGGAGCACAAACTTGTTGTTACTCACATAGTCATGGAAGGCTTTCGCTTCGCTCGAATGCTCGCAAGTGTCTCGCCGTTCGGGGGCCGCGCAGTACAAGTCCCAGAACACGCTGCGTGGCACAAACAGAGGGGAGGGAGCCCCGGTTACCGGCTGTCTCCCCTCCCCCAACCCCCACCAGCACCCGGCACGGCCCCGGGGCTGCTGACTCACCGCGACCCCCCCCCCCAACCCGCGCCCCTCACTCACCACCACCAGGAGTGCAGGAAGCCCGGGGGCTCTCCCAGCGTGATGTTCTTCTCCCACCGGATCTGCGGGCGAGAGGAAGGGGCCGCCAATGGGCTGCGGGGCCCCGACAGAGCGGGGGGGACCCCGCCGGCCGCCGCCGCTCGCCCGCCCCGCACAAGATGGAGGCCGGGAGGCGGCGGCGGAGCACAAAGGGCGGCGGGGGGGCTCACCTCGGACAGGAAGGTCTGCGCCGACTTCTGGGCGCCGACGTGCAGCAGGTACTCGTAGACGTATAGGGCCAGCCTGCAAGAGCCCGGCGGCGGTCGGCAGGGGGAAGCGAGGAAGGGGGGGGGGGGGGGGGGGGACACACAGCAGCGAGGCCCCCGCCCCGCACAAAGCCCGCAGCCGGGCTCCTCCCGCACCGCACCCCCCCCCCCCCCGCTCCCTCCCTCTCTCCTCCTCCCCGCTTACTTCTCCCGCGCCTGCCCGTCCGAGGGCACGGCCGAGCCTTTCCCCTTGGCGAACATGTTCCGCGCCGAGCTGGGTGGGGGCCCGCCCGCCCGAGCCGCTCTAGCCCGCTCCGCTTCGCCGCGCACCGGGGGCTGTCAGAGCGCCGGCCCCCACCGCGCCCCCATGGCCCCGCCGCCGCCGCCGCCGCCGCTGCTTGCCGCGCCCGCCCGCCTGCCGCCGCTCGCCGCGCCGCGCACCCGAACGTGGCCGCGCCGGGCACCGCCCCCTGCTGATTGATGGGCGGCTGCACCAATCGCTGAAGGGAAGGGGAGGGGCCTCGCTTGGCCGCGCCCCCTCCGCGAGCGGCGGGCGGGCTGCCTCCCGCGGCGGACAGGGAGGAGGGGAGAGCGCGGCGCCGCGCGGTCCTAGCGCCGCACGGCGGGCGGGCACGGACGGTCGAGCGGAGGGGCGCGCTGCGCCTTTAAGGTGCCGAGCCGCCGCGCGCTGAGCGCTCCGATTGGGCAGCGCCGCGGGGAGAGCGGAAGGGGGGCCTTGAAACCGCCCGCCGGGCCGCGCTGTGGGGGGGGGGGGGGCGGGGGGAGCGCGGTGCTCGGGCGGGACGCCCCCCCCCCCCCCCCATCTCCCTCCCCGCCTCAGGGAGCCCACAGCCCGGCACGGCGCGCCGCGGGGGGGTGGGGGTGCGCCCCGCTACCGCGTGTCCGCCCCGGGGTTACCTCGGCACGAAGCTGGGGGGGCCTGAGGGGCCGCTTGGGGTCACCCCCCGGAAACTTTGTCACTTCGCCCCCCCCCCAAACAACAAAAAAAAAAAGAGATAACAACAACAAAGCGGGGTGAGGGCCCCTCGCTGGGGCGGCCTGAGGCGGGAACGCTGGTGTCCCCGGAGCGACCTGGCCGGGGACAAGCGGGAAAACAAGGGCCCCCCCCGCGCACAGCACGCGGAATGGCCGCGGCTGCGGCTCTGCTCCTCGCGGTTTGCGGCACGCCGAGCTCCGCTCCTGCTCGTCGGGACTCGGTTTCCCTTTAACTCGTTGATCGTCTGAGATACTGAGCAGACAGAAACCAGTTCCCTCCTTATCCCCCAGCCCTCAGGTCGTCCGGGATGAGAAAGTCGCTAGCTGGGATCTCCTGTGATCCCTCCAAAGCTCTGTCTGCAAGGTGCCCGGCCCGGAGCGGAGCTCGGGGAGGACGTCCCCAGCATGGATGGGGACGGGCATCCCCACGGTGCTGCCCCCACCTCGGCTTCACTCCTGTCCCCCACACCGGCTCTGTTTCTGGGCTGTTGCTAGGGGAGATGGAGAAGAGCACTTGATTGAAAGCTTCCTGCAAGTGGCACCAAGAGAAAGTCAGAACGTTGCCATTCCTACGCCGGCAAAGCCAGGAGCGTGGCTCCGGGACAGCTCTGCGGCCCCGGCCTCGTGTCTTCCACCACCCAACAGTGAGACGATTCCAGCAAATGAGAAGGCAGTCCTTGGGACCAGCTTAGCACAAGACCAGGAGGGAGACTCCTTTCATATCTTCACCACCGCAGAACGCAATTAAATGGCTCTGGCGAAGTTGGAACGCAAGTTAGGACAAGACGTTTTACAATCAGCAATCCCAACACCCGCGGCCAGCAGCGCTGCCTGCTCGAGTCACGGGACGGTGTTCTGAGCCTCCCGAGTGCTCCCAGGGCTTGGAGAACCGACGTCCTCAGCCCAGGTTTCTCTCTGCTGGGGTTTTCTTGGATCTGTGGTGATGGAGGCACCAGAATTCATTAAAAACTCAAACCAATAACCGCCTGCCTGAACCTCTCCCGTCTGGAGCTGGGTGCCTCCCTCTCTGCATCCCGCAGTACCTGCCAGGCAGGCACCAAAACGGCCCTGCTCTGCTGAGCTCCGAGGCAGGAGAAAATGCTGCTGGGTGCCCGTGGGGCCGCAGGCAGCAGCCCCTGGCACGGCGAGGGTGAGGTGTGACTGCTGCCGCGGGCTGAGCCCAGGCTGGGTGGGATCCCCGTGGGCAGGCTGCTGTGGGCAGGGATGCGCAGCAGGACGGGCAGGTTTGGGAGGGAGTAGCTGTGGGAAGAGTGGCCTCACCACGGTGCATATTAACGCTCCTGGGCTTTAATTGCAGTGGGACCTATCGCACGGAGCCATTAGCATGCAATGCAGGGGAACACGTATTTTTGGGAGCCCTGCCTGGCTTGCGGCCTGGTGGTGGTGGGGAGGTGTGGGGATGCAGGGAGAGGTGCCTCGTCCCCCCAGGAGTGCTGCTGGAGGTGCAGCTCCTTCCTCAAGGCCCTGAATCATCCCCGCTGCCATCTGCTGCACCCTCGCTCTTCCCTGCAGATGTCCTTCTTCTTTCCCCAGAAGGAGATGAGAACTGAGGATGAGGTGCCAAATGCGACTTCAAACAGCATCTAATAAAACACAGGATTAATTTCTTCTGACTGCTGTTCAATGGCTCTGATTAAGCAGAGCAGAATTTAATTAGCTTGTTTGGACTGCCTCAAACCCCATGCCAAAGGTGGGGGAGCCTCAGTGTCCGGGTCCCCCATTGTCCATGAGCTGCCAGGGTTAGCTTGTGCCGCCCCACAGGGCAGAGCCTGCCGCACTCCCAACCAGGCTAGCAGCAGTTTTGGGATCCCCAGAACCAGTTTCATCTCTGCACGCTGCCCACTGCAGCCGGGATGGAATCTGTCTGCTTGGACTTGCTGCTGGTGGCACGAGGGATGGAAACCTGGAGCCTCTCAGCGTAAACCAAACTCGTCCTGCTGCTGAGTCCTTGAGTTCAAGTAACCCTGCTCTCTCCCTGATTTACTACGAGTTGCTGGCTCCTCTCCCTCCTCCTGTCTCCTTTAACCCATTTCATTATCTATGCTAGCTTAGGCTTGCCTACGTGGGAACATCACGGTGAGGTTATTGCAAAATAGATGGGCTGTGAATGCAAAATGCAGCAGCCCTCCCCGGCAGCACTGACTCCCTCCCTGCCATACCTGTGCTCAGCACAGGACCCGTGCTCCCCAGCTCCTCCTCCGCTCCTGGGGTCCGAGGCCGCAGCCTCCCCTCGATGCAGACCAGACAAGCACGCGTGGAAGGCTTGTGTTTCCCTTCCAGCAATGCAATTAAGCATCCCCTCCCTACGCAATCCAGTGCTCAGGCACGTAACTCCAGGCCAGAGCCACAGCCCCAGACCGCTCATTTTTAGCTGTTTATGGTGTCTTCAGTTTGCCATGTAAAAAAAAAACAAAAAACAAAGAGCACAGGGAAGGTCTGCTGGCTGAGGCGAGGAAGGGACCCAGCGGCCCCTTTTCCCCCTGCTGACGAGGTTTTACGGGCTGTGTAGAGTCACCCCAGTGCTGCTCCTCACCCCGGGGCCATATCAGTCCCTGCTCCCTTATCAACCGCCTGCGGGTGTCCCCGCCCCATACGGGTGGGCATGGGGCACGCTGCAAAGTGCAGAGGGAATGGGGTGGGGACCCCTGAGAAACCCATCCTTCCGATTTCTGAGCGAAACAAGAAGCAAAGCAGGGGAGTCCATAAAGGGAATAAGAAAAGACAACTACTTTTATATGTGCACTTAAGTATTTAGGTCAGTATTTTTAGAATAAATAGCCGTGGGTTGGTTCCTATCTCTTCACTTCCATTTTTCACACTTCAGCTTCATTTTCCTGACGCTGGGTAACTGCAGAAGCGGTTGGCTTTCTGCAAGCCCTCGCACCTCCCGGCACACCGGCCTCACCGCCTCTGGCTTCCCCCCATCCCCTCTGTCCCATCCTTCTCCCCGGAGCCATGGCAGCACGGTCTGAACCTCCCGGTTTTCAGAGGGCGATAAAGGGAAGGATCGGCCCGCAGCTAGGGCCATCCCACGGCGACGCTGCCTGGTTCCATCCCGCTATTAAAAGCAAAACCATCCAGAAGGGTCCTTCAGAGCAAAGCCGCCTTCCGAGGGAAACATTGGCAGCCTCGTTTGGCAGCAACAGCGCCTGGATTTGCTGAAGGCCTCCAAAATTAGATGAGGCTTGGAAACTTGTGATGGATGTCACTGCGGCAGCGTGGATGGGGTGGGGGGGCTCCGGCGTGGTGCTTCCCCCAGCCTGGGTGCTGCTCAGTGCCTGCTTGTCCCCAGGGCTCACTGCAGCACCGAGCAGCGGTGAGAAGCAGCAATCCCGGGGTGCTAAACGTGCTCCACAGGGACCGCTGTGATGTGCCAAAGCGATGGAGCTCCTCGTAAACACGCTGCAGAAAGGAAACAAGCCCTCGGCGGAGCCAGCCCATCAGCAGGGAGCCAGGCTTAGGGACGCTCTGTCCCCATGAGCTGGGGACACAAGGGAGACACTGGGGGCACACGCTAGGGCTGGGCAGCGAGCTCAGCGTATCCCAAAACCAAGCTCCCCTCCTCCCCGGCTCCACGGCGGCGTCACCTCCAAGAGTTATTCACAGATAA
The DNA here is from genome assembly GCA_036925125.1 of Oreortyx pictus. NCBI lineage: Eukaryota > Metazoa > Chordata > Aves > Galliformes > Odontophoridae > Oreortyx > Oreortyx pictus. The sequence goes on along the minus strand of JAUPFR010000010.1, from coordinate 4,530,475 downwards.
AACTCCGTAAATGCGGGGCACAGCCATTTTATCACTCCTGGCAGCTCAAAGCCAGCCGCTCGCCGCAAGGTGAAGGCGACGGGGTCGCAGCTCGGGCCGCACGCAGCCCGGCCCTGGATGCCCTACGGGGGCTTTGTTGTCCGACGCGGAGGGCAGGGCAGAAAACCACCTCCTCCGCGTGGGACGGTTTATTTTTGCCACGCAGCTCCAGCCTGTTTTGCTGCATCATTCCGGGCGTTTTATTGCCTCCAGCCGGGCCTGCCGCCACCCACTGCGCGGCACCCACAGCCGCCAGCCCCTCCACCGCCCCGAACAGCGGCGCCGAGGGGCAGCGGGGCCGCGTGCTTCGGATGGGGACCGGCGCGGGCACCGCGGGGCGCTCCCTAAAGCGTTATCGCTAAGAGGGACCGAGGGCGTCCGGCAGCGCCCGGCTGCGAGGCACGGCTGCGAGGCACGGCACCGCGGCGCTGCCCGCCCGCCCGCCCGCGCTCCCCCGGGGCCGCCCGCCCGCAGCGCGGCGCCGCACGGGGCGGAGCGGGGCGCGGAAGGGGCCTCTTGAAACCGCCGCGCTCCGATCGGGCTCAGCGCCCGCCCCGGCTCCGCCTCCCCGAGGGCCGCGGGGGCCGGAGCCGCCCGCCCCCTCCCCCGCCCCGGCCCCGCGGGCGGACCGCAGCCGCCGGAAGGCCGCGCCTGGGCGGGCGCCGCGCTGCGCCGCGCCGCGGGGAGGGGTGGAAGGGGATACGGAGAAGGAGGGGAGGGGGGGACAGAGCGGCCGCTCGGAACAACGGCGCCCCCTGGCGGAGAGAGGTGGAACAGCACGGTGCGGGGCGAGCCGAGCCGGCTGCGGGGGGGGGGGGGGGAAGAGGGGGGGGTCCGTGCGGCCGCACTCGGGGTGCCCGCAGCTCGTCCCTTCGCCGCCGCCTCAGCCTGCTGCACCCCGTCCCCAAAGCGCGGCTTTGTCACCGCGCGGTAATTAACGGGGTCTCGCAGCCCGACCCCACCCGCGGCACGCGGGCCCTCGTTATTTACTCTTAACGACGCTACAGTATTCTAGCATCAATCCCTGGGAAATTTCCCTCGTCCCAAGGAGAATAGCTGCTTGCAACCGCCTGCTAATTACAAGGAGGGTTGTCAATTAATTCGCTTAGCTAATTATCCGCTCGGTAAGCGCCGCGCAACGAGGGTCTGCGAGGGACGGGCGTGCGGTGCCGGCTGGACACACCCTGCAGGGGCGACGGCTGCGAGCTGTAATTACAGCCGTGCGCTAATTGCGCTGGGAGAGCGGCTATTCGGAGCCCCGCTCCTAAACGCCAGGCCCCGTTTCCTGCTCGGTTCCTCGCGTTCTTTCTCTCCTGCCTTTCCCACCATCGGCGCCCCGGAGCTCGGGTCCCAGCTCAGAGCTCAGCAACAGCGCACACTCAACGGGTCGGCGTCTCCCCTAAAGCCGACGGGCGCGGTGGCACGGTGATGGACGTGCGTTGCTTGCTTTGTTTCGGTCGCTTCTGAACCGAAGCACCGGGCTGAGAGCGCGACCTTAAGAATGTGCGCTGCGAGGACGGGCTGAGCGCTGGCTGCTTCCCAAGGACGCAGGGCTGCACTCACGCCCGCTGCTGCCCAGCCCCGTGCTTCACGCAGGTGCCCGGACACCTCCTCCTCCTCCCTCTCTCTCCTCCTCCTCTTATTCTTCCTCCTCCTTCTGCTCTTCCCCCTCCTCTTCCTCCCGCTGCCGCCACGACGCACTGCAAATGCTCAGCTTCTTCTGGCTGAGGTGAGGGCAGAGGGGATGCCCAGGGGGTGACGTGGGAACAGTGGTGTGCGAGTGGGACCAAGGAGCTGCCACGGGTTGCATTGGAGCGGTGTCTGCTCCGGCTGGATCAGCATCGGGATAGGTTCGGGGCAGCGATTTGGGGGAGTTTGGGCTGAACTATGCTCCTGTGTATTTAGGGAGAGTGGGCGCAGGGCTGGCTTGGATGGTGTGGGTGAGTGTGATTGTGCGGCAGCTTGACAGCGGGGTGGTGTGGACCGTGGTGGTCCTTGCCGTGGTGGTCTTCTCCCCAGGGAAGCCATGTGTGCAGCTGGCACGTGCCCTGGGCACTGCTGTTGGGTGTCCCTATGCTCGCACCGTCTGTCCCCTGCACTGCTGGCACCAAAAGGGCTCACGTGCAGCTCTGCTCCTTGTTTGAGCTGGCGGTGCTGGTGCTGGGGACCTTTGTCCCCCCACTAAGCATTCAGAGGACTTTGTTCCCAGGCTGGCCCCGTTGCCCACAGCCCTGAGGATGGGCAGAGGACGTGGGAGGAGGATGAGGATGGAGGGTCCCAGCTCACAGCACCAAAAATTTCTCATGGCTGCAGACCCTCAGCGAAGGGATCCAATGTTACGCTTCCCGGGCCTGACACCTCACTCTGCTCTATGAGACCCCACTGGAGGGTGTGAAATGTGTTCCCAAAAAAGCTCTTGCAGGTATCTGACTGTGCCCTGTCCCCAGTGTGCCATCTGTCTTCTCCTGGCCCCAACCTGGGCGCCTCCTCTCCCCCCCTCGGGGCTCTCACCTCTCCCACTGCCCCATTGAGATGATGGGATTTCCCAAAGTAGGTCAGGTTAATTTTTTAATGTGTGCTGATTTGCTCGTTACCATGGATATTGCTCATTTATACACTAATAATCCTCCCCAGAGAACTTCATTGTTGCTGCTTTCCTTCCCCCCCGCATTTTTCTTTCAAGATACCCAGGAACGGGTCAGGGTGAGCCAAGGGGATGGAGTGGAGATGGGAGAGCAAAGGTGGATGGGGGAAGTCTGGGTTAGGCTTTGGGAAATGCTCATCTGGGCCGATGGGAGGGTGGGCACTGAAGGCTCAGTGTGGCCATTGCTGCTCTGCCAGGACCTCGGGGACCCAGCACCGGGGTCCCCTGGCATCAGTCTGCTTCTTGGGGGTGGCTCAGTCAAACACCATTTTCCTGGAGGGCTCAATGCCTTGAGGATCCCCGTGCAAAGAGAAAATGAGAAGACATCCCTCTTTTCCTCTATTGATCAATTGCTCACAGTTCAGCCCCGCTTGGCTTTGTGAGTGCAGCAGGAGATGAGAGAAAAATTCCTCCTAAAGGCTTTTTTTTTTTTTTTTTCCTAATGCAAACTTTATTATTATTATTATTTTTTTTTTTGGTAGAAGTGGGTCACTGGAGGGGTGACAGAGTAAGAGCATCATCGCCTGGGTGATACATCCCGTTGCCATGGTGAGCTGGGGGCTGCATCAGTCAACAGCTTTAAAAATTTGACAGCTGAGTAAGACGGAAGACTTTAATGAGGACAGACACTTGCTCGCTTAGTTTCAATAGCTGAATTCTCTATAAATACCCTCGGTCTGAATGGCTGCAGGTCTCCAGTGTGCTGTGAGTGGTGTGGTTGGGCACTCCCTTTACCCCATGTGTTCTGGGGGTAGTGAGTGTGCGCCCACATCCAAAACAGTGGAGGGATGCAAAGCAGGTGGCTCTTTTTTTCCTTTCCTGCTGATGCTGGAACAAGCAAGGTGACATGAGTGCAGTTAGCACAGGGTTTGGGTTTCTGAGGTGCGTGCAGGGCTGTGTGTCCTTGATACTGAGCACTACAGCTGTGGGGTGGGATGGGGCCACCCCCACCGCTCCCTCTAATAAACTGAACCTGGGGGGAAAGGCTGCTCGCTAGGAGCGCATGGACTCTTGTGCTGAGCTCTTGCTTGCGAGAGGTGAGCCATAAGCAAACTCCCCAGACTCAGTTGCAATCTGGAGAAGCTACGGGGCTCGGCTAAAGCAAAACAAGGCACTACTGGAGTGGAGACTTGACTCAGGCATGGATATTGGAAAAAATTTGTTCTCAACCCTTGCAATGCCACCACTGCGCCAGGTGTCCCCGGTGCCCGTGGTGCTCCATTCTGGGCTCCGTGCCGGGCAGTGGTGTGGCAGGGATGGGAGCTCCCCATTTGCTGTCCTGCCGGCAGCCAGGAGCAGCATGAGCCCTTCCAGTGCCAAGGGCACGCTCCTCGGGGTCTTGTGACTGCACTGGTGTCACTGTGATGCCCACACCTCCGAGCGTAGCCCTCCGTCACATGTAGCAGTGTGGAAAATCCTCAGGCTGACCCCTGTGGAATGGCAGGCATGGGACCTGGCTCTGCCCTTTGGGTTTTAGAGCCGCAGCCGTCATGCTGGATGCGGTGTTCTGTGCTCAGGGCTGGGCTCCAGCTCTCCCCATCCCTCCAGGGTGGGCTGTGGGGTTATCTGCGGCCAAGGCCACCCTGTGAGCGCTCTGTGCTGAGCCCTGCTGTCACCTTTTGTCTGTTTATGAGCTGCTTGCAGCTTCCTCCCCACGCTGCCGTGTTCCCACGCGCAGATTTAGCCAGTTCTTCCCAAACCAAACAGTTGTGTGCATCCCAACACAGAGTGCTCCAGCACTCGTTGTTTCTCTGTAGTGCCTCGGATCTCCCTTGATGGCGACGTCCCCACATTTTGCCATCCCCCTTCTAATCCTAGCTGCTCTTCTCCTTTCCAGGTGTCTTTTAAAAATGGTCAAAGGGAATCTTGTAGTCCCTGAAGACATCCTGAGTATCTATTGCAATGGCCTCCAGGTACCCCGTGTGCTGTGCCAATAACCCCGGGGCTGCTGGTGTGCAATGCCCCGTCCCTTTTAACATCCCCAGTCACTGAGAACATAACAGAGCTGCAGAAAGCTTTGGAGCTCTGCGTAGTGCTGGCTCGCACCCCAGAGCCTGCTGCCTTCCAGAAATAGCCACGTCCTTGTGCTGTGGACACCCGGGGGGTTTGGTGGGGGGGCTCGAGCCTGCTGGGATAGGTGCCCCTTCCATAGGGCTTGCTCTCTGCCTTCACTAACCTGAGGTTTGTGCCATTCCTGGGATGCCTTGTACCAGTAGCTATGGAAACAGAGGGCTCCTGTTAGACCAGTGATGGAAAATGCTATTCTGAGAGGCGAAGTGGTGTTCGGTGAGCCTGGGGTAGGAGGGAAGGCTGTGTTCTGAGAATAAAGCATTTACAAAGGCAGCTGGAGAGAAGCAGAGGGGAAAGAAGCTGCTGCAAGTGGGATCTCGCAACAAGTGCTATAAATGGGGGACATTGTTAGAGCAGAAAGCGGAAGGAAGCACCATAATGAAGCCCAGACTGCTCTCGTGGCTCCTTAATTACTCACTGGGTGCACTGAGTTCAGCCCTTGTGTAACACAGCCCACTCCAGGCTGAATCCACTCTCCTGACAACAGAGCTGCGATCGCAGTCCCTCTTAAACACTGCTCTGCACCCAGTGAGTTGGGGACCGGGCAGGAGTAGCGCTGACCCCACCAACACTCTCTCTGCATTCATAACGTTGTATTCTTCTCTTCCCAGCGATGAGCTGCTCGAGCATCCTGCCCCGCCAGGCAGGGCTTCCTCATCTCCTGGTTGTCAGAGCTGAGGAACAGGTGCCCTCTGCGGCACCAAAACTTGGGATGGGGTTCAGAGCATCATGCTCCCCACGCTCACCCATCCCACAGGCACGTTTGCTGACGAGGCTGGGTAATGAACCATATCCCTCCCCACTTCTCGCAGGGCTCAACCTCACCGCCTCATTCCTGGGACACGGGCGAGCAGGAGGAGGAGGCTGCGGGGGCCATGGGCGGCCACAACCCCACCGAGGTGCAGATGAGCCAGCTGGTGCTGCCCTGCCACAGCAACCAGCATGGGGAGCTCAGCACCGGGCAGCTGCTCAAGTGGATCGACACTGCTGCGTGCCTCTCGGGTAAGCCACGCCTGGGCATTTGTAGCCCATCAGTAGGTAGGGTTTGGGGAGCTTGTCCTGCATGGGAAGGAAAATGCACTGGTTGAGGGTGCTTGTGCCAGTGTTTGGTGATGGAAACGAAAGCAACAAGCGATATCCTCCCATGGGGACAGCTGGGGTGGGGAGGTGTGGGGCTGTGTGTCCCTGCCCGCAGCGGTGCTGACGCCAGCTGGGCTCCGTGCCATTCTGCTGAGTAATGCAGCGGGCAGCAGCAGGACAGGGGGAGGTGGCTCTGCTGCACACAGCTACTTGGTCTGTGTCTGCTTCCCCCTAACCGCTGCCCTCGCCGTGGCCTCGGTGCAGCCCAAACCCACACCAGTGAGACCAGGAAATTGGGGCAGTTCTGCAGTTTGGAGATGCTGCTGTAGTCCTGAGGGGAAGCCAAGCCAGCAGCTGGCTTTACAGAAGTTGCTGCGTAGGGATAGATGGTATCAGCTTGTTGTGCATTGCTGAGAAAGCACCATCAGGGCAGGGCAGGCATTGAGGGTGATGTGGCCAGGAGCTGCCCCGGGGGTGAACCCTGCACAAAATATCTGCAAAACAGAGGTGAGGAAACCTAAAATGCTGCTCTTAGTGGGCTCAAATGAGAAAGGGGCAGAGACAGGAGCGCAGGGTTTTGAGGGTTCTGTCACCCTGAACGTGGGGCCATGTGCTGCTCCAGGCTGCTGACGCTGTTTGCTCTTCCTTTTCAGCTGAGAGACATGCTGGCTGCCCATGCGTCACCGCCTCGATGGATGACATCTATTTTGAGCACACCATTAGGTAAAGGCACTGCTTTCTGCCCACTGCCTTGGCCGGGTGTGGAGCTGAAGCAGAGCTGGGCTATGCTGGAGCTCTCCCATCCATGAACTTTCCAGCGTCCTGCTAGGCTGCTAGGTCCTGGGCACATCTGCCCCTGGTGAGGTGCTGGACAGGGTGCAGGGGCCCTGTGGCCATCCTGTTTTCTATTGCTACTGCCAGTAAAACACATTTGCTCATTTGATCAGTGACAGTGGCACTGTCTCAGCAAAGAGTCACTCAGTGCGCTGCACACTTCTGGGACCTCACCCTTTGCCCCTTCTCCTCTCTGTGTTTTCCAGTGTTGGGCAAGTCGTTAACATCAAAGCCAAAGTGAACCGAGCCTTCAACTCCAGCATGGAGGTCTGTGTGCTGCAGCCATGCTTTGCCCCCTTTGCCCACCCTTGCCAAGCTGCTGTCCCTGCCAGCTGCACCCCTGTGCTGAGGCCGCCTGCAGAACACCCCCATGCTGCTCCGCTCTGTGTCTCTGGGGCCATGCTATCTGTTCTGCTCACTCTGGCTCAGCTTGGGGTGATGCTGCAGGGAGCAGAGCAGTGTGCTGCCTTTCCGTGTGAACCTGCTACTGCTTGAGCACCAAACTGCTCCCTTTCTCCCCTGCTTGGTTTCAAGATCCCAAACTACACTGGGCATCACTGTGCTTCACGCGCTGCTTTCAACCTGCCCCTTCCTCAGGAGAAAATATTTTTTCTCTTTGTGCTGGTGGTGCCAGCTGAACATCAGCCCTTGCCACCCATCCCTGTGGCTCAGGGGCTGTGCTGTGCCCTCTGCTAGGTGGGCATCCAGGTGAGCTACGAGGACCTGTGCAGCGGGAAGCACTGCAGCATCTGCAAGGCTTATGCTACCTTTGTGGCACAAGGCCCCCCAGGCACGAAGGTAAGTGCTGTGCAGTGAGTCCTGTGCCCAGCCTGCAGGAAATCACCTCTGCAATAGGGACTGGGAGCAGGTGGGGATGTGTGTTGCTTTGTGACCGTCTGCATCCTTGCCCATATGATTGGGATCCTGGTGCTCTGGGTGTGGAGGGCAACTTCCCACTGGCGCTGACCATTTTGGGGCTGTGCTGCTGCCATTCCCTGCTCTGTGCCTGGGTCCCTCTGTAGAAGCAGCCCTGAAAGGACCATCTGGCCATCTTGCAGCAAGCTGGAAGGGTCATTTCCCTCAACACAACCACCCCAGCCACATGTGCGGAGCTTGCCCAGTTCCACATGCGTCTTGGGATGCATGCCACCACTCAGAGCCCTACGCGGGGCCCACCCCGTCCATCACCCTCACCTAGGTGAAGCTGAAGCCGCTGACCCCACAGACAGAGGAGGAGAAGATCGAGCACAGCATTGCAGCTGAGCGCCGTCGGATGCGGCTGGCACACAAGGACACCCTCAAGGACCTCCTCACCCGCAGCACCGGTGACAGCGGTACCGCATGTCCCCAAGGGAAGTGTGGGGCTGGGCGTGGGGATGGCTGTGACACTGAGCTCTGTGCTCCCCAGCAGAGATGGAGACAAGGGATGGCAGTGCAGCGGTGCCAGCTGAGAAGACACGAGTGGAGAGCGTGGAGCTGGTGCTGCCACCACACGCCAACCACCAGGGCAACACCTTTGGCGGGCAGATCATGGCCTGGATGGAGAACGTGGCCACCATTGCAGCCAGGTGCCTGCGGGGGAGGGGGCATCGGGGTGGGTGGACTGGGTCACAGCTGCATGGTGGGGTGACAGACAGGGCCTGGCACACAGCCTTTGGGGGGGGGGGGGGGGGTTGGCAGTCCCACATGTGCATGGTGCTGGGAAAGGGCAGGCACACATCCCACCCACAAGGGTCCCCTGGCTCTGGCTGTGATGGGGACGGTGCATAGGGTGACACCTGTCCCACAGCCGGCTGTGCCATGCTCACCCCACGCTGCGTGCCATCGAGATGTTCCACTTCCGCGGGCCGTCGCAGGTCGGGGACCGCCTGGTGCTCAAGGCCATTGTCAACAACTCCTTCAAGAACAGGTGAGCACTGCTGATGGCAGCTCCTCTGGCCCCTCTTATGGCTCCCCACGCCTCACTCCTCCTTCTTCTCCCCCCCCCCCCCCCCCAGCATGGAGGTAGGGGTCTGCACCGAGGCCTACGACCAGGAGATGTCTGTCAGCCGGAGGCACATCAACAGTGCCTTCATGACCTTTGTGGTGCTGGATGAGGAGGGCCGGCCCCGCACTTTGCCTAAAGTCATGCCTCAGCCGGGGGTAAGGTCTGCAGTAGTCGCCCTGTACACCCCCATGCTCCCTGCTGCAATGGCACACAGCAAGCATCCATCCCTTGATCGCAGTGCTGCAACCAGAGAGGCACTGACATCAGCTGGTGGGCTCTGTGCCTTCTCCTGGCACACTGAAATAGCTCCCGGTTAATCTCCAGAGCATGTGGCTTCACCTTTCAGCCCTTTGCTGCTGAGCGTTTTACCCACTCTACAAAATATATATTTTTCTCCTCCTTTTCCATTAACCTGATGTGCTTTTCCCATTTATCAGGATGGAGAGAGGCGATACAGAGAAGCCAGTGCTAGGAGGAAGATTCGGCTAGACCGGTGAGAGCGAGTGGGATGCTGGGATGGAGAGGGGCCCTTCCTTGGCACCAGGGAGCAGGGACACCCCAGCTTTTGCCCTGCTCTAAGGAAAACTCTGTCCTGCAGGAAATACGTTGTCTCCTGCAAGCAGACGGAGGTGCCGCTGTCCGTGCCCTGGGACCAAAGCAATAAGGTGGGTGCCTGCAGGTGGCACTGCCTCCTCTCTGTGCTTCGGGGTTACCCCTGGCTCTGATGTCCTGCTCTACCACAGGTTTACCTGAGCTACAACAACGTCTCTGCGCTGAAGACACTCGTAGCCAAAACCAACTGGGTGCTGGCCAGGGAGAAGGAGAAGGTACAGCACCAACCCCAGTACCCTGAGCTGTCCCCCAAAGCGTGGGCACACCGGGTGCACGTCCCAGCCCTACCCTGTGCTCCCCAAGGTGCAGATCTACACGCTAGAGGAGGACAAGTTCCTCTCTTTCCGCATTGAGATGTTGGTGCACATCTCAGCCAGCCAGGCCTTCTTCCTGCTCTCCGACCTGCGACGCCGGCACGAGTGGGACAGCCACTACGAGTGAGTGCAGCCGGGGATGCTGTGGGAGCAGGCACCCATCCCTTTCCAAAAAGCACATCCTTTGTGCTTCCCTGGGGTCCTAACATCTCACCCTGGTGCTATTCTCATACCTTGAACCGTATGTTCCCACCCCTGGGGCTGTCGGCTGTGTGTGCACGGCCTCTCTCACCACCCATGGCCGTTCTCCCAGTGCTACCAGTCCCTCCCGCCCGCAGGAGTGCCGAGCGGGTGCAGCAGGTGGATGAGGACGATGCCATCTACCACGTGCTGAGCCAGACGCTCAGCAGTGAGAACAAGCCGCAGGACTTTGTCATCCTGGCCTCCCGGCGGAAACCCTGCAGCAGAGGGTGAGGGGTAGGTGATGTCTTTGTCTCAGTCGCCTGGGCTGCGTGCCACTCACCTGGCTGCCCCCTCCCCAGGGACCCCTACGTGGTGGCCTTTCGGTCGGTGACGCTGCCCACGCACCCTGCCAGCTCCAGCTACACACGGGGTGAGACGCTGTGCTCCGGCTTCTGTGTGTGGCCGGAGTCGGAGGAGATGAGCAAGGTGAGGGGCTGCGGCCACGCCGTGCATCACTGTGGGGGGGGGGGGGGGGGGGGGGGGGGGAAGGGGGTTCAGCCTCCATGCCCAGCTGTGACACCCCTCTGCTGCTCATCGCAGGTGGCTTACTACAACCAGGCGACGCCGGGGTACCTCAACTACGTCACCACCAACGTGGTGGGGCTGTCCTCCAGCTTCTGTGCCACCTTCGAGGCCTGCGAGCAGTTCCTGCTGAAGAACAAGGGTGACCTGATCTCACAGCTGTAGGACCTCTAGGCTGCCAACCACGGACAGGGGGATGGGCTGGCAAAGAGGGGTGTGGGAATACCCCACTCACACGAGTGAGTGGCATACCCCACGAGTGAGTGGCATACCCCACGAGTGAGTGGCATACCCCACGAGTGAGTGAATACCCCACTCACACTGATATTCACATCCCATCCTCTTGGTTTTTTTTTTTTTTTTTTTTTTTCTTGTCCTGATTTCATAAGCTGCTGGATAGGACTTTGAATTTTAGTTCAACTAACGCTACTTGAATCTTTGTACAATCCCAGCTCTTCCTGATATACTGATTCTTTTTTTTTTTTAACTGACTCCTTATGAGGGAAACTGGTTTTTGAAGCAGTGGGGAGAGGGGCAGTGGTGCAGGTTTTGCTCCATGGTCCCAGGCTGCAGAGCAGGGCTGGGACATGGCCACGCTGCCCCTTAGCAGGAGAGATCACAGCTCTGCGTGGAAGGAGCAGCAATAAAAGTGCATCAAAAGGAAGAACCTTTACCTGCCTGAGGGTCTGCTTTGAGGGCTGCTGCCCTGGCTGTGAGCTCTGTGCCATGCCTCAGATTGTGGCCATCCCCTGTGAGCCTCCACCTCCCCTGCCCTCTTATCACCACCAGATAAAGCCGTTTCAAGCTGAACGTGGTACAAAACACTCAATTTTTACAGCGACTCCTTATCTCCCAAAACTCAGGGCAATCCTGCCTCTTTATCACCAGGATGCAAGCCATCTTTCCCACTTATCTGTAGGAATGGCTGCTGCTTGATTAAGTGCACACAGTGATGCATTCACCCCGCCGTTAAACTTTGACTGACCCCTCCTTCTCCCAAAGCACTGCACTTTTTTAATGCCTGGAGTGTGGTTTTTGGGGTGCAGGAGGGGAGCCACCCACCTGGCTGACTGCAGGATTGGTGATGCTGGAGCTGAATGGAGCTCCCTGGATCTGCAGCAGTAACGCCAGCTCAGCACTGAGCTGGAGGGCAGCTTGGCTGACACAGACAGATGTGGCTGCAGGCAGTGCTGAGCAACACAGAGCCTCCCACCGCAGTCCAACTGCTGCACCTGGTCTTCCTGTCCAACCTCCTGTGACCTTGGTGGCTGGCATGATTTGTGCACAGCGTCCGAACTCAGAAATAGCAACGTGGAATTCTGTTTACTTTCCTGGAGCTGCCTGACTGCAGCACCAGAGAGAGAATAATCCTCCAAGCTCTGAGCAGAAGTGTTTATGGCTGAAGAGGTTTTTGTTGCCATGTTCTGAAAACTGCAGCCACTGCTCACTAGGGCAGCTCAGGGTGAAGGAAATTAGAGTTTGTAATTAAAAATAATTGTAGCTCAAACAGAAGCACAGAAGATGCTGTACACTGACAGTACGAGTTAACCAGATGGATAAAACTGTTATGTTCGGGCTCGTAATTACTGTTTAACATTCCACTTTCAGTATTTCACAGGGAGAGAAAAAAAAGGATCACCTCATTTATTAGACAGGAGTCAGCCTGCTTAAAATAGACACATCTAGCTCCAGTTTATGCGGGCAGCAAAAGAGTCAGTAAAACACACTGCTCCAGACAAAGAGCTCTGCTCTCCTCTGGCCAGCAGCAGCTCTGAGCAGTGAAAAACAGCTGCTGCTGCTCCTCAGAGCTGCAAAGGCCCATGGAGGAGCCCAGCTGCATTCAGCTCGTGGCAGCAGGTAGGTACTCACCCCAGAGCACTGCTGTTAAACCCTGGCAACTACAGCTCACCTCGCAGGACATCAGTGATTTTTCACAGGTAAGTACATTCCCAGCTGCTGTTGCTTCAGCTGCAGCCAATGTCTGGCACTGATTCAGGTTTATTTCAAAACCCCATGCAGCCTGTCATAGAGGATACCTTCTGCAAGCCAGCTGGATTTCTGTTTAAACAAATAATCCCCTCTTGTAAGCCCTTCATTCTCCTATGCTTCTTTGCTGGAAGTTCCTGTGTGCCAAGATTACTTCTCCCCTGAAGTGTGCAAGGCGTTTCTGCACGAGCAGAAGTTTGCTGCCCACAGCCAACAAAAGCAGCCATCTCTTGCACACGATTCCTCGGGTCCCTCCTGCTCATTACAGCCGATGCACCTTCTTGCTGCTGAAATACTTCTTAGAGAAAGGAGAACGTTTCACAAAAGCCAGCACCGTTGGAGTCCCAGCCTTCACAAAATACCTGCAGAGATTAAAAAGAGTCCTCTGGTTTCCCCGTCTGGCCAAACATCACGCAAGCAGCTTCTGCCCAGCACAACGCAGACTGACCTCCCAGAGGAGGATGACAGGCTGTGTGTGATGACCAGCAGAGCCTCTCAGAGCCAGGGTTACCCTTACCCAAGGAGCAGCGCTCTGAATCAACACTTCTCCCTACAACCACCCCTAATTAAAACAGAGTGCTGTTGTTCTGTCCCTGGAAAGAGTTTTCTTTTTGCAACTGCCTTTACAGCCCAAAATCTGAGGGCTTACACTGCTGAGTTTTATGGAGTGCCAGTTCAGACAGTCTACAGCAGCAGAGCTCGAGCTCTGCTCCCCCTGTGACAGACCCCTCTGCTGGAGCCGTGCTGCAGCCTTCCCCCAGCCAGCTACAAGCTGCTGCAAGTTAACAGCACCAACTCTACAATGCTTTTCTTGGCTTCTCCAACAGCAGACTCTTTGCTCTAAACAACGGCACAGTATTTGAAAGTCAATTTCAGAGAGCGAAACTGCACTGCATGCTGTGCTGGGGACTGCTCACACAGCATTATCAACAGTGAGAGCATTGTTAACCTTCAACACGTTCTCTTTATACACTGCTGCTGCCTTTTTATAAGTAGCACTGTTTAGATGGGGTATGAAACAGCCCCTTCAGTGCTGCTGCTCGTGTGTAGTCCCACTCCCCTTCCCACCTCCACCGCATCCTGGAGAGTTCTGTGGTTTTTTTTGGGGGGGAGGGGGGGGAGCAGGCACAAAAATCATGTGACCCTGGTGTTCTACGCCTCCTCCCTTTAGACCTATTATATCAGAGGAAAAAAAAAAAACTGCACTTAAAAGCCCGAAGTTCATACACTCATCTAAGATGAGATGAGCCTCACCTTTGGTGCTGCAGCACTTGTAGCAACGTGCATTCTGGGTTCAGCTCATACATTTCTGCTCTTTCTTCATCTTCAAAATAGAGCTGAGGAAATTTGGGAGAGTTATATGCTTAAGCCACATGAAGGCAAACGAAGTGCAGTAACAGCACAGCACAGATCTCACAGAAGTTTCACAAACTTCTGTACCTTGAACTGTGTCAGACACTTCAGCAATGTGCTCTGTAATGGGTAAATTCAAAGTCTTCCTGGCATAAGCCTGCTACCCTTCATGTTCCTGCTGGCACTGCCTTAAGATTTCTGACACAGTCACTGTCCTTCAGTACGTGACTGCAGGCTGCCCCAGTGCATGCCATGCTGAGGTAGAAAATGAGACACCACCACCTGTACCTCTTTATGAACAATGTACTGGCCTAAATCCCAATTACTGTTAGGAAACCAGGAACCTAAGCAGTACCTATAAATCCCTCATATTCTACACGTGCTGTATTTGATAGAAAGTACTTTCATTTTTGTTAATAAACTCTGCCCACATAAACCTGAACGTTTTCCAGATGTATTAACAAGTGAATGTAGCTCTCCAAATTGCTCTCTCACAACCATGAGAGGTGAACAGATAATTACGCTATTGCTTTCATACACACACATACCTAATCTCACTTCAGATAAAAAGACAAAAAAAAAAACATCACCAAAACCAACCAACCAGAATTACACAAGCCAACACACTCAAATAGAAGGACAGTCAAATCTCTCACCTCGAGGTTGCTGGGAAGGTATTTTCTTTCTAAATCCCAAGGAGGTAACTCAGCAAACATCACTATTAAATGATCAATAAATCTAAAAGCCAGAACACAAATTTTAGCTTGTGATCAGCCAGGTTTGTTCGGCTGGCATGTGAATGACACTAAAAACACATCAGCAAATTAGGCAATAGACTTGAAAACAGGCTTAGATTGCTGTAAGGCTAATAGCTTCTTCCCTTCAAACTCACTGCTTTCTCAATAAGACCGTGCCCTGTTATAACTCATACCAGTAGTTTTAAACCTGGGCAGTGCAACAGCAAATTATTTTTGATTTCTATTTTCACGCTACAAAAGGTGTAAAAATTAGCACTGTGCATTTCATTTACAATTGATTTTCTGTCTGCACGTTCTCAACAGCGCCGTGCTTCACCAGAGCAGCACTCAGAACACACTCGTGTGTCAGCTGGCCGTTTATTTTGGTACCGTAGGAGAGCTGGTCAATTTGTTCCGAGAATTCACCACCAGAGGAAGTAAAAATGGAAAGATGTACTTAATTATACTATCTAAAAACTTATTCATCTGCTTGCACTGCCATTTTTAATTGCAAAGTTGTAGGTGGATCTGCGCCCATAAAAACGTTACAAATTCCAAGTTGTTTTAACCTCGCTTGGCCAGCTCTAAGATTGGAAATCTGGAGCTACTTCAGACAGAGTTTCACCTACCAGCTGTTCTCACTTACCCAAACTCCTCCTTCCTGCAAGAATGCTGCAGGCAGTGCACTTACCTGGAGTTCTCATGAAAAGCCTCGATGAAGTCTGTCTGCTCGTGCTCAGGGTACAGGAAGAGGACAGGCCAGCTGAGGTTGCCATCGGCGTCCAAGTGAACCTTTGCCCCTGTGGCACTGTCAGAGTGGAACCCATTCAGAGATATCTCAGCCAGACCATCCGATATTTCCTCTTCTTCACTTGAAGGTTCGACAACCAGCTTGATATTTCTTTCCTATAAGAGAGGAAGGAAAACATCTAGGTATGCATTTTGCATTAGTTGTTACCTAAAAACAGGTATGGGAGCTCAGAATAAAGCCAGCCAGGTAGGGAGAACCACGGTTTTAACTCAGTTTTTTTTGGCTCCAGCTCTCAAAACCCTCACAGGAAGACAAACCCTTAACCCAATCCCCCCCTTATCCCCAAAAAACCCCTCAGAAACAAGTCCCCTCACTGACCCACCTTTATTGCTGCAAGCAAACGTTCCTTTTGACACCGTTCCTTCTTTGCCATTGCCTTTGCCTTCCTTGCATCCCTCTCCTCAATTCGCTGCATGTAAGAAAGAATTGTACCGCAGTCACATACAGCAATTCAAGGCTCAGCATTACTCTGCTGACAAGTGGCAAAATCAGTTCAGATCTCCAGAAAGGCTCCAGCTTTTCCCTTTGCACATCTCAACAGCATTGTTATGTGGAACTACGCTTGAGGAGAAATTACACTGTGCAGAAACCTGAATGGAGAATTCTTCGACCAAAGCATTTCTAGGCTGAAAGTAAGCAGAATGGATCACTCCTGTAACAAGCATGTAAATGCCAGACAGCTGTAAGTTTTACCTTTAATTTGTCAGCTTTAGTTCTCACTTCCAGAAGCTTTTTCTCTTTTGAATCTATTCGCAAGCCCTCCTCACACCACGCTATTGCTTCAGAGAAGTTCTTTAGCTCCATATGACAGACAGCTCCTGGCAGGATTAAGGCTTTTAAGCACCTGATATTGGGAGTTGGCACACAGCTATGACACAAAGCAGTGGTTCTAAAGTCAGCATTGACTCCGGTGCTTCTAAAGCAGCACGCGCTGTTACGCTGCAGGGCTGTGTTGAGTTGAAGATTGCCAGCAGGTCTAGTGAGCTGACAATCTGGAGTGTTTTATCAGCCGCAGCATCAGCAGAGTGGTACTGGCTGCAGTGCCCTGGAGGTACCCACGGCTGGGCCCAGGGAAGTAGAGCTGGGGCGGGGGGGGGGGGGGGGGAAAGGATTAGGGGCCACGCTGCGATGCCCTTACCCCTCACGATGGCTTTGAGGTGGTCAGGCTTCAGCTCCCTCGCTTGGGTCGCATCAGCGAGAGCAGAGCGGTAGTTACCTGCAGGCAAAGCAGACCGGTCCACAAATACACGCGCGTCCCGAAGGCGGCAAAGCACGGGAACCGCGTCACCCGAGCGGGCGTGGCCTCACCCAGGCGGCAGTGCGCGGCCGCCCTGTTGGACAGCAGCACGGCGCGAAGCTCCGCATCCTCGCAGCGCTGCCGCAGCCCCTCGCTGTAGGCCCGCACGGCCCTGCCGTAATCCTTCTCCCCGAAGTACGCGTTCCCCTCGTTCTTGTACATGGCGGCCAGCTCTGCGGGGCGGGGCGGCGTCAGAGCGCTGCGCGGCTCCGGGGGGACCCGCGGCCCCGCCCTCGGGAACGGGGGACCCGCGGCCCACCTGCGGGCTCCTTCTCCTCGTCGAACAGCAGCGACTGCAGGCAGGCCAGGGCGGGCTGCCGCGCCGCGTCGATCTCGGCCGGGCAGCGCTTCATGAACATGGGGATGGCCTCCAGCTCCTGAAGGCAAACCGCGTCAGCCCGCGCCGCCGGCCCGGTACGCCCGCCCGGCCGGCCCCGCCGCCTCACCTGCTCCCACGTATCCGGGTGGAAACCGTTCCGGTACCGCGGAACCGCATCGCCGCTCTCCCCGGCGTCCGCCATGCCGCTCCCAGCCCGCCCCGCCCCTTCCGCCCACGACGCACGGGCTTTTCCAGCCCCGCGCCCCGCCCGTTCCGGCCCCGCGCCGCCATTTTGCCTGCTGGGGGCGCGCGGTGCCCGGGCGCTGCGTCGCGCTGCGGGGCTGAGCGGCAAATGGCTGCCCCCGTCCCTCAGCTGCTCGGAGCCGCCCCGCAGCCATGCCGCTAGACATCTCCTACCCAAGGAGCCGCGCTGTGCACCAAAGATGATAGGTTTGGAGGCGGGTTTTTTCAAGGGAGTTGTACTTTACTCAGGAGCTCAATGACACCGTCCTTGGCGAGGTACAGAACCGTGCCACAGCTCTGATCCCAAACCTCAAAGACCGGGGGCTCCTCGCAGACCCTCCTCCCGGCTATGACCACGTAGGGGTACCCCAGCTTGTTGGCGTCTTTCAGCCTTTTGCCTATTGTCATCTGCGTCCTGTCGTCCAGCACCGTGTCACCCACCAGGCGGGGCAGAGCCTCGGCCACGTCGTCGTAGAGGCGCTCCAGCAGCGCGGTGCCCTGCTCCTCCTTGCTGCCTTTCTTGGGAGGGATGAAACACACCTGGTAGGGCGCGATGAGGCTCGGCCAGCGGATGCTGTCCTCTGTAGACAGCACCTCGATGGACGCTGCCAGGATGCGAGTGACACCCAGACCGTAGCAGCCCATTTCTGCCAGCTGGAGCTTGTTCTCAGGGGTGTAGAAGACAGCATTGTGGACAGAAGAATACTTGGTGCCCAGATAAAACGTGTGCCCCACTTCGATCCCTCTGCTCTGAGTGAGTTTTTCTCCGCAGGTGGGGCACGCTGTTTGCTCTTCATCCAACATCTCCACATTGGCCGCAAAATGCCCGGCAGGGCACAGCACCAGCCTGTCCTCACCGATGTCAGCTGGCAGCTGGAACTCATGGGATGCAGCGCCGCCAATGGTGCCAGTGGCCGCCCGCACTTGGACGCAGCGCAGGCCCAGCTGCTCGAAGAGGCCGCGGTAGGCACTGCACACCAGCTCGTAGGTGTGCCGTGCTGCCTCCTCGGAGGCATCAAAGGTGTACATGTCCTTCATGTAGAACTCCCTGCTACGCAGCAAGCCGAAGCGGGGCTTGGGCTCATCCCGGAACTTTCTGGTCACCTGGTAGAGGCGCAGCGGGAGCTGCCTGTAGGACAGGTTGCCGTGTGCGGCCACCAGCTCGGTGACAGCCTCCTCATGTGTGGGACCCAGGCAGTATTCCTTGCCGTGCCGGTCAGCCAAGCGGAACAGCTCCGGCCCCATCTGCTCCCAGCGCCCGCTGGTCTGCCACAGCTCGGCCGAGCTCAGGCTGGGCATGTTCACCTTCTGCCCGCCGATGTTCCGCATGGCGCCGTCCATCAGGCGGATCAGCTTCTCCATGGAGCGCACGGCGGGCGGCAGGAGGTGGTAGCAGCCGGGGCTGGCGGGATGGATGAGACCACCCTGCAGCATCAGCCGGTGGCTGCGGCAGCCCAGCTCTGCCGCCTGGCCCTCGCATCCCGCCACACCACCCACCTGCAGGTTCAGAGGCTGGAAGAGCTGCGAGAGCAGCAGGCGGGCACGAGCTGGGGCGTCGTGCTGGGAGCTGCGGGCCTGCAGCTGCGGGCCCGCTGCTGCTCTGAGCACGGGCAGCCCTGCCCGCAGCAAGCCGTGCATCGCGCCTGCAGGGAGCGAGCAGCAGAACGAGGAGTTCTGTAGTAGTGCGAGGTGCCGCAGGCTGCCAACGGGGCGCACCGCTGCCACGTGCTGCTCCGTGCAGGGTGGCAGAGCACCCACACCGAGCTCCCACCAGGCCCCAGGCCGGGCAGCGCCAGGCTGCGCACCCACGGCCACGCGCACACATCCACGCTCCTCACGGACGCGCGCTTCTGCGCGTGCACGCGCGCACCCCGCGAGCCGGCAGCGCCCCCCCCCCCAGCCTTAAGTCACGTGACTCGCCGCACCGCCTTCTTCCCAGGAAGCGCCGCGTTCGCCCCGTGGCTGCTCGTTAGCGCCCCCTGCTGTGCGGAGGCCGCGCCGCAGCCCGTGCCGATGGGGGTCCCCGTCATGGCAGGAGCGGACCAGCACTGTGCCTGCGTTTGTACCCGGGCTCCGAGCCCCTTCAGGCTGCTGTGGGCCCCCTCCTGTCGGGCTGCTGTCCCCGTCCCACCTCGGCTCACGCTGTGCGAGTCCAGAGCTGCAGCTGGGGGATTCACCATCCCCACAGAGCATTGTGGGCGCTGCTAGGGTGCTCTGCCAGGGGAGGGGACGTCACTTTGCCGAGCCTGGTTTTATAGGGGCTTAAATTATCCTTTTTTAAATATAGGGAAGCAGGAACGAGCCCTTCTTTTTTTTTTTTTAATTTAAAAATGAGATTTGTGGAAATCTTCACAATCCTTCTGTAGTGGGGAACATGCACTAACGTGCGTTGCAGTTTAAACGACGAGATGGGAAAGATGAATGGATTAAAGGGCTCACTGTTGATGCTTCTGATTTAGGAGCGCTGAAGCTGCTAAAAGCATGAACCAGTGCCTGCGTAGCACGGCCTAGAGGGACCCGGGGAAGCCGCTCTGCAGCCCTGAGCCATGATGTGGCTGCAGGTTCCTGGCTCCTGGATGGTGCTTCCCTCCCAGAGCATCTCCGTTGCTGTCCCTGTGATGGTTTCCCCTGGGTGCTCCCCGCTGCAATCAGCAGTTGAGCTGCAGGTCCTGCAGGACGCCCCGTGCCACGGGTGCATGGTTGTCCCTCGCTGTTTGCATCGCCTGCTGCAGCTGCTGAAGCGAAACGTGTTTCTGCCAGTGACTTACTGCCTGCTGCGCGGATCAAAGAGACAAAGCGTCTCGGATTGATTTGCGGGGCTCTGTTTAAACTGGGAGGGTTTGAGGCTGTGCAAGAGGCAAAGTCTGCAGGGAAAGCTGATCTCTCTCATTAAACCAGCAGACAGTACTGGATGAGGAGCTAAGCTTGGGGGCTCGGTGCCCGGGAGCCTGTCTGCACTCTTTTATCTTTTCCAGCTGTGCTGAGAGGGATCAAAGTGAGGTTTCAGCCCCAGCACAGTCACGCTGGCTACATCCTGGCTGACCCTGGCCATGGTCTTACACAGCTGGGAGGGTCCATGAGCCTGCAGCACTGCCTCGCGCATCTGGCTGAGTGCTTCCATTCCTTCCTGGGATGCTTTGTAATTTACAACTCCAGGCTGATGTTTTTATGTCCAATAAAATGGTAATGGCAGGACTTGTCCCAGAACCTCCTGTGCTCCTTAGGATTGCTCCTCCAGGAGGAGGAGGTGTCTCAGGCTGCCACCATCTCAGAGCAGCTGTGAAACAGCCACCAGCTCTGCGTGTCTGCAGCTCT
The DNA here is from genome assembly GCA_036925125.1 of Oreortyx pictus. Lineage (NCBI taxonomy): Eukaryota > Metazoa > Chordata > Aves > Galliformes > Odontophoridae > Oreortyx > Oreortyx pictus. Next base: position 4,510,069 of record JAUPFR010000010.1, on the reverse strand, counting down.
GAATGTGTGTCAGACAGCAGAACAGCCCTGAGGTGAAGCTTTAAAAACTGCTTCTTCTTCTAAGCTGCTCTAACTGCTTTCTGGGTCACAACTCGTGATGCTGGAGCTGGTCGGGCACTGATTTGGGCCGTGTCCCTTGCTGGTGAGATAAACTTTAATACCTAGCAAATCTCTGTGTGTTCAGTATAACCCCTTGGAGATGCCATGAGGGACACCATCCCTTGCTCCCTTGCAGTGCTGGGGCAGAACCAGGTCATGTGTCACATGGGAATGTGGGTGCCAGGAGAAGGACGTCGCATCCCTGCTGGGAGCCAAGTGTGGGCTGCGCTCAGTGAAACTGCACTTAACTTGGCTTTACTGGCACACACGGCCCAGAGAGCTCAAGGGATCCTGCAGTGGGGACTGTGGTGCTTGGGGCAGCCAGGCTGGAGCCTGCAGTGTCGCTTCAGCACTCTAGAACGGGTGTGGCAGGTGACAGTGGTGAGGGATGCCATGGTGAAGGTTGTCACAGCAGCCCTGGTGACCAGGGCCATCCGTGTGGGACGTGGGCAGCCAGGTGAGGCCGCTGACTGGGCTCACAGTGGGGAGAGCAGGAATTCCTGGTGTAGCTCCCAATTAGCCATGCCCACTTTGCACACCAGTCAGAGATGCCCAGCTGGGGAGCACCCTGGAGTGACTATGTGGGATGTGGGCTCATGCTCTGGGGAGCTGCTCAGTACCCAACAGCAAAACCCTTTGTTAGTGCCTTAATCTGGGATGAGAGACAGCCAGGATGCAGATCAGCAGCGTACATACATTGGTGCTCTGGTTCTGCATTGCAGGGGACAGCACCTACCTCTGGTCGGGCCAGGGCAGACATGGGCTCCCGGACAATTCGTCTGCCTCATTTCCAGTTCAAGGTGATGCTGAAGAAACGCAAACTCCAAGTAAGAGCCAGATTTAATCCACTCTCTTTGTCCTTGGGGGCCAAACAGCACTGGCAGTGCTGCCAGCCTATCCTCACCTTCTTTTTCCTTCTGCAGCAAGAAAGGCTGGGCCCGGGAACATACAACATCAGGGATTTCCTGCAGGAGACACGTCCCTCGAGCTTGAGGGGCATCTGTGACACGAGGGAGCAGAGGTTCAGAGAAAGCCGGCGGGTACTTTGCAGCCTGACTTGTGAGCTGCTGGCATTGCTGTGTGCATTTCCCCTGTCACCTGGGCTGACTGGGTGCTGCCCACACGCCTATCTCTCCTGCAGGACTGCTTCCCTGGGCCTGGCACCTACGGCCCTCAGGGGAACCCCTACATTCTCCTGGAGGAGAGGGACAAGCGCTCCGCCAGCACGCGGGGGCTGATGGACAGCAGGACGGAGAAGTGTGTCTTCCAGGAAGCCATGGCATGTCCTGCTCTTTGCCCTGGGATCGTGTTTTTGGGGTGGCTGTTTCTCTCCTGAGCATCTCCCTCCCACCTTCCCCCTGTGCCTGCAGGGCAGTGGCCTGGGACCTGGCACCTACTCCCCATGGAGCAGCACTGAGGAGCGGCTGCGACGGGCAGGCAGGCGCATCCCCTGCCAGGTGTTGTTGGGGAACAGGCTGAAGCCTGCAGGCGACCGGCGGCACGATGGGGAGGTGCGTAACGTGGCTGGGGGTTCTCTGAAAGCTGTGGCATTACAGCCACAGACGTGTAAGACAGACAGCTGCTTTGTGCTGCAACTCATCTGAGCTGTGCTTCTTGGCTTTCTTGGATCTGAGCAGCCTGGCAAGACAAATCCTTGCAGCAGGAGAGTGGGCTCATACCTGTGAGCAGTGAAAGGCTCAGCTGTCACAGCAAGGGCTGTTTGGGGTTGCTGGAAGCTGAGCTGCATGCTGCTCCTGTGCCCCAGCAGGGGGAAGGAACCGAGCTGCGTGCTGGCTCTGCCAAGGGGTTCGTGGATGAGCTGACATCAAAGGAAAACAAGAAGAAAGGCTGCTTCAGCACGCTGCCACGGAACCCAGGCCGCCCCACAGAGAGGATCTTCTGGGCCACACTCAGCCAGTGCCCGAGAGATGAGGTCAGTGAGAGCGAGATGTTCATTCCCATCCTGCACAAGCTGCTGGGCCCTCCTGGTGGTGCTGGGAGCCAGGCAGTGCTCTAGGGCTGCTCTTCCTGAGGGCAGACAGAAGGGTAAGATGTTTCCTTCTGCACAGTATGTGGTGGGGCCAGGCTCATATGACCCAAAGCCCATTGAGAGATCAGCAGGCTTCAATCAGCCCCCGTTCTGCTCATCTGCCAAGAGGTTTGACAGAAAGTACGAACGCCTCTTCACAGGGAATGAGGTGAGTGAGCACGGGGCATCTTGCTCTGTCACTGTCTCTGATCTATTGCCAGCACTCGGTGAGAGGACAAACCTTTTCCTGCAGCTGTGGGCAGCTGGTGCAGAGCAGGCACTGAGATGAGCAGCATGAGCTGGGCTGATGCTGAGCAGGGGGACAGGAGCTCAGCAGCAGCCACATCACCTCTGCCCTTCTCGATGCATGCTCACACAGCACTTCCCAGAAGTTTTGCTCTGCCTCAGTTGAAGTCAAGGGGATACATTTCGTGCCTGAGGGCAGCTAGATTACCTGCTGGTGCTAGGAGCTCCTTGTATCCTCCCAGAAAGTCATATTCTGCTACTTAAAAGCCAGTTTTGTTTTGTTTTGTTTTGTTTTGTTTTGTTTCCTCTAGCAGCATCAGCAGCACATTGAAGAGCCATTGCAGGTATGAGCCCTTCCCTTAGTACCCCTTCTCAGAGGTGTATTCAGCTTTGCAGCTTCCCCACAGAGAACCAGAACAAAGGCTGAAGGGCTCAAAGCACGAGGAGAAAGCTGTGGTCTTAAATGTGGTCTTGGCTAGGAATGAGGAGCAGATTACATCCCAGTGGCAAGGTTGTGATAAAGCAGCCCTTGAACTAACAGTAGGAACTAGGGAGCACATTTGAGCCAGCAGAGCTGATCAAGGTCCTCTTCTCAGTACTGTGAGATCAGAGGAGCTGCTTGTGGAGAGGACTGATGGGGCTAGCACCACTTGGCATGTCTTCTCCTCCCTCCTTGCAATGCAGACCATCTTTGGTTAAGATATTCCACCTGTTGTTCTTTGCAATTGGCAACCTAGTGCTGCTACCAGATTTTACCCCACTGCTATCAGCCTCTGCAGCGATGGGAAACAACGTGTGACCTTCTCTTCCCAGAATCCTGTGGGTGTGGGCCGCTATGACGTCACCAGGCATGAAAAACACCCTCGGAAGGTCAGATACCAGTCCCTGTACCAGAGTGACACGCAGCGGTACCTGAGCAACTTGAAGCGGGATGCCTACCTGCTGTAAGTGACATAGAACAGGGGCTAGAAGTGCTTTCACATCGGCTTGCAGGAAAACCCTTTGTCTTGAGCAACTCTAGTGAGGCTGAGTATGTTACTGATGCATTATGACTGATGTGAGATGTTAAATAGTTGAATGGTTGCAGATTTGCAAGTGCAATGGGACTGAGAAACACTCGCAGGGTCCCTCTGTGAATGGGAAAGTTAACAGTTTGTGAAGAAGTGAGCAGCCCTTAGTGTTTCCCTCTGTGTAAGGGCAGCAGGAAAGTTAAAATGCTGCTGGCTGCCCAGGCACTTTAAAGGTGTTAAGGTGGTTGTTCCTCTACCTTGTGAAATGCAATTTGCATGCAGAGGAGGTGTAAATAGAGGTCTGAGTTAGAGGAAGCAGCCTGAGGAAGAACCTGATGGTGGATGGGTAGCTGGGCTCTCTCAGCTCATTCCCTGTGCTGGCACTGATTTGATCAATGGCCTCAAACAAAAATCACGTTCTCAGACCGTGCCGTGGTTTACCCATTTGGAGAAGGAAGATAACAAGGCTCAGTTCCATTGCAAAGGGCTTTGAAATCGCTAGGGGGAAAACCCTGTGAAGTAGTTGGGAACTGTGCTAATGAGAGACCTCAGGACAGTCCTCCGCTCTCACCTTTGCTCGTGGCCGAGATTAGCAAACTGCTGTGGTGGTACTATGGGCTGACAGCTCTGCAAAAGCTGTCTTGATCTCCAGAGAGCTGTTAGAAATCCGTTCCAGCTCAATACAACGTGGCAGTGTTCAGTGGGGCAGCTACGAGTTAGCTATCCTGTGATGAGGGAGAAGGCATAATGAAATCTAGCTTTCAATATCACTGGCTTTGTTAATTTTGTAGTTCCAGTAGGAAGAGAAAAAAAAATCCGAACAGTGAGCAGGATGTTCAAATGGGCCGAATTGCTCTCTGATCAAATAGCACCAGCTCCAAAATCACTTTTCAAGCTCCAGCTTTACTTTCAAGGGAATAGCCAGGCTTTTAAGAGCTCTGTTCACCTCCATGCTCGTTAAGAATAATGAGATTAATCCAGCCAATAATTAGAGCTCACTGAATCACATCCTCTTTTCACAGTGAGCGGCTAAAGCCTGTTGCGAAAAACAAATGGAGTCATTTGATTTCTGCTCCACGCTGTCCAGATACCTGTGAAGAAAGCACTGCTGTTTTCCAAATGTAAGATGGTGCTGGAAAGCCTGAATTGACGAATAAACCACGGACATGCCAGCAGATGAGATAGTGCAGATACGAATCCTTGTGGTGTGCTGAGGTGCAAGAGATAGGAAACAAGAGTTGTTCTGTGGTAGCACTCTTCAGACACTCATTGGTCTAACTTGTCTGTTGGCCAATTCATTATGATTTTCACCTTTATGAAAATGACCCAGCTGACCCCAAAGTCCACCAGGGCAACTTGAAAGGAGAGCTGGTTCTGAGAAGGCAGCACTACAGCAGCTGAAAGAGGTGTGGCAACTGTTTGTGTACCTGTCCTGGGCTGCCTTGGAGCAGTTACATCACACAGCTTCACTCGAATTAACAGTTCAAATATTTACAAGCAGCTGGAGGGCATTAGGGGGAATTCAGTGTCATCGTTCCAAATTTTGTAGGATATTAAGGCCTAGAGGCAAAGAAGAAAGTGAAATGAGGAGAAAGCTCCGTCAGCTGTAACAAAGGATGGCCATAGAACTGCACCGCCACCGTGCTGGCTCACTTCACATTAACCTTTACGAAGGCTCACACCAGTGTTGAGGCAGACTGGAATAATTAAATTTAGGTGTAATTACATGTTAGTTGTGGCTGATTAACTATGCTAATTTATCTGCAATTACCCTTTGGTGGGAGAGATAATTGAACACAGGTAAAAGTGAAGTAATTTAAAGAAATAGTGATTATTGTAATAGAAAGGCAAGCAAAGGAAAAAGGTCTCTGAAGGGAAATGCCTGAACATCGATGCAGGTGTGTGCAGGCAATAGGAATCCTGCTGGGGGAACGACAGAGAGGATTGTGAAATGCAGGGCTAAACATGAATTTGATTAAAGGAACACTGGACTTCGGCACCTACATTGCAGTTTCATCTTGGTTTAGGCATTTGGCAGCCTGGATTTCAGGACAGAGCACAGGAACGTCTATCTAGGAAGAGAGCATCGTAAGGGCTGGGTTACCTCCCTCTAAGCTTACGGAGTTCCTGCAAGGGCACTGTTGAAGGAAACCGAAAATGGGGAAGGATGTTCTTCTTCAGGCTGAAGAGGGCACTGTATCTTCATCCTCACCTCCGTGACTGGTCGTTCAAGCCAGGGGTTAATTTTAACAGTGAGGAAAACTGAGGGAGGTGCTACACCACGGCATGAATAGCTAAATCCAAAATGTAGTTTTGCTCTCATGGGACAGAAAGTCACAGGAAAACAGTGAAGGAGGAGAAAAATCAGAATAACTGGCATCATGAGGTTCTTAATGGGGGATAATGGAAGGGTTAAGGCTTGGCTATGAGGCACAACGTGGGGCAGAGGTAAGAGTAGACTCATGGCCTTCAGTGACATTCCTTCAAAGCTGTTTGCAGAACTAGGCTCCTCATTTAACAGCATTGCAATGCCTCCGGCCTCTGATCGAGGCAGTAGCTTTTCTCACTGATTGCTGACCACCTGTAACAGTACAATAAGCACGAGAAAGACTCAACAATTCCATTAAAAATAAGTTAAAAGTCACCACTTTGAGCAGTACACTGGCTATATTTTTATTTTAAACAGCCCATACAGCCAAAATGTAAGACCAACAGCAACTCTGCTTGTGCGTGTGTGTGACTGGTACACACATCCCATCACACCAAGTTCAGTAACAAAATGACGAGTGAAAAAACAAATACAGTGCATACCTAAAGATCATCAATATGTGAGAGAAACACAGCTGAAGTAAAAGTATTTGCATATTCCTCTAGCTTTTTCAGCGTTGCCCTTTAAAAATGGACTAAACCAATCCTTGCTCTGCGCAGATCATCTTGCAAGCACGGGGCCAAATCACGGCTTTGCCACAGGAACAAGGAAACCACTCAAGTGCCGCTTCCCTCGCAGGGGTGGGAAGACAGGTTTCCTCTCTGAGAATCAGTGCTTGCCTTCCCGTGTGCCCCGAGGCCTGGAATGGATCACCGACACAGCCTTGCATCTGCATGGGCAGCCCGTGGGCTGGGCAGCCCTGTGAGCACCCTGCAGTGGCTGTGTCTCCCCTTGGCAGGCTGCTTCTGCCACCAGTTCCCTGCGCAGGACTTGAAAGGGTACCTTACTTGCACACCATTTGCCCAGCGTGCATCACTGAGGAACAGGCCAAGCTTATTCTTGTCACTGCTTTATCATTGGTTTCATCTGGACAGTAAGCATCCATCTATCAATAAATAACATCATTGGTTTAGCACTCATAAAAAAAAATCACACGGCTTCCCACCACAGACCATTTAACGAGCCCTTCATGTTACCCCGTGAGCAGCCCTCAAGAAATGACTCTCTTTCCCCTCAAGCTCGGTAAGGTTCAGAGTAGCAATCTCCAACGCTGCGTGGACGAGACACGGGCTTGGTTTGGAACCATGCTTCTGGATACAGAGTCAAACATTCCCACACTTCTACACTTGACTGCGTGAAGCGTGCGATAGTGCTGTGCATCAGTGTGCATCAGAAGGGGGAACTGAACAATACTGACCATTGATCTCCTCTCCAGGTGGCTGAAACAGTCCTTTTTACAAAGCCTATCAATCTAATCCAGCTAAACTGAAAAGCAAAAATGCCTCTCGAGTGAGAACCAAAGCCTGAGCATTCCAAGCACCCAAAACAAGAGCTCTTCCCATCCACAGCCACTTGCTCTGACAAACTTTGTGGAAATAAAGCCTAAACTTGTGAGGGCACGCTTCCTTTTCCTGCTGGCCAGGACAGAAGGGTCTCAGTGACCCCTGTTCTCTTCCAACTGAGTATTTATAAGGCACTAAAATTAAGCAAAAAAACCTGAAATCAAAAACAAAAGGCAAAACCCAAAAAGTCCATACAGACAGAATCACATCAAGCAAAACCCCAACTTAATAACTGCCTATGTGAAATAGCAGCAGTTTTTCCAGTAGCTGTACAAAGCCAGAGCATTGGTATCTGGGGGCAAAAGCCAACAAAATACTGCTAACCAATAAAGCAACTGAAACCTGTACCCACGTCTATGTTATAATCAAAGCCGGTACAAATCTGACAGGCACAAGTAAAAAGCATTTGCTTCACACCTCGGCGCTCAGTTCTGAAGTGGAACCAGGTGTTTGGGAGTGTGGCTGTGTGCTGAGACTGCAGTACAACGTAACCCCAGCACCACGCAGTGCTGCACGGCCAGAAGGACGTGGTCCCACTGCTAAGCGGCACTACAGCTTCCCGACTGGAGGCAAATGACTGATGTGACAATTCATTCAGCTTTGGCACCTCTTTCTGTCACCTCCTTCCCATTTTCAGAAGTGATTTTAAATACAGCCCTAGTTTATAGCTGGCATCACTTCAGCATCATCCTTTCCAGTTCCTTTTCTTGTCCTCGGAGCTAGGTGAGTTCACCTATGTCCAAGACAGGTCCAAGATACACGAGATAATCAGCACTTCAGATTTCTTAAAAACAATCACTCTGAGTTTTGGAAAACTTTTTAAAGCATACTAGGAAATACTAAACATAAGTTTATAAAGCATGAATTCATATCATTTAAATATCAACAAGAATGAGCTTATTTGGAGAGCAATAAAGCTTTTCTTTAAAAAGGATATACTGACTAGCTATGGTAAATTCATCTTTCCCTGATTGCTTAATTAGGCCTTTCAAGCTCAGTGCCTGGCAGCTTTGCAGATTTTGTCGTACACTTCTGGAAAGGCATCCTTGCAATTCATTTGCTCCCTCAGATTGTGGTACAACGAACCATCAAACATATCCCAGAACTCCTCTCGGGTCATGTAGCAATCTGCATACAGCATCTGGAAACTGAAATTAAAAGGGAGAGAGAGATTCAGTATTAATTGTCCCACGGGGTATGAAGAAGAATTAAGAAGAAAATGGACAGGGCAAGCTCTGGGGAGCAAATATTCAACAGGAAAAAAACCATCAAAATGCTCATACGGAACACTCTGGGACACCCAGCCCATTATATTTCATGGAATTAATGTTACCATGACTTCTCTTTCAAGAGGAAATGACATGTGATGGTGAAAATCACGGGACATTGATACGGTCATTTGGTAAAAGGGAAACACGTCTGGAGAGAACTTCACGTGCTGGCCCAGATCAAGTCTGGCCCTCTGCACTGCAAGCCACATGTGACTTAAATGCTCCCTGACAAACATTTCTCTAACTGCTTTGGAAAGCCTGGATAGATGTAGCACTGTGTTTTTCAACATTTTAAGGTGTTTTTGGGCTCCACATTGAGAACAAAACTGGAAAGGCGAGAGCCAACCAGATTGGATCGGGTCACAAATATACATTTATAGTGTAAATGAAGCTCAGTGTAACAGAATTCCATCCACAAAAATAAGTGGAATCGGTATTTCATAGGATCATAGAATCCTTAGAGTTGGCAGGGACCTCTGAGGGCCCTCTGATCCGACTGCTCTGCAATGAACAGGGTTAGTACACAACCCTTTAGCTTCCTTACTTCCACACTGTTCTCCCTGAAATGCAGTAAGCTTCAGAGCACAGCAGTAAAACACAAACTGTTATAGAAAGCCCCACTGTGATTATGAAACCTGGGGATAAAGCATTTATACGTTGTTCATTTTTTCCAGTCATGGGTACGGAAGAGACAGAACTTTGTTGGCAAAAAGTTTTGAATTAAAAGCCTAGTTTCAAATTAAAGAGCTTAACATTAACTTCTGGTTGCTTTGTTCTCTGACAGATCATAACTAAAAGACTTTTATAATCTCCATAATACCTTGAAGCACACTCACCACTGTTACTCAGCCACATGGGATGTAATCACTGTTCGATTGAGAAACGGGTCAGAATAGAAATGCAGCTAAATTATATTGATGGCATAAAAGTACTGCATAGCTGGTTTTTGTTGAGGAGAAACAAGACTGTAACTGCCTGTCTACAGCAAATCATGCCGTCAGGAGTCGGTGACAGATGGTGAGTATCTATCTCACGCCCACTGCGGTCTTGTGTAACCTGAATCAGAGCAGCAAAGAGGAGGCTGTGAAAGCTCCAGCTGTGGGAGAGGCTTCCACCGCTGCGCAGGGAGCAGTCAGGGCTGACCTCCTGCTGGGAGGACACACAGCCCAAGGACAGGGCAGAGCTCGTGATGCTCCAGTGGCAGGGAGCCAGCAGCCCCAAGGGCAGGCAGGGAAGCTGTCCAAACTTCAACAGCCTGCGGGATTCCTGAAGGGCCTGTGGCCTGCTGCCACCAAACCAGCACTTGCTCTGCCCCTGCTCTGGTTTGGCCTCCAAACAAGTCAGCCTCAGTATGCAAGATCAGTGGTTACCTCTCCAAGGACTGTGCTCGCTGAGAGCGGTCACCGCGCTACACTAACAGCTGGTTTACATCCCACCAGCACCGACCTGCTGAGGTCCTTCTGACTGCATGCACCAGGTGTGTGCAGCAAAGATCCCACCCCCAGAGCAGCTGGAGCTGAAAGGATGCACAGGTGACCTGTTTGGAAGCTACCCAGCTCCCAGACACATCACACAAACTTCCACCAGTGAGCCCGTTATATTTGGTTGGTTTTGCAATCCGATCATGATGGTGCAATCATATTGTAAAACTGTAACATCAAAATTAATAATAAAACTAACTTATAATTATGGTTTGTAAGCGGTTATAGTATGAAAGTTTGCAGTGCAAAATAAGTGTGATGAAACTACACAGATGTAGGTTATATGGTACTGCCATTGTTCCACGGACTGGGAACCTCACCCATGCACGCTTCTCACGAACTTCTCCATTTGCCTCATGGAAGCCCTGGCTTCAAATTGTTTTGTTTTGGGCTCTCCGTAAGCTCCAATATCCACGTAGAGTTCTGTTTCATCCCCTTTGGGGTGGACCATGCCGGGATTATTGGGCAGTATGAAAGGACATAACCAAAGAGGGTATACCTGCAGAGATAAGAAAACACTTGTTCAATTATTTTTAACACAACAATCGTTTAAGCAATCTCTTAATAAAGGTGCAAAGAGTTAAGAGGACTTCTTCCCAAGTTGGGATCAAATCTGACACAGCTTTCCCTTTCCAATTCTCTTGCTGCAGTTCTTAGATGCACTTTCTAATCACCGTAACAAACGGATTGAGGTGCTCAGTCAGAGCACGTGCAGTGTGCTCCAGGAACATCTCCTCCCCATTAAATACTTCGACACCTGAATGTTCGTTTCAAATTGAAAAGAGTAATTCTCCCAGGATATGATAATGCCCCTTCACACAAGCTGAATATTATGCCTTAAAACAAATGACCACAATTGTTGCAACAGGCTCTCCCTGACTCACTGCATTTTAAAAACACATGTTCTTACATGAAGGTCAACGTGGAAGGTTTGGATGGATTTTTCAAGGCTCTTCATTGGGACCAACATGTCTTGCACAACGTGGTGCTGCTCATACAGCTTTCGAATGGCTTCTCCTTGGGTAAGCTTTAACAGAGAGATTTTGGGAGGAACCATCCAGCCAAACAGGTAGCGGAAAACAGGGTTATTGCCAAAAGGAATGATATCCTTTGAAGAGGAAAGACAAGGAAAGTTTGACTTAGGAATGTGTAACTGAACCAAAAGACAACACTCGACAATCTTCAGAGAAATATGAAATGAAATACGAAATTTATTTCAGTAAATATAACTGCTGACACTTTTGCTAAGCTCTTCTCATGCAAATACAAACTAAGAGAGGTCTGGGCTGAATTTCACTACCGAGCCCTTCCCTAAGCATCTCCTTGTTACAGCAAAGGATTTTCAGGCTCATGTAACTCACAATATTACATCAGCCCTAAATGCCTTCAGAAAACGAAGTTCAGGGAGCAGTAAGCTATTATCTTAAAACAGCTGTGAGGAGCTCATAAGAGAAACTTGCAAAACTCTTGCAAGAACTGACATGCACAAGATTAGGTCTTGAAAGAATTTTAAAGCTGTAAAATTTGAAGTACTTGCTGCACAGCAAACTCCTGTTTGCTTGCCTTCTCCAGCAGCTGAAATTTAGAATGCAGCAGTAGGAAATTCAGAATGTAGCAACAGGAATCTTCCATAACGTCAAATAAAGTTTTTGCATAATGGTACATCAGAAGAAATGTGTTTATAGAATTCATCTTAATGACATTACCTTACAGTGAGTGTTATGAGCTTAGGTGAGTTTAGGAAGGGCGCATTCTCAGCCACAATTCCACCTTCATGCTTTTATCACCATCTTTAGAAATCACTCAGTGTGCCTAAAGGCTTCATGCTTAAATACATACTCAAGTTTTACATTCAGGTAAGCATTCAGTTAGAATTAGGAAGTTAGGACACAATGCCTTAGATATAAAATAACTTATTTTACTGTCATACAGGACTAGGAACTTCACTGATCCTCTCTGCCACGAAAGGCAGAAGTGTTGCCAAGGGAAAGAAGCTACAATGTACGTCCATTGGGAAAGAGCAGAGTACCTTCCCACAAATGTTCTTTCAAGTTTGGAACTGTTCTTACCTGGAGTTCCCAGAAAATGCTACGTGTGTGTCTGTGGTAATAGTGTCTTGAGGGGATGTATTCAGTTCCAGTCTTGTTGGCTTTCAGATACTTCTCCACATGCTTGAAGAACCACGGCTTGTAGTAATTGCCAATTCTGTTTATCTATATAAGGTATGGAGTCATTAGCAAATCCCAACACAGGTAACAGTAGTAACTTCCTAGACAACACTAAGTACGCCCCCAGAATTCCTCTACAACAAAGAAACAATGTTATACCCTCTGTGACAGCTCTGATGAAGCTGTCTCAAGAAACCTAGAACCCTTCATTTGTCCTTCTTCCTGCCACATGTGTGGCTCCCACTTATCTTTCCTCTCATTAAGATTTTGTTTAAGTAAGGCCTTCCTGTTATGAGCATGTTAAAAAGCCATGAATGTGGCAGAACTGGATTCCTTAAGATCCTCTCAACCCCTCGTTAATCCAAAGCTTCACTAAGGCAGAGAAGAAACTTCCAAGTTGGGCAGTGGGGTGATCAAACAGCATATCCCTCCTGTGTACATCACTGATTTGCCTTACCAATACTGGCTGCCTTTAAGAGCATGCTGGAGGAGGAGTCACTCTGAACAACTGCAGTTTGAAACAGCACTGGTCTGTATATGAAAAAAGACACTTCCTCCCTAGGTACTGAAATGCAAACACGGTAGATTAAATGATTTGTTATAATAATGGAAATTAGTGGGTCACTTCTCCCTAACTGAAGAGTACAGACTGTTGTAATAAAAAAGAGCTGCAACTTAAAACAGTCTGACAGACAGATCTAACTTTTCACCCCATATTAAGAGTGTTCTATTCTTGTGGTTCTGGTTTTATATTGTCACATGGTAGTAAAGCTTCAGTTAAACTCTGGGAATAACTTCTCTTTAGTTACCTTGCTTGGTTCAGCTTCGTCAGTCAAGACTCCTGTCATGATGACAGCTTCTTCCAAAGAATACACAAGTCCTTCCACAAAACTGTTCTCCTTTTTCTTAGATTCTTCAGTAAACTTTTCACAAATATTCCTCAGTCCTCGTACAGGCTCATAGTGTAATCTGATGTATTTCTTGGCAGGAATCATTTTTATCTCTGCTGCAACCAGGAAACCCAGAGTACCACAAGACCAAGGCACTGCATAGAATAGGTCTGAGTTTTCAGTCTGCAAAAAGCATGTCATATGAAGTCATCTATCCACACTGGTAACTGTTAATGACATAGTAAATGATAGCAAAATAACATTTTGTCTTACTGGTGAACATCTCACAAGGCTTCCATCAGCAAGGACCAGCTCGTAGGCCACACAGGTATGCTGGAAAAGTCCGTAGATGTGCGATGAAGACTCAATGCCCGTTCCCATGATCAGACCACCTCATTGAGAGAGCACAAAGAAGTTCCAGTGAAACACACTTCAGAATGGGGGTGATTTACTAGAACAAAGTTCAACAGAGTATTTTAGGGAAGATTTACGCAAAGCAACGTGTCACTGCACAGAGAGCGAATGAAATGTGGGAAATGAGTCAGTTTGTTCTCATCACAACCACCCTTACCTACAGTCAGGTCATCAAGCTCTGGCACCACAGGAATAGTCCATCCCATGGGATTCAGGTGTGCAGTCAACTGCCCCATGGTGACCAAAGGTTCCACACGAACAACCTACAAACAGAGAAAAGCCAGTCCTCCCATCAGACATAAATTAACTGTTTGGAACGAATGATGACAAAACGTGGGTAACTGAATCAAACTTCCATCTGTTATCAGAATTCAGAGCCTTGCTTTCCCAAGAGTAGCACTAAAAATAGCTGGAACTGCTAAGTGATTCCTCCTCTGCCTCAGCATCTTGTTGCTCAGTGCCCAGCACCACAAATTGTTCTGGTCTTTTAGGCTTCAGCACATAGAGCGAAGCGATCCCATATGCTGCTTCTTTGGATAGAATGATCCAAGCCCACACTGGAAGAACTAAAATTTGGTGGGTTTACTGCTACAAAAATCCTTTGTTCTTTGTGGAGCCTAGCTCCACTTTGGCTATTAGTACAGCAAAGCAAAAGCTGAACGATTCAGCACTGTGACAGTGCTGTGTTACCTGTCTCTCGCTGTCTACTTCCAGAACATCCATCAAGTTGATCATGATGTTCTTATGGGTCTTCTTATACTTTCCAACACGAAGAGACACGGTCAGCCAGCCGGGCCGACCGGTGCACATGTACCTTTTACCACCTTCATCTTTCCACTCCCGCACCTGGGAATAGACAAAAATATGTTTTAAAATATACACATGTATTCAGCTATATGGTTTTCCATCAGTGTGAAAAAATGCTCAGTTGTTGCTGTAGTCAGCAGGACTCTTCCCAGCACTGGTATGGCCACACTTCAAGCGCTGTGTGATAGGGCGAGGGGTGATGGCCTCCAGCTGCTCCGAGGGAGGCTCAGGTTGGATAGCTGGAAAAATTTCTTCTCAGAATGAGTGGTGATGCAGTGGCACAGCTGCACATGGAGCGCTGGGGTCACCATCCTTGGAGGTGTTCCAGAACCGTGGGGATGTGACACCGTGGGCATGGTGGGCTCGGGGATCACAGGGGTCTTTTCCAACCGTGGTGACTCTGCATGCTGAGGGCAAGTAAGGGAGCCTGGCTGCCCCCACCCCGTGCTCAGCAGTGCCGTTAGGAAGTCTCCCTGCACATCCCTGAACTTCTGAATCAAACAGCCCCAACCCCAGCCGAGGATGCTCCCAGCAGCCCAGGCTCCCCTTGCAGCTTAAAGCTGCACGCAGAGCCGCCCTCCCCGTCCACAGCCTCCCCTTCCCGGCCGGGATTGCTCCAGCTGAAGCCCCTGCTTCACGGCTCAGCCCTCCCAGGCCTCACCTGCGCCTGGATGTCGCGGACGCGCTGCCCGTGCATCCTCGGCGCGCTGTGCATCCTCCGCACGGCCCATGCGCGCAGCTGGTAGTACACGTCGAAGAGGATGGAGAGCGGCATCAGGAAGAAGCAGACGAAGATCCAGCGGTGGTGCACCAGCACGGCCTCCAACCCGCGGTGCCGCACCCACAGCAGCAGCAGGAGCAGCCCCGCTCCCAGCGACCACACCGCCGACATGGCGACCGCACCGCACCGCACCGCACCGCACCGCTCCGCACCGCCGGACCCCGCCGCACCGCGCCCGCCGCTCGCGCGCTCGCCGCCCGGCCCCGCCTCCCCCCCCGCGCGCCCGCGTCTCATTGGTCGCCGCCGGCCTCCGCCCTGAGGCGAGGGGAGGGGAGCGACCAATCAGAGAGATGTGGGGAGATCGGACCAGGCGCTGAGGGCGCTGATTGGATGAGCGCGGCCGGCCCCTCTCTCTCCCCCCACCCCCCCCCCCCCCCCCGTCGCTGCCTCCGGGGTTGGGGCGGGGGAAGCACCTGGACGGGGGCGGTGGGGATGGGGGCTGGGGAACCCCGGGTTGGGGCGGAAGGATTGGGGGGTCCGTCCCCCTGGGGCAGGAGGTATCGGAGACCCCGCGGTGGGGACTGAAGGGATGGGGATGGGGGCGGGGCAGAGGGGTTGGGGTCCCTGTGGTTGTGGATGAGGCGCTGGGATGGGGTCTGGGGTATTGGGGACCCTCTGGTTGGGGACAAGGTTTTGGGATGGGGGTTGGGGTATTGCGGACCCTCTGTTTAGGATGAGGTGTTGGGATGGGGGTTGGGGTATTGGGGACCCTCTGTTTGGGATGAGGTGTTGGGATGGGGGTTGGGGTATTGGGGACCCTCTGGTTGGGGATGAGGTGTTATTATAGGGACTGGGGTATTGGGGACCCTCTGGTTGGGGACAAGGTTTTGGGATGGGGATTGAGGTATTGGGGACCCTCTAGTTGGGGACGAGGTTTTGGGATGGGGATTGGGGTATTGGGGACCCACTGGTTGGGAATGAGGTGTTGGTACTGCCTGGTTGGGTGAGGGTATGGGGCTAGGGCTGAGGTATTGAGGTCAGGGTGAGGGTGTGGGGATGGGGACAGGGCCTGAGGTATTAGGGACCCTCCCAGTCAGGGCTCAGAGGGGCGTGGGGCTGGACGTGGGGCACTGGCAGCTCTGTGGAGAAGCTGCTTTGTGCCCAGGGTCACTCAGGCAAAAGGGATTATATTGGTGCCGTTAGATTGGAGGGCAGAACCCTGTCATGTGCCCCTTGTGCAGCCTTGTGGCAGTGGCTTTGGTGCTCTAGAGAAACCCCGAAGTGTTGTGCATCCACTTTGTAGAAAGGAGAAAGAGGCAGCCTCCAGCACACAGCTTGCTCAGTGCCAGCAGGCAGCCCGAGTCCTGCTCCGTCAGCCTCAGCTTGCTGCTCTGGGGGCACAGAGACCCCATTGCAGCAGCACTGGGTTCAGAGGGTCCACCAAGGAGATGCCAGCTGACCCTGTGTGCCACAGGAATGTGATATCAGGGAATTTCATGGGGATGCCACCAGGGTTGAGAATGTTGTCATGTCACTACGTGGCACGCTGGCATGTGAAATAGTGCCTCTCCCTCTTTGACAGCAGGATCTGCACCTTTGGCTGCCACAGGAGAGGCTCAGGAGCACTGGACTGGGAGGGATGGCTGCATCACGGTTCAAAGCTCAGCCACACCTTACAGTCTCCCTCAGGAAACCTGGAGACGCTGCTTTGAACCCGACTGACTTTTTTGTCCCATTGCTCGTATCAAAAGTCTGCTCTGAAATGCCTCTGCTCTGATATTTTGAAGTACTCTCCTGATTTTCAGCCTAACTTTATTCATGGCCAGGTTGTATTCATTGCACTTGAGCCTAGGCTGTCCACTAGCTCTTTTCCCTCTTGTATTTGAGCTGATGTTATCTGCTTTATGCTTACCAATTTGCCTGCTGGCTGGAATTATGCATGGAAAAGAAGTTTCCCATGCCCTACATGAGGTTGTTTTAACCTCTTTAAGGGAGCTAAGTAATTATTCTTCATCTAAGGGTGGCTGAGTGCAGGCTTTATAATATAAAAGCATCATATATATATATATATGCCCTCAGTGTAAAGAATATTTTGAAATTGTTTTGTTTTTTTTTTTTACAAAGATCCATTGGAAGTGTTTATAATGTTTTCCATGCTCTGCGCTGGTTTTTGTAAGGCCCCGTGCAACAAGGAGGGAGCAGGTGAGCTCCAAGATTGCAGTGTGAAACTGTGCTTTGAAGGAAATGAATCACTGTTCAGATTACAGTGGAATCACCTGTGTGTGCAGTGATGCCAGGTACAGGAATCGGGAGGGGACGAGGGAAGGGGAGAGAGGTTTTTCTATTTTAATTATTTTGGGTATGAGCAAAACATCATCCAGCGATTGATGCAGGCTTAGCAAAACATCATTTTCAAATATGGTACAGAAAGATTCCCTTGGTAACTTCTATTAGACTAAAAATCCCAGCTCTCCTCAATTAAATTATCGTTTTAAGGGTGCTAAAAAAAGCAGCTTTCTTCCTCCTTCCCTCTCCTGCCATCCCTTCCACCCACTCGTGCTGTTCTGGGCATGCTATGCAGTACAAATGCTTCTGCTGTCACTGTACAACAGGTTGGAGAGCTGATCTCACTGAAGAATTAAACTACTTTGTAAATATTCTTTTCCTCCTGCCCTGATCAGCACTCTGAGTTCATGCCCCACTCACCTCTGCGTAGGTGGAGTGCAAGGTGCAGAGCACGGGCTTCTCACTGACCACATGGACCATGTCCTCGATAAGTACTGCTCAGATTGCTCTGCTTTGTTGGTTATCAGGCTGGACTTAGCAATGGCTGTGCTGCAGCTTTTGGACAAAGAATGGAAAGATGCAGCTCTGAAGGGACGTGGTGTTGCACAGAGCATTCGAGCTGCAGACAAAAGCAGGCTGAAAACTTGTGTCTCCATGAGAAGAGCTCTAGGAGGCATTCAGAGGAACCAAAGGAAGGCATTGAGAGGGTGAGAAAGCCCTTTCTTCATGCGAGCTCCCTTAGCCCTGGTACTGACTGCCACAGAGCGCTGCTGGGTGGCACTGGGATGTTGGAAGGATGGGCAGTGATGAAAATTAGTCAGGAATTTTGGAAAGGCTGCAAGCAAATAGATGAGCCCACGGTTACTGGGGGTTAGGAGTGCCTTTCCCTAGTCACCATAGGGTGATGGCCCAACCTTTAGGCTTGCGTGGAGAGCTTTGAGTGAAGGGGAATTATCTTGGGCTGCATACACGTCGGTCTCTCCAGAGGTAACGCAACCCGTTTTATTTCCTCGGCTACAGTGAGCCCTGCTTGTCAGAGCAGATTCTCAGCTACAAAACGCCGTTTCTCGACGTCGCCACCACTGTTAGCTCTGCATTTCTGTCGGCGACAAACAAGAGCCGGCATGTCACCATGTCACACCCCTGAAAGTGACTTCAGAGGGACCGTCCGTGCCCGAAGCGGTGCGTGAGAATCTCCCTCTGCTGAGGAACCAAAGCACATTGCAGTGCCTTGAGCAGGCGGTGGAGGGACGCAGCTGCAGCACGGCTCTCCTGATGCTGAGAGAAAAACGTTACCTTTCAGCTTCAGGGCTTCAAGGTGAAAAAAAATAAATACGGGAGGGTTGGGACCCCAGTGGTCACCTCGGGATGAAGCAGATGTTGGGAGTGAGATATAGTGTGGAGGGATGGGGCCCAGCCTCTGGATCCTGTTTGCTGTGTCAGGAAGCAAGGTCAGCACGTTCTGCCAAAAAAAAAACCAACAAAACGAGTGCCGAGAGCTCTGATGTATTCACTAAACCCAGCTTTACAACCCATGGGATTTATAAAAAGAATCACTTGTCAAAACAGAGAGCTGGGCTGGGAGGGGAGCAGCTGGGTGCTGGAGCAGCTGGGGACCAGCACTGCTTTTCCTAACATCCAACCCAAACCTCTGGGTGACGGCGGTCCCCATCTCCTTCCATCAGTGAGATCCTGGAGACACAGGCTGTGCTGGCAATCACAAAGGAGCTGCCGTCACTGGAAGCCCCCGTGCAATAAATACACACTTTGCAGTTGTGATGTAATGCACTCCTGTGCCCGTGACCCCAGGGTGCCCACGGTGAGCTGCTCCAGGGGCAGCTGTGAGGGGCCACACACTGTGGGAACGTGCACAAAATATTCGGGGCGGATGTCACCAGAAGAAAACACAGGAGGATATCTTACCCTGTAGACAAGTTTTTCTCCTGCTTTCAGCTCCCAGCAATCCTGCACGTGTGTTTGCCCTCCTGGTGCCGGATGTACCCACGGCCCCGTTCCCTCCAAATAAAGCTCAGGCTTTTGGCTGTCTGCTTTCATTTATTTCAACGTTTTCAACATTTTCTGGGCCCGCTCCCAGATGATGTAAAGGGCTAGAACTCCAGGCCACGCTCCCAAACCATCAAACCACAGCTCAGCGTAGGATCCAGACCTCAGGGTTTGGTTACCTAGGCCAAGGGAAAGTAGAAATGTTCTCCGTGAAGGAAGAAAGCGGAAAAGGAGAGCTGAAACAAGTGCTTGGAAACGTTGGTTATGTAAGGGCTACATAGCTATAAAAAATACCCCTCTGCTCCAATGAGAAGGAACCACGTTGGGCTCATCAGGGATAAACGTCGCTCAGTCTCTCGTCCCTTTCAATTGCCTTTGTCTCAGCCCACGCTGCGCAGCATCCCCCACGGCCATGAGGCTGAGCAGGAGCTCTGCAAGAAGGCTGCAGTGTCACAGAACCATTCGGGCTGGGAAAGCCCCCTGAGACCCCCGAGACCCCCCCAGCACACCGTGCCTGCTGAGCGCGTCCCTCAGGGCCACACAGGGACTCCATTAAAGGCATTGTGTCGCACGGAGCATCATCACCTGGGGGAGGCAACCACGGGAACGGTCTCTTTTCCTTTGTTTCTGCTCTTGCAGGAGGTGTAACTGCCTTTTACAGCTTCGTGCCACCCCCACCGTGCTCCCAGCGTGCACGGGGTGCCCCACACGTGCATCTGCATCTCCACAGCTGCTGCATGGTGAGAAGATCTGATGGGAGAGAGAGGAGAAGCATGGAATTCACAGAGCAGTGGGGATCCCCTCGTGTGGAAGTGGGGGAGCAGAGACCAGTATCAGAGTTGTGTCCCACCCATAGGTGTCCCAGTAGGATATCCACTAGGGTGCCAGTGTCTCACCCGCAGGGTTACTGGTGTCCCACCTGTAGGATACTGGTGTACCTCCTGTAGAGTGCTGGAGACACACCCATAAGTTACTGGTGTCCCACCCATAGAATACCAGTATCTCACTCACAGGGTTTGGGTGTCCCACCTGTACGGTACCGGTATATCACCCATCGCTGGTGCCCCACCCATAGGTTACTGGTGTCCCACCTGCACCTGGTGTCCCAGCCACGTGACAGTGATGCCCGCAGGTTGTCCCACTGGCTGTTCCTCACCTCGAAGCTCTCTCCCCTCTCTCCCCACCTCCTGCAGCCCGAGGGCTGCGCCCTCTCCATCCACAGACACGCCCACGAACCCAACCCATCGAGCCCTCCCCCCGGACACCCCGAAGGGACGAGAGCACCCGACCTCCACCTCCCCTCGGAGACCGCGGACCCCGAAACCCACGACGCATCGCCCCGCGAGCCCCGGAGCTCCGTGGGGGGGCCCCGCCCCGCCCGGCCCCGCCCGCCCCTCGGGCCGAGCTCCGGGAACCGTCGGGCGGAGCGGGGCTGGAGGCGGCGGGTGAGTACGGAGCGGGGACCGAGGGGCCCTTCCCGGAGGGGTGGGAGCGGCGGCTGCCGTCGGGGGAGCCCCGTCGGGCAGCGGGGACGGGGCGGGCTGGGTCCCGCTGGCGGCACGGCGGTGGGATGCCGCTGGAAACTTCGGTGAGAGCCGTGCGTCCGGACGGTGCCACCCCCTGATGGCTGACGGCTCGGCACCACCAAGAGCCGGCAAATATCAGACGGAGGCAGAATCTTCGCCGGTGCGTCTCCTTTGCTCTTGGCACGTCGGTGCGCTTCCAGTCCTCCGCCGTCCGGTGGAAGGATGGGTGGGAGGCGGGTCCTGCCGTCCGGAGAGGTTCGGAGTGCTTCTCGTTTCTCGCTTTTCTGGAAAAGAGTGGGTTTTGTTTTGTTTCGCTTTGTTTTGTTTTTTATTTTTTCCTTTTCTGAGTAACGCTCGGTAGACCCTTATGAATCACCATCTGCATAACTTTCTATGGGGGCTGCTATTCTCAGCATCTCGCTGGAACTATGTCAGCTATTAACCTCTGTGTCTGTTTGTACACACAACGTGCAAATCTTTCTCCCGGCGACGCCTGGTTCAGGGCGGGTCGGGGGAGATGGGGCAGAGCCAAGCGTGCCTTGGCCGCTGGAGGTGGGGCACGCAGGGGGCAGCCCCTCTGTGGGTGCTGCGTTGGGGGTCCAGTGGGACCCCGCGTGCCAACAGCAGCCGGGATGAGGGCTCCTCCGGGCGCTTCTTCCCTCTTTCCGGACGCGGCGAGTTCGAAGGGCTCCGCAGGATGCTCGGGGAGGACCGTGCCAGGTCAGGAGCGGACAGGGAGGTTTTGCCACGGGGACGGTGTGGCGGTGCAGCCCAGAGTGGGGCGGCCGCCCCGTTGCTGGGGGAGCCACGTGGGTTTTGTCAGGAGAGAAGGGCTCATTCTTGAGCTGTCAATCTGCCACCTCCCAGAGGCTCTCCTCCTCCTCCTTCCCCTCTTCCCTCCTCTGCCACCTCTCCCAGATACACACAGTGCGGGGGCTGAAAATCCCCTGTGCCCGGGTGGGAACTGCAGCACCTCCCAAACCTCCCTACCCTGAGCATGGGGAGAGCGTTTCCTCTCCGTGTCCGTGTCCTTTCCATTCAAAAGGCATCCCCTCATTTTGTGGTGAAGCTCTGCCTCGTGTCACACCCAGATGTGACCTCTGGCTGCCGCTGGGTGCCCTCAGCTGCTGCAGTTCTGTCCTGTGGCTGTGGGACAAGAGCAGAGCATGCCATCTGTGTTCCCCATCCTGGAACCCCCCAGCTCTCCTTTCTCCTCGGATTTCTTCATTAGAACTAGATAAGATCAGATCATTCTTCTTTCACTACAACTTCATTTCACTTTCCACGCAGTGAGCCCATCTGATAAACATGGCTCGACATAACCCAGCTCCTCCTGCCCTTGGTTGCATGCACAGCACAGGACTCCTGGTCCTGGCCCCATGTCCAGCAGGCTCCTGGCTTTTAACAGAGACACAGGGTTGGATTCTTCCTGTGACCTGAGCTGTGCGGCTCAGGGGAGCAGCTGCTCACATGATGTCTTGGGACCCATCCTAGGCGAGCTTGCACAGCCTCCAGGGCCTGTTGTCCTGCAGGAGTCTCCCTATAGCTTGTGTGGATGTCCTTGGCCACTGTCCCTGAGAAAGCAAGAAGCTGTGCAGCCCCTGGTCCTGACACACAGGGTTCTGAGTAGCAACATCAGACACCTACTGTCACCGTGGGGCTGGTTTGTGTCCGGCTTCAGATGAGAAAAATGTGCTATGATAATGCTGAGGGATGACACCTGAGATTTACATCCCCTCCCTGCCCCCCTCGATCAGCCTTGCTTTGATCAGGCCCCTGTCTGGTATTCCTCCGAGACGGGGAAGCAGCCTGCAGCAAACCCCAAAGACAAGAGCCACACAATCCTGCCCCATAGCTCCGCTCACTGGGGTTCTCATTTGGGGTGGGAGTGCTGCATCATCTCTTTAAAACATTTAAATGGGCTCTGTTGTGATCCAGACTGGTGCCTGGGAGAAGTTATTCCCTCAGGGGCAGGGAGGCCTTGGCAGCGCTGCGGTGCTCCATCCCTGGAGGTGCCATTGGCCATGGTCCCAACCTCAGCCATTCTGCTATTCTATGCATCTATGCTGACAGGGGGTATTCAAGCAGGACAGTCAATTGTGCATCCCCTGGGGAGGTCCCGGCTCTCCTCATGGAGTTTTCCTCCAACCCCTTGTCCTTCCCACTCCTATGTTGCAGGCCGTGGACTCCCATGCGTTACCTCGGCCTCCTCCCCTCTCAGCCGTGCTAACACCCGAAGGATGGCAGCTGCCTCGTTCCGCTACGGCATCACCATCACCGGCGCCGTGCTGCTGGTGACGGGCACGCTGTGCTTCGCCTGGTGGAGCGACGGGGAGGTGGGCACCCCGGTGGGCAGCGGGGCTCACCTCCTGCCCCCCCACGAGCCCCAGGCGGTGCCCAGCTCCTCCAACGCGCTGCTGCGCTCCGTCAGCTTCTTCTGCTGCGGTGTCGGGGGCATCCTGCTCCTCTTCGGGCTGCTCTGGTCCGTCAAGGCCAACGCCAGGGTGGTGTCGCGGCGCTACCAGTACCGCTTCCCCCGCGACCTGCAGTACTTCACCGCGGAGCCCCCGGAGAAGTGGAACTGCAGGTGGGTGTGGGCGCTCAGCTGCTCGAACCCACTGCTCTGCTCTGCTCCCGAGCAGATGCCGTGGTGCATTAGCGTCAACCGTGCGCGCACACTGGCTGCTCCTGCACTGTGCTCATCCTCCAGCAGCTCCTCAGCCCCGCGGGGCATCGGATGTCTGCGCGGAGCCAGCGAGCAGAGGGCTGCAGTGATTTTCTGGACAATGGTGTCGGCCAACCCCGTTGCTGTGCCCTGTGTGGGAGCTGTGTGATGCTCCATGGAGCCTTGTCCAGGGCCACCCATTCTATGGTGTGCTCAGGGAGGGTGCTGCATTGCCTTCGATGGTCTCTAGTGAACGGGATGTGTTTATGCTGCTCTATAGAATGGCTGGGTTTGTGTTATCTATACCAAAATGGCCTAAAAACTAAAAGAGGAACAACCAGTCCTCAGGTTGGCATTAAGAGGGATGGAACTGCAGCACAGGGACCCGCTACTAAGCCCTGGCTCTGCAGGGTTTTTGGTGCTCATCCCAGTATCCAAGGCTCTTTGAGCTCATCTGGGGCTCTGGTAGGCTCTGCACCAACAAGGTGTTGTCCCCAGCGCGGCACCCATGGTGATGGGATGGCATGAGCATGGCATTGCCTTGGGACTGCCAGCAGGAACGCCGCTGTGCACTGGCATCCTGCATGGGGAGGGCAAAGGTTTGGCAGAGGTTTTTCCTGTACACAAGTTGTGTTTGCTCAGCAGAGTGCAGCTGGAAGAGGCAGTAGTGGGGCTGGCACATGGAGGACTTGGGTGTGTGCGGGGTGGGCTGGGACCACACTGAACCAGAAGGCCCAGCTCCCACCTGGCTGCTCAGCTCCCTGCAGTCCCTGTGCTTTGAGGGGTGGCTTTGGGGCTCTAGGATGGGGTTTTGCTCTTCTGCCCATGAGAAGCACTGTGGCACAGGAGGGGCTGAGAGCCACCACCTCTGCTTCTCTGCAACGAGACACAAGTGCATGTGGCCCTTGGTGCCAGAGGTGGCACCTTTGGGGCTGCATCTCCACTTCCTCAAGGTGAGGTCAGTCAACTAAGTAGGAAAGTGGTGATGCTCCTTGTTGCAAGGCCTCACTGATGGTGCACGTCCTCCTGCCTGGCTCCCAGCCCTCCTGGTGCCAGGCAGTGTCTGACATAGTCTCTTCTTGTCTCCAGATGTTCAAAACCTGCCCAAGTACCATCACCAGCATGTGTGTCCCCATTCTCAAGGATGCTCTGGCTGATGGGGCAGTAGGATGCTCCAGTTGCCAGGGGCTGGATGATCCCATTGATGGGCACTGGGATGCTCCCGCTGACGGGGTGCACTGCTGGGTGCCTTCTTTCCTTGCAGCTCCTGGGATGCCACTGCCATCCCCACCTACGAAGAAGCCCTGACCTGCAGACCTGCTTATGGCAGTTACCTCCGTCCGGCAGTGAGCAAGGAGGAGCTGACACCGCCACCATATCATGACTTGGAGGAGGAGGAGGAGGAGGAGGACGAGCGCTGGCAGAGCGGCCGCCGCCGCAGCTCCTCTGACAGCGCCTTGTTCCGCCCCAGCCCGTCATGGTTGGAGACCCAGAGCCCTCCTGGGCCACAGGCAACACCTCCGCCAAGCTACGAGAACATCAGTGTTCGGGATGTCTGACTGAGCCCCGTCCATCAGCGGGGGGAGAGCATGGGGAGCACGGGGATGTGCTGCTTTCTGAGCATTGCGTTCGAAGCAACGAGAGCAGCTGGCATGTTGGAAGCCTTCGTGTTTTTAATAAATCCACCTCTGGTTGCGAATGTTTGGTGTTTCAGGGCGTGTGGAAAGCCACACTGCCTGCCCTACCCACCCCACACTGGCTTTTACCCCAAGCTGAGCAGGAATGGCAGTGCTGAGCGTCTGCCTGTTGTGCTGTGCTGGAGCGCAGCCTCCCCCAGGCTCCAGACAGCATTCAACCACTGCAAGCTGTGCAACACACCTGCAGCTGGGGGAGAGCAGCCAGATCCCAGCTGGGACCACAGGCTGGGTGAGAGCAGAGGTCTGAGCTGTGTCCAGGAGAGTGGGGGCAGTGGGCCCTGCTGCCTGTGCTCTACTTCTTCCTCACGCCCGTGCTGCCCTGCTCCGCACCTCCTCCGCCTCCTCCATGCCTCCCAACCCTCACCTGTCTCTCCCACCTTGCCCCCCCCCACTCGCTGACTTCCCACGCCTCGCTTCACGTTGTTCAGAATTGCTCAGCAGCTCATGCGTGAGCTCAGGGCGTCCGTGTGCATTTGCCATTTCACGCAGCAAAAGACATCTGGGGCTGCTCAGCCCCCATCTGTGTCCAGTGCAGTCGATAAACCCTCGAATGGGGTGGGTGTGTGCATCCCGAGGAGCTCAGCGCTGCCCAGGGACCCCTGCAGGGCTGCAGGGTGGATGCAGAGCCACAGCCAAATATAAGATGTTATATCCCTACATATATATACACCTATACACCGCTATATCTGTATAATATACACGTATGTATAATTTAAAACTTCGGGGCTGAGGATTTGCCCTCCTACTGAGTCTGCAATGGCTGACTCATTGAAGAGCCCTGTTACTTATCCCTGGCTGTGCAAGCACTCGTGGTGGCCCAGTACTGCCAGCACCTCGCTGTCCCTGGACCAGCACCTCGCTGTCCCCATTCCCTCCCTTGTGCCCAGAGGGAAGGTTGGCCGGGCACGTGCCGGGCAGCTTCACTGGAGTGTGAACTCGAGCTGCTGTTTGCATTCATTACAAACCCATAAAAACTGGCTGGCTCAGCCCTGGGCAGGACCAGCCCCACACACAGCTGATCCCCGGCCCCTGGCAGCCTCTGCAGTGAGAAACCACTCCTGCCGTCCCCGGAGGTGTGCTCAGCACAGAGCTCCCGGTGTCTGCCCTCCCACCGCCTGCCCATGGCCGAGGAGAAGACGTTTCGCTACGGGTTCATCATGCTGGGCTTCTTCCTGGTGATGACGGGGATGTTCATCATGAGCGTGGAGAAACCCCAGATCTACGCCACCTTCTGTGCAGGGGGAATCCTGCTCATTGCCGTGGGCGTCACCTGGAGCATGTGCCAGTGCTACCCCAGGGTAGGGAGCGAGGGATGGGGGCTTGGTCCGAGGGTTGGAACTCGCTGGGCTCTGGGTGCTTTGGGGGAGGATTTTGGAAGTTTAGAGTGGGTTCTTAGTGGTGTGGGAGCCTGGGAAAGCCCCGAGGATGGCTGTGACCCACCAGTCTCCTTGGCAGAGGGCACGGCAGGGTGGCTGCGTCCCTCCCGGGGCTGTGGCCCTGGCACAGAGGGCTTTTTTCCAGGTTGATTTTTTCTCAAGCAGACGGCAGCCACTGGGCTCTGCATTTCTTCTCCCCAGGTGACTTTTGTCCCTGTGCAGCCCGAGGCTGAGCAGTTCCCAGACCAAAAAGCCACACTGCTGCCGGAGAAGGGCAGCCCAGGGACACTCAGGTAGGTGATGGGGGGCTCTTAGTGGGTCCCTGTGTGCGTCCCACTGCTGGGACACGTGTCCTGGCAGCCACGTGGTGTGTGCACCCTCAGCTGCCTGACACCCTGCACCCCGCAGCCTGCAGGACCCCTACAACAGTGCCTATGAGAAGAGCCTGCCCTCCTATGAGCAGGTTCAGGCATCAGCACGGCCCCGGCCCCGCAGCTGCTCGCAGCCACTGCTGCAGGCGAAGGCAGAGGTGCACCAGGAGCCAGGAGGGCCCCAAGAACCCCCCCAGGAGGCAGCCCAGAAGCTGGAGCCCGGCAGCTGGTACGTGGTGCTCGTGGGGTCAGCTGCATGCTGCAAGGGTTGAACCTCGGTGCCAAATTATTTACCCTGCTGATATCAGGGTTGGGTGAGCAGCCAGCCCAGGGGAGCATCCTGCTAACCCCACTGCCACCGTCACCCTACTGTGTCCCTGCAGCTCTTCCCGGCCGCCCCTGGGCCCTGCACCGCTGGTGTCCCTCCTGGAGGACATGGACACAGCCTCGCTGGAAGGCTCTGTGCCTGGCAGCCCCTCACCACCCCAAAGCTGCTCGGGGAGGGGAGAACACCCCGGCTCCCCACAAAAAGCCAGCAGGAAGATGAGTGATCTCTACTATGGGCTTGGAGAGGGGTCAGACACCCTGCTCGAGGACAGCGACCACCTTTTTGAGCCAGAAAAATGATGTTCCCTATGGGACTGATGCCGCATGAAGGGGGCACCAGAAGTGCAGCCCTGGGAAGCACTGGGGTGGGCTCAGGGAAGCCCAAATGCCAGCAGAAAGAATGTGCCCAGGAAGAGGGAAGCAGCCAGGCTGTGCCACTCAGTATGGGCGTGTATGTAGGTAAGCTGCAGTGCTCCAATCCCACGGGTCGTGTGGGGAGGGGATGTTGGCTGTTTTCCCATTTATCCCTGGAATTAAAGCTGGATTCTGAGACTCCCACAGCCGAGATCCTCCTTGTTTGTGTCCTGGAATACTCTGTGGGTCAATGCACAATGGGGTGCTCCCCACCTCCTGCATTCCTGCACTGGGAATGACTCCTGGGGGCTGGCGGGGGGGTCAGGCAGAGCCCAGAGCCCGGGGCCATGCAGTCTCCAACCACGGGCACATGTTTTGAGTCACTTTACTGGAGGTGAGTCTGGTCCATTGGCTTTCCACAAGCTGCATGCAATGGACCAAGGATGCCGACCACTCCTGGCACCAAGAACATCCCCTCCCTGAACCTTCATGCCCATCCCAGCGCTGCCCTGCCCTTCACTCCCACCTCTGCAAGGTGACGAGGTGGCAGCTCCACACGCTCAGTGTTTGTGCCACGAGCAGGGTGGGGAGCACAGAGCTGTTGGCTAAACAGTCCCAGCAGCAGGGCTGGGAAGCACTGCCCGATGTGTACCTGCATTCTTCCCGGGTCCTGACTGCCACACAGAGAGAGAACCCCATGCTTTTCCCATCTTGCGTCGCGGGACTGGAAAAGAGCTCTGAGACCCCTGAACCCACCTCACCCCCCATAACCACAGCCCTCAGTGCCACATCCCCACGGCTCTGGAGCACCCCCAGGTACGGCCACCACCACGACCATCATCATCATCATCATCATCCAGGGCTGATCCTTCCCACGATGCTTGCAGTGTAACCTTCCATTGTCCTCAATGGAGCTCAGGATGGGACCCGTCTAAGCACATATCACACAGCACCAGTGGTGTAGTGGTATCATGCAAGATTCCCATTCTTGCGACCCGGGTTCGATTCCCGGCTGGTGCACAGCGTGCTGCAGCATCCCATGGCCACATGGAGAAGCTCTGCTTTCTGAGGGGCTCAGATAGTTCAAACTACCATCTTTTTGTTCCTCTTCTTTTTTTTTTTTCCTATGAACGGGGTCAGTTTTCTGCAAGAGTCCCTCTTCCCTTATCTATCTATCTATCTATCTATCTATCTATCTATCTATCTATCTATCTATCTATCTATCTATCTATCTATCTATCTATCTATATGTCTACCTATCTATCTATCTATCTATCTATCTATCTATCTATCTATCTATCTATCTATCTATCTATCTGTCTACCTATCTATCTATCTATCTATCTATCTATCTATCTATCTATCTATCTGTCTACCTATCTATCTATCTATCTATCTGTCTACCTACCTATCTATCTATCTATCTATCTATCTATCTATCTATCTATCTATCTATCTATCTATCTATCTATCTATCTGTCTACCTATCTATCTATCTATCTATCTATCTATCTATCTATCTATCTATCTATCTATCTATCTATCTATCTATCTGTCTACCTATCTATCTATCTATCTATCTATCTATCTATCTATCTATCTATCTATCTATCTATCTATCTATCTATCTATCTATCTATCTATCTACCTGTTTTTTCTACCTTTTTATTGCATATTACTACATCACGAGGATCATTTTTCCCACTGCCAACCCCCATCTCCCCTCACACCCCTCCTCCCGCAGAGCTCTGGGGATGTCCCCGCGGATCGCGGTCCCCTCGGGGTAGGGGGGGGACGTTTCCCCGTTTTCCCGGAGCCGGGGCGGGGGGGGGGAAACCCGAAGCAGAGCGGGATGGAAATAGGGGCAGAAGGATGAGAGCGGATCTCCGTATTGGCGGAGCGTGACGGCTCAGCGAAGAGTGCCCGAACGGGATTAGGGGATTTCACGGACGCTCAGCGCCGAACGAAGGCAGCGGGAGGCGAGAGGGGGAGCGGGGGCTCCCGGGGGCTTTGGGGTTCGCAAGGGCAGAGGCGGTCACATCTGCCCGCGGTCCGAGCAGGGCCGGGGGGGGCTGCACGGCGAGGGGGCGTCCATCCGGGGGGGAGGAGGGGAGGGGGATCCTGCCCCGGGGTTCCCCGTTAATGGTTAACCCGCCCCGGTGGTCCGATGGGGGCGGCGGTGCGTGATGCGCGAGATGCTGCACGTCTTCCACCTCCTGCCCGCCTTCCTGGTGAGGATGAGCGGCCACGTCCTGGACATGGTACGAGCGCGGGGATAACGGTGTGAGCGGCGCGTGTCCGTGCTGTGGCTGAGGTCATGGGATCGTGGAATCATTAAGGTTGGAAAGGACAGCTACGGCCATCCCGTCCGGCTGTTGCATCGTGGCGTCTTCGCTCCCTGGAGCTTTGCCCAGCCTGTGGGTGCCATCCAGGCTGTGGGGAGCTGAGAAGGATGCGCTGTGCTTCCCTGCAGGCGCTGAAGCTGCCGCATGTGGAGTATGTGGAGGAAGATGCATACGTCTTTGCACAGAGCGTCCCCTGGAACCTGGGCAGGATTGTACCACCAGTGCCCGGCACGGGCTCCTACAGCCCTCCCAGTGAGCACAGGGGGATCCCATCCCCTGGTGAGGCAGCTCTGGGGATCCAGTCCCTGTTTTGGGAGGAGCATGTTGATGGTTTGTTGCCTTTTCCCCGGGCAGATAAAGGTGACAAGGTGCAGATCTACCTGCTGGACACCAGCGTGCAGAGCACCCACCGGGAGATCGCAGGCAGGGTGCTCATCTCCAACTTCCAGAACGTCCCCGAGGAGGACGGCACCCACTTCCACGGGCAGGTGAGCCTATAGTTGCATGGCAAGCCTGGTGCTCATCCTTTCTGCAATGTGTCAGGGCATAAAACCATCCCTGCTCCAGACCAGCAGGTGTGACAGCCACGGGACCCACGTTGCCGGAGTGCTGAGTGGGCGCGATGCCGGCGTGGCCACGGGCACACACATCCACAGCCTCCGCGTGCTGAACTGCCAGGGGAAGGGCACCGTCAGTGGGACCCTCATGGGTGAGTGCCTGACAGGGAGAGGGGCAGCCCACCCTGCTCACCCCGACCCTGCCCCGCTGTCAGCCCCATCCCTCTGCCCACCCCGCAGGCCTGGAGTTCATCGAGGCGTCGCTGGCAGCTCAGCCCCGCGTGCCCCTGGTGCTGCTGCTGCCCCTTGCCGGTGCCCACAGCCGTGTGCTGAATGCTGGCTGCCAGAGGATGGTGCAGATGGGGGCAGTGATGGTTGTGGCTGCAGGGAACTACAAGGACGATGCCTGTCTGTATTCACCTGCATCCGAGCCGGAGGTATGGGCTGGAGGGGTTGCTGGAGTGGGGATGTGCTGTCACCTCCCCTGGTGCACGCACTGAGCCGTCCGCATCCCCTTCGGCACTGCCCTGGGCAGGTGATCACGGTTGGGGCCACGAATCGTGAGGACCAGCCAGCCTCCATCGGCACGCTGGGCACCAACTTCGGCCGCTGCGTCGATCTGTTTGCCCCGGGGGGTGACATCGTCGGTGCCTCCAGTGACTGCAGCACCTGCTTCACCGCGCAGAGCGGCACGTCGCAGGCGGCCGCACACGTGGCAGGTGAGCTGCTCCCAGGGTCCCTGACACATCCTGCGGGATGTGTCTGCATCAAAACTGAGTGGAAGATGTTCTATTTAGAGTGTGGCACCTCTGGTCATCTCCAAGCCTTCCCACTCAAAAGAACCATAGTCACAAAGGCTGGAAAAGACCTCTGAGATCCCCGAGCCCAACTCCACCCCACTGCCTGTGTCCCCTCAGAGCTGAATCCCCACAGCTCTGAACGCAGCTGGGAATGCTCACTGCCCTGGTCCCTGAGCAGCTGTGCCAGATCATCACTGCTCTTTTGGAGAATGAATTTTCCCTGATACGCAACCTGAACCTCATCTCGCACGACTTAAGGCCTCTCATCCTATTGCTGTTACACAGGAGAAGGGATTGGCTCATTTGGGTGCACACAGACTGCAGTGAATTCCTCCTGCCCATCACTTCCCTTGGTCCTGTCGTCCCCTCTCAGCCCCATCACAGCCCTGGGGACCCCAACCCACCATCATGATGTGCCCACATCTGCCCAGCTTCCCCCAATTCTCACCCCCCCCCCCCCTTGGCTCCCACAGGCATAGCAGCCATGCTGCTCAGCGCCGAGCCCCACGTCAGCGTGGCCGAGCTGCGGCAGCACCTCCTGCACTGGGCCTCCAAGAACACCATCAGCACGGCCTGGTTCCCCGAGGAGCAGCGGCTGCAGACGCCCAGCAGCGTGGTGGGGCTGCCTGCCCGGCTGCGTCCAGGTGAAGAGCAGGGGATGGCGGTGCCTGGAGCGTGCCACGAGCACCATGCTGACACCTCTCACTCTATCGCAGACAAGGAGCTGCTGTGCCGCTCGGTGTGGTCGGCACGCTCGGGGTCCACCCAGCACAGCACGGCCGTGGCTCGCTGTGTTGGCACGGAGGAGCTGCTGGGCTGCTCCAGCTTCTCACACAGCGGCCGGCAGCTGGGCGAGCACATGGAGGTGAGGCGTAGTGTGGCCGCTGGGTACCCTGAACATGCTGGTGTGCATCCTGTGATGCCGTGCTCTCGGTCGCAGGACAAGGAGGGGTGGAAGCAGTGCGTGGCCCACAACGCCTTTGGGGGCAGAGGGGTCTATGCCATCGCCAGGTGCTGCACGTGGCCACGCGCCCGCTGCCGCCTCCACGCCAGCTCGCAGGGTGACGGGGCTGGCTGCTCCCTGCAGGACCACGTGCTGACTGGTAACACTCTGTAACACGTCCTCGGGGTGCAGAGCTCAGCAGGGATACCCCTGAGTGCTGCTCCCACATCCCCTATCCGTGTGCAGGCTGCAGCTTCCACTCTCCTGTGGCTGTGCTGGGTGATGGTGGTAGACCCGTGCCAGGGGCGGGCAGCAGGGCTGGTGGCTGTACGGGGAGGCCAGAGGGCACAGCTCACGCATCCTGCTGCCCTGCTGCCCTGCTGGAGTGCCGCGTGAAGGAGCACACACCCCAGGGCTCTGCGGAGAAGGTGTGCAATGAAATGCTCAGTGGCCGTGCGGCTGCAACCTTGCCCCGGGTGTGTGCACATCCATCCTTCTCCCTCCAGGTGACGGTGTCCTGTGATGCTGGCTGGACGCTGACAGGCTGCAGCACTCGCTCCCGGGGCCCGGGCACCCTGGGGTCGTACGCTGAGGATGACACCTGTGTGGCAGCCAGCACTGCTGGCAGCCAGGTGCACTCAGCCATCGCCGTTTGCTGCCGGAGTCGGCAGTAGGGACGGGCTGACCGTGCTGATGTGGCACGGCCTGGCCGAGCCCCACAGTATGAGCACAGGCAGCTCCCCACCCTGTTCACATACACAGGGTACAGGCTGCTTGTGTCACCACGCAGCCCCTGTTCCATACAAAGCACATAGGGAGTGTTGCTCACACCTGTCCTTAGACTTCAGCTAATTGAGGCAACGTCACCGAGTCCTTTTTGGGCGGTTTGAAAAATGCCTACTCAGGTACCTGGGAGATTTCTTCACTTTTCAGCCACCGCAAGGCTCCCAGTTTTAATTCTGCTTGTTTGATTAGGTTTTAGCTTGCGTTGCTACAGAATCAGTTGCTGCTCCATTAGTGTGGCTTTTGTGGCTGGAGTTAATGACCTGCTGGTGTTCCCCACTGCTGCAATGGTTCCCTGTTACAGCTCTCCCCCTCACAGACCCAGCTGCACTTCCTCCTCGAAAAAACAACCACCTTTTGTAGCACTTCAGTTTGTACGTTCGTACTTTCAATATTTATTTGGAGTTTTATAAATGAACCTTTTATAAACGCCTCCTAAAAATAAAATTCCTAGAGCAGCACTGAGCAGATCCGGCCCTGCTCCTCTTTCTGTCCATCCCTGGGGGTGTGTGTGGGGGGGAAGGGCCCGGGGAAGTGCTGGGACACCATCTCTGAGCTCTGCTTCGTTAGCAACACAGCCAAGTTTGTTTTTAAAACAGCATCGGAATGCAAGAGCCTGCAGTTGTGGAAACAAACAGCCACTCAGCTTTGGGAAACGTGTCTTTGAGCGTGCTGTGCTGCTGCTGTGAGCAGCAAGGTCTGAGCCCAGCAGGTGAGTGCAGGTGCTCAGGAAGCAGCAGCTCCCTGTTCTGAGAGAGCAGCAGCCTCCTGTTACTGAAATATATAATTTGTTTCTGCTATGCTGAGGGCATCTTTAAACATAAAGCTCGACAGCACAGGTCAGGTGGATCTGTGGAGCTTTAGGTTGATTTTGTCTCACGGCTCAGTTCATGCACACTCGCATGAGATCAGTGAAGTGAAGCTACGTGGGAATAAGATCAGCCCGTGCTCAGAATGTGTGTGCACGTAAGCAGAAAGATCAGTCTTGCTTGCTGTTTTTCAGTTTGACCCCCAGAACAAAGTAAACCTGAGGGATCCTGAGCTCCTGCAGGAGGAGCAGCAGGAAACACCTCCACTTCTAACACAAGTGAGACCAGAGATCTGGAAAATAGTTCTGACTGAAGGGAAAGCACCGGACCTCAAGTGAAGGTGTTACTAAGGGTACCTGAGGCAGTCTGATCAGCCCAAGAAGCAGCACATGTTCTCAGTACTCAGAACCTCCTCCTGGATGGGCACTGCCAGTGGTGGCTGCAGGCTGGGTGATGCTTTGAACAGAAGTCCTTGTCCTTACATGCCTTTTCTGAGGCCTCTAGCTTTGCTTGCAAAGGAAGGCAGAAAGGTGACAGGGACAGCAGCCCTGTACACCAACACATCAGCTAATCTTGCTATGTGGCACTCAGAAGTCAGTCTAATCCATGTCAGCAAGCAGAGCCAGGGTAAATCACTCTGATAAGAAGGTCAGGAGAAGAAACTGCACACAGATAGCATCTGACAGGCACCAGAACACACAGTGTGAGGCCGTGGTTTGCTCCTGGCAGGTGCCAGTAAGCTCATCCAGGGGACCAGATTGAGAAGCTTCAAGAGGATCCACAAGACAACAAGGCAGTGTGCTGCACAGTGCAAAGACTACACTAGTTTTCTGTGAAAGGAATAACTTTATTCCATTGACCAGGAATCCCAAGACTGTTCATCAAGACTGCCTATTTTTCCAGTGCCACATGTTCATGTTTTTATCGGACAGTATCTCCCCGAATGCTCACAGGCAGGCTGTGGCTGCTCCTCACTGAACATCGTGTAAGCTGTATAAAAACATTTTCATCCAAAAAGATTGGCAGTAAAAATTACAACATAGAAATGCATCACAATTTACACAAAAACTAGTTTTGTTGAACTCTATTTTCCAAAAAATAATCTTCAGCAGGTTCAAATGACAGCAGCTGGAAACCAAAATAATTGACCAAGTATCGTCTTATTGCAAATTATAACCATCGACTTTGTACAAGCGTGAGCAGAACCATGAAAAAGTTCGTATTGGTTTCAAGTATACAGTGGTGATGAGCCATCCTGATGCAGTTCTCCCATCAATGCTTCTCCAGGCATGCAGTAATCGAGGACGTTGTTTCCATAGGAAATAACAGGAACCTAAAGTGACAAGTGGTGCCAACCCATAGGAACATCACCAGCTTCTTCCATCACCATCACCGCTGTGTACTGACTATTTGTGAAGATTTGTGGCCTGTTTACAAAGTGTTGGGGATGGGGGAAGGAAGAAGGGGGATCTGTAAGAAACGATTCATTCAAAACTAATTTTCAATGCCACATTTAAAATGTCCCAGCACATTATCAGAAACATTTATAAAATGCTAACCTTGCCACGTGTCTATGAAGACATTGCTTGGAAAGAAAAGTAAAAGTGAGATATTCACTACAACACCACCCTTGCATCTTTGCACACGCAGTTTATGACAACAGTTCTCTTCACCCGCAATAAGTTATAAAGCTGTACAGCTGAAATCACATCAGATGTTTACTTCCAACAGTGAAATGACTGGTTAGTTTCAATATTAGTGCACAACAGTGAAAAGCTGTCTGCTGCTTCTTGGCTCAGCAACAGTCTGTAGACAGAAAAAAGGCACTTTTTGGCTGGTTGTGCCTTTAACTTGGCAAATTTGTCTGTTCTGGAGGTACCCAGGCACTCCTTGAGATGCCCTCCCATTTCTGTGCATGCTTGTTTACATAATCTTTAAAGTAAGGCAGAATCCATAAATAAAGGCAAAAAGCAGTGCAGAAAATGTGACAAACGCAAAACGTACAAAACATGACGTTAGTTGGCACAAAAGAAGCTAGAATCCAGAACCAGAAGTCACTGAACTAAACTTGATATGGAAAACAAAGCTACGCTCAAACCATCCCAACTGCTTCCCAGTTGTTTATGAGCAAACTGAAAGAGCTGTGATATTTTAAATGTTGCCTGGTCAAGTGAAAATAGAAACAAAGCCAAATCACTCTTTCCCCGTGTTAAAATTGCTATAAAATCTGCACGACACTGTCCCCAAACTCAATCAAGGAATTATTCATCATGTACAACCAATACTAACTTTCTCAGTAATCTGAAAGCACAAGCAGGTGATTGCAGGTCACATGATTGAGACTACCTTTGATTCAATATGTCTCCAAAAGTGAAAAAAAAAATAAAGTCATGAGTAAAACTGCAACAGGAATCCATTTTTAAAGTGCTTCTTTTAAACTATTTTTTTGTTTTGTTTTGTAGTTATTATTTTTTAAATCCACCAGCATCCTTTAGTAAACACTTTCATACCTTGAGAACAATACTTTTCTTTTACAGCCCTTCCTGCCTGTCTGTGGTTTCTGGAAGGGTACCAAAAAGACAAGCCATTCCAGAGCTCCACGACCAAACCATTCTGTAAGGAGCCACTTTCCTTGCAGAGCAGTCTCACTGATCTTTCCAATCAAGAGCTTTACAAATGAGCAGGGAGACATATTAAATACAGAAGTCCTTATGTAAACTGATTCTTTAACTAATATTTTACAATGAAATGTAAGTCATCACACATCTTTACAGAAATTTGAATATTCCTATTCAATATTATCAGAAAGATTAAAAATTTGCCCTCCATACATAAGGGCAGTCTGGTTTTTCTCTGTATAAAAACCAAAAGAATCTTTTTTTTTTTTTTTTTGCAGCATCACAGAAAAGCAACAGTTTTACATTCACTCATTTAATGTTCACATAAAAATTCAACCACTAGCGTTTGTGTATTTGATAAAATCTTCTTGACAAAAATGTTGTCGGTGTCTGGACTGTCACAAGCTACTGCAGGTGAAGATGCAGTTTTCTAGAGCATTTATCGATCTGAAGCCTTCGTGGCTAAGAAATGCTTTTAGCTTTCAGGGAAACAACCTTCTCCAGCATTGCCATTGATCCTCCTCTTCCAGACTCTCGTAACACCATAAGCAATAGGACTCTAGTTTCAACAGGTACCAGGCATTAAATGTTTGAGTTGATCTGTTCTTGGGTTCATGGGTATCCTTTATGGGTCAACATCATCAAGGTCACTTTTAGTCTCACCAATCATCATAGGAGACTCTGAGCCCTTTCAACACACACAAGGGGTGGGGAGAGAAAGATATGGTATGTTATTTCTCATCAGGCACACAATTATTGTGATCACGATCAGTGGTGGCTCTGACCCAAACTCTAGAAACGAGTCGAGCAATGCAACAGATGATACAGATATGCCCTTATTTAATTGTTACCTGCTGTAGATGTCTGTCTCCATTCTCATTGGCTGGACTACTTTCTGACCCATTACTGCTTCCAGACTGATCTTTTTCATTCAGCAAGGCTGTGGCGTAGGCCAACGTGTCCTGTTTGGAAACAGTTCAAGTGACAGTGTCAGAAGCCCTGGTGATACTTTCATTCCATTATCATTTGTTTTTTTTTTTTTTTTCCCCTGCAAGTCAACTCTAAAAACAACATAGCTACTGTAGAGAGACAGCTCATGAATTGAAAAACTACAGTCACTACAGGAATTGTAAGGATTAATTTCTATAGAAACAACCACAAGATTTATGTTTGTCAGGCAGGAATGGTATGAAGTACAGTGACTACGGTAAATCTGATAAAACTAGAGCTGCTGTGAGAGGAGAAATAAAACAAGCCTAACACCATCATCATCTCCCAGGACTGACACGCATACCTGTGCTGAAATAGTGCGCTGGAAGGTTTTTGCAGTTGATGTTTCATTGGAAATGTTACTCTGAGGTGCCCAATAATGTTCAGACATCTGCATTGAAAACAAAAAGGCATAAAAAAAACCCAAGAAAACTACAGAACTGCAGTATGAGCTTTATACGTATAGGTTCTTATACACTTGTGATGATGGGTAGGCTAACAAGTCTGGAATAAGCTTCCTGAATCTGTGAACAAGCTGGAGATCTGAGATACAGTCAGACATGAGCTTCTGATGCAGCCAAGAATAGCTTCAGAGACTACTGTCCCTCAGCTGAGACCTACTCATCAGCTCCTTTTGTCTGGCAATGACATAACTGCAGGCTACCAGGTTATCCAACTGGAGAGTGGTAGATTTAGATTTTCAACAATTGTTTTCAAGAGCCAGTACACTGTAAAAATAGGTACAGAACTAGCAGTTCAAGGGAAGGCTGGCAGCCAACTGCACTGCTAACATCACACTGATGAAACTACATACATAGAAAGAAAAAGCTGTGTGTCAACAGCTGTGTTTTGTGCAAAGCTTAGACGATTCCATAAAAAATCCACTCCTTTAAGTGTTCTCCTGCATTCATACACAAGCAAAAACAAAAGAAATCTATCAGGAACATAGTGGCACTGAAAGCTTCCCACTCGACAAAGAACAATAATCATTACAACCATTCCCACTCGGTTACATTTACTGCACAGATAGCTAAGCCTATAACATGAGGTGGCTTAACTTCAGTTTAACTTCAGTTCTTGACTTCAGTTTAACTTCATCCAAACTCTCAATGTAAAAATAAAAATAATAAAAAAAACAGCTTGAATTTTTGTCTTAAATCATCAAAGACTCAAATAGAGAACAGAGGTTTTATAGTTCTCACTGTAAATAAAGTGATGTTTCTCCATACAGTTACAGCCAAACTACCTTTTTCTGTAGCCACTGCACAGCCCAACTCCAGTGGTGGGAATTCTCCTTGAAATAATCTTTTGCAGTAGGGCACC
This sequence comes from Oreortyx pictus, assembly GCA_036925125.1. Taxonomy (NCBI): domain Eukaryota; kingdom Metazoa; phylum Chordata; class Aves; order Galliformes; family Odontophoridae; genus Oreortyx; species Oreortyx pictus. The sequence goes on along the minus strand of JAUPFR010000010.1, from coordinate 4,471,388 downwards.
TTGGAAATTGAAATTAGTTTCATTATTAATGAATAAGGCACTCTTGCAAAAGTAAAAATAATAATAATCCAGACGTTTTTTTCAGGCTGCTGCCCTTTGTATGCACTCCTATCATTAGAAATGCTGACTTCAGCCAAATAGCTCTATTATTAACCAAATTAAAAAGAACAATTAAGTTTACACGAAGTAGTCTTCTATACAGATACACTTATTTCAGATCCGTGCTTTACCAGGACATCTGCCAAGTTCCAGACAGAATTCAGCGATCACAACATTTCAAATATCTGGGGAAGTTTCCTTATCTTTATCTCGGTCTTAAAGCTAGGCAGCTACTGGTATAACCACCACTCATATTACAATTACAGAAACTAAAGCTGATCAAAAGTAGAAAGAGCAGCAGCCTGAACAGTCACAGTGAGGTCTAACGTAAGAATGAAACCCACAGTACTCACTTCTGAGCCAAAGTAACAAGGAACTTGACACACTGGTAGCAGCGACTGCTGTCCACGTGGTTGCTGTGGTGCATCAAGGCTGTGGGTGGAAACACTTGGATTAAAAAACCACAAATCAGACTTCTGTGTACCAACCAGGCTGAAAACACAACAAGCATGAAGCTAAAATTTTAGCTCATGTGGGAAAAGTTACTGCTTCAGATGTTAGCATGGGAATTTGTGTTCAAAACACTGCTGAACTGCTGGCAGATCTGAGCATTTACAGAACTACTGGATTAAAAATAGATCAAAGTCAAAAAGCAGTAATTCTTTCAAACGTGATACCTGAATTTTAAACAGCCCTCTCCTAAAGCAGTTTTCTTTCCCTATAATCCATCCTATGTTAGATAATTGCTATGGTTACAGAACTGAAGGGAAAAAAAAGTTTGAAGCCACTGTAAAAAGGATGAAATCGCCAGCTTCCTCCTGGATCAAAAACTTGCAGAACTAGGATAATGTCTGAAGCTCTGTCACACAAATGAGATTGTAAAATTTATCAGCCATGAAACTTTAACGGGAGACAGAGGCAAAACCACAAGCCATTCTTAGTCAGGAAGTTGGCAATACTATGAATTGCCAAGTCCTGTAACAAACTTCTTTGGCTGAGGATAAATACAAAGGTTCCATAATCAGGTGTGTCAGAGAAGTTGCTCTGTTTGTATCAGCCACATCAGCAAAGAACATTGCAGTGAAACACCTGAAGGTGGCAAACAATTTCCAGGGAGCTGCAAATCACCATTTTTTCTATCCTCACAGCACAGCAGGTAACCAAAGTTGCAGCACTAGCATACTGCAAATTATACATTAAAATCCTCGTGAAGACCACAGGAAACTATTATTTGCTAATTTCCTCTCCTGGAGTAAAAGCAGCCAGTGTGACTGGTAGGTCATGGACCATGTGGAGCAAAACTAGAAGTTGTTCAGTGCTGTTGCTAGGGAACTCTAAGGTAAACCTACAACATCAATTTCCAAAATTCACAGCAATTCCTGAAAAGTGTGCCATTTAACAAACACCATAAGCCTTCAACATAAATATCAAATTTAGTAATTGCATCTCTCTTCTGCAGAAAGAAGTGTCTCATAATGCCTAAAATATAGAACAGGATCTGTCCAAGTGGGGTCAATCTACCTGGAACTGAAGTAACCACTATTCCCTTACACTACTTCTTGTTAATGTCTCTTCTGTTAGTCATACATGGAAATTAGTAACCAGAAGAGCAGTGAGGCATAAGAGAGAATATTTGGCTTTTTATTTTTTCTTTCTCACTAACACAGAATCTGAAACAAATTAAGATGAAAGCCGCAGTCTGAAACAACTCCTTATCCAAACAGCTATGAAAGATACCCAAGCAGCACTTGGTAAGATGTGCTCTTCAAGCACCATGTGGCTCATCTACCTTTCTGTTTCACACAAAGCCTTTTCTCCTGATTCATATGAAGCAAACTCTCACCATTCTGGGACTTCCCCATGACCTCTGCATGCTTTAGTAACTTCACTTCAGTGGTCGTTGTTACATCAGATAATGCCAAGTAGTTTTCCATCAGAAGTAAAACAGTTCAGAAGGATTAAGAAACCAAAGGGTTACAAGAATTATCAGCACAAGGGTTAGCAGAAGATGGGAGCATCCACCCACTGGCTTACTTGCCTATTAATCCATTTTCTGTTTCAAAGGCAAATTTGATGCGCTCTACTTGTAAGGGGTCTTCGATGACCTGACAGAAAAGGAAAAAGTCAACAAAAGTAAGTTATGCTTGAGACCTGCATCTGGGCTACAAAACAGTTTTAACCACCTCAACATGAAAAACAGATGGGACTTATGAAGTTCCATTAATACTAGATTATCAACAGTAATTCCAAGAAGTTAAGAATCTTAAACTGAGTGATGGAAGATATGTAAATGTTGAAGTTATTAGTGCAGCCTTTGCCTTCTTTATTTGGCACTGACAGAAAATCCATCCTGTACTTAATGTACAAGTCTTTACTATTCACTTACCAGTATCTCATGGAGTAGCTGGAAAATGTTTTTCAATTCATGAGGTGGAGCAGTTTCCAGTTGAGTCTGCATTAAGAAATACAAAATCAAAGAGTAAAACAGCTTAACAGTACAGAGACAAAGTACAATAGTACAGCTGACAGAGTGCTTCACAGTCTTTTCAAAATTAGTTACTTTAAGCTGCAGAAGTTGAAAAAACAAAAAACCCTCCCAAAATTCAGTGAACTGCACTGACTGTTCTGCTGCAGATCCCAGTGCCATTATAACACAAGACAGCATGACCAAAGCCTAGAAGAAGCATTTAAACAAACACCCTATCTTGATCATCTCCATACCTTGATAAAGTGTAGCACAGTAAAGGAAAAGTGCTCATTACAAAAGCAGCAGTACACCACCATCTCAATGAGAACTGACAGAGATCCAGTTAGCTCTCGTAATGCATACATCACCTAAAGGAAAGATACAAATAATTTTGTACATAATTACACAATTACTTTCAAGAGATGGATCAAGTTTATGATAAAATATTAGTCTTCTTCAGGAAGGGTGTGATTTTTTTTCCTCCCTTTTCTCACAGCACTTTGCCCAGCTCCTGCTGCCCAGGCTCCAAGGGCCTGGGTCAAGGACTGTCCCTAAAGTGAGAATTTAGATCAGATAGATACCTCTATTAAGTACGGTTTTCCCTCAGACAAGAACAACAAGGCTTCCACTTCTTCATGGAGTGTCAAAAGTGGACCCGAAGTAGTGATGCTCAGAGGTGGACGCTGCTTAAAGAGACCAGGGGCTACAACAGCAAACAGAAAAACAATCCATCAATAAATGACATCTTTCTACAAACCTTGAAGACACTGCTGCCATTTGTCACCTTGTCATCACTAAAGGCATTCACCTCCACTAGTGAGCAGCTTGCATGGTGCCAGCCCAAATATCAAACTTAAGCATTAATGTGTCATTTACAAAAGTGACAGTATAGGGAAATGAACTGCAAGCAAAAGCAGAATGTTCAGATCTGCTATCAGGACTCTGATACTTAATTTCTCTCCCAACACTGCACATACATCATATTTAAAACATTTATTATTCTTCTGTTACTTCACGATTTTTGACTACCTCCAACTCCAGATACTGTTAACCTCAGACAAAAAACAAGTCGTCCTTTCAACCAAACAACTTCAAATTCTATTATGTTTGTTTGGAAAACCCTGCCTTCTGTAAAAAATAATAAGCAATGAACCACTCTCTTGGTTATTTAGTAGCTCAGTCTACAGACTCCACTTCTGATTAGGGAGAGATATCACAGACGTGACAGACATGAGTCTATCACAGCCAACAATAACACAAGTTCATGAGAGGCAAGACCTTACTGGTGTGTTAAGGTCATTCCCAATCAAAATAACTGAAATGCAATGTCAACAAAAGGCAACAATGTGATTCTTACCAACATTTCTTTGTGAAGAGACATCAGAGTGCAAAACAAGTAGCGCGACAGTGTTGTGAAGATATCCAAACTCACGTGCTTGCGCAGAACTCCATCTGCGGTTCTGTTTGAGCCAAAGGGGAGATTTAATTGAGTTCTGATTGGTTGATTTAATCAAATTCTGTTAAACCAAAACAGAACAATATCCTTAACAGCCTATCACCACATTTTATGACTTGGAATTTGATTAAAATTTTATTAGCATCAGAATGACTCAATTGCTGTCAACACTGCTATTTCCTCACGTTAGCACAGAAGCGTGAAGACCTGCATGAGATTTGCAGAATAATCTAAGGAGTAATCTATTTTAATCAAACAGCCAGTTTTTGCCCATAACATAAGAATCTTAAAGCACACAGGAATGGGTACATAAGCTTTACCTGATTACTCTGACGGTTGGGACCAAGGAGAAAGTTGATCATGTGTCTCAAAGCAGAATGTCTGAGAAGAAGACTGCTAGCCCTTATACCCTGCTGTTTAGACAATAATAAATACATTACATATCTATCTAGGTAAAGAATTAGTTCCAAGGGACACAAGTAAAACCCTGCCGAACAGCTTTAAGAAGTTGTGTGCTTCACAGATCAATAAACTACATTTTTTTTAAAGATACCTCATTACATACAGCACATTAGAGAAACTAGACCAGGATCAATACAGGCAAAACAACTATAAAAGAAGAAAAATGAATGAAGGGATACACAGAACTCACAGTGAGATGAACAGCACAGTACTGTGTTGTCAATGTTTAAATCAGTGTTTCTATTTCTTACAGGACAAAAAACCGTCCAACCCCTCACTATTTTTTTTTTTTTCCAGAAGAGCCAAAAAATTCCCATCAAACAAAATCCCACCACTCAGACATTGGAAATGATATCCTCACTAGGTATAATTTGTTTGAATGTTTCTGTATGATTTTATCCCAAATCAGTGTTCAGAGCCACTTAGAGAGCACACACACAAAAAAGCACAACCCTGAAACAAAGAACAAATATGCTTCTGGAAGAGTTTCACTGTGCTGTTTAAACCTTCAGTAAAGACTGAGTAGCTGTTTTACTACTGTCCTTCAAAAATGAAATAATATGGAAAAAAAAGATAAATGGTTGCTTACCTTCTGCACAAAATTGTTGAATAGTAAGAAATACTGAGCACAGTTTTTGCAGTTCTCAGGAACATCTTTATCCAGTAAAGCAAGTAGCACCTCCAACAACTGATGCAGACTTTTTAACTGCAAAACCAATTATTAACTTGCATTTAAATGCTTGTCACCTGCTTAAAATACAGGCATTTCCACATTTTCACGTTTGATTAACAAAACTGTATGTATGGTCAGCTACACACGGTGTGATTAGCATAAATAGCTAATGTAGGAGTGCAATCTTACCATTTTCAACTCTGAATTAATGTGGAAAGTAATGAAAGCATCAGCACACAGCTAACTTGCTTAAAGAAGTGGAACTCAGCAGTTACACAAGTCTACAATATTTTAAAGCAATTCAAATTACTCAGTCACATGGTGAATGATGTTCAAATGTTCCAGTCATTACAGTAATACACTGAGCACACTAAGGGCGTTGGTATAATAGTTATTACTATATTATAATAGTATGTAATCAGAAGCTCTCAAGTTCTGTTTTAACCATCCATCTTCCTACTATTCTGTTCAGCTTAGAGGACTTGACAGCAATCTTTCCTCAAAGCTCTAAATAAGCTTTCTTAATACACAATACAGCTTGTGCAACAGTCATGCCCTCTAGCCATGACACTGCTTTTAAAAACATATTACAATTAGATGCATGAAAATTGCTAAAGACTAAACAAGATTTGGACATCAGAAAGTCCCTACTATCTCCACTGACAACTTACAGGAATACTACAGAGGGAAATATTTCTGAGTTATCTTAATACACAGATTTGGTTCAGATATCCCACAGCAAACAGGTGAGACTCAGGCATTTTCACGTATTTTCTGCTGGGTTTTCTTGCAATACTGTAAAGAGCCAAATACAACAAACCTGCACTTCCCAAACTTACTTGCCAGAATTTTCTAATAAAAAGTTAAACTGTTGAACAATAACCACAGTTGTGGTCTCTCCCTGGAACAGGACAGCTCAGTTACTGCTGTACTGCTGTAGGCTTCTGACTCTGAGTGAGAAAGGACACCCAGTTAAAAACAAAGATTTCTGGGTTCTCTCTGTTACAGAGAGTGAATAAATCTTACATTCTTTTAGAAATTTGGAAACTGCGTTTTCATGAGATGTCACACATTCTTGTCGAAATGAGCTAGAACTGCTTATATAACTAATACTTTGAACTTCTAGGAATTACAGTAGCACATCACCTCCCTGGGTAGGAACAGAGAAGCATTAACCTATTCAAGAGAGCTACAAGTCTGTTAAAGATGAGAAGCCTTATACTTCATTTACAAATCACACTGCATTGCCTGCAAGTGGAACAAGAGACATCAGGTAGAGACAGACAACAGGAGCATTGTTGATGGGGTGTCACTAACCTTCTCTTGATAAAGCAAGGCACTGTCAAGTGTTTTTTCAAGAATAGTAGCTACAGCAACTCGCACTTCTCTTACACTGCATTCCAGGAGGAAAGTCCTAGAAGACAAAAGGCAAAGCTGCAAAAAGAACTGGAATCAAAGTGTATGTATATTTACTACGATTAAGAGTGTGGTTTTTTTTTGTCATTCTAATAAGGATAGCAGTTTAAAATACCTCTTACACCACACTTCTGTGGATAAGCTTCAACTTATTTTCCTGTGCTCCTGCTTCTCACGACAAAAGCCTATAGCAATACTTTATTCATTCAAAGAACAAAAATCTAGAAATAAAAGCTACCACAGGATCCTGTCTCCAAACACAACTGGCAATATATCAGTATAGGCCAGATCACATTATTACGAAGCTCTGTCCATAGGCAAGACACAAAACACTGCATCTAAGACAGAATTTATGGTACTTACTTTACAAGCTCCCGGCCCTCTGGTCCAACAAAATACTCAACTAACCACTGACAAGCATCAATGCTTTTGGAGAGCAGTGCATCTATGGTTGCAATCCATTCTTCTGTATCAGCCCTTTAAAAGCAACCAAACCATAGGAAATGATTAGTAAAGAAAAACACCTCCAAAACCCAACCAATGTTTCATCTCACTTCCTCCTTTTCTGCTCAGTCAGCAGTGACACTCCCACAGTCACACCTTACCTGAGTTTCTTCTTGGTTCGGAGATAAGTTTGGAAGAGGAATTGGACTGCAAGCTGTAAGCTCACCTTTGCCATACATGGATAATAGGCATGTTTCACCTTAGTCTGAAAGAAACATCACGTTTACTCCACAGCAGACCTATACCTGAAGCACACATTCTGTTTCCTAAATAAATCAGCACGTTCTGTTCAAGTAATTTACTTCATCTAGAAAACAGGACAAACTGCATTTGTGTGTGCTGAGATCTGTCTCCAGTTATGACTATGCTAGTTTAACATATGTGCCAAAACAGGAACAAACTTGCTGAAAGGCCTGCTAAGTTCACAGATTTAATAAATACTGGTTTGTTCATTAATCCATAACTACATTCAGAAAATCTAATTAAACTATATTCAAAAGGTCTATCAACTTCAAGATGACTAACACCAATTTTTGAATCTTCCATACAAAGAGGAGCTTCTGCTCCTGCAGAGCTCTTTTTGCATCATGTTTTAAAATTTCTTTAATTATCATGGCACAATGACATTTTCCCCCACTGCTGCAGCAGAAGACTGGAGTCAGCTTTGAGATGGATGCTATTGGTGTGAGGAATTACTGGAGTCAAAAGGAATAGCCCAGTTTGAAAAGCAAAACCACACGAAACATTTCTAAATTTCCTGTTCTGGGGCTTCTCTGGCTATTGCTATTCCATATTTTCAGAGTATTCAAATATTAAAGTCTCATTACTTACAGCATTTAGCGAAGCTAGTGACAGAACAAAACTGAAGTAGTCACTACTGTATACATCTCTGTTCTTCATAAATTTCAGGTTTTCGTCTCTCACCATCTGTAGATTATTTTAAGTAAAAGGAGACAAAAAATTAAAACACTGCCAAAAAACATTTATCTAACTGACATTTGGTCTTACACAAATACACATGGCATTTAAGAACCAGAGTCGGATGTATTCTGCTCATTCTCTGAATCACTACTTCAGAGGAGGGGAAAAATACATGGGAAACTTAGGAAACTGATGTAAAACCAAGAAACAACAGGTAGTTCTGGGAGAAGTAACAACAAAACATAACACAACACATCACTGAACAGCTTGCTAACTTTAAATTTGAATCCAGTCACTTTCTAGCTTTGTGTTCATAATGGAACTGCCTCAAGGTCACCTTCAAAGTCATTGTCTTCCACCTACCATGAGCTTATAGTTTGTCTGAATAGCATTTAACTGGAACTTTGAGTGCTCTACCTGATATATCCGTACAGGCATCTTCTCCACAAAAAGTCCCTTTTTTTCACCTTTCCGGACCAGCTTAGTTAAGATGGACAGGCGATCGCTGTTGGGTCTGTGGGGTCGTGGTGATGACTGGGGTGAAATTTCTGGTGAAGATGGAGCAGATCTAAAATGTAACAATATCAAGGTCAATAATGGAACTATGAAAAATCTGCAGTTCAAGTCTTAAAATACCAATTGAGTCAGTATCACCTTAAGGCAAATTTAGATGACACTGAATTATTTCTGAGGCTGTCAATCAGCTTGAATTTCTTATTTCAACAGAGACACGAGTATGGAAGAGGAAGTTACAAAAGCAATAAAAGACTATTCATGAAGCAGTTCAAAGAAAACCAGGAGGATCAGCATACTCCTGTGTCAAACAAGAATTATTCATTCCTTTCTTCTGGAGTCTATACACCAAAACAGGAGAAGCTCTTATGGATACAAGAGAAACTTACAATGAGAGGTCCTCAGCTTCCTGACGCACAACACTCACTCGACTTTTCTTTGGTAAGACTGGAGAGTTCTGATCAGACACTCTCTGATAAAACAGCATGTAAGCATTCCAGTAGCGCCGACGCACATCAGGGTAAGGGTTAGCTGATGACAGAAAAGGCATTTGATGAAGACCTTTGGAAGTTTAGTACTCTTTTCATTCCTATAGGAGAGCAAAACTGAGTGTGCAAGCCCTACAGAGTCACTTCTCGAATCAAAACATCAAGTCTATGCTAGTGAAGAAAAACAACTCAAAAGTAAAGAACGTAAGTATACTGAAAAGATAATTATCAGAATTACTCAGCAAGTAAATAATGGTGTAAGTGTATTTGGAATTAATTTCTTAGAGCACTGAAAAATTTAACAATGATTCCAAACCACGTTTTATGCACGTTCTGACTAGCCGAAGATGAGATCTAGTTTGTATTTTCCTTAACCCATTTTAACTATGTGCCCTTTCACTTCTGAGACTCCTCTGTTATTAAGTCCACAAAGAGTTGAGCAGTAGATATGGTTTAATTAATATTATGCCATATATAAATGGTTATGACATCCAGTAAAATAGAATGCCTTATCTAGAAAATGTTTGGGAAGGACTATTTAGACCAAGCCATGCAACATTGATATAATGGACTCAATGGACTCTGCTCCAACACTACTAAGAACTAGTATGACATACAAAGCTACTGTAAATTAATCTTCAATTCTGCTTACATTGATCATAGACTTTAGGTCTATACTCTCCACCAAAACACTCATATTCCAAGGTTTCATCAGTTAAATCAAATTCTTCAACAACAGTGTCATTAAATTTATACCACTTTCCTTTTCCACATCCCCTGTAGACAAAACAGAAACAATGTTACTTGGCTGTCCAGCCAAAAACAACAAAAACAATCTTCTGAGGATTCCACAGAAAGGAAGACCCTTAACTCACTTTTTTTTTTTTTTTTGACATGAAATAGAAAACTTAGCTCAATGACAAAACTTGATTAAAAAAATTAAGCTTGGTTACAAATACAAGAGAAGCACATTTGCTATTATAATTCGAGATACAGAAGAATTCCTGAGACTTAGACAATCCTGACAGCAGTGCCGGGTGTTAAGAAAGAATGGTGCTTCCAACAGAGCTCTGAACGGCTCACTACAACTTCCTAAAATAAATAGCCTTTAGATTGCTCAAAGTCACCATGTGAGTTGTCTTGGATGTTACCTCCTGTCCTTTATAAAGGAGTAGTAATGCCCTGCGTGAGCCTGGCCACTGTGAACTATCACACCAACAAGCTCGTAGTTCTCTGTAGGTGCAACTTTCTTCCTTGGGGACCCTCCGCCTCCTTGATCCATGTTTCTACCGTTGTCCCCCACTTCTGAGGATGAGTCCTGACGAGCCATCCCTGACACAGTGTAAGGCTCCATATTCAGCATCCAGGGGAACTGTTTGAAGATATATTTTAGATTGAACAGAGATTACGTCATGCTCTTGCTTAGTGTAATTTTATGAGTTGCATTAATACTTCCCACACTGTAAATACTAGAGGAAATCTTGGTGCTACAACTTCTGGTTCTTATGACAGAGAAGTTTAATAAAATGTCTTTACAGAGGTTTTTGCTCTTGCTTTCTGAAAGAAGTCTGAGAAGGCTGCAGACAAGGACAGCCCAAAGGAAAAATACTTATTGTCTTTAGCGTGATCATATTGTACCATATGTTCAAAAAGTCCAGTATCAAAACATGAGAGAAAGAAGGGAAAATGAAAAGGAAGCATGAGTGCTTCCACTGTTCATCAAGTGGAGAGAACGGGGAGGAGTGGGAACAGGAATCAGTAGAAAGTATTCTTACCCTTATTTGTTCATCATATTTAATGGAGCGTCCGCTCTCCCAATCAAAGCCAAATCTCATCAGGTGTATCACCAAAAGGTTTGGTAAGACCTTAATGCATGTGCGCTTCACTGTAGTCCTCTTAAAAAAAGGAGAAAAAAAAAAAAAAGTATTGTCTCCATCTACATACCTCAAACATGCTAAAGTATTTTTCTACATATGATTCCGGGCATCTTGAACTGATGTACAATCCAGCTACTGGAAATAGGATAACTAATGCCCAGAGACAGAGTACTATTACAGTTACTACAGAGTTTGTGCAGTGGACTGCTATGTTGCAAAACATTCTACAGCTCTGCCATCCCTCTAAATACTCAGTTCACAAAACAAGTTACATTAAATGCAGAACACCAACTGCACGTGTTTATGGATTTAACTTTTTGATAATGAAAGAGCAAGCAAAATTTAAGTATGGCTTCATATGAGCATGTAACACTTACGAAATAACAAACCACAGCTGAATACTCCCTCAGAGACATTAAGAACAATACCTTTTCTTTGCATTTTTCGCAGTAGTATGCATTACTTCCTTCCAGAACTTCTCCCCTAACAAACTGATCCAATGATATTTCCAAACTTTGACAGGAAGTCACACCTAGGTTGAGAGCCATGAAGGCTTCTTCTCGCTCATATCTAAATTCAAGAAGAAAAACGGTAAAGACATCGACAGAGTAAAATCTATTCAACTTGCATTAACAAGACACATGCTTATGAAATAGCATTGTTTGCCCCACAACTAGCAACAGCTATGATACTTACAGTCAAAGGCATATTATCCCACCTTTCAGTGCTGTTTCAACCTATGTATTTTAACAGTTACAGCAGCTAATATCTAACACACCGAATGTAACGTTACCTGTGAGGACAGTCCTTGCAGATCTTCTGATCAGAAAAGATACCTTGAAAAGTATTCTTAAATATTTGGTCTCTTCCTATTTTCTGTTGGAGATACAAAGTTAGACATCAGTTGTATTTACTAGCAGAGTGAAAGACTAAGTATACAACACGAACTTTAAACTCCTGAACATTACTTGTAAAACAATTCCAGTGGTTCTCTGCCTTCTTTTTCAAGAAAAAAAAGGAAAAGAGAGAAAATGTATCAAGAAGATGCATGTATACAAAGAAAAAAAAAACCCAAATTTTTACCTTGAGGTACTCATCCATTTGATCTATAAGACTGGTAAAGAACTCGTAAGCATCCTGCTGCTCTCGAACATAAAGTTCCTTATTCCACATCTTGAAGATCTGCACAAAGTATACACATATTTAAAGATGTAGTTGTTCTACATAAACGTCACTGAATTCCAATTTTTTTTTTTAATAAATGTTACATTTACACATTATAAATTTTTGAGGTAAAACTTGATCCCTAGAATTTCTGCAATGAGAGAATAGTGAATAAATGACTTCTTGCAAAGTAGGAGAGCAAAGAGAAAATACCTTCCAAAAGTTCTCAGGTACATAATACTGTAGTTTGCTTTCCATCAAGTGACCAAAAAGAGACTGAACTTGATAGAACACATTGTCATCTGGATTGTCAGTATCATCATCAATGGAAAGCAGGGCCTAGGAAGAAACAAATACAGTAATTTTGATAAGAACTAATTTAATAAGGTTAAGTTTTCACAACAGACAGTTTGATAACTTATGCATTCATTCGAGCCTGTATATTTTTAGTATGTATATATACAGAGTACTATTTATACACACATGCATACATTTTATTTTTTAAAACAATTCTTGTTTACAAATGGTCCTAAAATGAACTTGTATCTCAGACAATGGTAATTCCTGGAGTCATAGAATGGCCTGGGTTGAAAAGGACCTCACAGATCATCTAGTTGCACCTCCCCTGCTGTGGGCAGAGTCACCAACCACTACAGCAGGCTGCCCAGAGCCTCATCCAGCCTTGCCTTGAATGCCTCCAGCAATGAAGTACCCACAACCTCTCTGGAGGAACAATTCCCTCTCTGGGAACAGTCACCTCCCCTCTCCCTGCTGGACACCCCCTTTTTTAATGCAGCCCAGGATATAGTTGGCCTTCCAGGCTGCAAGCTCACACTGCTGGCTCATGTCCTGCTTCTTGTCCACCAGGACCCCCCAACTCCTCCACAGGGCTGTTCTCCAGGAGTTCTTCCCCCAGTCTGTATAAATACTCGGGATCATCCTGGCAGCACCTTGCACTCGGCCTTGTTGAACCTCATTAGGCTCTCATAAGCCCACTTGTCCAGCATGGCCGGGTCCCTCTGGATGACTTCCCCTTCCTCTAATGTATTGACTGCACTGCTCAGCTTGGTGCCACCTGCAAACTTGCTGAAGGTGTAACAATTCTATCCTCTATGTCACTGAAAAAGATACTGAAGATTCTGAGATGATGACCTTAAGGACAGCAAACCAATTACCTCTGGAAGACCAGGCTGCATATACAGCTGCTGGAAGACAGCATTCATGTAACAAGTAGCACCACCATTCTTCAGTCCCACAAATCCTGAAATGGAACGACTATCCACCGGTGGAAGATACTAGAATGAGAAACATTTTTTGTCCCAGTAAGTTACAGAATGCGTAATACTACAGAATAACACGTTAAGCTTTTATAACCAGCCTTACGTGAGCTGTTAAAAGCAATTTCACGGAAAACCAAAAATATCAATTCTGAAACAACACAATAGCCAGATTTGTTCATTTATGTAATTAATATTTAGCAGGAAACTTAAAAACACAATTGAAGAAAAGGCTACTTGCTTACATCAAACTCCTTGGTAAGAGCAGGGTCACACTGATGATGCATAGAAAGCAACTCTTTTGTAATAAGCTGCAGATTGGAAGGTGAGCTATCAGCCAGCATTACTAAGACTTCATAGGCAGCTAATCTGCTATCTGCTGTACTGCACCTAAAAAGGAAACAGTTGAGTCATCTGCAAAGTAAATCTCAATTATTTCTAATTCTAGAAAGCCACATTACTTGGAACAAGTGACAATTGCTCAAAAGAACTACTTTAAATGCTAAGAAATATGGTATACTGTAGAGTGGTGTTTTTCCTTTCTTGGGGGAGACAGGAAAGAAAGCAATCAGTTTATACATTCTGAGCTATTATGAGCTGTCTCAGGTACAAGGAGACTTGCTCAGCATTAGCTTTTTATAAAAAAAAAAACAACAGTTATTCTAAAGGAAAAAAAAAGAGTTAAAGGAATTTGAGATATTCATTTAAAAGGGGCTTTCAAAGTTTCCTGCCTATGCTTCAACTTAACCAAATCCCCAGGTGAAGATGAACAAAAGGAGTACTCTTTTGCTTTGTGAAATCAGCACGCAGAGATGCTTGCAGCTCTTCACTGATCTAACAAGCAAAGCACAGCCTTTGGAAGCACTGAACAGCAAAGATCTTAGGTGACATGAAAGAACATATAAAAATTCTTTCAATTTACAAAGACTATTTGGGTACTGATACAGGAAATATGTAGGCTGGAAAGTTACACCCTAGAGAAACACTCCAAACATCAGTATGAACTTCTTGTATCTACAGATACAGTGTGGCTGACATCCGCATTCATGAAAACCACTTGGACAAAACCCAACATTAATGAAAAAAACGATTTTTTACTTTGGATGAAAGTCTTGCTGACTGATGGCAGCACTGCCTGCTGGAGAGTGGCTATTCAGAATAATCCTGGATGCTCGGAAAAGGAAATCATCCAACAATGGCTTAATCAAAGATGAACCTGTAACACAAATCCGTACCTACTGTTAAACACAATATTACAAATGTCCAAAGGTGCTCCATTAACAGTAAGGTCACTCAGTATCACCGTATCAACAACACTGCATCTGAATGCTTTACCAGAAGTGACAGGTACAATAAAGATACAGTCAGCACTATTTCTCCTTCAGCTCTGTCACTTCCACTGATACGTTATAATGTCTTCACAGTACTTTCCAATGATTAAAGCATTTTCTAAGTCATTTTTCAGTGCTGTACAAATTCACACTTGCCTAGTAACCTTTAGAATAAAAAGGGATACTTACCAACCATTTCCTTCTCTGCCCCACAGAGCGAAAGGAGAGTCTTGATGAGCCTCAAGTGTCCTGCCAATAGGATGTTATCAGCTTCACTGGTCTCACACTCAGCTGTGCGGTTGGGTTCGAAATTTTCTAGCCAGGTAATCTCATCTTCTAACATGGCAGCTGGGCTTATCTTTAGCTGCTCCATTTCTGATGCTACAAGATAAAATAACCCCCGCCCTAAGGTTGTAGAATTCAAACACAAAGAACTTCATAATGTACATTATTATGACAACGCCACATGCTAATTAAATTAGAGGCACTACACTGAACAGTTTATAGGAAAGATCACAGGACTGGAGCTTACTACCTGTCACTGATACACACTGTGCATTACTATAAAGAAAAAATTTAGAATACAGAAAATTAGTACTTATGTGAGCAGAAACAGCACCTAGTAATGTGTAAGACAATCCAAAACATGGACAGGTAACTTCATGCACAAACTCCTACCTAAGTACTGCAAAAACAGTCAGACCTGCAGTTAAGATGCCCTAACCACCAAGAATGGTCTGTGTCAGGCATTAACCACACAGCATGGCCTGCACACTAGCAAGTCACATCAGGAGGAGGTTGTTTCACCATTAATTTGAAGTCTACATTCTACATCTTGTCTACAGAAGGAGGGCACATTTGGAAGTTGCAAGCAAAATGACATGTATGTCTGTGCAGCAATCTAAACATACTTACAAGTGAGGTCATCCAGTAACTGACATCTCAGATCAAAATATTCTGTACACTGGGACAAAAGTCTGGGTGCAAACAGAAGAAAGGTCTTAAAATTCAAATTCAATTCAAACTCTTTTCTAAGCAGCTAACTTCAAGGCCTGCATGCTCTGTCCATCTAACCCAAAATACTGCAGCTATTTAGGTATGCTTCTCTGCATGCACACTGCAGCTTTAACAAATTGCTCCTGAACTTTTTGAACTTTTAATCTTGCATTCATCCCTCACTTTACAACATATCAAATAGCATCACATTTTAGGTTCTCAGTTATTCTTCCACCCAAATTCCTCTAGAAACTACTGTTCAAAGTTAATGCTAAATTCAACAGCATTTGTCCAGTCAGACACAAGTCAACATGACAGGCATCTACAGCCTTTACAGCCCTAATGATCAACATAAGCAACAAGAAAACAGATGAGATCCTTGCTTCAGACATCACTAAAAGGGCCGGGGCATTCTTGTTCAGCTTATGTTCCAGACCTATGAAATACTATCAAATAAATTCAAGGTTTCTGTTATACATCCCATCACCTCTATGCCCCACTGTGGAAACTCCAGTGTGGTTTTGACTACTATGAGAACTCCTAGGAGTCAAATAAGCCAGACTTTAGAAGTTCACGGAGGAAGGGATGTAACTTAAAAACTGGAGGAAAATAAAAGTGAATTTTCCCATTTCCCAAACTTTCTGGGACACGATGAGGATGTCTGCTTTTCACAGAAGTACAAAAAGAAAGTTTGAATCAGTTATGCCTTACAGCTTCCATAGCACTGCTGAAGTAAAAGAGTAAGTTTCCTTCCTCAGTCAACGTGCATTTCACTCACCTCTGGTTAATTCCTCTCATGATGCTGGTTGGTGACCAAAGAGGCAGCTGGGCGCCAAGGATAACACTCAGGAGAAACTGGTTTGGCTTTTGTACATCTGGATGAGTTGATGTGTCAGTCTGACTAAGGGTGTACAACTGGTCACAAGCAACACGACGAATCTGAAACAGTACTGTTGTCAAGCACTAGACCTTACTCAAAGACTACAAAGTTACTACTAAGTTACCTGTAACCTCCTCTTGCTGTGAATGTGTAAGTGCTAGTATTATAGAATCTGTCTAACCCAAATGGAACTATTGTGATCACACCGCTCAAAGCACGGCCTCATGCCTCTTGGATTAAACAAATCTAAAGAATGCAGTACTTCAGCATTTGCTACCAACACAGTACAAAATACTGGAGCCACTAACAATTAGACAGGTTATTTATTCATGACAACTATTTGGGTGTTGCGTGCACATAATTTTATCTCTAGCCTACATGAAATGAATAAAGTATACACATTTCACTCAAATATTTAATAGTTTTCACAGGATGCTCACCTCAGCACTTGGTGATCCAAGCAGTATGTCAATGATGAAATCAGCAACACAAGGCAAATTGTAAAAAGATCCTAGAATAAAACAATACCAGGCCATTTTTTTTTCCCCAAAAATAATCATTTAAAATCAGTTACAGTCTTATGTTAAAATATCACAGGACTAAAAGCACTTCCCCTCCTGTAACACCAAAAAGCAGTAACACGTACTTGCATGTTCCTTTATTTCCTTCCCTCACCATGGAGTGGCACTACCTCATAACTACACTTTCCTTCTCCCATCTCCATGGTTTATAGCTCTTGTACACAAAGGTTCAAGTACTAAACATTAGCTATGCAAACAGCAGCACATACAGAATTCCCTACTTCAAGGCCAGTACAAATATTTATAAGCTGGCATTATGTTTGCTTTCCCAATGAATTACACTAAGGCACAGCACTACATGCCTTGCTTCGTACCACCTACTGTTTAGTCTTGTGGAAGAAAAAAAACAATTGCTTTTTAAAAATGAAATTGTATATTTCTCACGTGGGCTGCCTCAACAAATTTCTCATCTTTTTTTTTTTTTTACTGCCTTTCCCCACCTTACCTACATTCCAAATAGTGAGTAATCCAATTCTATTTCATACCTAGCTGCTGACTGCGTAGCTGAAGGCAGGTGACTAACAGAGACAAGGCTTCTCCAGCAATCAGAGCATCTTTGGTAGACACAGACTGCTGTCTCACGCAGATACCAGCATGCAGCGCAGTTGGCTCCCCTTCACTTCCTGAACTGCAATTACTTCCTGTATTGAGAAACAAAGAAACACTATAACCCATTACATTTTTCAGATATTTTCAGATTTTGGTCAGCTCTTAAAAACCTTATCTAAACATCACATAGATGTACAGCACTTTTCTCAGATTTTTGTAATTGAATGAACTCAGCATCAAGTTCCTCAAAAGTTCAATTATGACTAAAACAATGACTTTCTTCAGTAAAATGGTCTAGAGGTACAGCAACCCACCTGAGCTGCTAAGTCTGTTTCGAATCCCTGCAGGAAATAAGGTGTTGTTTTCTTTTATTGGCTGACTACTTCCTACAAGGTCCAGTCGTCCTGCAGCAGCAGCCCATGACAGTCTCATGAAGCAAGCCACTGTGGAAGTGAAATCATTCACCTCCATAGTCTGAAAGAACAAGAAACGGCAGTTACTTCTGTGACCTTCAACAGCCTTTGTTAATCACTGGGATAAGAGGAACATATCTTCTGGATCAGGTCAAACACCCATTTGGTGTTTTCTTTTTTCCCCTCACCTCTATGTAAGCTCAAATACACTTGTATCTTTTTTTACCCCAGAGAAGGGGAGATTCCTGTTGCCGCTCATACAGGGAGCAATTAGTTTTGAAATACTCCACTTTACATACTCTTTACCCTATCTGCAATTAGCCATGCTAATTTCATTCATACCAATCAAATTGGAAAGCGCTGGCTAAGAACTTAAGATAGTATAATCACTACAATAACTATGAAGTTTCTTTCAACTGGAGACGACTTCTGAATGGTTTGAGCTCTCCTCGTCAGGTTAGAACGTTTCAGTAAATAATCAATCTCATAATTACACTGCTGCAATTTCCCTCCTATAGAGGGAAAAACAGCTATTTTTGAAAATATAAAAAAGTTGCTCATTTGATTGGGGGTAAAAGGGGAAATTTTTGTGTTAAATAGCTCAAAATATACAAACCACAAGTTCAAGCAAGAACTCACTCCTTTCTGTTCCCTCAAAATTAATGAGAATAAGGCCTTAAGAGCTGAGAAGCATGACTGAAAATATATAATGAGTAAGATTTCTGTGCATCTCTGTTTCTTGCAGGCAGCTCTGGAGTACTGCTTCCCTTTGCAGTATAAAAATAATTCCAATGACTAAGTAAAATGTTGAAATTCAGATGAAGGTTAGGATGAAAGACTGATGGTCTGGATTTTCCAAGACTTTTAAATGGAGGCTGGCAAAGAACCAGTACATAAGATAAGACTTTCGACTGAAAACCCAGGAATTACACAGCTGCCACTGAAGAGCCCACTGCTACACCACCATGAATTATCAAGCACTCCCTTACTTGTATGGCAACTCTTGCTGCTGGTATGATTTCTTCTACCCTAATGGAGGATCTATCAGACACAGACAGCTGTCTGTAGGATGACTTCTCAGGTGTTCCACAAATGGACATCTGCCTGCTTGCTTGTCGGCTGACGTTACGGAAGGGGCGTGAGGACAATGCTTCCACTCCATCTTTAATAAAATCTTCATCCAGTAAGGTAGGCATTGTCTGGCCAACAAGCAAGAACCTACATTCACAGAGCAGAAGCATCAAGTTTATTTTTCAACGCTTACAGCAAATAACTCAAAAAGAACTCAAAGCATCAGTTAATCTTAAATATGGCAAGCTACCCTCCAAAAGCCAAGAAAACAGCACTCTCTCTAATGAATAGAAATTACATACCTTGCAAGTTGCAGGCAGATGGAATAGACTCCCTGTCTGGTTTCATAGTCTACTTCTGATGGGATGGAATCCCTCTGCATCACATTCACCACCAAACTTAAAACAAAAAATAAATCAATAACACAAGTTCTGTTTTAAAGTATTTTACATTAGGAGAGAGCTGCAATTAATTTATCCCCATTCTTCACTCTTCCTGTTCAGTCAGCTGAATGCCAATTAACATTGCCATTTGGGCACCTTTGGTGATTAACATCCCCATTTTCCCCTCCAGCATTTACAGATTGGAGATTTCTGCTCCCAGCGGTGAATACTTCAGGATCTATAGGGGCTGGGGTGCAAAAATGACTTATGAGCAACATATACTTGATAAATTTGACACAAGTACAAGTAGCAATGCTAGGTCTTCCGAACTACTCACAAAATATTTAAACCCATCTGAAGGGTCTGGATTTTGGAGTTGGTCAAATTTGATTTATTTCTTAATGCACAATTCATGCTATGACTGTCCACTGGTGTCTATGAAGGACATGGTGTGTGTGTAAAGTACACACCTGCAAACTCAAACTGAAATAGTTAAATGCTAACTACCCAAACATCCACTAATTCAATATAAGCTACGATTTACAAGCTTATCTGTGCCTACCTTTATTTTGGGGTTTAACAACATACACTCCATTACATTACAATGGTAGCTACAGCTACCTTTCCAGACGCTCACTAATGAGAGAATAGTTTTGGATGGAATTTTCCTCTGGAAAAGAAGTTTAAATCCTTACTATTGTGCTGCATCACAGAAAGCAGAACCACACAGAAATGCTATCTAAATGAAGTGTTACAAATGGAGTCAAGATTTTGAAATCTAACCTCAAACCTCCTGCTCTGAGAAAATTTTCACAGAAGGACTTTGCACAGTTTCTTGCCATTTCATCATCTGCAGTTGGCATCAGCTTGGAACTCAGTACCTAAAATAAAGTATCCACACATGAATCTTAGTACTCTTTTACTGTGAGATCAGAAGTAAAGTAGAAAAAAAAAAGGTCTAAAAAAAAATTAACAATACCGCTACACAAAGCTCTAGTTTGTTCAGAGAGATCAGACTAAAACAACCAGGACCACAGTGTCTACTATAGATACTCATTCCGTACCACAGGACGTTTTTCTTGGCTGCTGTTTACCAACTAGGAGGATGAAGTGCATACTCCAGCATGTGAGTGTGTCTTCAGGCTCAGAAACAGCCCTTCAAGACTGCAAATCCTTCTCCTTTTTAGATTTTCAGCATCTCATAAAACATCCTACAGGTGGATTACTTACCTCATGTCTCCTGAAACATAACTGTACTATAATTTTTTTTTTTTTTTCAGATGGTCTAGGTAATTCTACAGTCCACTAGCACAGTAGTCCACTGTTTTACCTCCTCTGCTGGGAATTTATCTCATACAGAAAAGCAGACTGTGACATGACTTTCGCATAAAGCCTTTGCCATGGTGCACTTGAGGTCTCTCAACAAAGAAAATACCAACTAAAGTCTTAGCATTCAGAAAGAAGTTAAAGATGCAAATTTGTTTTCTTACCTCTAAGTTGTAGAGTACTCTGAAGGTAGACATGCCTGGAGCAAAAGACCTGAACAGACTTTCTAGTATTGAACTAGCACTGGGCTGATGTTGGTGTTTTGAAGACAAGGATGGGGACTTTGAAGACTGTGAACTTGATTCAGATAGCAGTGTTTTCTAGGAGGAATGTGCCACAGAAGATATAGTTTTAGACTACTGCATTTTGTCATAACTGACAATACATCTCACATAATCCCTGTAATAACCTTCTTGCCTCTAACTGCTCAGAAATAACTCATTAATCCTTGAGTACTGTTTTGCAGCAGAGCTTCAAACCTGCCACAGACTGCCACCTCAAACACAGTTTAAGAAAACTGCAAGTCAAACTCTTTTTGTTGTTAAGCTCTCCAAGATTAGTTACTGTTCCATACATACCTTCCTTCCCAGGGAATCAAGCTGATCAAGTGCCTCCTGAATAGCTGGATCAGTGGGAATTAAGAGCAGAAGTTTTCTCACTCGCAGCGTTATTCTGAAAAGTTACCAGAAATTTTTTAGGCAAAGGAAGGCTCAGCCACACTGTGGCCAGGTAGGTGCCTTGACACTGAGAAATAAGCAACTAATTGAAATTTGCAACATAAGCATTTCTTCAATAACTACTTAACTTGCTTACCTTGGCTCCTCTAGATTGGCAAGTTGGTAAAGCATATCAAACACATTACACACGAGAGCCATGACTACTCCAGGGAGGGATTTCTCCTGAGAATTAAGCAGAAATACATTTTTTTTTTTGTCTCAACTCTGTTCTATATAATTTAACAGAGCTCTTAAGTGAGGTGAGCTAAATGCCAACCTGGCCAAGTGAAGTTCCATCTATGTTCTCAACTGAGACAACTGAATTTTGCCATTATATCAATTCTCTTTTAATAACCACGTTTTGATGTCAACTATTATTTATCATCCACATACAAAGTAGACTGAACATACTAGCTGATACTTTTCAGTTTACTTGCACACTACAGCAGTAGATTTACAACAGCATTAAGTCTGGAAATCTCTGCTCTAGCCAAGTACGTAGCCTCAAAATTACATCATGAGTCATTTCCTTAAAGATTTAACAGATCCATAGATGTAACAAGCACTAACAGGCTACACTAAGTGACAAAACTGTTCTTCTGAAGACCAATCCACATGCTTAAGAGCACAGTGTATTTAAATGGTTGTTTCCAGTTTTTGTTTGAGATGAAACCCAGGCTGCTAAGGATACTCAAGCTGATATGAACAGCTGCTGCCCCAGCTCACTGTACCTGTTCCACCTCCCCAGCTGTGTACTACACCCACTGCTGTCCTGCACCCCACTCCCACCAAATCCAGTAGAAGGTTTCAGACTATTATGCTGTACCTGTTCCATTGCATAGGAAGAACTAAATACACTGCTGCTGTTGCTGGAACTGGTTGAGGAATCTGCTGAGCTCCCTGAAGGTGTCCCACTGCCTGACGTTTTCACTGTGAGGACTTGTTCATCAGAGAAGCCCAATTGGTGGAGCAATTTCTGATCTTTATTTACTGTTAGCTGCAAGAATATGTTTATAATTAAGTTATAAAATTGAGTATGTCTCTCAGAAAGAATGAAAATTCTAGTTAACATACCAGGCTGTCATTAGCAAATATCTGTATGTTATCCACAGGAGAATTCAACATCTTTGCTATCTTCCACCTGATGCTCCCTACAGTTTCATTGCTATGAGCCTGTGAAATTAAAAGATATTGGTTTCATAAGTCTGCTCAAGTACAAAGTCTCAGGAGAAAAAAAAAGAAAAAGTCTCCTTTAAAATTTTCCTGCTTCCCTGCATAGAGTGGTAAAGGTATTAAGGTACAAAAAAAAAAAAAAAAAAAAAAAAAGAGACTGATGATGTAGGACAGCATGAGGAATGCTCTTTCACTAACAGCAAGCAAACAACTTTTTTCACACTGCAATGATCATCAATTCCATTTATACTACAGACACTTCTTACAGTAGCCTTCTGCACACACTCAGCATTTTCAAATAGAGTTTTCAAGTTGACTGTAGTCCTTAAAAACAGCTTCCTCTGTTAAAACCAGGCATTAGAAAGACTTTCAGCTAACTATATAATCGACATGGCATGACTCACAACCTGTGCACACATACCTCTATGGTGAAGGTATCTTTGGTAGATTCATATGTAACATTAAGAGTTAAAAGATGTCCATGAAAAGAGGCACCGTGAGGTAGAATAGTTCGGGGCACAGAATAAAGGTCCTGCCAGAAGAGAAGGACAAAGGTAAACGCCACACTTGTGAACAATACATTTTTATGATGGCTTAGACCAGAGTTTCTAGAGTTACATAGGTTTAAACTGCTGCTACTATTTTTAAAAATACTGGAATTTCTCACTAGGCAAGGCTAAGAACACATCATCTTACCTCTATAGTTATCACATAGCGCTCTGCCAACAACAGCAATCTCTCGATTATGACAAGTTTAGTAGACCTAGGGATAAAGATCCAAAGTCAGTTGCTTGTCTCAGAGGTTAATTTTTCCAGGCCTACGTGTAGAAGTCATGAATCAGCTGTTTTTAAATGCAGCTCCTTAAAACCATCAGTATTTCAGTCAAAACGAACTAGGAAAACAGGTCAACACCTGCCTAACATCACCTTGGTGATCTCAATTACCAGTTAGAATCGTAGGGGAAGTAGCTGGGAGCTACCTCAAATTTATTTGACAGCTGGGAGCTTTGAAAACAGGCTTACCTGTAAGGAGACTGAACTGATGTTGCTACTGTAGGCATAGCAGTTGCTGTAAGCATTTTTGTAGCTCTCGTAACAGCATGTGTTAACGTTGGACCACCAAGTGCTGAACTGGCTGCCTAGAATATAATGCAGAGTACTTAAGTGCTTGCTGCTTCAGCAGGCAAATTAGTATGTCTCAGAGAACTAAAAGCACAAGAAACAGCCATGGAATCATTTTTTTCTCTTTAAAATGAAAAAAAATTATCAGTTACTTTAAAACTAAGATAAAAAGCTGAAAAGATCTAGGTACAAGAACAATTAATATATCTTTTACCTCCAATCGTGTGTAGCAATCAGCAATGAACTTCTTGTGCAGTGATACTGAATCCTGAAGACATGGAGGACAATTGAATTAAAACTTAAACCAAAGCCATAGGAATTACTCAACAAATTATACATTTAACAGGCAGAGTATCAAATTTCTATGAATGTCAAAGCACTTTCATGTACTAATACTATGGTTACCTTTTTCAGTCTAGGAGTGAGGTTAATATAGCTGTAATTTATTATCAGTTGAATAGCTTCATTGGCAATTTCTTCATCAGGTGACTCCATTGCAATCTTCCAAATGAAATCCATTCCAATTAATTCCAGTTTTTCCACACTCTGTGGAAGGAAGAACAACAGTAAAATATGATTTAAGTGAAACTGAGTTAAAACAGGTGAACAGAACAGTTTTCCACCTGCTGGAAAGGTTCTTGAGTTAATCTCAAATCTTCTTTTCCAACACACTGTTAAGTTTTGGCACCTTGGAAAGTGAAACAAATAGCTGTAAGCCTTCTTTTCTTACTAGAATTTCTTTTTTAAATGTGAATAAACAAGTTTCAAAGAACACTATTAATCAAGTCAACTGAAAAATTAGACTTCAAAAGCACTGAGAAATGTAATCAGGAATGGAATTTGTTTCACAAAGATCAACATGGTAACTAACCACATTATAAAACACCACAAAACCTATTTAGGTATTAAGCAAAAAAAAAAAAAAAAACCAACCTGCATTAATATCTCTGTGATAAAGATTTAGAATGCCTACAGAAAACTACTGAGCATATCACTGGATGTAACCATTAATTCAATATTAAAAAAGTCAAGGATCACAAAGTCAAAAAGAACTGTTGAAAAGAAAAATAAGAACTTGAATATGATATGCCTAAATCCCCTATAAGGAAGAAAAATTACGAAAGGGAATACCTCCCTGAAGCAAAAATATCAAGACCAGAATTTAGGTTTAGTAGCAGACAAGTAGTCCACTCATTTCTCCTGAAAAGTTTTAGGAACTTCACACTAGCTTTCCAACCAATGACTGAATTCCCCCTATACTAATTCTCATGTTTTAGCTTCAGAATTTAACAATATTAACACAAGAAAAAACATTTCCATACTAATACAAACATGATTGTATCAAACATCTGCTAAAGAATCTCAGCTCACCTCCTCCCTTTTTCAAGAAGACACAGATAGTACACAAGACTGAACTTGCCAGAACACTCACCAACTGAGTACCTTGCCTCTTTAGTCGATGGTCACACAGGTTCACATTTTCAAAGAAAGTCTTAAATAAACTAAAACCTGAAAGTGAAAAGCAGTGCAAGCTTTTTATTCAGGTCAGGCCAAGTTTCAAGGCTTTTTATTTTATTTAAACAAAGATATCAAATGCAAGTGATGACCCTTTTCCTTCTACAACTATTAAAAATAAAATGACAAAAAGATCTTTTTATTTTATTGACTTACAGAACTGTCTGGCTTAGAAAGCAAACTGCTGGTACACATTTCAAAAACAAATACGTTGTCCAACATATTTCATACCATTCATAGTAATTTCATATGATTCCAGTTTAAGAATTTTCTCTTTGAAGAGCTGCTGCTGTACATCACTCTCTAGATCATGCTGTCCTTTGGTAAACCACTCAAAGCACATCTGTGAACAGAAGATGCATTTTTGGTCTATTGTCATTGCAAGTATCTTACTTTGCTGTACAAGACAACATCAGATATTGCAGTAACTCATCTCACAGAAGCTTGATCTGCAGCAAGAGGTGAGGTTACTATGAGATTCTGAACATAATACACAAGCTGCACTGAAGCACTAGGGTACTTAAGCTTGAAAGTCATCCTGAACCCAAATATCACTGAATGTCTCTTATTACTCACACACAAGCTTTCAGGCAACACTTTTCAAGCCAGCATCCATAAACCTACAACTAATCTTCTCACCAACATTTATCTTCTTGTCAAGTTTAAAGTTAAGAGAGCGTTCCAGTTGTAAGTGAACACCTAGCAGTGGTTACATTAGCTTACACAAATCGTATAATGCATGATTACTTAATATTTACTAATTAAGTTTCAGATGTTTAAACAAACAAATGTGCTGCTCGTAATCCTTAAAGATTCACTCTGCAACAGCAGACAATAATTTGGCCTATTTCTTACCTCTCGATCTAATTCACAAACGTCCTGGCCAGTTACGAGGCACTCCCAGATCTCCCTGGCACGATTCCAGCCCAAATAAAGGGTGGCTTCTTGCAGAAAAAATGCCAAAAATTTTAGATGTGCTTCCAAATACTGAGAAAGAAGAAACAAAAACTTCAGTTTCAGAACTGTATGAATTTTTTATTTTTATTTTTTTTACGAACTTAGTGGTCAAATAACAGCATAATTCAGGAAGACTGGCAAACCAGAAACTCTTCACAAAGAGCATTATTTTATTTCACACACATTTTAACGTTACTTAGTTTTGATTATCACTCTAAGAAAGGCCTCAACCTGAAGTAGAGAAGCTAAAAGCTGCATAAACTTGGAGCTCCTGAGGAGATCTTGTTCCCACCAACTAGAGAATTTGCAAAGAAACGTGCATAGTGAATGAGTTGCTATGTAACAACAAGGCTATAATAATTCCTAAGTGACAAGTGTCAGAATTATAAGCAAAAACTAGTGCAACTATTCTCCAAACAGAATAAACACCAATAAATTAAGGAAAAAGAAGCATCACCTCATTCTTTCTGACACTACATTGTGTTTTCAAACACATAAAGTAGCACGGAACACGGGTTCAGTACCTCCCGGTAAGTGTACCGGCCGTCCACTAACGTTGCTCCAACAAGTCCTCCAGGACCTGCCACAGATGCAGCCAAACGGTGGCACGAGATTAAGCTTCCCGTCACCAACTTCACTATTTCAAAGTTTTTCTTTAGATCTTGAATAATGCTCTTGGCAGAAAAACAAACAGAAAAATGGTTTACAAGAAAATGTATAAACAGACATGTATTCAGCAGTCTGGTCTTCTACAGTAACGTGCCTTTCATAGGAAGAAGGCAGCTGTATTCCTTCCAAATACCCAAAGCCTTCTGGCCTAGCCATTTTCAGCATGTGCTGAAATACACATGCTACAGATTGTGCACACAAGTCCCACACCTTAGCCACAGAATAACACACATGACTTGCTGGTGTTTCAGCCTGTTTTCCAAGAGTCTATGTCAATACAAGTACAAATCACCTGGCAATTTCTTAACAGAGCTTGTTCATTATTTTACAAAGAGCTGCAGATAAAATCAACCAGTCATGAGACAGCAAACAGACTTTATACATAAATGCACACAGGCACACAAATGGACAGCACACAACCCTGCATCTCTACTTGTACTGAACTGTCATTGACAGCGATTTTTATTTCCTTTTTCTCAAGTCAAACTTCCATGTTCTAGAGAAGCAGAGCCATACAAACGTTAACAAGAACTTCAAAAATAATCTCAGGATACATTCTTACCTTGTCTTGTTTTTGGTAAGTTTGTTTAATAAAAGAACGTGTGATTTCATGGAGCTGACGTAACGCTGGAACCACCCACACAAACTGAGGATTATTGTGCTGGGATGACTAGTGATAAGAAAGGGAGACAGAATTACACATGTGTACATGCTCAACACCGGATTAACATTCCTCTTAGACTCCCAATGAATAATGATTTCCATTAATGCCCCTGTTTCAAAACAACAAACACTATCTCAGAAAGCTTCAGTAGTTGCTGCTGGTCCCTTTCCAAATACACAGAAGGTACCCTTCTTCACTTTCTCCAAGGAGTCCTTAAATACACCTGTATGCCATTTTGCTATCATTATTAAGCCCAAATTACCTCCTAGCTAGAGAACATGCAAATTAAGTTGCACCAGAGGGATAATGGCAACCACCACCTTCTTCAATTACGAGAGACAAAGCAAGCCTGTCAGGGCTAAAAATGGCCAATACAGTAAAATGAGATTACTCATTGTTAAGGCAGGAATAACAAGAAAAAAAAAATTAAGAGTACCAAGGGTTGGCTTAAAAGGTGAGAAGTGTCTGATTGGTGCTGCAGGAAGCAAAGGCTATTTAAGCTGCGTTTTGAAAGAGATCCTACGAAGGATCCTACCTCATTGTTAGAACTGCTCATCGCTTTTCTGGGAGGCTTCATGTTCTGTAAAGTTTGACCACACAAACCAGTACTGAGGGTTTCCATTCACAGATGTGATATCTGGTTTAAATACTGACAACGACCAATACCACCTGCTCACTTAGAGAGACTAAATGAACCTGGCAATGTAACAGTGCCCTACTGAAGGCTGCCTCACGTACTTGAGAATGCTGCCTTAATATTACATTCCCTCCCAGTTTATGTTTTCATTTCCTCTAATGTAAGGACATAAGCAAACAGAGTACTTCTAAAGATGTGCTGTATGTTTGCCCCCATCACTGCCAGCCTGTAATTAAAGCTTTCTGTTAGTGCTCCCCAGCAGCACCTCTGTTAAGGCCCTCACCAGAATGTAACTGAAAAGAATGCAACAGTTGGAAAGCATCAGATTTGAAAACGCTGCAAATATTACATGCCTGAAGAATCCAAACTTTGAAGTCTATACTCTTAAACACACACAAAAGGAGAAGAAAAAAGAACAATCAATATAAAAAAGCAACACACTTGTTTCCTAAACAACTCAAATCCCCTATGGATGCTAAGGACAGACAAAGCCTAATTTACCATGAAATAAATACATGAAAAGGAGTACAAGCCTTTTTATCTGCACATATTTCTGACGAAGAAGATCCATTTGCATGAATTCTCCTATCCTCTAAGAAAACTGCTTACTATGTGAACAGTGCAGGATAGAATACACAGTCTATTAAGTCACACACATATCTGCTGCTGCCAGGAAATACCTCAGCACAGACAGGTCTGAGAATGGCTTCTCCCATATCAGATGAAAAAAGCTTTTCTTAAACTATTATTAAAATACGAGATTACTATGATTTAAATATTGATTTGCATTTTGAGACTTAATGGCCATACTAGAGCAGATGCTTAACCTGAAGAAAACTAATCTAGGCTTTTGCATGAAAGAGACAGTTTCTGTCTTTCTCTACTTTCTCTGTCTCTACTGACACACTTTTATAGCAGTTTTATCAGCAAATTCTAACCCTGGGCCCACCCTAGTAGATTCCTATAGAGTGATCACTCCTTGCACTGAATTTATTTAAAACAAAGGCAAGAGATTTACTACAAGTCTCAAGGTCAACAAACTGGCACACACAAAGCCTACCCCTTTTCATGGACTTCTCAAGGTAAGAACTTAAAGACGGGAAACTGTGAGCGTACCTTGAAAGAAAGCTAAATAACATTAACATCAAGCCTAAATAGCATTTAATTTTGCAAAAGATGAAACAATAAACCAACCCTCTTAATATCCTCTATGCATTTGATGATGTAGCTTCTTTTGATTGCCTCTTTCACAGCATAGGCATCACTGAGGATTGTCAGATGTTCCTCCAAGGCCTGCTGAATAAGACTGCATGGTAACGTCGGAAGATGAGCCAGCTCCCAAAGCACCTCCAGAACCTGGAGGAAGAAATCAAAAATTAATCAAGATCTAGGAATCGCAAAGACTAGAAGCCCAACATTTAGTAAAAAAAAAAAAAAAAAAAAAAAAAAGAACTGCATTCACATGCCTTTCCAGTGGTTGTCTCCACCCGAGCTTCTCGACCAATGCGCCCTATCAGGCTCAGCAGCTTCTGTCGCACTCTATCACTCTCTGTTTCCCAGCTCTGTACAGCAAAGAAATAATGCTCACTATTAAAGCAGCAAGCATTCTCCCATCTGTTAAGTCTCAAAATACACAACTTATACACAGAAACGTAATTTACAACTGTTTTCCTGCAGGACAACCTAAACGCAAATCAAGGATGTTTATTCATGTCTCTACTTCCTCATTTTTGTTACCAACACTTATAGCATCAGTTCGCCCAACTCCTTCTTCAGAAAGAAAATTAAAAGTGAGATTTTATTATCAATGTATAATCTTTTATAAATACCTTATCACTGCATATAAAGTGGACTTATAATCTAAGTCACCTAGAAGCATGATTACTACCATACTGCTATGGTAATGAAAAATTAATATTGCAAGTGTTCTACGGCCAACACTATTTTTTAATAACATACACACAAATACATTTTACTTTACACTTACATAGAAAAATATGAGTGCATGTAAGGCACTTGCTTTTCAGTCGGCTGGATGCACAAGTATTTTTTAATCAATTCTCTTAATGTAAATTCAAGTTAAAACCTACCTTTTGAATTAGAACAAATAAATGATTGAGCTGATCAGAGCTAAATTTCACAGCAGCTGCTGCAATAATGGTATGTATGTTTTCAATCACAGTGGAAGATTGTCCTGACTGGAAAGAGGAAGGAAAACAAAAGGAGGTAGATCTTAATCCCTAATGAGATAGAGAAAAATCTTTAACATACACATTACTCTACTATTCCTATTAAGGATTAAAGATAACTGGTTTGGACGCGTTAAAAACTAGTTAGGAATAACTGACTCTGCTCCTTGCTCCACTAGTTCAGAAGTCCTCAGAAGCAACTCTAAAGCGGGAAAGGACGAGTTAGTCTGCTGTGGTTCAGCCACAGGAGCAAGAAATAGCTTCCTTACTAAAGGAGAGGAAGGTCCGTCTGAGGAAGTGCTGAGTCTGTGCTTTTAAACAGATGTAAACAAGCTCAAGAGAACACTGTACAAATATATTTACAGTATCTCTGAAAAAATTATTGTGGCAGAAGGCTCAGAGGTAGAATGAGGAATACATAGCACTCAGTCACATGTACGCGTTGTCTTTTATCAGCTGATGGACCTAAAGCATGCATGCAAGGACTAAGACTTCAGCAGGAGGTTAAGGATACATCTGGAGTCACCAACTCTACCTCGCTGACTGCAATAGCTCACCTTCCCCTCTACACCACACATTTACTTCATTATTTAAAGACACTCGAGAAAGGCAGACAACTCTGAAACACTTATTTCTATTTACAAACATTAATGTCATGATTTCAGCACTTCCAGAATTTTCTGAAGAATATTACAATATCAGCATCCATACTTTTTTGCTCTCTTGCAAATAAATACTTCAAATTGCATTACACTGTCACGTAGAAAGCCCAAGGCTTGAGAAAGTTCAGTTTCACTGATTCTTTAATATAGTTCAGGCTGTGGGATGGTGAAAGCTGCTTCCTTGATGCAAGTCTTGTGAAGAAAAATTATTGTCTAGAAAGTGCTTTTGAGGCAGGTATAAAGTTATCAAAGATGAAAATGAAATTTAATAGAGTGTATACCGATACACAAGTGTACTCACAACATCCTATGTCTCTCATGGAATAAGTCAAGCAAACATGAGAAAGCAGATAATGAACTGCTAACATTCCACCAGCTAGTGCACTTGGTAATAACAGGTACATACTTTCACAAGACAGTCTAAAAGCAGTCACCTTGTCTCGATTCCTTACCTGAATTCTCCAAATTTTAGTGAGTTCATCTAAAGACAGTTTACTGCCCAGCAGTTCAATAATCCCCTTTATACGATCACAGTACTGCGCTTGGTCTATATTACCTATGAAATAAAAAGTAGCAACTGAATTGCTTCAATCGTTAGACACAAGCCACGTTAAAAGGAACAAGAACAAAGTTGTTTTAATCTTAAAATTCTCTGTCTGCTGCTATGGAAAAATCCAACAAATTCCCTCTTTTCTACAGACTTAAATATACGTAATTAAGCTGAGGTTTTTACTCTCATGTATGGCAAAGTACGGTTACACAAATGTCAGAGAACAGTGTGTCAAGCAGGCAAATCTGCATGGTTTTCCTAACTCTCCTTTGAGGACAACAAAATCCTTTAACCCCTTTGTAAGTAGTGTCCCATTAAAACACACTGAACAGACCACATTTTCAGTTCAAGACATGCAAAGCACGTCAGCAGTCTTTGTGAAAGCACTTACCTTCTAGAGCAATTGACAGGACAGAATTTTCTACTAGCCAGTTTAGTAACCGATCTGTATCTATTGCATTCTTCACTGACTTGGACACAGTACTGTCTTCTATTAATTTAGTTACCTAGAAATTGCAAAATGCAACATTTTAATGATGCTTTCCACATGCAGTATACGTGCACATAATGTAGTCTACTCAAAATGCTCACTACGATGCTTGGAAGTGAGAATCCTGAAACAGTTTAAGCACAGGAAATTTTTTTTTTTTTAGTAATCAGTATTTTGTTTACTTTAAGAATTATCTGCTTAAAGGCAAAATTCCTAACCCACCTCCTAGGCATCGATCTGATGCAGTGGATTCTCATTCCCAATCTGACACAGAAAAGCTTGCCCGTGCTGCGTACTTCTAGAGATACACCAGAAGTGGGTTATCTCAGGCTTCTGCCTGTGATGCTCATATAAAGTGCCCTATTTTTATCCAACACGCAACTGATACAGATCCCTTGCTCCAGGGAAAAGTTGTAGAAAGCGTACATTTCTGCTAGAGCCTTCAAAAGCTGTACTTTCATAACTCCACCAAGGAAACACATTTATGATTAAGAACCATGGAGCAACGTGGTTTAGCATTTCAATTCTCCCTTAAGTAGACAAGCAAAAAGCCCAGGAACACCTTACAGTGTCTGCAGAACAAAAAAAAAGCCTTTTCTGGAGACATTTAATTTATATGAGTTTGGAAAAGCACAGGAATGAAGAACTCTATACTTAAACCACAAGCCCCAGGAAAAAGATCTTTTCTTCTACTTACACCTATGGGTTTAGCACAAAAAGCCCATAAACAGCTCCTAAACACTAGTACAATGTCTATGTGCAATCATAATAAAAATAAAATTAGTATAATAATCTGATATAGCTGGAATAAGAACAATCTAGGATTAAGTTGTCCTCCGCTCCCTTTTTTTTTTTTTCCTTACAATGGGAATGGGAGAGAAAAACAACATCTCACAAGATGCTCTGAATTATCAGGGTGATCAGAGCGAACAATGAAGGAACAGCATACGTTGCTGCTTATAAATGAATCTGGAACTGCAGCTCTTAGAACACATTCAAATATTGTCAAGGTTTCTAACTGGGAGGCTGCTAACATTACAAATCTCTCTTTTTTTTTTTTTTTTGCATTTATTATGAGCTTTTGCTATGGCAACATGATTTGTTAGGAAACACGTGAAGGTTGTGGTTTCAGCAGCTTACAAACAGCCCGTCCCACCTACGCACACGCATGTGTGCGCCCACAAGCACACCCACACGATGCAAACCTACTTCTTTGAGGGAATTCATTTTGGCACTGAAGTGAGGCGATTTTAACATGCGCAGCAGGATGTCCAGCCGTAAGTCATCCACCGCGGTCACTAAATCGGGTTGGAAGCGCATACACAGCAGTTTAATACCAGACAGGAGCTCAGGGATACTGACCAGTCTCTGTTGAAAACAAAACCAACAAACAACAACAATAAAAAAGGACAAATAAAGGCACTGCTGGTTTTGGTATTCTGTTTCAGACTTGAAAGATAGACAAAGAGAAGGCTTAATGACCCATTACAGGCTGTTTAACTGAAAGCCTTACTTGTAAGCCAGAAATTCGGAGACAACAGAACCCACGGTTGAAAAAAAGTGAACTCTCCTACTGCAGATTTGCTTCATTAAATTGCTCCTCTGTTGATATGTAGCCTATGTGTACTTTCCAACGTATAATTTACAAGTGTGGATATGTCTAAGCAAAAAGTCAGTGCTCAAATCTATTAGTGCTGAATGCCAAATTCAGTGCAGTGTAAGAGGCAGTCAAAGATTACAGGGAAATTTTCACAGAAGATGGGAAAATATTTTTAAAAGGGCCATAACATCAGAAATCTACTGAAAAGAGTTCCACATGGAATTGGATAAATGTAGGGTAGCTGCTTCTCAATATTTTGGGCTAAGAATTTCAGACAGAATTCAGAACAGGAAGTATTTTTGACAGTGAAAGCAAGATTTTATACTAGTATATACTGCCAGCATTTCCAAGACACACAGAAAATTCTCCTGAAATACTTATAAAACATTACCTTGTCTTTCAAGTCCTTCTCTTCTACATTCTGCACATATTTTATCATTTTATGAATGACTGGATCCAGCATGGGCTAAAGAATATGAGAAAAAAGAATGCCAATCAATGTTTC
The DNA here is from genome assembly GCA_036925125.1 of Oreortyx pictus. Taxonomy (NCBI): domain Eukaryota; kingdom Metazoa; phylum Chordata; class Aves; order Galliformes; family Odontophoridae; genus Oreortyx; species Oreortyx pictus. Next base: position 4,437,092 of record JAUPFR010000010.1, on the reverse strand, counting down.
CTGAAATCAATTACATTACTCAGAAGATCTGGCTGCAGCATAACAAAATACTTAGCTGAAAGCTCACAATAACCTCAGCTATAAAGCAACATGTATACCATACATAAAACTACTCTGCTATGTAAGTTCAGAAATAAAAGCAGTTAGACTAAGAAGCCACTTCAGACCACCACAAGACAGGTTCACAATGGGCTACCCCCAAATCCATTTCAAAAGCATTGGTTATTAGATGCATATACCTCTTTGACTCCCTTAAACTACCTCATCTTCGAAGAAGGACTTTCAGTCACCTATTAAACTGGTACTTTTTGTTAGTGAACGTAGGTGTGAACCCTGCAGCACATTTGCAAGTTCACAGACCATGATGTGTTTTCCCTGTCTTTTTCCGGTTTAAACACTCATTACCATGAACTCCCCTGCCACAAAGAGAAATTAAAAACAAAAATCCATCTATCAAGTGAGATTCTTTTCTACACATGCTTTACTAACAGCAGTTCCAATGCTTCTCACCACCACAGATGCAGATTAGCAACTAAGGATGGGAAAGCAGACTGACCATTATCGGAACCCTCTCTTCACCTTCAGGATACTCACAATGGTTCTTGTACTTTACACAGTGTGAGCTTTGAAGGCCTTTAGAATTAGTCACCAGTTTCACACTGACAGCTGTAAACTAGCTTTCAATTTCTCTTATTTTCCAATTGCTATGACAAAAAAAATCACCTACTTATTTTTGTGACACTATATTGCTTGAGATCTATTTAAACACGAAGAATCCACCTAAATTTGAGCAAATGACTGCAGTCACATTTTACAAGACATTACTTTTTGATGAAAAGAAATCGTAACAAAGATGTTTTACCTGTACTACAGAAGAGTTGAGATATTCTGCACAAACTCCAAATGGCTGAACTAACGCAGAGATTGCCTAGAAACAAGCAGAAAATATGTGGGAGCACATTTACAAGGTCTTTCCAGAGTTAGCAGTCTTAAGAAAGTCAAATGAAGGTGAATAAATATCTTGTATGATAATTTTCAGTCATTTGCTACAGGATGGTTTTAATGTACAACTCCTTTACAACAATGAACAGCTCAGGAAAGAGATTTATTCTACAGCATACAGTATAAATTACATGTTCTTGCATAAGATTAAAAGTACCCCTCTTGGTTTTCACTAATCTCAGTCCTCTCATTAGTCTCATCTGTCTTCTCTGTCTAACCCTCTTTCAGCCAAAGAAATAAAGAGATAGAAAAGGATGCATCACATTTTCATTGTTCTCTACAGCGATGAAAATGTGAAGGAAAGACTGAAGTTTAAAGCCACATGGCAAATTTCCTTCCCAAAGCATTAAGTAGAAGAAAGCTTTTGCAAATGCATTGTATGTATGTCAAGCTTTCTGATTTGGCTGGGAGGAAGTTGTAACTGAACACCTATTCAGTGCGTATCTGTCAGGCATCTGTTTCTATATCTAGCCTACAAGTGTGCTCAGGTGTACGAGGGAAAAGATCCTTCCTGATCTGAAACAGGAAGATTTTGTTGTATATACACTCTGCAAGCAGATCCAGGATTGAGACAGAACACATCAGAGCAAGATCAAATAACTATTCTCCTCAGCTCCACTGAAAGTTGAGAAGGAAAATGCAGAAAGTCATTCCAGTTGCCAGAAAGAGTGTGTGATCTGACAATCATCCACCCCGACACACTGAGGAGTACTTGAAATGTGTTTTCTCAAGAAGTTACCTTCGTCCCAGGATTTATGTTTTGATTTTAAATACACCACACAGTAACTCCCTGGAAGTTCAGATTAGCTGCACGTTTCATAAAGAATGCAGCCTTGAGACGTTTTCTACCACAGTGTTAGTCTGTATAGTCATATTCTCTTCAATCAGAACAATCCAAAATCGCTCCCTTGCATTTGTGTTGAATCTGGCCTTGACTTAGCTACTTGTCATATACATGCAGAGTTTCTGCTTTGACATGGTTTAATTTTTAGGCAGTCTTGTGTGAAGCCAACAGCTGGACCCTCGTGGGTTCTTCCAACTCAGGTAACCTATGACTTTCAAGCAATATCTATAATCAGGAAATTAAGTAAAGACAATTGTTTGTCAACAAAGAATACCAAAAGGAGTTTCATCCAAGAGGGGATCACAAAAATATGAAATTAAGTGTGCCCCACAGTGATCAAAGGGCTACATTTAGTGATGCTGAACCAGTTTTCCTTCATAAGCTGAAGGAAACAGGAAACCAGTGCTCTACTGGTGGAATATACAGTGAAACTAGACTAACTGATGTCTAACCGTGAGGGTGAAAGTCAGACAGAAAGGTACACTAAGCCTTCCCTTTTTTTCCTCTGAAGTCCCAAAAGGTCTCTTCAGTGAGGACTCATACATAAAACCTCATCTGACCTCCAGTGCGACAGTGTTTCCCCAGGGCTCTCACTACTGCTCTGGTATCAAAGCAAAGGCAAGATGACTGCCAAAAGCAATGTTACTGGTTCTACATGAACTGAGTAATGGAAAGAAGATTGCTGACAGATAATGAACTTACCCCAAGCTCAATGTCTTCTGAATTGAGTTTGGACTGAATTGCTGAAAATCCACCCAACTCTGCAAACTGAAATAAAATGATCAGTACTATGTCAGTGAACTACAGTATTTTCTCTTCCAAGTACACTATTAAAGAAAATACTCCATTGAGACTTCCTGGGATAATGATTACCCTTCACTATGCAACATCACATACCAACATAAGCTTTATGTTTTCATGAGAACTCAGGGATGAAGTGGGGAATGCAATGCAATTATGTGTGGTACAAACACCAAGCTAGAAACTGTCTCAGATAAAAATCGACACAGGGAAGAAAGCTAAACCACATGAAGAAACAGCTGACACATCTGACTGGGAAACATCACTGAAACCTAAGCTGAGCTGTGTCATTCCTTCCAGTGACAACTATGACGCTCAAGGGAAAAGGCAGCAATTCAGCATGATGCATTGAGCAAGACCCTTTCCCTAGATTCAGGCAGGATTAAAATCCTAAGCTATTTTTTGTCATAATCACCCTCTGAGGAAAGAAGAGAAAAACAAGGAGGGGAGAAGAAGAACTTATCTCTAAAGAGTGACAAAATCAAGGGACAATTCTGCTCGGTTTTTATTTACCTACCCTGTTCACCAGATCCACCAGCCACCCATGAGGTTCCTTGAACAACCAAAATATTAACCAATTAGTAAATGCAACATCAATGCCAAACATTTGTCTTCTGAAACACATTTGGATAGACAAATTCAGCCCATAAATACAGACCTTAAACGCATGCACTGTTACTTCATATGAAACAGAAATGAATTTACAACAGCTCCTTTGCTAAGCGTGCAGTTGGAGCTCTGGGAGGTTCTCATTAGCATCACCCAGCTTTGGATTCTACCTAACACCAGTGACCATGTGTGGTGGTAGCACTGTGGCTGCTGACTCACAAGTAACTATATTTATAACCCATTAGCAGTGTGGAACATTACTAAATAACCCTTCCTAAAGCAGCAAGCAGATTTTTCTGTCTACAGCCACAAACATGTTTCCTGGAGGAAAGATTAACAACACTGGGGCTCTTTTTTTAGATCCACCTATCTGGAACAACTGTGGTAAGTCAGCACAAACCTAGAAAACCTGGCTCTTTCACAGTGCATTTGACAAAGTTACCCTTAGGGTGGGTGTCAGGAAAGCATGAATTCTCTACTGGGCTCTGCACACTGAGTTATCTTGGTCATTCCATATGCAACAGACATCAGTCTTTAGATACAGCAAACCTACCCATTTGATTGTTGTGATATTTTACATAGGAAAGTACTCCAGCTTCTAGATCCAGGCTCCAATAGAGAACTGGGGTAATCTGAGATGACAGAAAACCCATTTCTACAGACCAACATACCCCCAACATTTATTTGTTGCAACTCCTGATGATAACCAAATTCTCTGATAAGTATGTACTAACCAGTCTCTTCTGGAAGGGAAACATCTGCCCTAAAAGCAGGTTTTAGGGCATGGCCATGCTCACCTTCTGAAATGTGGATATGGGCGACACAGCGTGCATGTTCCCTTCCCCAAAGACTTCTGCCCAGTTTCTTTGGCACACCTTCATTCGATTCTTGAAATGATACTCATTGTCAGGGTTAAATGCCTTGAAAGAAAAACCCATGGAAGTGAACAGCACGACTTATGCCATAGTTTCAAAACTAACCTTGATAGTATTTGACTTTTTTCCCAGTTGAACATTCTTCTGATGGACAAAGATGTAATAAAAACTAAAGTTTAAAAAATGACCCCTGCTTCTGTCCCTCAGTTTCTACAAAGCATTCTGAGCTTTCAATTCTGTATAGACAATACCCATGGGGAGATCAACTCAATTTTCAAAATTTAACAGCAATGTGTCAGCAGCTTTGAAATATTTTTGAGAGTTGATTTAGAGAAATTTTGAACAGCTTTCACCCATGGAATTGCATACTGCATGTTAAAAATCTGCAGTTAAAAATGGCTGCAGATTCTAAGACAGCATGCTACAACTTAAATAGGAGAAAAAGCAGTAGCAGAATAAATATGAAATGCCAAACAGCCTATGTTGTATACAGGACACAAATAATTTAAGACAATCATTAGTAGAGACTTATGCATTTTGATGACATTCACTGGCGAACTCCATTAGCACCACGCTCCTTATTTCTTAGGCAGATCCCAGAGTTCACAACACCACAGTTATTAGAAGACAAATACCATTGTAAGCACACCAAGCAGGCCCACAGGAATCGGATCTTGTTTTACTCTTTCTGCAACCAGGTCTACTAGCAGCATAAGCATGTTGTATATTCCTTCGTGGATTTCAGTTCCCCATTTGTGAACAGCACTGGATGTCAACAGCTACCAAGAAAAAAAAAAAAAGTAGGGTTTTCTGGTTCGTTTTTGTTTACAAGTGAGAGCAAAATCACAGAGAGCAGGGGAAATTTAGTGTTCCCCACCCCAATTATTTTCAGAGCAAATGGTTCTCCAGAGTGTAGCAATCACCACAGTCTGGTGTGTTATTTTAGATGCTCTTTCTGCACTAATGGCTTAAGAGTTAATTAAATTGGTAATTCAACTGAAGAACGCCTTAAATCAGTTCGTGACAAAAAATACTTATCAGAGCAAACTGTTTTCCATTTCCACTCACTGGAAAGATTGTAACCTTTGTAAAGAATAACTAATACGTTCATTTTGCAAACAGTTGCTTATGACTATTAAATCTTCAAGTACTTGTTCCATGACGCTGCACTGATTCAGCTGTAATAACCACTTATCAGCTCACAATTTTTGAGCAGTTTCTTTGGAAAACAAAGAACAGAGAGATATTATTGCCTTTTCTCCTAATGAAACATGCTCTTTATTGTTTAACCTAGCTGTTTAAACAGGACAAAGCGTCCACCTGCGCATATTACTTCATTTCTGCTTGTAAGAGCTTTGTACTTAAGATACAATTATGTATCTGGTATTCACAGACCATTTTAAAAAACAATAATACTACCAGGCTAAGTAACAATTTGCAAAAATTTCAGCAGATTTTAACTTAGCACATTATGAACTTTGATTAGTAGATTCTTCTAGAGAACCAGTCTACAATTTTATTTGAAATGCACACAGGGTCAAGTAAATAAGAATGAAATGCAAGGTTATTACTCTTATAGCCTGAAGGAAAAAAAAAAAACTTTCTCCCTTAAATCTTCACCTTCCTTGAATACACTGTTATTTCAGTATTTTAATACTAGGACCAAGTAATTTTTTAAAAGGTGTACATATGTTTTTATGCACAAAGACTAAAAACTGGGCAAGAAATTCAGGTAGCAACCAAAATGGAACAGAAGGAAGAAAACTAGTTTGGGAAGCTTCATAGAGAAGATACACAATAAAAGTGAAGAAAAGCCAGATAAGCAGGTTGGGTAAGCAGACAGGTAAAAAGAAGTAAGAATGCTGCAATCCTCCAAAGAAGGAGCAGAAGGAATAGAGTCGAAGGAAAGCTGATTCTGAACTGAAGGATGCATCCATCCATCTTTAAACCCGCCTTCAGGCTCCACTAATTGCTACAGAACTCTTCATCAAAGTAGAAAAGGAAGAGGAAATAAAAAGCAAATGTGTTCAAGAGTTACAGAACTGCAACTTAGAGCATGATTTTAACCTAACAACACACTTACTGGTTCCACAGCTTCTAAATTACAAGACAATATTTCCGTGAACAACTCAAAGGTGAACAGGCAATTACTGTAGGGCACCTACTTACCTTTTTAAATGCTTCAGGCATGCATCTGTCCATAAACCTCTTGCAATTCTCATCAGAATCAGAAAGACCTTTACAGAAAGGAAAGAGTGCATATGCTTTAAGTTTAGCTCGGGATCTCAGTGTAAGTTTTTAAGTACAGCAAGGAAAACCAGCAGTAGAAGTGCTATTATTCATTCATTATTAAGCATTATGCTTTTTCAGCGACAGAAGCGTGTGTCAAAATAACTTTCCTTTTAGAACTACAAAATTTCCAACTGGTTCATCTACAGCTTCTTCAAGCACGTACGTAATTCTTCAAGCATGAGTAAAAAGGCATTTTTTCCTTCTAAATTTACAACCAACTTCAGATCACTCCTTGTGCTCTATGGGTCCCACCAAAACCAAACCTACTCACGGTCTTTAACACAGGTTAAAAATAACCAGAACCACCAGCAACTTCCACACCTTATTACTTCCCTTTTGGGTGCTATCAGGCACAACGGAAAAACTACCTGCGCTCTCACTCTGCCATGAGCTGGACATGCTGCCTCTCTAACAAGCTTAACCACAGCTCAAGTACCAAACACAACCTAAACACTGAATACAGAACAGTCAAATTCTAAGTCTGATGCAGTCTAAGCATTTCACTGGCAGAAAGTACCAGTTACACAAGCCTGGTACAGCATGGATTTAGATGACAGCTTGTTTTTCCACAAATGGAAAATAACCAGCACAATGAAAAACGAGGCAATAATTCAACTCTGAAAAAACAGCAACTCCTACAGCCATTAGAACATAAAGGAACATGTGCTCGTTTTAAAAAAAGCTTAAGTAAACAAATTACTTTAGGAAAAAAAAAGATCAACACTCTTATTACAGCATTAGGTAGAATAATTCACTGGTAACCACTTTCACAGAGACGTGCTCATTCTGCAGAGTGACAAGTAAACAGCTGCAATACTAACACAAGGGGTGTAGCTGCCCACTACATGTCTGTGAAATCTTATGGACGGATAGTCTATAAGTATAGAAGTAGAACTTACCCAGTCTTGCTAGATATGTGGATGCAATCAGGCACTTGCCCAGAGATTCCTCCCGTTTATAGGGTATGGACCAGTGATCTGTTAGGACTCTGCTCTCTAGCTCGTACAAGTTGGTTGTGGGAAACTCAATGCCTTCTCCAGAGCAATTCCCGTTCTCATCATTTTTCTGTGGATAAAAAATGTTCAAGTGAAACAATTTTTACCTCTCCTAGACACTTGAAAAGGATTTTGTAGCTTTGGAAAAGACAGCTGTTCTTTAAGCAACAAGTCAAATGCTTAACAGTTCTTAGACAGCTTCTGTTCCTCAAAGCAGAATTTTATATTGCAAATTGGATTGATTACATATCTTTATATATCTCATCTAGGTGATAACTACTGTGTTTATGTAACTAATTGCTAACTAATTGTCAATTAAAGCAGCAAATGTTTTTCCTTAGCACTTCTGTCTGGGATCTGATATGCTAAGAGCATCTAGTGCCGGGGAGATTCTAGAAGACAAACCCAATCTACACGGATCTATGCATGTTAATCCTGCTTTCAACTGGGGTTGAACATGAAATAGTTTATTCCCAGAGAAGCCAATTTCATCATTCCTCACCCAATCACACTGAAAACAAACAAGACGAATCTGCCGGATTAGCCAAAGAGAGAAAGTAAAATTCAGCTATATTCGCCCAGCAAGGAAACTACGATTGTCCTTCTCCCGAAGTCAGAATAAGTTACTGGAAAGCACTCTGGAATGTGAATGTTAAAAAAGCAAGCAGAAGGCTACAGCTCAGCTTTCCACGTCCCATTGCTTGTGGCACTGAGCAGCAGCTATTTCTGTGCACTGGCAGCACTTGGAACAAGCCCCTGTCCTTTGTTAGGTGCCACGCGAGGTAACTGCCTCAGCAGTGCCAAACAGAATTCTAGGCAAGTTTTCTATTTCTTCTATGTTGTTTATTGTTTTCGCACTGCACCGGCGCTATCTAGCCTAAGTGTCAGAGTTCACAGAGACTTTCTCTGGCTTCAAAACAGCGAACAAATGAAGCAAGAGAGAGGGCGGAATGTCTGGGTCGGGCCTGGCAGCAGCCAGGAGCAACTGTCCGAGGAAAACACAAGTGTCATGTGGGTAACAGGATCGTCCCCAGAGGAGAGCCAGGGACACACAGCGTAAGCTGAACGAAATGACTGAACTAGAGAGGACACGGCATGTGAGGAATGAAATCAGCTTGTGCAGAAGAGCGCTGCAAGCTCTCACCCAGCTCACTCTTTGCAGGATCAGATCTGTTTATTGAAATGTAAATGGATCCTATTCACTCCCATAACGATTCAAAAACATTATGCCAAGGAAATAGCAACTGTACAGAGCTTACCCTATGAAGTTAATAGGCAAGGGTGACAACAGCACGCTGTGGCTGTACTTAATAAAGGGTTCTTGACAGCAGTGCTACAATCCATAGGAGTGTAATGCGAAACAGGATTTAGGCAAGACAGCATGTCAGTGTTTGCGAAGGTCCCACAATGCTGTAAACACTCAGTCCCAAGTTTGCCACTATGGAAAGCTGTATGGATCTCCAACTTCTGAAACTGAAGTTCTCTGATCCAGTACTGTGCAAGGAAATCTAACATAGTTCATGTCTGGCAAATATCCCCTTGTGAACTTCTGGAGAAGGAATGCTTGAATGTCCAAATAAAGACACTGAAGGAATTTAAAAACAAATGCTCTCTAGGAAATATCCTGCTGCAGTGAGTGGCACAGCGTTTATAGATGATATCCATCCAGAACATGATTCAATTTTCAATTCCTGCAGAAAATGAATGTGAATTCATAAGGAAAGCCCTTAATGCTAACTGCACAGAACACAACAATTAGTTTAATAAAGGAAGCCTGACTGTAATGCAAACATCCAACTGCCAGCTCCCAGATTCCATTTCAGCCTGGACTTGTAGCATAGGCAAAGCAACACTTCAACAAACAATTACATAAAGGGAGCTGTGCTTTCCTCATTCCCTAGAGGAAAGTATCCACGTTAAATAGCCATTACCAACATCAGCGATCGAGAAGTGCAGCCTGGCAGCAGTGCAGACCTTTCAGCACTGCTGTAACACTGCACCTGTTGCCCTGCTTCCCCATAAGCAGAGCTGCTCTTTATTCACCTCTTTTCCCGCAAGCAATGAGCAGCACCTACCACATTATGGATACTCATGAGCGCAGTAATACATTTTCTTCAAGGTGCGCTCACAAATCAGGGCATTATTATCACAGTAGCTACATTAAGAACAAAACTGGTCTACTGCTGTATTGAATCTCCCAACAGCACAGTGACAAGATCACTGTGATCCAGCCCTGGGGTGCGGTGCTGGAAACACTGTCCTGACAACAAAGGGAACTATTTGCTTTGGAGGAGTGCATCTTCGGCACATTTTGTTCACTCAAGTGACAAGTCATCCTTATACGTCAATTTCCTGCTTCTAAAATCCTGCCCCAAAAGCATCAAGCTTAATTATGTATTAATTTTAGAATGTATCACATAAAGGCAGCCCCACAACTGCTGTGAAACATGCAATACACTCACTCATTTAGAAATCAAACTCCAATTCAAATCAGTAACAGATTTCATACCCTGCCACCATGTTCACTTTGCACCAGTGCTGAATGAATCTTCTCTTACAGCACACCCAGTATCAGTAACTCTGAAAACACACTGCTGCTCTTTCATAACTACAGTGTCTTTCTGTACAAAAATCAAACTGTTCACCATCCAACTTCCAATTAGTGCTCTGCTGTTTGCAGTGAGGGTTCAGCAGTGCCAGCTGAACAAAGTGCCTATGTAAGATCTTCCTAAGTATTCTGCTGGCTCCCTGCTAACCAGCACCCACTGAAGGACCTATATGCTCTTCTGACATTCACAAAGACACAGCTCTGAACAGGTAATGGCTGCTAATCAGGGCTCCGTAACCAAGAGGCTAGGAGCTGTCACTGGAGAATGAACCTTTACAGGCCTTCATTTCACCTGGAGAAGAGCATGCAACACAAAATATTCTCACTTAAGCAGTTTCAAGCACTGATTCAGGGCTGTCACTCAGGAGACCTGACAAATCCCCAGGCTGTCTGCAGTCCAAAGAAATCCCTTCTGTGCAGTGTAAAACCTGCCACAAAGACTAACCCAGAACAAAGACTAACCCTTGCATAAGAAGTGAAGTTAACTTTAATTGCTACAAGGTCACACTTCAAGGCTTCAAAAAGCACTCCTGCAGCATTCAGCTAATTAACTCATCAGGCTGTTTAACCAAAGCCACCAATGTCACTACGCTGGTTGCTTCCCATAAAGCAACAAGGAGTTCAAGAGTGTATATTTTGATGTTAATTGGCACTCACTGGAATGAAATTACAGTCAAATTAAAAATTAAATTTGTTAATTTGGTTTTGAGAGAAGGATATCAATGCAGCTTAGTGTCACTAGAGCTAAGTTTTGCCACATGCTCTTGAATTTTCTATAATTAATGAAACAGAACCAGAGAATCACATTTTTAATAAATGATAGGATCGAGCTTTTAAGATCAAACAATCCCTCATGCCTCTCCAATACGCGATTTTTCAAGTGATTTTATGGCCAAGCAAACAAAATTTGATGTGTCACGGCACTGCTAACAAACAGACCTCTGTTTTGTAACTATCTACCAACAAACAGGTTCAAGTTTGACTGCTCTGAAAAGCTGTAATGAAAAACCACAACATCCTTAAAGCCAAAACTAGAAGACAAAAAATTAAGGCTCATCTTTCACTTTTAACACAGATCTACCAAGCTGCCCTCACTGCCAAGCGCCAACAGCAGCACTTCCCTCTGGCACAGCACAGCTCACTGCTGTGTGATTCACTGCTGTGTGCAAAGCGTGCTCTGATGGACGGCCTCCACCTAACACCCATACAACCAGAAGGAGCAGTTCTCTGCTCACTGATCTATTACACCCATCAGCTCCTGGGAGCAGCCATGAATCCCGCAGTTATGACTTGCTGGTGCTTCTGTGTGTCATACTGCTGATTAAAGCAGCTTTTACTTTCACATCTGGGTGTCAATTCGTTTGTTTTTTCTTCCCTATTTTAATTAACCCTTAGGAGGAAGAGACCTGTTACCCACAACTGATTCACTGCAGTACGAAGGTAAGAGGAAATCAAAGCCAACCCTTCGCACTTCGGCTGGAGAATGCAACGTTTAAAGAAACAGTTTCATTTTCTTACTTGGAACCTACTTCATTCTGCCAAAGGTTAAAGAACTTGAAGCTCCAGGTCCTGAGCCATCCCTAAACAATGTTTCAAGGAACAGCCACTTATCTCAAGACATAGTAACAGCTTGTAACTGTTTGACAACTCAAGCAGATACACTCACTCTCTTTCATACTCCTTGGAATACCCAGCTGTATGCAAAAATCTGAGTACACTGACAGAAAGGAAAGCTTCTGTAACTTAAGTAAGCCTGTTGGTAGATGCGCTGCCGTTTTATTCTTTTGTGCATAGAAATAAAGCCTTTCAGTTCATATTTTTGCCACGCACTACTTCACACAAGCAAAGAGACTTGTCATAAGAAAAAATACGAGGATTTAATCATTTTAACATGAAGCTACGATCCCATCCCAGCGCGTCACTAAAGGCAGCTAAATCCCATGCTAAGGACTGCACTTAGCTGGAGCTGACTTGGATTCTCACCTCACCATAAATACCTTTATTTGCTGAATGTTCTCATGCAAAGTTTAGGACTCTGACCTCAACAGGGAATAGTACGAGCATGTTATCGTGAACGTATGGTTACACCAAACCCTCCTTAGTATGTGTGAAGGATTATAACCCACGAGCCAAAAAAAGGGGCTCCGCCCCGTCTCTCAAAACCCAAGAACTACATAAAGCTGGGAGTAGGAACATGAACTTGGGCGGGGAAGAAATCAGCAAAGCTGGAAGTTAACCAGGATTTTCTAAAAACACTGCTTGAACTGTACCCCTGATTTCCGTGGTGATGGTGCAATGCTGCAGTGCAGTATTCCCCCGCGTACTTGCCCTATGGCTCAGAAAGGAGCACAGTGCTCAGCATTACAGCAGAATGGACCAAAGTTTGGTAAAGATCTCGTTTAAATCAAAAGACGCACTTAAATAAAGCCTTCTTATTTATTACTACCATTGTGTTCAGTGGGATCTGGGAGGGCTGTTACGAGTGCTTTGAGCAATGTAATTTCTAGATGGATAGTCAGCTGCAGGCCAGGGAAGGTCGTGGAAAGCACTGCTACGAATGTCATTCATAAGAAATGAAAGCACACTTACCTTCCGTGTGTTTTCAGTATTTTATGGGGATATATTTAAAAAAGCTTCCATTAGTATAACTACAAACACCCAGGGACTCACAGCACTACTCTTCCCGACCCTTTAGTTGTCATAAGCATAAATCTCACCACTTATTCACAAATAACTCAAAATAACCGAGTGGAATTGGATAAACATCCTAATAGAATAAAACAACAAATTGCAAATGCTTAAATCAATATGTCTATTCCCCTCTGGCAAAACACCAGGCATTAACAGAGAAGTGCTGCAGAAACACTAAATAAAGCATTTGTTCTGAGAATTCAGTGACCAAAATTCAAGCTCTGGAAGGGAGAACCAGCTCACTAACTGCTAAACACACCCCTAACACTTCTGTTCTACTTATACAGATGTACAGCAAGACGGAAACGACAAGCAGAGAATGAGAAGTTCCACAGCGTATCATTACAAATTCACAATGAAGCACTAAGAAAACCCATCTGTAAACACCTCAGAGCAGAAGAGGTCAGTACTGCTGTTACGCTGTGAGCAGGACGATCAGGTGGCACAGAGCACTCACTACACCGGGGTTTATTTTTTTCCATCTGGCCCACAACACGGAGCTGAAACACACATACCGGAGACTATTTCCATGGCAGCACAAATACGTGAGTTTTTTCCAATTAAGAGTTTACAAAAGAAACAGGCACTTCCTTTCCATCCTTGCCCTCTTCTTACAAAGAGCTACTGTTCCTTAATCCAAAAGCAAGCCAAATGATTTGCTGGAATTAACTTCTAACACTGGCTAATTTGTTTTTACTCTCATTCTTCCTCAGTATTTCACTTCCTTGTTAAACAGCTGCCACAGAGCAGCACTTGAAGCTGGGAAGATGACCAGCAAATGCCTCCAGGGAACCCCGTGTCAGCTTCCTGCCCAGCTGAGGGCTGGCTGCACAGAGCTGCCTCTGCAGGCACTGTCCTTGCAATAATTAAGAGGTGTCAGTCTCAATGTAAAGATTACTCCAACAGTCACAATGCACGATAACACATTTACAAATTCTCTAAAACAAGGCTTCCTTTTAAAGTCAGCGAACTGCCCCTCCAGTATTACCCCAAACCTCCCTACCTTCTTGTTCTTAGTGTTGCCTCCAGGATGATGCACGGGGAATTTTCTTTCCAAATCCAACGCAGCAGTTACGTAGACGGAGCCTAAAATGAAGTGCTACACCAGGACAGCTGGTTTAATTTTTGAAAACAAAGATGCTGAAAACCAAGAGTGCTAAAGTACTAATTCCACTTGACATTCCAATGGCACCCAGCCAGGGACTCGCTGCCAGAATCCACCACAGAGCTTTATTTGATTGCTTAATTGTTTTACAAGGCCAATTTCTAGACAAGCCACACTGTAAAGCTTCCACTTGAGAATGCCAGAAATAGTCACTTCTGCAAAGCTCCACTCTGCTTACAAGACAGGAGATCGACTTAAATTTACAAAACTGTGAAATCCATTGCATTTCCTAAAGAGCTTTTTTTTTGTCTTTAAGTAAACACAGCTCCTTCCATTCAAGGACCAAAGCACTCCACAAGCTTAATGTCCACGGTATTTGCAGTCAGCACAAAACATTATCCCTGGCTGTACAAGCAAGCAGCTACAAGGTTCCATTGCAGATCCTCTGGGACACAGCACAGCCCTCTGTGCTGAGCTGGAATGGGTTTTGGACACAGACATTCTGCAGAATAGGAGTGAGAAATGGGTCCTGGCGCTGGCACTTACCCCAGTTGCTGACCTGATTCTCCTGACATCAGACAGCACTTCTAAGAGCATCTTGGACAAGTGGTACTATAAACCTTATCTACTACCACCTGGTATATATGAGATTTTGATTCAGTTCAAATAAAATAAAAGAGAATGTGCTAAAGGAGATGGGAACAGCTAGATGGTAATATGATCCACTAATAACAATTTACCCAAAAGGTCACAGTAACAACTCTCAGAAGCACTTTTAAAAACAAATCAAGACCTCATTTTAGGAAGGTTTATACCAAACACATCCAGCCTGCAGCCTGTGTGCTGCCCAGGACAGCCACAAGACTGTAAACTCTTATCATCATTACGTGATTTTAGAGATGCTGCCACGAGCTGGCTGTGCATGGCTTGAGTGTGGACTGCATAGGTGACAATGGGATGCAGCAGAGGTGAGTGCAGTGCAGGCACTGCCCCTCCCATCAAACTCACAAATGGAATGTACAGAGTTGCAATCAGATGTTCAACCTAAAGTGAAACCTGATCATGTCTCTTAACCAGACCTTTATGAGACCTCTCTTACCAGTGAGGAATATCCCTCACTTCACAGTCACATCTTATTCATGCCATTGCTTTTTGGCAGGGTGAACATACGTTCATGAACAGCTGATTTCAAGGACAAAGCACAGGAAGAGTTAAATTTCATAAAAAAAAAACAACAAAAAAACCACCTGTGAGCACCTTGGGAACTCACTGGGAATTGCAGCCACTTCCAGTGCACCAGGCACTGACACATTACTTTCACAAAAACAAGGCCATTAGCTTCCCCACCCCTTTCTTTTCCATGACTTAATTTCAAAAACACTAAAAGAAGTTTTGTTACTTATGTATTAATTACAAACCTTATATGCAGCCCAAGACAGCTTGCCTTCAATCAGTGCAGACCAGGGAGGCCAAAACCCATGGCTTATGGGAATATTAAGATAGTGGGTTTCTACTCAACACAGCATTAAGATCCATCCTCACAAGCCCTGCTTTTGCTCGTCCTGCTCTTCTCTATCCTGTTTCTCTCTGGCTTGCTAAAGTCAGTGTCCAGGGTGCTCGTGGCAGTTCCTGGACACACTGACAGACAGTGTCACCACATTCATTTATGGTTTCATCATAAACCCCACGGTTTCAGCAGCAGTTCATATAACAGCTTATTTGTCAGTCATGAAAAGATGAGCATAACCTTCTCCTCTACTCCAGAGAATCACACTACAAATCTTTATGTTGCCTAAGGAATAAACATAAGAGAAGCTCAGATTCTTGCCAAAACGTACTTATCAGATTTACTTCAGCCAACAGACATAAACGTAAAAGTTGTATCAAACAGGCAAAGCTACCTCTTACAAAAGCAGCTGATTTGAGCCTGTCAAGGTGGTTTGGCAGTGCAGAGGGCAGAATGCTGGGCCAAATTCAAACCTCCGGATCAGCTTCTCACGATTTCAGGAAAACTGCACAAGGAAACGTGAAATCCATTCGTATTTCCAACTTAGTTAAGCATGGCCATGCTAACAACAGCAAATCCACAGACCACAGGTATTAAGTTAAAATTGAACGAGAGTGGAAAACACGAGCCAGCTGATTCTGACACTGGAAATGAGTTTACGTATGCTCCTGTGTCAAGTCTCACATATAACACATAGCACACACTGGGCCAGCTCACAGCAGCTGTCTCCCAGACTCAGTCCCCAGAATCACCTCCAGCTGCCCCCGAAGATCAGCAGCCTGGATCACTGAAGGAGGATTCACAATGGCTTTACTACTTTATCAAATGAAAGATATTTTTATGAGCAAGATATGTATCTGGTTGCTGTGATAAGTACAAAGAACACCAACAGATGAACCTTCCTTTGATCAACAGAGCAGAACAGATTCTAACATTATGTAATAGAATCCAAATCAGCATATGCAAACATAATGGGTTCATTACTGGTCAGAGAAAACGTCAAGTATTTAATCATCCATAAATCTACTCTTACATACACGATAAACTGCACTCAGCCATAAAAAGAACATATACAAAGTGCAGAGCTGATACACATGTCTTGGAGCACGGCTGAAGTCTGCCTGCTATTTTTAAATTAAACAGAAGTCTAACTTTTGGTCACTTTGTTATAGAAAAGATCATTAGACTAGAAAAATATTTAAGGGAAAATTCTAACAGCTGGGCTCTTTTTTTTTTTCCCCATGTATATTTCTGCTGTATGCAATCCAAGATCCAAAACAAGCAACGCAACACTACCTCCCCATTAAGTAAACATTAAAACTGGCATTACGATGAGAAAGAGGAATACAAACTCTAAGAGCTGTTAGAAGGAGGATAAGCAGAAATAACATCTGAATTCTGTACTGCAAGACAGCACAGGGATACTACAAGATAATGAATACAACTGCAATGAATAAAATAGGTGTTTGTGCACCTGGCACTCTGTTCAGCTTCACAGGCCACACACTTGTGCTGTATGGGAAACGACTTACTGATTAACCACCTAAATAATAGCTGCAGTTTATTAAATATACTTCCAAATTAATTTTGAAGAATAAAAAGCCATTAAATACAATTTGCTTTCTTTGCTTTTTTATGAAGCACGTCAAAAGCTGCTGTGTTGCACTGCAGTGTTAGACAAGCACAGGAAATAATCCCGACTCTCACAACTTTAACAGTTGTAACTACTGCATGACAAAAACATGCCTACTTGCACAGGAGTTGACAGATATTCGCATGCAAATTCCTCCAACGACTAAATTGAGGCCTGAGTTTACGTGAAGGTTAATGTAGCAAGATACTCTAATCCTTCCACGCTTACATGGTGGATTTGTAATCATTTGCCTGTATTTAAATGCTTTGGTTTTCCTCCTGCAGGTTATCAAAAACACAATGCAAACGTGAACACGCATGGCAAAGGAAACTGTGAAGTTATTTTGATCAGACATACAAACCACAATAATAGGAAAGAAACCCTCTTAGAATTGTCAGTATCATTTGTAATAAGTACATTTATTTTCCACTGCTGCTCCTATCTGAAGTTTAAAGTGACAACTTCTCTTAAAACCTCACAAAGACAGCCCAGATCACCCCACCGGTTAGCTATGAGAGATCTTATACAAAAATACACTTCTCACAATTTAAGAGATCAGGATATGAACAAGCAGAACTCTCTTTCAAAGCAGAGCCTGGAGACCAGCTCCCTCTTGCTTCCATCAGTAATGTGACTTGACTCTCGCACAGCACACGTGCAGTCCAACAGATCCCTTCCCTCCACATCCGTTATCATCTTCTTACACCAGGTAAGGATCAGAGCCAGACAACTCAGTGCAAAAATCACCCATCTTTATTCTACAAGGTTGCACTTTGAGACATCATTCTGAGACCATGAAGGAGGATGATCTGTGCAAGTGCAGTTAGTAGATACGTGCATGTATTATCTGCACAGAGATTTTTTTATTTAGGTACATATACTGAAGAGAGCTCTTCTGCCTCAGGTCACCCCGGGACATTGCTCACTGCAGTCTGGGAGGACGTATGAGTTTCCTTATCCCCACTCCCATGCTCAAGCTCCATGAGACAGGCTTTGGAGAGTGGCCTGCAGGTACCACACAGCACAGCAGCTCTGTTCTTACCCTACGGGCTCCAGAGTCTGGGCATCACCAGAGAGGTCTTTCCATGAGTGCTGTGGGAAGTTTAGAACAGAGCAGACCTAGAGAAGGCTCCAGGCAGCACCGAGAGCCATGGGTGGACCTGCAGGGCAGGGAACGCATGGAAGGGAAAGGCAGAACGAGGAGAGCTGTGGAAGGTTGATGTTCTCCAGCCCTGCTGCTCCAGGCGTGCTTTCCAAACACAGCCATAATTTATAAAGCCTTTGTTTGAAGAACATTCGAACTCACTGTATGCCTACTTCTGAACACGTTTGCCGCATCCAAAGAAAACCGTATGCAAAAAGCACTTTGGGCTTACCCGAAGCAACACCCAGACCGCACTTCCCCTCGCACGGAGCGAACAGCTCCAAGAAAACACAACACTCCTCATGCAAGGAGGCGCAAAGAACCCAGGGCAGTTCCTCGAGCGCCAGCAGACACGCGGGGTGCCCGCACCTCGCGGCCATCGCAGCGGGCACCGAGCCCGGGGCAGGGAGAGCCCCGAGGGGAGGAGGTGTGGGGTTGGGGGTAGGCCCTCTGGGGGCCGAGCCGCGGCTCACCTCAGTCTCCACCACTTCGTGGTACGCGGGCGGAGGGTCGAAGCCTCCGCCGCCTCCGCCGCCGCCGTCCCCGTCGCGGGGGCCCTGCCCGCCGGAGGGGGAGCCGTGTCCCGGCGGCGGGCCCTGCCCGCTCTCCATGGGCTCGTAGCCGCCGTAGTGCAGGCCGGGCCGCTCGTTGGTGAGCAGCGCCACGGCCTCGTTGATGTCGTTCTTGGCCAAGCGCAGGGCCTTGCGGATGGCGGCGGCGTCCGAGAAGCCCATGCAGAGCAGCGTGGTCATGTGCTGCTCCTCCTCGCTCTCCATGGCGGAGCAGGAGGGCGGCGGGGCCGAGGGGCTCAGGCGCTGCCCGCCCCGCGCGCCGCCATGTTGACGGGAGCGCCTCTCCCCGCCGCCGCCGCCGCCGCCGCCGCCCCCCCCGCTCCGCGCGCGCCCTCACACATCCACGCACGGCCCACCCCACCCCCCCCCCCCCCACAACCTCAGCCCCGCCCTCGGCCCGGAAGCGGCGGCGAAGCCCGGCTGGGGAAGCGCCCGCGTCACGTGAGAGGGGAAGTTCTGCCGCGGCATGAATGGGGCCGAGGGGAGGGGCCGGAGAGGGTCACGTGAGGGCGCGGCGTTGCCGTGGGAACGGCGCCTCGGAGCGCGCGCGTGTTCGGCCTCGCGCGGTTCCTCACAGCCCCGGCGCGTTTTCTTTTTTGTAGTAATGCGTTGTTTCAGTGCGTCACAGCGCAGGTTGAAGGAAAAAGAAGCGGGATGGTGCCGTTGCGGTTGCCTGAAGCAGAAGAGCAATGGCGTGCTGTCGGTACGCCTCCAGCCCCGTGCAGATCGGGAGGTGTGAGTCCTTCCCGCGCTGCCGACGCGTTCATTCCGTCGGCGTTCTGGGTGTGGGCTCCCCTGACCAACGCTGGGATGACACTGTTGTTCTCAAGGTGCCCTATATGCGGTGGTTTAATCCCCTCGATGAGATCAGTTGGCATCGTTTTCCCCTACCGGTGGAAATCAGTGGAAAAAAGTGATATCTTTTCTTGGATGCCTTCAGTCTCAGGTTTATTGAGAGGAAGGGGTCCTGTCAGCTCGTGCTGAGCTGGCACGCCTCCATCGAGGCATAGCAGGGGTCATGGAGGGCCCAGCAGCGATGCCAGGGGATGAAGAGCAGAAGAGGATGCTGGGATGCTTTACACTTCAGTTCCCAACGCTCTGTAGCTGTCCTGGATGGAGTCTGAAGGGAACTGGTGACATGTGAGGGCAGCACACGGGCACGGCAGCTGAACCAAACAATGATACTGAGCTGCGCCGGAGCATGGCAGAGTTCTCTGTCTGCGTTCTGCTCAAAAGCCTCGTGAAGGAATGGGTGTGTCGTTCAACCTGAAAGTCCCAGCTGCAAAAGTAGGTACCTCTGAGCATGGATAGCCTCTGTGTTACAGGAGAGATGTTTTCTGCAGCAGAAACAACTGTTTTGGTAAGTGACTTTTACTAAGTTCAATGCAGATTTTTCTTATTTTGGAGGGGTTTGATTCTGGAACTGCCAGGGTTTGTTGGGACACCACAATGCCTTCTGCAGAGGTATAACTATAGGAGTGTTTGGTTAACTTGTCTTCAGCTGAATACGCTTTGAAGATTTCCATTATGAAGCTGTTCTCGAACCAGTGCTGTGTTTTACGGCTCACTTACTGTTCTGGTGGTAACTGCAGCATTTTCATTCAGAATCAGAATTTTTCAGCGCAGAAACAGCTGTATTGTTCTGATGGAGCTGACGTGTGCTGCCAATCTAAGAGCTATCTCTCTGGCTTGTTGAATTTGGAGGTTTCCAAATCTCTGAACTATATGGGAAACGTCTTTTGGCACCCTGATTTTTTTTTTCTTTGTTTTATCTTCTCAGCTCCAATTATTACATGTATAATTAGAGACTGCTAGAACAGAAAGTTTGTTATGTTAGCTCCAGGTCTTTAATATGGTTCATATGTTTCGCTCAAGATGAAAGAGTGTCTTTCTGATCTTTTGTTAGAATGGACAGCAGGATATTATCGAGTTAAAAATCAACTGTCCATAAGTCTTTTGTAAATAATGACTAAATATGAGAAATCAGGACCAAATATAATTACAGTTCTCCACTGTTATGTAGTACTTAAGAACAGAAGGAGCTGCACAAAAACTGGCATTGCAGCAGCTAAAAGAAATTCCTTTGCAGCTGTGGCATGAGTTGGAGTGTGTGGGAGTGTGTGTCTCTATGAAGCACGGTTCGTTGGTTTGCAAGGGAAGAAGCCTACTTTCCTCACTGATGTTAATGGTTTGGGGTTAGGCAACAGCTATAGTTGGATCTCATGATGATCAGTAGAGGCTTCTGTCCTGTCTCCCAGGTAAACAGAAATGCTCTCTGCAGGCTGCAGGGCAAATGTTTCTTGTGGACTTGAAATACGTTACCTGAAAAGGCAACAAATCAAGTACCATCTTGCAGGAAATCACACCACCAAGTGGAGACAGAGGGGTAAAGTTCTGGTGAGAACTATCCTGTCTCTGTACCTCTAAACATACCAAGCCCTGGCAAGATGAATGTATTTACAAAGGTTTCCCCAATCTTAAACATTTGGTGGGCGAGATGCTTCTTGCTTTCAGTATAGCTGGCAGTTGTGGCACAGAAAGTCTTTACTGCTCAAAGAAAGAGGATGTGGGAAGTTGCAAAACCCAGCTTTTATATAGTACTGTGAAGAAGGAGCACAGCTTTTCTGTAATGGGTTTATCCTTCCTCCCTTCCTTCCTCCCTTCCTTCCTTCCTTCCGTTTACTCCTTGTCCCACCCTGTCTCTTCCAGTTTCCTGCTTCTGCTTTATTTATAGCTAAATGTCATAGGTGGGATATGGGGGAGTGCAAACACACCTGAATTGCTGGAAATTGCACTTCTTATATGTAGATACTGATGAAAGATGAAGTCTTCTGCAGAGGGATTAAAGGCGTTGGCGTAGTGAAGATCTTGGTAAAGCCACTGGGAAATACAGCTGCAATGGGCAGATAACAGAGTACATGCATAAATGCATTTGAGGTCTGGGAGCAGTGCAGCTTCACAGAAAACAATAATTTCAACAAACACAAGGAGGGTGTGAGTCTGTTCATGGCCACCAGCTGACAGATTCATGTAACGTACTTTTAGGCTTTGTCTGTGCTGTGGATTTTTGCTGCTTTCACAGCCTTTGGCCAGCGAGATAGGAGATTTGTGCCGTGATAACCTCCAAGGCAAAGCTTGCTGTCAGCAGTGATTTGCAGAGTCGGCTTACCTTGGTTTCAAGCTGGGATTACTCATGTACATTACTAATCGTAATTACAATATTTAGCTCTATTACAGTGCTTTTAAGATGGATATCTAACACACCTCATAGGGGAAAGGAGGGGTATCATTATCTCCTCAGCATGTATTAATTTTTACAACTGCTACTAACTGTAGCAGAGCTGAGAGGGAAAACAGGAAGGTGGGCAGATCTTGCGGTGTCGGTGTGCCTCCTTCAGCAAGGCCTGATGTTGTTCTGCTGTCCAAAGGGAGCAGCAGCTGAACTGTGACTGTTTTTCTTCAGTGAAAGCCTGGGTACCCGCTGTTCTCCCTTCTACAGAAATGAAGGTTCGTACTGTTTCCCTTGAATGGAAGCAGCATGATGTGTGTGTGAAAAGAGTGGAACAGTGTGGTAAGGGAAACAACCAAAAGGAGAGAACGGCTGACTCCAGGCTCTGACCAGATCTGCTCCTTCTGTTTCACTGTGTGGTTTGTTTTCAGCTCTTTGACTCAGAGCATCTCTTGGGGCTCACAACACAGCTCCACAGCTCCCGTCTGAGAAAGAGAAACAGTTCAGAGGGAGTATGTTCTTCCTGAAACAGGCATCATAAGCGATGGGAAATGAAAGCTGAGGCTGAATTTTAAATCAAGCCGAAAGTGCTAAGATGCTGAAACACAGAGTGAAGCCATTCAGTAAAATAAAATCTGGAACAAAGCCCTGGGAAGATCTTTAATTATGACGAATCCATTTTCAATACATGTGGTTCTAGGTAATTTGCTTTTAAAGATCATTTCTCTACTTAGGCTGGTTACAATTCTTTACTGCCATTTTAGATAAATGGCGTGCTGACATGTGAGCTCCGTATCAGGTGAGATGCAATGACAGAATTAGTTCTGACACTGGAGTGGCCCTGGCTGAGCTGCTGGTGGAGTGGAGAAACAATACAAACGGGATATTCAGTGCAGGGCTGCCGTGGCACCCTGAGGGACCCACCCTGAGGCAGGCACCTGAGTGCACGCTCTGTCCTTCATCCAGCTGAAACTCACAGAGTAGCAGGCTGTAAGCTCAGCTTGTGCAGAAGCAAATATTCGGAGTGACTGACGTGGAAAGTTCAGGTGTTCCTGAGGTGCTACTGAACAAGGCTGTGAGGCACCACAGGGTAGCCTCTGGGTGCTTCTGTTTTTGACCTCAGATCGTCCCAGCCTTGCTTGCTGGGGCAATCCTCTTACACATCCCTCTCATCCTGAAATACAGGAACACTGAAGTTACGCTGCTATGGTAAATAATACTCTCAGTATTGTGGCTATACAAATCCAGTCATTTTCAGACTTTGCAGTCATTATAATGAAGAGACCTGTGAATAAAAGTGTGAATTCAGTGCAAACAAGGTAGAGACTGTGGAAGGGAGCAGCACGGAGGCTGTTCAGGCAGGTAGGAAACAAAAGAGTGGATCCAATGCTGATGGGATACACTCAGTGTGCAGACCACAGCAGTCTAGCTAAGGGCAGTGCTGTGTGGCAGCAGTGCTTGAAGTAACAAGCAGTGCTCTGAGGTGAATGCTGTTTTCTGTAGCGTGTGTATCTGATATCCCATTGGCATCTCCTTGATGTAGGCTGCAATGTGCTGCAATGCGATAGAGCAGCAGGGAACTCCTTGCTGGCTTTTTGCCCTGCGTGCAGATTCCTTTTGAATTATGTTTTGACCTTTGAAGCAGGACCTGCTTCTTTAGCTTCTGATTGTCTGCACTGCGGCTTGAGAAACGGGGCTGGAAAGCTGGGGATTTTGTGAGCTCTTAGTGAAACACCGAGTAGGCAGGAAGGGTCTGCTGAGGCAGAGCCAACCAATGGACTCAAGATGTGACAGAGCGCTTCACAGCAACGCAGACTTGTGTGGTGCTGGGCTTAAATCTACAAAGAAGACTGGTTTGTACTAAATGCTTGTCCACAGATCCTCTCCTGCTCTTAAGAGACACCTCTCCCTCTGGATAGGAACAGTACCTCATTTGTTCTCAGTGATGTGGAAGCCTGAAGTCACGCTCCTCCTGCCGGGGTTTTGTACTGGAGCACTGCAGCCACTTGGCACCAGCAGCCCCGTGCAGGAGTTTTGAGGTGGGGGGTGTGAAAACTACTCTCGTAACATAAAATCTGGGATATTAAGGTAGAGGATCTGTGATGGAAGGACCTCTTGTCCTTTCAGAGCTTTAATGTTACAATTGCTCCGGTTGTTGTAATTTTTCTCTCCGGTAGATTTGGTCATTTCCAGCAGATTATTGAAAGCAGACTGATGGGTAACTGAAGCTGAAGCTCAGCTCAGGGGTGGGAGGCAGCAGCTGTCCTGTGCTGGATGAAGGCCTCGTTGCTGCTTTTAGGGATCTGCAGGGGGTGTGCAGGAGAGGTGGTGAAGTTTCAAACACAAAGCTTACGTTTTCAGAAATATCAAGAGGTTCTTCAAGGCTGTGAGAGCCTAGAGCGTTGGATTTCTCCTGCCTCATCTCCCTGCTGGCACTGGCAGTTTTGTTGTCCCTTTAATAATCCATCTGATCTGTCGGTGACTCATCTGAAGTTGCTATCTTCACCTACGAGGAGCTCCAGGGCTGGGTTGCACACACCAGCTCTGTTACCGTACCATGTTATCAGCTCTTCTTTTTACTTCTTCGGTGCTCCCAGCCTTTGATCTGTTAATGCATTGCAGTAGTAACTTCCTTTTTCTTTTTTTTAATTTTATTTTTGTGCTGCGTTACATTGTGCAAAGCCACAATCACTGCACGAATGCTGCAGTCTCTGCCTGTTCACTGCTCTCCCAGGTACATCCATACATTGCGTGAAACTTACTCCAGTTCCCCACAGTTCTCAAGCAATTGTAGAAGAAGTCACTTTGTGTCCTCCTGAGTCAGTTTATGTAACAAGATATCAATTTCCACCAGACACCAGTATAGCCTACGTACAGCCTGGAGTTGTGATGTGGTTAATTCTTTCCTTCCTTCTCTCTGATGCATTCATCTGGCTTTTGCTTGTACAAAACTGTGGGGCAGGAGCTGTTTACTCCATCTGTAGAGTAGCTGGTGCTGTGGGCCCTGCCTTGTCTGTGAATCGTGATGTTCCTGAGCAGCAATGAGTCCTGCCCAGCAGCAGAAAGTCTCCTTTTGCTGGTCAGGTTAGATCTTGTTTAATTTGAGGTTGGTTCTGTCAAAGCTAGACGCTCAATGGAAAGAAAGCTGCCCTGTGTGCATCAGGACTGGTGGAGCTTTGTTTTCTGTGTTTTACAGTTGTTTTACTGTTCAGCTGAGAATCCTGCCTGATATTGCAGACATCAGATAGGCCAGATAGAGAGACTTCCTTCCTGAGAAGAGGGATCTCTGCTGCCCAGTGAAGCACTGACTTTTCTGGTAGCTGCCTCATTCAGACACGTGGCCTCCTTCCACACAGGCTTTCTGGTGCCCAGTAGTTGAGCCCTTACTGCAGCCTCTGTTGCAGCCTCACTGCATCTCTGAGGCTTCTTCAGCAAGATTTATCTGCTCATTTTCATTACGTTTGTCATTGCTCAATAGCTCTGGTGTCAAATTTGTTTGGAGCTGGCAGACAGGTTAAGAAGTTATTGGGGCATGGGGCGGTAAGTGACAAAAGCAGAAATAGTGCCGTAGTTCAAAACATCAGCTCAAAATCAGCTAAAATCATAGTAGTGTTGTAAGCAAGAGTAACGGCAGCATCTGAGCCGTTTCTGCTCGGGGTGGTGCCTAATCAGGTGACCTAGTAAAGCCTTCCAAACTCGTGGGAGTTGGGGCAGAAACTGGCATAGCAAACTAATACCATCTCACAGCGTATGGAGCAGTTGATTCCTGCTGTTGTGCTGTGGACCAGTGACCCAACTTCTTTCATCTGTACGCTCAAGGATGGGCTTTGGAGCAGAGGATATACTTACTGCACCTCGGTTATGCAATACAGAGAATGGTGCTGCTACAGTATTCGTCTCCTGTGGGGTCCAGCCGAGTGGCACAGCCCTAGCACCACAAGGTCTGACCACAGTTGGCTGATCCTAACGCACTTTAATAATACAAATCACTTTCCTTCCACAAGCCGTGTTGGGTGTGTATTATTTACGCCTAAAAACCTCTCCTCTTTTGCGTGTTGTGATTCATGCAGAACTGTTCAGTAAGTTAAAAGCTCTGCCCTGGGTGTGGGCAGGAGAAGGGCTGCAGCCTGGTGCTGGGAACATGGGAGATGTGGATGTGGTCCAGGCTGCTGGGGGAGAACAAGGCAGGGAATGGAGATGCTGGTCTTGTGCTGTTTCAGGGATTCATAACTACTTACCCTTGACTATATTTCAGGCCTGGCCTGTGGTTGCTAACTAGCAGTGTCCTGGGGCTTTCTGCCAGGCTTTAATTGTCTCTTGATATGATGGATGCTGGGAGTAAGGACACTGTGGTGATGTTTCTCTGCTCCTGCTGTTTTCCTAGGGCTTCCATTAAGGCTTCTTCCTGACATTTCCTCTCTCATGAAATGTGTCGGTGAGCCTTTTATAAATGCACAGAGAGAGCCCACATCCTCTACTCACATTTAAGGGTAATCCCCACAAAGAGGGGAGTATCTGCCCCGGACTGCAAAGCAGTTCAGTAGCAGCGCTGAAAATAATCGCTTTCTTCCAAGCTGCAGCATCTTCATGCTTTATATGACAGCAGGAGCAGGAGTGAAGAAGAGACATTCTGTTTCCCCATTAGCACTGCCTGTTAAGAGCATAACATCCCAACTTCAGGATGAGGAGAGGGACTTTCCCTGCTGCACGGAGCTCCCTCTTCCATCTTCGACCCTTGCCTCTCTGCTGTAGTGTCCGACGGCTCCTGATGTGTGTGGGCTGTACGTGAAGGACACACTGCCCTCTCTTGGTCCTCCGTGGGCTCTGGATCTGAGCTGAGGAATTTGTGAGTGTCCCAGTGGTTGAGGGTGACTGCTGCGGCCTTGTGGTGGAATCTGGTTTGCGATGAGATTCATGAAGTCAGACAGTGTTCCCAACATTGTAGGCAATTCCAAGACCCCCTCCACGACTTCACAAGAGAGTTTATGTGAAGTTTCAGAACTGTATGGAACCAATTGTGAGAAATATAACCTACTACTGGTTTACTGCAAGACAGATGATGTACGAATCTGCAGAAATCTGTTATTTGGATTCTTGAACACATGGTGGGAGACTTTCCAATAGTTCCTCCTATAGGTGAAAGTCTGGTGTAAAAGTTGGAAAATCATAATTATCATATATAAATCTCAAGGAATTTACATTTCCAGTTGCTATGGAGCTATAGGGGAAAATCTGGGAACAAGAACTTGTTTGGAAGAGACATCACTCAATCTCAGTGGTCCCCTTTGTGTCTGTAAAATGATTTGGAGTAAAGCTGAGCAGTGGACTACTCAGTGCTGGTATTTTAATACATGGGATGTAATGACTTCATGTCCTCGATTTTCTGCTACATGTTGTGCTTTTTCTGCCCTGGTGTACAATTATTTTGGATTGGCAATGTCTGATATTGTGTTTTTTATGTTCAGGAGAAGCTCATTAATCTGCACTATCTCCTATCTGGGTTCACGTTATGTTTTGATGGAGGGGGCTAGGAAAAATTAATTGTTTTTCAGAGCGACTGTGTGTTTTTGTTTTGTCTTTTATCAAATGATTGTTGTCAGCAAGGAAACCCGATGTGACTTGGAAGAGTGTGTTCTCACTGCACGTACTCCTGAAGGAGCAACAGATGGAAATAGTGCTTGGGTCAGAGCATCCCAAAATGGTGAGTGTCCTGACGCTGCACAACTTGATGGATATCTCCATGTTTATATAAAAGCAAATGGAGCTGCAAAGCTAGTGAAAAAATAATTTAAAAACAAATAGATGCTGTGATCTCAAACATCTCACCTATCTGGTGTCAGAGGAAGGGGTCTCCAAGTGATGCCTCCTATTTGCTTACCAGTTCCCTCTCCAAGAAACATATTTTTTATGCCTAATGCTTATCAAGGGTGCTTATTCTGAATCCTGCATCTCCCCAGCCTCTGCTCTTCCATCCCTTCTTTCAGGGTGATGCTTATGTCACCAGTGTGGTTTCTGAGGTCTTTTTTGGGAGTCTGCCATGCAGTGAATGCTCACATGTCACACAGAATCATATGGGTTGGAAAGGACCTCTGTAGATCATCCAGTCCAAGCCCCTGCTAAAGCAGGTTCTCTAGAGTAGGTGTTCTCTGGAGTAGTCTTCTTTCTCTCTTGTGATTTCCCAGCTTCTGTGCAGGTGAGAAACCAAAACCAGTCCTCTGAAAGTGGAAAGTTTCTGACCTAGTGCCCAGACTCGCTTCTTTCCATGGCTTTGTAACCTTGCTGCTAGCAGTAAGCTGCTCTGTGCTGGTACTGTCTCACTGGGCTAACTTAGGGAAAGGCATTCTCCAAGCCTGACTTCACTCCAAATCTCCTCTTGGTATTTTTATAGTGATTTACACCTTTCTGAGGTAGGACCTTTAAACCAGATTTTTTCTTAGAACTAAAATAAAAAGGGAAAGCTGGAAAAGCAGCCAAAGGATTTTATTTTTTTTCCAATGCAACAAGCCAGTTTTTAAAGACAGCCTTGGATCACCGCTGGCCAGCTGCATGAAATCCATTTAGTTGTGGAGGAGGCACCTTGCTGAGTAAGGTGGTATGGGAGCGAGCAGCCCGCGCAGGCCCACAGGTACCACGGGGAAGTCCGAGCGAGAGCATGTGAGTGCACATCCACAATTTGTCCCACAGTTCTCACGCTTTGACTTGACCAAAACCATACCCTGACTTTATAGCTGCAGGCAAGATGGCTTAGCAACTGTTATTTATCCACTTACATTAGTCACTCTGTAATTAGAAGATAGAGAGACATGCATTTTATGTGGATCCAGGCTGCCTGGGAGAGAGGGATGCCTGACCGTATGCAGGCTGGAGCTGCAGCCACCAGGAGACACTGTTGGATAACCTATAACCACTTCCCTGGGCTGACTGTTGGCTTTCTCTGCTTTGTCTCAGCTTGATCCCCAGCTCTCCCTACCTCAGCCTCCCCCCCACCCCCCATCATCCTCCTTGAAGCTCCTTGTCCTTGGCACAACTTGCTCTAGCACTGGTTTCTTTAGAACTGTTCCCTCCAATGCCGATTGGTCGTTTTCCTTGGGCAACTTTATCATACAGGGTCACCGAGCTGCAGTATCTTGCCTTTCATTCTGTTTCTCCTCCCCAGGGACAGGTAGCCAATACACCAGTTTTCTGGGAGCATGTCAAGGACCTGCCCGGGACTGCAGCACTTGGCACGCTTGGGACTGGAGACATTAAACAGGTGCAACTTGCTCTGAAGTTTGGGAGAACTCGGGGTAGAGATTTGGGTTAAGGCCTGTTTGGGAGATTAAGTTCAGTCTGGGTTCAGACTGCTCCAGTTCCCCATGGTAAGAAATGTCCTATCTCTATTTCCTGTAATAAATGTAAAGTGTGTGTTCATGGCTTTTGAAGTTAATCCTCTGGTACTTTGTGTAATAATAAAGGCACATTATTGCTTGCTTGAAATTAAAAAAAAAACAAAAACAACAATGAACAAACGTGTCAGGCTCCTTTCTTAGATGGAAAGAAGCATTCCTTAAGGAGCCTGAACAGGAGGGCTTACAAGTGTTGTGTGCCTGCAGATTTCCTTCTGAGAAAGGCAAGTCGAATAACTTGTCTCTAAAAAGGGCCATCCTTAGGGAATGGGGGAGTGCAGGAGACACCTTCTGTGAGCACTGTCTGGGCATTTTATGTTCTGGTGTTTTTCCTTCTTACAAAGAGAGGGCTTCCTTAAATTCAAGCTCAGATGCACAAAATCAATCTTGACTGATTTTCTGTGGTTAAGGGCACAGTTCACATTTCCCCTGGGGCCTGTGGGTATTGGCAGCCCCCAGCCTCAATTTCTCTAGACTTTTGGAGTCACTCTGCAGAGTGATGGAGAATTTGACCCTGCTGCAGTCAGCACAGAGATATTTTGTGGAATCTTGTTCCAAATATGAAGCTGCTTTGTGTCTGAGGAGCTTTGGCATGATTTTCTTTTTTGATCCTCTGTGGTACAAGGTGTTCTGACTTACAACATTGCCTGAAGATCAGGCAGGGATGTTGTTTTCATCTACCAACATGTCTTTCAGTGCCATCAGCTCATAGAGTTTAGCCCAGCGGAGAGTCATGTCTATTTTGTACACACACGGCTTTCTTTTATGTAATGATGATGGAAATAACTTCACCAAGGGCTAATAATGCATCAGACAGAAGCTCACGCCTGGGCTTTGGAGGAGACTAGCACGTGGAAGAACTCTGTGCCTTGTGGTCAGCCTAACAAACACCTCTGTGACAGGGACACACTTTCCTTTCTATTGGGAGATGAAATGCCTGTAACAGTGACAGTGGGATAATTTGGCTGGTCAGCTCGTGAGTGCTTTTATACTTGACGTGTTTAAAAAAGAAGAGGATGATTTTAGAAGCGAGGAGTAAAAATGGCCTGGCAGTCGAGTGGTGCTTCAGGATGGAAGTCGTGTAGGCAGCACTCCCTTGCGATGTGCTGGGAGGTGGGAAGCTGTGCTGACGGTGCTTATGTTTAGCAGCAAGTGCCTGTATTTCAGGTAGGCCTACCTGAGCTGCTTGTGACTGACTGGAATTGCAGAGAAGGCTCAAGTTCATTGGGACTCCTCAAAGATGTAGATAAATGGGTGAGACGAAAATAATAGTTCATTAGTGTTTGAGATTCTTTCTGATGCCTGTGGTGGTATAATTTCTTTGTTGGAGGTGCTGAAACTGTGGAGCACATGCAACCCTCTGCTCATTTTTCAAGAAATGCTTTTTGTCTGAGGTACTCATGCAAATATCTCTGTAAACATGCACAGTGCAGACAGAAGGAGAGAGCAGGGCCTTGTGGTTGGGATCTGGTGCGGAGGAGCAGGAGGACACCAGCGATCTGCTCTCAAGGTGCAAGCACGTGGGAGCACAGCTCCTTGTGCCCTGGTCTGTCTGTTTGCAGACTGGGGGCCTTGGTGACAACCGCCTTGGGAGGTGAATCCCGCAGTGTGGCAATGGAGTCTCTCTGTCCCACTGGGCCTCAGCAGATCAGCTCTTGCAGTAAGATATGATTTGAATTATTTAGGGTTTTGTCACGTGATCAGAACTGATTGAGTTCCTGTGGCTTAACAAGTTGCCATCTGTTATCAGCCCCATTATGAATTATGCATTAGCTTAAATCAAGGCTTCAGCCAAAGCAGTTCAAGCAAAGTCATCACCCCAATGCTACCATAAATCTGTCTTTAGGGCTGTTAGTGCTGGATCCAAAACACTGCAGCCACATGGCTGAGCATGCTGGTCCTGTATAAGCTGGTTTGAACCATGCTGGTAGATCCATTTGCCTTCCTGGTACAGGCTCATCAAGCTGCCTGAAACACCAGCGCTGGTGTCCCGGCTGGGCTGACAGAAATGAAACCATGAGCCCACACCAGAGAGTCCCAAAGGCCTCAGGATCATTTGGCTTTGGAACTGCTGTAGAAAAAGCCCAGTGACCACATGCTGACTTGCTGGCTGACTCTGTGTGAGTCTTTACGAAGCTGTTGACCCTGGAAGCACACTTCAGATCTGCAGTGGTGAAGGCAAAGCCTTCTGAGGGTGCAATTCCCTCATGTCTCATCATCTCTCAGGTCAGATTTACAGACCAGGCTTTTTCTGGAGTTGACTGAATTTGTTTTTGGGCAGCAGGCTGGGTCAGTACCTGGTTCTGGAGCCGAGGCAGGCTGTTAGTTAGCATCTGTTTGAGATCAGGGCTTATAAAATAAACTGTCTGTGGGAATGGGCAGCAGATATTACTGTAGCTAAATCAGGACTTCCTTGGTGAGTACGCACAGTAGGGAACGCAGAAAATTCATGGCATCCGCAGAAGCCAAGTGCTGTCACATGAACTGCACGTTCACATTGAAGAGAACCACTGGGATCCATGAGCCAAGCAGGATGGATGATTCAGGGAATGAATGCCTCCTGGCATCGTCAGTGGTTACAATGATAATTCCTGTTCAGATTTTGGGTCATAAATCTCTCCGTGGCTGTGAGGACAGCTGGAGGGTGGCTGTTCCATTAGCTTGAGCTGGCACAAAGGCTGGCTCTATGGCTCTCTGTTTCTACTCTTGGATATCTGAGGGCAAAATCCTTTTACTTCACTGGGAATTACACAATGTCCCTGCTAGAAATAGAACAATGTCCCTCTTTAAAATAGGGCCAGATTCTCTGTCTTCAGTGTGGTGTGCTAAGTTCTTCCTGTGGGAGAAAGCCAGCCTGCTTTTCCACCCAAATTCACACGTGTCTGTATCCCCTCGCAGTTTTACAGAGGGATGATCAGTCTCTTCAACCAAGACAGGCACTCACAGTCTTTTTAACCTCCTTTGGGAAGGGGGAGCTGGATAGCAAAGCTCCTGGCAGAGAAGCAGTGCCACTATTAAGATTTGTTTAAGTGAAATGACAGTTTGCACATCTTTGCTCACGTTTTGTTCTGATGACTCTGTAGTCTGAAGGTGAAGAAAAAGAACGGTAAAGCTTCGTGTGCTGAGAGGTGGTGGATTAGGAAGGAAGGAATAACAAAGCAAAGGAGAAAGTTAGGATTTAGTGTGGACCACCGGGATGAGCAAAAAGTGAAACAAACTGTTGGACCGAGACTCAATTTGCTCCAAACCACAGGGGATTGTCCTCCGGGGGAGAGTCTGGGAGGGAGTAGTTAGGCAATTTCATCCTCGATCATGCAAAGGCAAAATTATTGGACAAAGGGATTTGATGAGATATATTGTAGTTTGAGCCTAGTAAAGCGTTTGATACCGGTCCTTATAAGATCCTGCACTCCCTCTGAACTTGTTTGGTTTGTCTTGGATAGGAACTCAGCCATGTGGATTAGTAGAAATGGCAAGTGATGTATGGCTCTGATCACGCAGATTTTATACCAGTTATTGGTGAATCTGCTTTACTAAGGTGCATTAGCAGAGCAGTAGAGAGCATTTAATGAACTTTTTAGATGCACTAGTTTCACAGAACTTAATGAGTACCTGCTTGTGAAGTGTGGCAGGAACTAGGGAAGTTTGGTGACTTTGTACGGATAAAAATAAAGAGAATCACTGAAACTTAGGTTTTTTTTTTTCTATTTGGAAAAAACATTTGAAAGCAAAACTTTTTAGGAAGGAGGAATCCTTTAATGTGAGAGACAGCAAAACGAACCGTGAGTGGTTTGGGTTTGCATAAACATCTATAGATGTCTGACAGTTTTTTCCTACCAAGGAAATACTGGGGTAGAATTTACTGCAGAGTATCTACTCATCAGCTGGGTTGAAACAAGAGCTGAAAGACAGAGGGATAAACGAATCTACTTCCCCCACATATTAAAGAAGAAAATCTGCTCACCCCACGCTGTCAGAGAAGGAGTGAGGTTGTGTAGGAGCCTGCCAAAATCACAGAGGTATGGAGGGTCACAGAGCAGTGTGGGAGAGCTGGCACATTTGTAAGGAAATGGAGTATGGCACTAAACCCATTGCTTGAGAGCAAGACTGGAAGACAGCCTTGATGACCACATCAGTCTTTCTACCTCTGTGTAATTGGACTCTGTGGGCTGTGGCTAAGGTTTCACTGCAAGCAGGTTGTGAGATTTTGCCCAATAGTCCCACAGAAGAAGGAATTACTCTATCCTGGAATAGATGTGAATAGTGTCTAGGCCAACCAATTGTGGTTCAGTACAAGGTTTTCCATCAGAAAGCAGACCACTCGTGATTGAAGGAGTTCATTTATGATGACTTTGCCATTAATGCACAGCCTGCACTAAGCTTTTGTTCCTGGAGGCTTCCGTGCATGCAGGTCAGTCGTGTAGTGTTCAGTTCAGGAAGGAACAACATGGCTCAGCATTGTATTTCTCTTTCCAACTTGCATCCAGTAAAGCTCTGACCACCTGGTTGGAGAATAGCAGTATTTTGTTCATCATTCCCGCCCGCTCTGGGTGAGCTTCCACCTCCAGCACTGGAAAACACAGCATTGTGAGAGTGCAAGGGCTGAACCTGGAACAGTCCTGCATCCGTGAACTTGGCTTGCTGCTTCTGGGAAGAGAAGAATGAAGGATTTCCCATCTGATTTCCACAGTGTTAGTGTTAAATGCTGACTGTGCCCATCTCAGCAACGAGTAGTGAGGAAATCACAACTGACTGCTACTCTTTGATACATTTTGCTCAAGGTATGGCTTTTTATATTGTTTTATGTGGCACTTAGCAGCCTGGTTTTCTGGAATATCTGCTGGTAGCAGTGTGAATGAATGACTTGGGAATTAGAGCATTCAAAAGGAAGATTTGCCAAAGAGTGGACAAGGCTGATCAGAGTGTATGATAATTACAATAAGTTACTTTATTGGCTGTAACACTAATAGGAGGTTCTTTCAGTGTGAAAACTGGTTGAAATCTCTTAATCCAAGCAGTTGGTTCATAGCATGATTTTATACTGCAGTATCATGGTGGGAAGCAGAACTGTGTTCTTCCTCACCTCAGTCTCTGTGCCGCTCCACTACCTGCACTGACATTATTCCTGGGTTACACCAGGTCTGATTTGATAGTAAATCAGGGTGAAGAGGAGTGACTGATTGCTCTCCAGTCCATTTCAGGAGAGAACTTGATGGTCAAAAAAATATTTAAAA
The DNA here is from genome assembly GCA_036925125.1 of Oreortyx pictus. NCBI lineage: Eukaryota > Metazoa > Chordata > Aves > Galliformes > Odontophoridae > Oreortyx > Oreortyx pictus. The sequence goes on along the minus strand of JAUPFR010000010.1, from coordinate 4,402,566 downwards.
ACAAAAAACAAAACCCCCAAAACTTACTTTTCTGCCTCCCTATAATTCCATCCATGAAAACAGCTCTGTGATTGTTAAAGGCTGTTCCTCTAGGTAGCGGCACACAGTAGAAAAGGCAACATGCCTTAAGCAGGGAGTAAGCAGCTAGGTTTCAAATACTCACTGAACATGGCCCTTCAGGCAACTCTTTAAGAGTTTTGCATGAACAAAAAGGGAGAGAAGAAAGGAGAAAATGGAAGGGGGAGTTTACATCGAAGTCTTTATTTAGTTCCAAAGGCCTAGAGGAAAGCGTCAAAACGTGAGTGGTTGTACAAGCCAAGACAGAGAGCAGAATTTCCTTTTAAATCCAGATGAGAAGTAGATCTTGATATAAAGGGTTTGGGTGACAAAACTTAATGTACTCTGCATTTCTACTCTCATCTATTTTTAATTATTCATGTGTATATTCTTTTGTAGTGTTAACAAGATATTTTTCAGAAACTGGCCCACAGAGGCCTGAGTTGTAGTTTTCCAGCAGACATCCTGAAAACAGCACTGTCACAGGCAATCAGCATTCTTGGGGAGGTAGCCTGTTAGCAGGGTGTTTACTAATTGGGATCATTCTGCAGTAGCTAATTGTTTGTGACACCCACGCTGATTGGACCCACAGTGTCTTCCCATCCTGCAAATGTTCCATGACAGTTTTGATGAATATGAAGTTTGGAGTCTGAATAAATCTATGTGAGGGAAAAAATGCTTGCACTGGAAAACACACGTGCAAGGGCAGAGCTGTGCCCTGGGTCAGCCTCCAAAGTGGAGCCACAGGAGTGCACAGAAAGGAGGCCACTCGGGCAGTCTTGTCAGGATTTCTGTTTTTTTTTTTTCCTGTTACATTTAATTAAGAGACTTGGGGAGGGCTGGCTATGCCAAAATAAGATCGGGAAAGGTTTAGTCCACGCTAGACAAGGATGTCCAAACCAAAGACTTCTGGGCTTACTGGGAAACTGCAGATTTATTGAAATATCCCTGGAATGAGTTCAGGAACAGGTCAGACCTTCTCAGTAGCAGGCAATAGGAAAAATGATGCAGTTGTCCCCAGCAGATGGGCATTTCTCTGGTCTTAGGAGTGCAATGTGAGGGTCGCAAGCACTGGAGTTTTCTTTTGTTTTTAGAAGCCTGGACCAAATGCGTTTTACACTGTTGCTACATTTGACTGCTACATTACTATGTGATAGAATTAAGAGTTTCCTGGAAAGCTGCTTTGTCAGGCTACGATTTGGAGCACCATGTACCAGAGCAGTGCTATCATAGCCAAACAGAGCAAAGCACTGAACAAGTCCCACGTTACACTCTTTGCTCAACAGGGTCAATATTTCAGCTTCTTTTTTTTTTTAATCTGGAGGAGTAACTTCATTCAGGCAGTTTTCATACCTAATAACTCATAATGTGTCTGCAGCGTTTTAAGTTATAGCTAGATTCAGGATCGCAGGATTTTAGGATCATTCTAGCCCAGTCTCTTGCTCAAAGCTCATTCATACTCCTGGCCCGAGCACAAATTGCATCCCCAGGACAAGCACCACGCAGCGTGTTTTCACTTGTTTGACAGAAATGTGTTTGTTATGCTTTGTCTGGCTTGCATCTGCTTTGCACCAAGGTAAGCTGGAGAAGCAGTGGGTTTATTCTTTGCATTTAAAGGATCAGAACTTCAGTTGGATTCCTTAAGCTCACTGTGAGCACACGACATTTTCCAGATTTCAGGCTGAGGATGATGTTGCAGGACTGATCTCAGGCCATAAAACAGTGATATGTTCTTCAAACTCGTCAGTATCCTTATAAATATTTCAAGACTGTAGCCAAATTAGTACTAGACATATAACAGGTCTAAGAATTACTTTTATAGTACCCGTATCCAGTATCCAGATATTGTGATTGAGAAGCAAAAAATTTAAGAAAAATTACTCTCTAACAATCTTTGTCAAGGCAAGAAAGACATCAGTGCTGTTAGAATAAAACCATGTGCATGTCCTTAAATCAGTGTTAATGGTTAAAGCACGGTGACACAGTTCAAAAATGTCCCATTGTGATGGACTTCATATTCCTGTTCACAACAAAGATTGAGTCCTCCTCCTGAGCCAGAGACTCTCTGGAGACGGAGTTCTCCTTTTCCAGTTCCAGATGTTATTTTTATTTTTTTTTTGTGGAAAACTGAGAAGCCATGTAGATCTGAGCTTTGGATGAAGAGAAATCTTTGTATCATCTCTCTTTTCTTCCAGATCCTCACTGCTCGGCCTGTGAGGCATCTCATGAAGGGCCATCTCAGGCTGAACATTATGATGATGGAGATTAGTCAATTGTAGAATTAATTAGTTGATGGTAGGGTTAATCATAACAAGACAGGTGGTGGTATATGACACGAGTGCAAGTTACCAAAGCGGTCTCAGGAGATCTGACTGCAGGCTGAAGAATGATCTCAATAGACTCATCATCCTGGTGTTTGTGATTACCTGCATACATTGGTAATAACTGACCAAGTGGCATGGGTAGGAACAAAGACAGTTGGAGAGGACATTTGTCTTTAGAGAGCAGAAAAAGCAGTGAGAATCCAGTGTCTCATCTTTGAGGCAGAGCTGAAGGTGCTTCTCAGAAGAGCAGACAACAGCATGGAGAAAGAGTGTCAGAGCACTGAGACTGTGGAGTTTATTAATCTCTGCTGGTGCCTTACTTAATTCTCTGCAGTGTCACTGATCGAATGAGAACTCCACCTGGCACAGCAAGAGACTGGGATGAATGAGTGAAAATGCACAGGGCTTGCAAAAGGAGATCCATTGCCAATGAAAGGCAGGTAGCACTTGTCAGATACAGAGCATTTGACACTGTGTATTTAAGATATCTTCAAGAAAACCCTCTAATTAAAGAGAACTATATTTCCGAAATAAAAATGTCAAGTATTTCTCAGCACCTTTGTTAATTTTGTTTTATGCTGTCATAAATCCTACGACAGCTTAAGCCGTAGAGAGAACGAAGAAGTATTTATCCCTCAGATGTCACAAATGGTGTTAATTAACCATTTCTAAAAATAAGTTGAATATTTCCCCTGTGGTAAAATGCAGGATACTCTTCTGGTCATGCAGCATCCCGCTGAAGCCAGGAAGATCACACAGGAGTGATGTGGTCCAGCTTTCTGTCTCCTGTCGAGGATTATGACTGAAGTGGGATCAAGGACTCCGTCTTTGAGTCAGAGCACTGGTTACAAGAGATGATCATTTATGTGACTCTTACCAGGGGCATCCCACTGCCTCCAACCCGGCATCCTGCACATTAGCTTAACTCTGATAATCTTCTGGAGCTTTAGCAGATTCATAGGAAAGGGAGAATCTGGAAGGATTCCTGGAGGCTGTCAAATAACTATCCAGCATTTCAATTGCAACGAGCTCCAGTGAATCTTCTCTAAATCTGTTTTAAGTTGTTTTTTTTTTTTTCGGGGTCAGTGGAACACAGTATAAATCCCAGCTTGCTCAAGTCCTTCAGGCAGAGAATGTGGGAAATACATATGGAAATACTTTTGCCTGGTGTTCTCTTCCCTGCACCCCTCCTGAACGGAACATACATTTGTGTTGCAGTATAAAAGGGGAAAAAAGACTCCAAGCCTGGAGTAATGTACTCAATTCAATAATACACGAAATTCAAAGCTGCACATTAATCACATTTGTGTTTAACTTTCAGGTTTCAAACCCGGCAGGTTGGCTGCCCTTTGTTCTGCTAAGTGGAAGGGGGCATTCCAGCCTCTCTGTGCAGAGTTCAAGAGCCGCCTCGGGGAACAAGTGCAATCGGCTTTATAGGCTCATTGTATTCTCCCTCTGGGACCTGGTGGGAAGCTACTGCACAGGTCGGCCCCTTATCAGGCTGTTAGAGGGAAGAAAAGTTTGGATAGCAAAGGTCTGGCAGGTCACTGCGAGGGGCTGCTTGCAGGTTAGGGAGGCTGAGATCGGAAAAGTGATGGTGCTGTAGTTCTGAATCCAGCTTCATGGCAGGTCTGGGCATGAGCGGCAACTCCTGCAACAGCCTCTCCTTCCCTTCTGCTGCCACACAGTTCCAGAGCCTTGTTTTCCTTTGTGTTAGTGTGTTTGCAGACTTTTGGGAACTGTGTTTCGTGTTGGAGTGCTTGTCTCTGATGTGTCCTTGTGAATTGCATTATGTACTGTTCTCAGTGTTTACCTTTGTCCAGATTTGCTCACTCATCCATGCTGCAGCTTCCTTGCCTGCGGCTGTTCAGACCCCATTCTCTTTCAGTCTATTCAAAACACTGTCACAATATGCATTTATCCTGTCCTTTTCCCAGCCAGCCTGGCTTCCCAGGACTCCATGCAGACAAATGAAACTGTGAGGGGCAAAGACTGTTCCTTAGCAGCCTGCTGCCATAGGAACCTGCCTACTTGCTGATAACCACACTGGCCCGGGTTGTAAGCACTGGAGGGGAGCTGTGGCTAGCCAGAGTAGATTTGCTTGCAGTCTCTGATTTGCAGCAGGATTATAGTCATTGGCAATCCAACCACGGCAAAATCTCTCCTCAGAAAGAGCAGTCAGACAGTGGCACAGCTGCCCAGGGAGATGGTGGAGTCACTGTCCCTGGAGGAGTTCAAGAACCATGGAGATGTGGCACTGAGGGACATGGTTGGTGGGTGTGGTGGGGTGGATTGAGGTTGGGGTTGGACTTGAGCATCTTAGTGATTTTTTCGAGCCTTAATGATTCTATGATTCTAAGATGCAGCAGTGCTGGCTGTGCTGTGTCTGTAGGTACACTGGAACCAACTTCAGGTGGGCCAACGTGGCTGGTACTATGGTACTGCAAAGGTTAAGAAGGCAGCAAAATCCATGTCAGAAACCTGGCAAAAAAAAACAAAAACAAAAACAACCATTCATCTATGGTATTTTGATCATTAGGTTGTTTAAAGTGCATCCACACAGCTACAATGACATGCTCTTCCGTTTCCAAATTCCAATGTAAGACCTGAATTTCAGATGTTCTGTCTGCAACAAGCATCCCAAGGGTGCTTATAAACATTCCAGAAGACAGGATATGGGACAGGCCTGTTGGAATTAAACAAATTGGTTGACATAGTGAGGCTACCCATTGCCAGCAAATGAGCCTGAACTTGGATGTTAAATGTTCTGAATTCCAGAGAGTCCAAGAGTTTTACACAGTAAACTGAAATGCCAAATTCTACCGGCACATCAGAGGTGTAGTCTTGGATTAAGAGCTGTGCATACAGTGGTGACTAGTTACTGGTGGGTCATCCAAGAACGTTTTCTATTCTAAACAGCTTCTGGAGGTGTAAATTATTAAAAGTCATCAAAGCGGTGGGGAAGAGTTGGAGGACCACTCTGAGGTCCTCTCTGAAGCAGAAGAGATCTTTAAATTGGGAGTGGAATTCAATTGGTTGTTATGATTGCATAGTAAACTCATCACTCTCCTTTGCAAAACTGTAGGCTGACAGAGTGAACCCACCACCCAAGTTGGAGGAGAGCATGGCCTGGAAGACTTTCATGTAGAATAAAATGCAGAGATGTTGTAGAGGGCATGGTTTTTCAGCTCTGACGGTTGGAGAGAAAATACTGTGTGCAACAACACAGAATTTAATTTTTAGTTGTGAACTGTATATTGTTCTTGTAGAGCCACACGGGGGTTTAAATGAAGCAAATGTGAAGCTCCCACTGACAGAGTTTGGCCCTCAGCAGCTTCAGTTGCAGAAGTTATTATGTAGTATATAGTATGTAGAAAGAAGAGTTTCCAACCAATCGGGTTTTGATGCAAACAACTATTTCTAGGCAGTCAGCAGCATGCAGACATTTCCGAAAGGAGGGGTTATTGAATAGGACCTTAGAGTTTTAGTGAGAAATTGCACGAGTGACTCTCCAAATGTATTTCCTGCGCCTCTGCGCTATTCGAATATATGGTAAAACGTGGAGCAGGATTTTCAAAGGGCAAAGCCCCCATTTTCAGACTTAACTTTAACTTGAATTCAGTCTAAAGCCAGGTGTCTCACTTGGGCAATCCCCAGTGCTTCACAGTTAAGATGCAGTGTTACTGAGGGTGGAACAGGACTCAGCCTCTGATCTAGAGGGAGCTGACACGCAAGCCAGCATCTGTCAGCTGCCCAGCAATGACTTGCTGCTGGTAGATTCTGACCTTGTGACAAGCCACAATAAATGGAAAGTAATTAGTGTTTGTCTCTTTAACTCGTGGGAACGCTATCCTATAGTTAACAAATGGTCCCCCAGGGACACCAGCATGCATGTGGGCTGGGGGAAGTGGGTGTGCAATAGTCCATCACATTGCAGTCACTCGGTGGTGTGTCACAGCTCTGCCATCTAGCAGCTTCTCATTTTTTCTTACTTGTTTTTTTCTGCTACTTCCTTTAAATTGCCATTCTCCTTGAGGAGCAAGAATGGATTTCTGCCATGGTATCCATAGGTCAATACTGGAACTGTAAGGTTGCTGCCTGTGTGCCATTTCTTCTTTCTGTTTCCTTGGCCACTGGAGTTAAACTAAGCCATATCCCATAGCCCTAAGGGAACTCGACATGTGGTGGTGGTTTGCCATTGGTTCTTTCAGCTTAGAATAACACGATACAAAATGCAGCTCCTTCCATTTGTAGGGGACAGCAGTGGGACCAGACAGGTGCTCCCTCAGTTACTGGAGGCTGCTATTCTTTAAGGTGTGCCATAGCTGGAACGCATCTTTACGATCAGCCAAACTGAAAAAAATCCCAGCAGGCGTCCTGGAGTTCAAACTGTGCTGAGCACTCATGCACAGATGATGAGCATGCCTGGTTATGTCATTTTTTCAGACTGGTGGGTGGGAAAATGAAGTTCCTTTGACATTCTGCAGTGGGGACATCGGTGGCCCTTTACAGCACAACAGAAGTTACAGCAACTGGAAAGCTCTGTAGGGCTTGGCTTCGGTGCGCGTGGCTTCATGGCAGTGGAGAAGACTGGTTCTGATATAGTTAAAAACATAGTTACTTCGAGAGAGCCTGAGGTTAGTGTGGGGCACCAGGTTATATGTGAAAGGAGTTTTTTACTTAGAAAGCAATGTGTGTTGAAAGGCTTGCAGTCTTTCTGCAGTTCACATGGTGGCTGAAATCTTTTAGCCACACTGGCAGCAGCCAGATAGTTTGTAAAAGGACTGAGTAACTTAACATGATCTTACTTGTATAGAACTTGCTGTCCTTTGATCCAACTAACTCAGTCCAGGAGGGCCGTAAAAGGAGAGAAACAAAGTGTTTCTAATTAAAAATTTGAAAAAAACAGTTTTCAAGAAAAGAAAGAAAGAAAAAAAAAAAAAAAACCCACCAACACAACAGAAGAGTATCGATGTAGAATTATTTGATTTAAAAAGTTTCCTAATTCTCTCCATGTTTCGACATGAAAGGTGGATCTGGGGCCAGCTTGTTAAGTGGAGCTGCTTGGCTACTGGCCCACACACATGGAGAGCAAGCCAGGTTCTGCCCTACCTCCTCACTGCACTGCTGATGTGCTGCGGCGTGGCAGGAGGAGGCAGATGGACATGAGCAGGAACACTGCAAAATTGGCAGTCAGCAGTTGATTGGATGCCATTTCTGCAGCTGTTGGATGTTTGAGTTTGGGAAAGCCAAGCCAACTCGTGATTTTAGGATGAGTACAATTCCAGGCCTTTAGTGCCTCAGGAGGGGAGTGACTGTGAGTGACAAAGTCTGGAGTTTTGCAGGTCATGTGCAGGTGACAGATCAGGAGAGATGCTTTTTTTGTTGTTAAATCTTCAGGGGGAAAATCTTATGGGATATTTTGTAAGTAGGCTTAGGTAAGGGTAAAACTTACTTGATCTCAAATTTCACTGCAATTTCAATCATTCTCTCTGGCATCTGGTGCCCATTTATAAGGTACAAAATAAGGAATCACTTAAAAGCATGCACAAGCAAATGTGAAATTTGTGCTAAAACAATACACTTGGGGATTTTAATACAATAATTGACCCCTTCCTTGTTTGTCTGTCTAATGCTCACTTTGTTCTCTCAAGATCTCACAAGATATTGAATTTACTGGCTAGAGAAGGGCTGCAGAGAAAACAGAAAAATTTGCTGAGAAAGCAGAAGAGGTTAGCGGAAAAAATCTTGTTTTCTCTGAGCGAGTAGTACTTATTCTCCTTGTGATCAACACCAGATACTGTCCAGCAATCGTTTCTTGTTTTCCACTCCACCCTGAAAGAGTTCTAAGTAGAACTGTTGTGCTTTACAGATTTGATAAAAAAAATCCTGAGAGGCACGCAGTCCGTTTCAGATAACAGCAGATCAGTGCTGGAAACCTTTCACCTCACAAATTCCCAGCTACCAAAGAGATTTACAGACGGTGGTGACAGCCCTAAGCTCTCCTGCTCTTGTTCTGCATGCTTGTCATGCTGGAGACTTTATTTCTTGCAGGTAGATCTTAAATTTGTGGTGTAAACAAAAGCTGGTGAGTGTTTTGTGGCTGGCAGGTTGGAAGGAGAAACGATGTGCATCTGACTTCTAGACAAGTTGTTCAGTACAAGACTAATGGTCAGTACTGCAAAACCCCAGCACTGCTGTGTGACATGGATGAGGTGAAAGCTGCATGCTACCAGCATGGTTTGATGTGCTCATTCTTTGGCTGAGAATATGCAACGTTTTCTGCAAGGTAAGAATTTAGAGTGCTCTCCACGTGTCTGGTCCCTCGCCCCGGCGCCAGGAGAGAGCTGCTGGTGTGCTTCCCTGATTTGATCTGAAAGTGGAAACAGGGGCAGCAGCTACAGTTTCAGTGGTGCCTCCTTGTCTGTGTCTGTTGCTCATGCTCAGTCATCCCAGACCCTTCTTTTCCAGCCACATCTCCCTGTTCTGCTTGACACAACTTGAATCAAGGAATGCAGTGATTTCAGTATTTCCTATTCTAGTGCTTAGGTCTGCCTCTGCAAAACACAGAACAGAGGCTTTTACAGGGCCCTTCTGAAAGCAAGTTCAGCATGTGGGCCTTAGAGCCACAGCATTAATTTTGACCGAGACACTTTCTGAGATTTTGCCTGCATTGCTTTTTCCCCCAGCATTTTGGGGCTTGTCTTTCTGGATGCACTCAAGCTAGGTACCAAAAAGCTTTTGTAGATTTGTTCTTTGCTTCTCAGAGGCCAGGCAGCTATTTGGATGCTGTACCGTTGGTGTGGCCTCGCTCCTATCAATAAGCTTGCTTTCTGTAGCCTCTCTGTTTCTCAGCCTGTCGTTTTTATCTGTCCCCAGGAACAGAGGAAGGATTGCACAGTCAGGCTCTGGTGCAGGACATCCATTTCTCTTGTTTGGAAATCCAAAGTACTGAGGTCTGTTAATTAAGTGTTTCATTAAGCCTGACGCTGTGGTGGAGCCTGGAAAAGTATGTGCCGTGTATTAGAGAGCTATGCTGGAACTCAGGCCTCTCTGTTAGAAACAGCCACTGGGGGAGAGTTGTGGCTGCTGCGTGGGGTAAAATCTTTGTCAGGAAGGATCTGGTGAGTCTCTGAGGAAGAAAGATGTGCAGCTGACATCAATGTGAGTTCCATATGAAGACTCAGCATGGCTGAGCTGTACGCGCTGCATCACCTGCAGCCTCTTCCCTGGGAACTGCCCGGTGGAAGCAGAACAGGGAAAGAGAAGAAGACTGTTCTGGAGAAGGAAGAGGGATGTTCAGGAGGACAGCAAGTCCTGAGGAACTGAAAGATGGTCCGAAGGGGAAGGCATGACTGGAAGGATCCCAAAGATATTGGATGTGGGAGGAGATTTTCTCTGCATCTTTTGGTGAACCGAAGGCATCTGAGTGTGTCTGGCTCTCTCAGCTCCTTATCACCATATTCAGGCACCTCTTTGGATCAAGGTCAGAAGAGACAGGTTTCTCAGTGAGTTGCTTGCACTGAGTAGTTCTGCAAAGCACTCTGGCCTTGTGGCTTGCTGCACTTACACTGATCTACATGCTGTCTGCACTCAAAACCCTTGTGTTCTGAGACAGTGTCCATTATTAGCAGACCACTCTTGTTTTACAGAGAACAGAATGAGATCTGAATGGCAAACAGTTCCAGTAAAAGGAGTTAAGCCTTAGAAAAAGACTTCTCATGCTCCTGAAGTGCCTCGTAGCTGCCAGGCCGTGCTAGAGGCACACGTGGCTGCTTTGCATTGGCTAGCCTGGTTTTTCCAAGTGACAAGTTGGGCTTTGAATGCAAGATAACCTTTGTGTGGTGCTGAGAAATCCTTGTTCAGGTCTCTGTGGGTAGACAGAAGATATATGCAGTTATGGTTAGATAACGGATATTCTGCAGTTGGAAGAAAACAGCGTAGCGTTTCTTTTACACCGGTGGGAATGACCTATGGTCCCTGCTTTTCTATTCAGCCTGTTGTTTATTGCTCACAAACAATGAAATAGTTCACATTTAAAGCATTTGCTCATCTTAAAAACAAGTCTCAATCAAAAAGGAACTCTTTGAAAGAAGTTTTCAGTAATAATTTACTTCAGCGTAATATGAACAAGCTTGAACTGAAACTTTTATGACCTATGACTTGTCAGATTTTTCTCCACAGACCTTACCCTTTAGCACATTTTTCATGATAATACAACCCAATCTGTTTATTATTTTCAATTTTAAAAAGTAAAAAAAATATTGCATCCTCATGAAAATTGCTTCATTGTTGGGCTGTTTGAGTGGTCAGTGTAATATATCATTGTTTGATCTGGCAGAACCATCTATTTATAAGCTAGTAGGTGTCAAACTATTTTTTTGGCAAAACTGAGAAGACACCTGGTTTAGTTTAGATTCCTCGCTATGTAATTCCAAACATCTCTCAGTGCTCTTGGATTTAAACTCAGGCTAGGATCCAGACTTAAGAGAGCTGCTGTCATTCACAAGAGGCTCAAGGGCCTCTCCTCTCAAGGTTCATGAGATCATAAATTCTTTTTTAATTTTTCCTTTTTCGTAGCCCAAGCCTAGGCAGAAACACAAAATGGGGGACATATTAAATGTCAGTGAGGTGCAATGAGTTCTGTTCAGAGAGTTGTCTGTACTGTCCAACAGAAGTAGCAATGATGCAATTAAGGAAAGTTTGCTGATGAGATTGAGAGGTCGGAGCCACATTTGCAGAGCTGGGATAAAACTTGGGAAGGTAGCACAGCCCTGGGTCACACTTGGGAACAGGAACCAGAAACACTGTATTTGTGTAGTGAAGTAAGCTTAAGAGAGCTGACTAACTCATTAAAAGGTGATATTCAGTAACAGCACAGTAATGCCACTACAGAGGTGTCTTTGTAGTTAGCTAGTTTCCTTTCCTTGGAGTCCAAGGAAAGGACTGTATCTGTGTCAGTATTTTAATACAGTTCTCATTTTCAATTTGCTAGATTGCCTTGTTTGACAGGATTTGGGATGTGCATGTGATTCACTTAGCTGTAAAGTACAAGAGCTTATATTATTATATTATTCATTTTCATTTCAACTCCGAGTGTTTACTGGTCTCATAAAGGGCACGGGGATCATTGTTGTCAAGTAAATGGAAGGAAAAAAGTTGTCTTATGCAGCACTGTGTGCATGTTCAGCACTACATAAATATAGTAGTAAAGATGAGAAAGAAAACACAGTGAGAACAAGAGAGCAAGAAGAAGATGAGGGAGGAAAAATAAATGTATATATACTGATCCTACACTGTATTCCTTGTTAAACCAGTGATCCAGTAACATCATACCATTGCATCATTACCATGTCGAGCCTTTTGCAGGTTTTATTTTGCCTCTGTGGTGGATCTTCTCTCTTCTCACTGAGAAGGAGCCCTTTGCAAGGAGCTGACCAGTTGTCTAAATAGGCTCCTGCCCCTCTTGATTATTTTCTCTTCATCCTCTGGTGAGGGAGATAGGTGGTCTGAAAAACAGAGTCCAAGTGAAATGGTTCATGCCCAGAGCAGCTAAACAAAACTATGCTTTGAGGCCAACTTATTTTTCATAATTTATCTTGTAATGTAAGCCAATGCAGTAGTTTAGGATAAATTTATTTTAAGTTTTAAAGGCCAGAGGACCTGTATATTTAACCACAGGCGAAGTTTGACTTAAGTACACTGAAGTCAGCAATGGCTGTTACCTCAGTGGCGTCCTATCTCCTACAGAGCCCTTCTGCTCCTGCAGACCATATTCTGGTGCTCCTCAGTAAAACAACCTTGGGAGGAAGAAATGGAGCATGATTATGAGTGAACAAGTGGTTATTAGTGGCAGCTGAACACTTACGAATGTAGTGAGAAGCACTGTGTCATCACTTCTAGTGTGTTAAGAACTCAGTTGTGCACTGAATGAAGAGTTAGGCACCCAAAACTGGCACCAACATCAGCCATCTTGCTGAGAAAGGCCGCCAAGGGCAACGTCAAAGAGAAGAGGTTGTCTGAAAGATTTTCTCCAAAATGGCTTCAGGTTAATCAACACAGCTGCAGGCTGGATTTGTCTTAAAAGTAATTTAAGATAATATTTCACAGCTTTTACATGTAGTATAGTGGGAATATTTCATCTGGAGGACACTTGGGAGACCTTATCACTCTACAGGTACCTGAAAAGATTGTGATGAGGTGGGGATTGGCCTTTTCTCCCAGATGACTCTGTCAGGATGGGAGGTTTTGGCCTCAAGTTGCATCAGGGAGGTCTATGTTGAATATTCAAAACAATTGATTCTCAGAAAGAGTGGTCGGGCACTGGAACAGTCTGCCCAAGAAGGTGGTGGTGTCAGTGTCTCGAAGGTGTTTAAGGAAAGGGTCGGTGTGGCACAGAGGCACATGGGTTACAGGGCAGTGTTGGTGGTACATGGAAGGTTGGACTAGATGACTGTAGAGACGGTTTCCAACCTTAATGGTTATGTGATTCTATTCATTTTTTAAAGGGTTCTGTCCCTGAATCCAGAGCTGAGGGCAATTATAGAGCTTAGTAGATTAACATTCCTTAATAAATGAGAACACCTTGAGCTTTGTCTTGGGCTTTTACCTTGAAGGACTTGAATGCCCTTCAGTCTTCCAAAAAGAATGGCATTTTAGTTCTAGGTTTGCCAGTTTTCAGGATTACAAGATTCTTTATTATCTGAACCTTGGCTTTGTGTCCCCTTTATCATTGCAGGGCTTTGTGTCCAAGAAATACTGGCATTTAAACAATGTGTCAGCACTTTCCCAACAGTTAGGAAGCAGAGATTCATAGTAATAGGAATATGATTTAAAATACTTGTCAGGTTTTAGATTATCTTTTTTTTTTTTTTTTTATTTTTTTTACCTACAGTAAGCTCTTCTCTCCTCCTTACATACCTACTTACTGCAACTTACACTATCAGTCTTACATCCTTAATATCCTACAAGCAAAGAGGATGCAGGACATTGGAATGTCTGTCTATCTCCCACATGTAACATGAAGTCCCAGCACGGGATCCTTACTGTTCCTGGTGGCTTGTTAGCTGAATCCCAACAATGAATAGTACTTCCAGTTCTGGACATACCATATTAGAAAGGATGGTCTGTTCCAGTGGTGGTGGCACAGATTTGCTTTATGTTGTTGCACACAATGCAAGCTAGTAGGTTCTGCTTTTTATTTGGCAGTAATCTTGATCAATAGCAGCTAAATTGTCTACAGAAGAAAAATAAATGAAAAGAAAAATTCACATTTATACTCCATCTGTGCAATGGGATCTTGGGTTTTTCCCCGTCCTCTCCTCCCAGAGCTTGTCAGCAGTAGGAATTCATATTAATAAAAGCCAGACTTGTTTCTAGTGCAGGTGTTTCTAGGGTGATTGTAATCTTTCTGATTAATTGCATTTGCAAGGGATCTCATCATTACAAGCAAGATAGAAGTTGTGAAAGAAAGGGCTCTTACAGCAGGGAACTTGCAATTAGAATATCATAGGCTCTGAGCCTCATGGAATTATAGGGAGAGTTTGACAGTACAGCAAAGACAGGTCTGAAGATGTCGTTATGACACCGAGTTCTTAGAACCCCGCAGCAATGTAATGGACTGGCAAGGGCAAAAGAGCCCGATGTGATTAGGTAGTGCTGACATCCAGCTTTCAGAGATTAAACTGCATTACTAAGATTAGGGGCCCTTATCAAACTCTGAGTCCCAGGAGACTGCCCAAAGTCATCTGCCCTAAGTCAGTAAGGAAATAGCTGCAGAGAAGTGAAGTTCTGATCTTGTAAAAATAACATTTCAGTGCTTCTGAAAGTTTCTAGGATGACGGCCTCGAAGACTGGGCCCTTGTTTGCTTGTACAAACATAAGGTTTGGTACATTACAGACTGAGAGGCCTCACCCTGTATTTGGCACAACAACATTTAATTGAGATGGAAATTGATTAACAGACACTAATCAGAGCCACATTTCCTTCTAGCATCTTAGTTGGGCCATCTGAAACATTTGCAAGTGGTTGTCATTCCAAGCTGAAGTTTTAGGGAGAAAAGGATATATTTACACATGTCAAATGTGTTTACTGTAATTTGTCCAGAGGCTTTCAGTCTTTATGGCCACTGCCTAAATACAGTTGTCACATAAAGGTGATACTAAGAGAGGTGGAGAGGATCTGGGGTTCCTGATGGTCAGACTGTCCCTTTCTTCTCACCCTTGCTACTGCTTCCAGATCTTAGATCTTATCTCAAATCTTCCTTGATTGCCAGGGACTGAGATTCCTTTCCCCTATTGCTCATCACTACTCAGAGTCTATTTGTGTTTGTGGCACAAACAAACTCTCCATTCTCAACTGGTGGCGTGACAGTCCTTTGGTTTTTGCATCATTACTTGTAGAGAGACAAATGGAACGAATCCTCCAGTGTCATGCATCCGTGACCTAAAGTCAAAAGGCTGTCTAAGTTGTTATTGGAGGAGATCCAGTTGTAGAAAGAAAAAAATCTTGCCAAATCAGCTAGGGAAAGTTGACTGAAATATGTTTGAACAGACAAATTGTTCAGCCATGCAGCTGGCTCAACAGAGGAAACTGTTATTCCTGGGTAATTTGAAGCAACTATGTATATATATGTTTAAATATACATGTTGCACAGTCTTTCTAGTAGACGCCATTTATCTCAGTAGGAAGTCTGAAATCCAAGGAGAGAGAACTCCAAGCTACAAATTCATTGCTCTCCCTGCCCTTCCAGGCAACCCCCTGTTTCTTCCTGCGAGTACCTGACTGAGTACTTGCTGAGCACTTGCTCTGAGCAGTGGGAGATGGCATTTCTCATGCCCTGAATGGCTGCCCCCATTCCGTCCTGCTCGAACAAGCCATACCAGATTTCCTTTGCCTCATCATGTTCCATGAAAAGCGGACAGCCATTTGGTTTAGTGAACCGGGCTGCAAAATCCACAGATGGGTTTTCATCAACAGCTAAACATCACTGCAGAACCGTGGTATGGACTTGTTAGCAAAACATTTCAAGTGCCCTGTTCTGCATTAATTTGCATTCAGGACTTGGCAGCGGCACTGAATTTTGTATTTGTTTTGGGACACCACAAGAAGAAAATCTGTTCCTGTCAAAGCACTCACCCTTCCCTGCCAGCCTGTCTCTGATGGGATAACAGGACACAGCTGCTCAGGATCCGGCCTTCCCAGTGGTAACCGAGGGGTTAAACTGGGCCCCAAGCACTTGTTCTTCCAACGCACCCTGCACTCCTCACCCTCCGGGATTTATGGTCATCTAGTCGCATGTTAAAAAGATTATAGGAAAAATATGTAAATGAAAGTTAATAAGTGGAGCAGAGCGGTGTAAAAGCAGACCTATTAGCAACAGGATCCAAGGCTCTGCGTATGCTACGTTTCTATTGCTGGAATTATCATCAAAGAGCTTTCCAAGGCTTCCTGGCCCAGATGGATTTTACATCCTTATGCGTTAGCCCTGAGCCAAAGCCGAATTTGCAGGTGAAGCCGGTGCTGCAGCTCATGGGGAGGTGCCTGGCTACACGTGTGTCTGTCCCTCACCCGGCTGGGGGTCTGCCTCCCACAAGTGGGGGGTTCCTCAGAAAGGTGAGGAGAACTTTGTGGGGAGAACTTTGCTTCAGCCTTCCACTACTGGGTTAGCAAAAAAATAAAAAAGTAGGGCTAAGGACAAGTGGAATTCAATGAGGGTTTGTCCTTTAGGTAGAGAATACACATCACAGCCTTCCCCCTGAGGCTCAGTGTCTTTGTGCCAGTGGCCCTTAGGGCGGTGCTTTAACCTTGTTCTTTCCTTCCACTGCTGGCGAAGAAGTCTGAGACATAAATAGCAGAACAAAGTTCCTCAAGAACACTTTGCTGCCAGCACCTGCTTGGCTCATGGCTAGGGCTCCTGCAGTGCCTGGCAGCAGTGGGGCAGCAGGACACTGAGTGGGAAGAGCAGGTCTCTGCTCTCCTAAGAGCAGTGCTCCTGCTTTGTAACTGATGGAGCGATTTCACACACCCAGTTTCCCCAGGAGGAGAACTAGGACCACATCCGTGGGCTCAAGCTCTTAGGGAAGGCCTAGACTGCAAGGTTTGGGGATGGATATTATTTAAGCATCAATGAGCTATAAACTATTGCAGAACGTGGCCTGCAGAGCTCCCGTTTAAATCCCTAACACAGTGGCTGTCATGGTACAAAGCTGGATCCCATTCTGCTGCCTGGAGGTGTAGCCAGGGTCTCCATTACTTACATTCTTTGTCTGTAAGGACATTTGCTCTGGTTGCATTTGCACCAGAAGCAGAGAGCTTGGGGCTGCTGATGGGGAACCAGAAGGGTATATTCAAGTCATCTTCAACCTGGTCTTTGGAAACCTAGGACTGAGACAGCCCTTAAAAACATGACTCCTCAAACAATAACAACAAAACCAGCATGTGACTAAAAGCTGGAAGGAGGCACTGCCAGGATTTCTCTTGGCAATCCGTCATTCTACGAATCTGCTTCTTACCACACTTGTGCAAGGCACATTATTGAACATTTCCTGACTCTTTGCCTAGGATGCTATAAATGCTGTCCAAATAGCAAGGTCTCGCTGCTGCTTTGATACATCTGGCTGAACGGCATGAAGCAGCACGCCAGAGGCTGATGGAGTCCCCACAGGACGTGCTCCGTCTGTCAGGCTCTCCGAAGAGCCGGGTGATGAATGATAGCGCTAACATTACACAGCTTGCCTCTGATGTTTTTCAAGTGTCCCTCCCCAACTGCTCACCCGCTGCCCTGTCTTCTAGGAGATAACCCGGCACAACAGAACATTACCTCATTAAGAAAGCTAGCTCTAATTAAAACCAGGCAGGGCATCACCTCCCTTATATTTGCTTGAGGGGTCCACCCTGCCATTTAAATTCCTCTTTGGAAGATTAATGTCCACACATGTTGCAAAGAGCGACGTTCTTAGCAGTGGTCAGTTTGGAGCAGATAATAGATCTAGGGAAGATGAGCATTAACAATAAAAAGATCAATCACAGGTTCTTCACGTGTTCATCAGACTCTGGAGGTTGCACATATGTGTGTGCATATGTATGTGTGTATTTTTGGAGTGGGGGGTGCCACAGAGATAACGGCTTTGAAGAAGTTGAGAGGCATGATTTAATGCAAACCCCATATCAGTACTATACAGGCACACTGTTTAGTTACAAGATCTGTTTCACTACAACATGTCTGTCTGTACCCAAAGAAGCAGAATATTAGCTGAGGAATATCAAGAGCAATTTTCAGGGCACCCATGGCTGAGCCTTCTGCAAACATGCCATCACATCAACTCCTCTGTTCTTCCCATTACTCCAAGTTTGAAAGAAAAGAATGGCTGGGTGAGAGATGGATTTTTGCTGGCTCCTGAATGGATGGAGTGGAAAGGGAAAAATGAATCATATTCTTGAACTCACAGCTCAGTTTTTGTGGCACTCAGGTTTTTGTCTCCTGATGACTCTCTGGTTTATTTTAAACCAAAGGTTTTAAGTTCAAAAATGACTTAATTTGGAATAATTTGAAGCAAGCCAGTAGCATCACTTAAGTCACATAGTACTTATTTTGCCTTTTATTCCTACAGAATTTTGGCAGGGAGCACTGTCATGATTTGTGTGGAATTCCCATTGCAGGAGTGGCTTGGCATGGCAGAAGCACTTTTAACGTCAAGAGATCACTTGCCACCACCTGACTGACAAATCCAAGGCCCCCAAGCAGTGACCTGACAGCAGCACAGGCTTCATTCCGTGCTGCTCCTCAGATAGACCAGTACAAGTGGTTAGTTTTTTTTCCCCTCTTCTTTTTCGTGTGGCTCAGTTCCGTTGGATGGTTTGTAACCTTGCCACCTCTTGCAGTGCTGCTGGCTTAATTCTGGTGGGTGAAATAATGACAGTGAAAAATAAAATGAAACCACTTAAGTATAGCCTGCATGCAATCTGTGGGGCACTGTTTTCAGTAGGACAGTAGGAAAAGAACTTTCCGATGTTCTTGGCTGTTCACCTCTAACCTCGGAGCACCAAAGCTCACTGCTTTCCCTTCCAGGGGCCCCAGAATCAACCTCTGTTTTTGATGGTCCACCTAGGAGCCCCATGTTTGGATGGTGTGTTCAGTTCGCGTTAAACTGGTCGGTAGCCAAGCTGTAAGGAATACCTATGGAGTCACATTTCTTTCAGGGAGCCCAGAGGTCCAGAAGCATTACAGTTACATCCAGTATACGTACAGTTGACAATAGCCAATTTTAAAAATATGCACACATCTTATCAGGTGCTGCCTGCTTTGCTGAATTAGTTTTCCAGTTATTCAGATCACAATTATAATAAGTTGTTATGATTTGTGTACTAAATATCCTTAATTTTGCATTGGTAAGATGATCCTTGAAGCCACGAAAAACATGCTTAACAGCATGTACATGAAAACCTCTACAACACAAAAAATGCAGTTCAGTTCTCAAGCATCAGGACAGCAATCAAATGCAAGCGTCTGTGGGTTGGTAGGCCAAAGAGCTTTGTTTGAGGAAGGGAGGATTGACAGGAAAAAATGTGTTTAAATTGCTAGGAGTACAGCCTAGACTTTGCAGTTGCCAGTGCTTCATTTCGGTGCAGGCTCTTTCAAATCCCTTTCCTATCTCAGACAACCTTTGTAGCACCTTCTCCCATCAAAGAACCTAGTTAGGCTTAGACATGGCTGTCTTCATGGACAACAACTTCAGGTCGCAGTGGCAATGTTTTGTGAAGAACACTAAACAAAAGCAGATATACTTTCTCAGGGTGGGGTGACGTTGCTGCTCAATTAGAGTGTCTCTTGGCCAAAACATCCAGGACCACGCACTACAAACTTCAACTTTTTCATGCATTTAGTAGGGACAGGTATCCTGAAAGAAAGCTATTGATCCGCTGTGCATGTGTTTGGCCTCAAACCTGAGCAAGGGAATTGAGATTTAAAACTGAAATGTTAGACTTAATGCTCACATTAACGTGCTTGTAAGGACATGAGAATAGATTTCAAAGGGAAGAGCAGTTTGAATCCATGCCCAAATCTTTCTCCCCAGTGTTGAGATTCAAGAATAATCAGGTGCAACCAAAAAAAAAAAAAAAAAAAAAAGGAAAAAAGGGTTTCTTATTTCTGTGCTCTCCATTTCCTGGTCCCTTGTTCAGAATAAGATTGTTAAGTACTCCAAGCACACTGTTTTCTAACAAGACCCAAAGCATCAGGAGCACGTGGAAATGTACCAAGAGAAGCTGTTACTGGGAGCTCACCAGCCTGGCCGTGGGATGGCACCTGGTGAGCTCAGGGAGCCTTATAAGCAAAGCTGGCAGACTTTTGGGGTGCTTCTATTAGTAGTTAATCAACAATTTCACTGGGTTCTCAGAACCATAGCTGGCCTTACAGCCCCAAATGGCCTCTTACACCACCATTTGTGGTAGCACTCAGACTTGCTGACTGTAGTGGGAATGCTGGGTCAGGGCTTGAAGCAGTGACTGAGCACTTGGTGGGAAGGCAGAGCCAACCCAGGTGAGCTCGGGTGCAAGCAATGCACCTGAGTGACTGGAAGGGATGGAGATAGGATCCACTCCTTCCCAGACCTCACTTAAGGGTTGACAGGGGGAGGCAAGGGTGTCTTATCTGAAGATCCCTGCCTGTTGGAGGGCCTTAGAGGCCTTCTGAAAGTACGTTGTTTCTTTCTCTTATTTCTGTGCCACCTGCTGTCGCATCGGAGCAGTTCTTCTCTAGTTGTAGTTTAAAATGCTGTTTTTCTGCTGTTTTGTTATGTTTTCTATCATGTTATGCTGACAAATTGCTTATTGTCATTGTCCCTGTTGTGATTATAGTCTGGAACTCTTGATGAGATGCTTTTAAGTGTTGGATGTTTATAACACAAAATGAAGCCAGGCTGTAAAAGACTTCTTTTCAATTTGCCTTTAAGTAGTGTGTAGTCATCGCAAAAATCAAAGAGGAAATAATCAAATCCAATGCTCACCTATGCTAATAACGAAGTATAACACTTAGCCTCAGCCTGTGTTGTATCCTTGATAGTTTCTTAACAAATTCCTTAAGGGTTGAAAGTGGCAAAAGCTCTGATGAAGCAAAGTGCAGTGTAAACTTCTCTACTTCAATAGCTAAGATCTGTGCTGTAGTCTCATCTGCATTTATGGTGGTAACTACAAATTAAACTGCTGCCAGGAGGAGAAACTGCTGATGGAGAGGATAGAATTTGCTAATCTCAGCAATCTGTTCCAGTTGATCAGTTATTCTTGCACTACAAGTATTGTAAGTTATACTTCTGTCCCTTGGAGATACATGCATCTAGTTTCCAATTGCATCTTGGATTGCTGATAAGCCATTGCTCTGCTCTTTCGTTCTGCCCATCAGAACCTTTTTAGCCATGGCATGGCAATTCTTAAAACGTCCTGCATTCTTTCTTCCCAGAACTAGGTGACCTTCCACCATTCAAGTTTTTTTTTTTTTTTTTTTTTTTTTTTTTACACCAGAACTTGATAAGAGCTATTTTCCACTGTCTCATCAGTTCCACTAATAGATCAAGTTTCTGAGAGAGGAAAAAAGATGTTATGAGGTATCAAAGGACATTCCTCCAATGTACTGTTTTCGAAGCTGACTGCTTGCAGCTCTACTCAGTTACTGGTATGCTTGCTGCAGAGCACTCAAGGCATGATGTCTGTAACTGCTGACTCTCTTTAGATCTACCGTAGTGCATTGGATCTTCAATTATTCTCCCCTCAAGGCTTGTACAAGGTTCTGCACGTACTGAATAATTGAAGGTTGTAGGGCTTCTTACGCTTAGCATAGTTGTCATTCTAGACAACTGTGCAGCAGAACTGACACCATAAACTGCCTCAATACCCTACAATGGATCTGCATTTTTAAAGCAGGTTTCAGGAAGGCTCCGGCACTTACAGCTCAGGAATACCTTACCTACAAAATACCTTCCTGCTGAAGGTTGTGTTACCAGAGCATCTACTTGTGACAGCCTTCGAGAATTTAGCATGATGTGTTAACATGCCCTTATTGAGCACAAGATGGGGTAGTGAGTAGAACAAGTAAAGATGAAACAAAGCGAATGCTGGCTGACAAATGTTTCCTGACAGCAGGATATGGAGGATGCAGTGCTCTACAAAGAGAAGCCTAACAAGTCATGGTAGGTGGTAGGTCATCTTCTTTAGATCTGTCCTAAAAAATGCAGATGTTGAGCACATCTGACTTTCTAATGTACTGAGACAGTGTTTTTTGTAGCTTTGCTTATTGAGGTAAGTCGTTTCAGCTGAAAACAACCGCCATCCTTCATGCCTGAACCTTAGCTGATCAAGCAGGCACCTGCACTAACCAGTCAGGGTCTTTTTTCTAAGATCCTGTTAACATGTTCGGTTATTAAGCAAGTTGTAAATTTTCAGGGATGTTGTATTAGCAAGATATTCAGAAATCCTGTTTCTCTGTAAATGAGTCAGGTCTCAGCTTTGTCCTTTGGACATCTCAGGGCTCCCCTCCCCCCATGAGCATATGCACACTCATGTCTTGACCTTCAATACCTCTGTTACATCTGGGCTGCCTACATCTGACAGGCAAACTTGTTATTCTCCATTACTCTAGTGCAGAAACTGCTCTACTCCACTTAAACTTGTTTGACTGTAGTCAGATATTTGCGTTAACTTCTTGTGCTGCAGACTGAGGCCTTTAAATAACTTAAGACTTGCAAACAGAGCTGAGCAGAGAATGTTTCTCTCATTCCCTGACAACTGGGAATCTCAAACATTTTCCCTGCTGAGAGTCATTACGAAACCAGAAACAGCTTACAGAAGACCAAATGTATTCTCCTGGGATGTGGTAAAGCCTGTCTTCCACCCTGGCCAGGCCTCATTTGAGATATTTGGAGCTGTCTTAGCATTAAACATTAGATGCGTTTCTGTAGAGTTCAAACTAAGGCATTTTCCAGTGGAAGACATGTCAAAGTGTTTCTAACTAGGCCTTACAATACAGTCAATCAGTAAGATGGGCTGGGAAGTTCAGTGGTTAATTCCAGCTTCTAGGTCTGTTGCAGGCAGGATTTGACACAGCTGGGACTGGTTAAATAAGAAACTTGAGACTTAAGATGACACTACTGCAGGCCTAAACCTTAGCTGGGGCTAATAGCAACAAATATTTCTCCTCTTGGTACCAAAGGTGACAAGGAAAACAGTCATGGATGTGTGTTGCTCACTTTCACACCCAGGATGTTTCAGGCTGTGCTCCACAAAAGCTTTTGCATAGACTCAGCCATGATCTTTGCTTGCAGTAAGTAAACAGGGCAGACTTTTGACCTGTGTTTCTCCCTGATGCTCAGACTGCCTGCTTTTACTCTAACCTTTTGATTCCCACAATTCCCTTCCGAAGGGGAAGGGACTCTTAATTCCCCACAAGCTTCCAGAACATAAACACAGCGCCAACCTTCAGATAGAAGAATTTATTTGCTTAAGAAAGGTTTTCCAGAAAATGAACTAGTTCCTGACTGTAGAATTAGAGTTTGCCATATAAACTCACTTAGGGGTCTGTAGTACAGGATATGAACATGAATGAAGCATTAAAAATATGAGTTGAGAATAAAAACTCTCCCTAAATCTCCCTTATTGTATAAGCTGCTATGAATTAAAGCCCTTTCAGGCTGATTTCTAGTCGTCAACATAATTATTTAGGAACATTTTCCAGACCAGTGTTTTTTACAAGTATTTTAACAACCTGCAAATCAGGAAACTGTAAATCAGAGAAACGAACTGAAATCAGCAATCACAAGGCAGGAGGCCCCTGGCTTGGACTGTGACAGCATGCCAGTGATGGTGGCAGCCTGGTCTTGCAGAAGCTGGTCGGTAGGTGTGAGGTAAAAGCCACTCAATAAGGCCAGGAGCCTTCAACGTCAGTGCTATGAGCCAGAACACACTCAAATCCTTTCTTCATGTGAAAATGGGGTGTAACAGCACTCTGGCTTTGGATTCTCTCTTCCTTTGCCTCCTTCTGAACCAGACAGAGCTAGAACCACTAGCCTTTTGCAAGCACCTTCTTCCTTTTCCCAGAATGAATCAGTTCTGCTTCATTCTCATATACCAAAGTCGAGGTAATGAGTTTTTAAGTCTTAGGAAAAGCAAAGCTTAAGTGTAGCGCCGCAGGAAGATTGCTGTGTGCTTCCTAAAAGTGCATTCCATCCTCTGCCTGGGTCAGCCACAAGTCAAAGCACAGTACAGAACCCTCCTCTGTAGTGTAAGTATGGCCTTAGGAAGGTTTCTTTTGTAACCCATGGAGACATTTTTATTGACTATTCGACACCAGAGGACTAATTTGGTCTTTGTAAATGTAGTTGCAGCCTGTGCATTTAGTGGTCAGTCTTTGATAAAGGACTTGTGCTAGAAAACAAAACTCATTACATAATGGGCTCATGTGACAAGGCAGGAAGTAAAGGCATTGAAGTCCTGCTCTACTCTATCTGGGAATTAAGTGTAATGATTAATGGCTTTCCTAGGAGCAAGTAACAGCACGTAGAAGTTTAAAGGTGAACTCTTCCCTTTGGTTAGAAGAGGCTGAGAAGATCGCATTGCAGGCCTCTAAAATCTCCTACTATTGAGGTCATGGTCAACTTTTGCTGACAAAAAGATGTCACTGTGCTCAGACCTCTACTCCAAGACATTTGATACTTGTGACAACTGAAGCATGGATTTCTGGAGCTGTTTGTGCAGGTATCCAGGCACCTGAGAATTACAGCCTTGCCCCTTAAAGCAATCCACTGCTATCTCTTGAGATTCTGGCTTCAGTGTCAGTCCTTCTGTCCTAAACAAGTAATTTAGAGCTTCAGAAACTTAATAAACGTGCCGTGCCTAGAGAAATGCTTTAAGATTTGCTACAAGTATTTTAACTAATGAGGGAGGAAGCAGCGTGCCTGCATGAATGCAAGGAGTTTGCTGAAGCAGAGCAAGTGAGGAACCCACTGAAGTCCATGATGGTGCAAGGTATAGAGAGCCATCAGCCTTTTTTCCCTAGGAAGAAAAGGCATCTGCAATTACACTGCCTCATATGGGATGGATTTCTATCATTCTCTGTGAGACACAAACTAGCCACAGGTGAAGTCCAAAAGCATTAAGGAAAATTAAGATTTTACAGTGAGATGTATAGGTCTAACAGGACTTGAGATTGGTTATTTCACAAGCTCACAGCCCTTGAGTGTCATAAATACAACTCAGCTATCCTGTGAGAAGAAAGGGAGAACAAGTCAAGTCCCATGCCTGGTTCAATCCTGCAAATGTAGGGCTTCATTCACATGGTGGCCTACCTGACTGTACGTACCTAGTAGGATGGCAGCTGTTGTTCAATACCCTCTTACCAGAACAAGCTACAGCAAAGCTTAATTTATTTAAAAAGTCTCCATAAGGATATAGTACAACTGGAAAAAAAAAAAACAAGCAAAAAATAAACAATAGCAACATAAAAATCCTATATTTAATTTCCTTCCTCGCTAGTACTTACATAGAAGACATCAAAAGAGTTTTGCCCACAAAAAAGTGAAACCCTGCAGAGCTTCCTAAATAGCCAGACCCCTGAGCACGCAGTGATGGCTCACACTTAGCTGTAACCACACACAGGAGGTATATGAAAGGTGAGTTCCCAAAGCTTCCCTCTCTCTTATAAAAGGACTGAGATGGGGAAAAAAAAAAAGAGAGCAAAATAAAAAAACCCTCTGTATTTTACTGTTTTCTGAATGTTTCTTAAATGACGTTGAGCAGTGTTGCTATTGTTTCTGAAAGGCTTTGTTTTTTCTTCCCTCCTTCTATCTCTGGAGTTTCCCTTAAACTGCACAGCACAGAATAGGTTAGTGCTGTGTGAAACTGAGCTGTGGCTTTCTGAGCTAAACTTCCTTCCATGAGGAAAATGCAGGAGGGTTACCAGAAGGGCTGGCAGCAGTTTCTTAAACAGTCTTTTGGAAGTTTTATTATTATTTCTTTTAAATCATAGCAAATAACACACACAAAGCTATTCTGTCATCCCATCTCCTTGTGCAGGCTGTCAGAAAAGCTGGCAGCTGCCACGAGGAGCTGAAAAAATCATCATTATACTCTAGGCAGCTTGAAATCAAATAATGTGTGCACACAAAAGGTTTTCATTTTGGAGATATTGTGCCTGCCTTATTTTGGAGGAGGGGAGAAAGAGACCTATTGTCTCTTGAAAGGCAAAATAGTGGCCTGGTTTTAGTTCTGCAGGAATGGAGTGATCTGTGTGCTATTAGCTGACAGTAAAGACATCCTCTTTGCAGAACTTGCTCACTGCTCCACTTAGTTTTGCAACTGGTAACTGCCAAATCCCTACAGGGTAAGAGGCCTTGCACTCCAGCTGTTGGAGAAGTAATATCCCCCACCGCTCAGCATGATAGGAGAGTAATAAAAACATCATTTCTAATAAGAAAATGATGCTTGCAGAAGCAAATGGAGACTGGCTTGCTTAACAGAGAGGGTGTTTTGGGGAGGAGAAAGCCATCCTTAACGAGCCTGAATGCAGCTTTGAAGAGAGCAGAAAGTGTCACCGAACCCCTGAAATCTAGGAAAAGCTTTATAGGCTTCTGTAATAGCTGTCTGAAGTCCTGGTAAAATGTTAATTGACCCTACAATTCTTTATGAAAAAGATGTTTAGGAGCTTTCAAGAAGAAAACTACCTCAGTCTGGAAGGAATCACTTTTGTTCTGAACTCTACTTTTATAAATGAAGGCAGTTATTAAAAAAAGCTATTGGCTGTGGGCACAGAGTGTATCCAGTGTTTTGAGTTCTGTCCTTGACAAGGGCTTAATGCCGATCAGAACTATGAATGCAGAGCAGTTGAATGACATCTTTATTAGATAGTCTTTAATTATATGATCTTGCTTGGATGATCTTAAAAATATATAGGCAAGATTGTACCAACACTGTAAACTTCATAATTATTTCATCATGGCCGATCTTGCTTAAGCCTGTTCTATAAGCCATAGCATTTCTCTTCTGGTTACAAAGAAATGGGTTTGTTAGGGGAAAAGAAGTCCACAAGGGAGAAAATTTGAGTATGCTGCATCTGCGTGGCATTCAAACTCAAGGTGCTGATTCTGAAATGATCTCTCAGCCGCTTCATACACTGAGCTGGACTGCAGGAGTTGCTCAACATCCATACATCGCAGTTAGGCTTTGAAAAGCAGTGTACACAGTAGGCTTCTCTCCCCTAATCTGTCCTGGAAGTCCCTCTGCAGAGAATTGCTCTTGGCACTGAAAGTGTCAGCGCAGTTCATGCCGATGAGATCACTGCAGACTAACCATTGGCTTTCTTGGTATCCCATGCTGCTGCATTGCAAGGGAGGAAGTAGTTTTCTGCTTCCATTGAATTATTTACTTTTCATTGTTGAGCTTGTTAGGTTATGGAAAAGCTCAGAGAACCTTAGCTTTGACGTGGTTTGGGGAGTTTTTGAATGCACTTTCCTCCCGCAGTAAGTGCTGCCTTCTGAAACTGCACCCAAGTTATAATATGCTGTTTATTTGAAGCCCTGGGACAGCAGAACCAAGCAAACAGATCCTGTGAAGAAAAGGGAATAAACTGTGAGATTTCATACTTTTTTTTTTTTTTTTTTTTACTGCTGAAAACAAGAAAAAGATCAGATAGAAAATTACCAGTTTGGACTTCTCAGTACTGGGGTACGACTTCTTTCTGCGAAACAGTAGGAATTTGTCATTCGTAACCAAAATGACTACTTCAGCAATGAGTCTTCAAGGATCTTTTAGATACTGAAGTGATCTGCTTCCTTTCAGCTGAGCACAGTGGTATAGGCAAGCACTAGTTGTTCATTGTGATGTTGTTTTTAAACATGCTCGTGTAAAGTGGCCTCAAACATCTCCCTCCCTTCTGGACGGCTGAAGCAGAGCTGAGCTTTTCTTCACTTATAGAAGAAAAAAGGAAACTTCCTGAATTTCTGGCATCTAAGGGGAATGATGTGAAAATATCTTTGGATAAAGGTTTTCACTTACTTGCTTTAGACTGTTTCGTATTCAGAAGGATTGTGAATCTTGGATGAAAAATATTCCAGTTCAGGCTATTTCTAAGTTGGCTTTAATAAACATTCAGCATCAAAATCCTTAAAGATTAATGGCGTATCTCATAGCCAAGCATCTGTGAATTTCCTGCTTGATGTTCTGAAGGGTGCTCTTATGACTAAAAGAACAGTGTTGGTAATAGTGATGGAGCCAGGAATATCTCTTAAGTCAGATATACTGGAGGCTAAAGAACAAATAAAGCTCAATTAAATACTGAAAAATGCCCTCAAACTCACCCCAAAGCAGTGGGTAACATGGATAGAGGAGCTACAGAGAGAGGGGTCTGGAATTTGGGAGCATATGACTTGTGAGTCAAAGGGTCCAGAAAGCCTCCAAGTCACGTGGGACGAGTAAGAGGGTCTCACACACAGCCTTGCTTATTTGAACAATGAGTATTTCTTATTATAATACAGAAATGGAACCAAGTCAAAGGGCTGCATCTCCATGATATGCTGTCATTCCAAACAGTGCTCTGTGTCACTCCTTCCAGAAGTGCACTAGGTTCTAATGACTGTAAGGTATGAGATGGGAGAAGTTTTGCAAGAATTGACAGTGTTATTACATGTGAAGCTATCAGTAAGTGTCTTTAAAAAAAAAATGGAATAAACCTTTTCAGAATAGAAATTTGATAGTAACGATGTGTATGAGCTTACCTTAGGAGCACACAATGGAATTGAAGTTGTGGAATACAAAAGAGGAAACGAATAGTTTCTAAACTACTGCACCAAATTGAATAGCATTTAAATACTACAGAGATGAGTGAGTTTTGTGTTGTTTAACATAGCTGTAAAGAGGAATGGAAGAACATCTGTGAGCTTAAATGGAGCTGAGATTGGTCAGCCTGACACTGTGTTTACTTACCTACCTACCATGACCTCCTGCAGGAAAATGCATGAGCCCATGAGGCAAAGCAAGGTACTCAATGTATCCAGAAAACCCAGGTATTGCTGGTAATAGTGGGGAGCAGATTTTAGAGGTGTTATAAAATGGTTGCCAGTGAGTGAGAAATGTTTCAGTGACACAGGGAGGAGACTTGCAGCTGAAACTTCATATATAGGAGCCAAGAGACAATTATTTGTGTTCAGAGTGAGAAGCCACCATGTGCTGAGAACTACAGTAAAGCTCAGGGACGAGTTAAACAGGGCACTAGATAATAAAAACACAGTAGAGATGACAGTAGAGAAGAAAAGTATTAACAATGCGAGTGCATTTTACAAGAATATCCATGTGTGGAGGACCGAGCGAGCATGATTAAGGACAAAAGTGGAAATTGCAGTGTAACTATAAAAAGACAGAGAAAATACTGTGATCTCTGTAATAGTGAGGTGGAAAAAAGAGACACTGGCCATAATCCAGACAGCTCAGCTGTTTTGTAGAAATAGCACATTTTGAAGAGCTTTGAGAGACAATTGCAATTCTCAGGACCAATAAAGCACCAGGGGCCGATAGTGTTCCTGCTGCATTATTGAAAACAGGAGGGCCTACACAAACTCCGAGGCTTTCAAAACTGATTTGGTTTGGAAGCTTGAAAAAATTCCAAGGGAATATGCCCAAATCTGAAAAAGGGAGAAAACAGAATGGAAGAAATGCTGTAGCATTTTCCCTTCTCTTTATGGCCAATTTTGGCCAGTATTCTTTATAAAGAGAGTTACTTTTCTTAGAGTGGGGAAGCTTGATCCATTAGCTGCTCAAGAGAGGGCAGGAATGTGATCAAGATGTGCATCTGTATTCTGTGCATGCATGTGTTTGCTCTGTATGTGTAGCCATTGTGGAATTTTAAGAAAGCTCTTGTATTTTCCATAAATTTGCCTTCAGCAGAAAAAAGGATCAGGCTTGAAAAATATGGTAGGGTGCAAATATGAACTGGATGAAATGGGGAAAGTTACACATTCTGTTCTGAATGCAGTGAAGAACTAAGCTAGAGAGATACATCATTCCTGACACTTTTAATGTGTCTGTGTAGGGATTAATTCTCAGAATGGTGTCAATTTAAATCCTTTACATTTTCTTGTCAACTGTGGCAGTGAGCTAACAATCGCAAGAGGAAATACAGCTCAAAAGAGAGCCTGAGACCCGAAGGTGCTGCAAACGAAAAAAACAAACTCCAATTAGTGCTTAAATTAGAAGAACATAAGAGCCAGTTGCTGGCTTCAGGTCACCTTGGGAAAGCTCTTCTGGGAGTCAAGAAATGCTCTAGATTATGTTGACGTTAAACACTTTGAACACCTCAGAGTAAACTAAGGCTTGTTATAGCCAGAAGGAAGGTAAGGTTTGAATGAAGGCTTTTTTCTGCGGGTAACTCTGAAGTCTGGAATGATGGGGGAAACTAACCTGCAGAGATCTAGGTTGTTGAACCTTTCTTTAGATGGAAGAATGACACCTAAATAACTTAAAGCCCTGAGATTGTTGGAGAGTGTAAGGGAAGGCACGTGGGAAAGATTTAATCAAGATGAGCTTGAAGTCTATAAAGAACCTAATATAATAAAGGTAGTGAAATCTCTGGCTGTTTTGCTGGCAAAGCCTACAATTGGGATGATGGAAGGCAGAACAGCTGAGCATTTCTTGGAAGGCTGCTCTCATGGTATTTGACCTGGGTGCTGATCAAAGAGGCAGCTATTACTGAGCATGACCACAGGCTCTTAGTGTGTATTAGTAGCAATAGAAGAAAAATGCCCTTGATGGTCTTAGCAAATTATGAAAAGGATATGTAGAGCTAGTAACTAACTAGCAGTGCATGAAGAGCTGGATGTCTTAACAGCATTTCTGTAGAAACAGATGTGATGCAGTAAAGATGCACTAAGGGTTTTGTATGGAGGAGGCTACTAGTAACCCAATTATTTTCCATTGATTGAGATATGAAAATTGGGGCTGGTGTGCTTGGGAGGATTTAATGAAGTTAGAGTTGTTGGACTAGTAACTGAGAGAGAAAGCAGTTTGGCTGCAGGTCTGGTCACTGATCACTGGAAGGATTCTGATAGTTGGAGTCGTGTCTGTTGTGTTTTGATCTGTTTGGGTTTTACTGTGAATTCTTAGATGAAAAGTGTTGGGCTGGAGATAAGGAGCTGTAAATGTGTGAGGCTTGGAGAATTCTGATGTGACTGCTTGGCCTTTGTCTGTTTCTTCACTTAGCTCTTGTATTTGAACCTTCTGAACTGCTAGCACAAAATTATGACCTGGACGCACTCTCTGTGCCATTCACTTGTATGAACACTTCTGTCCTTAGCTACCCTGCAAACAGAACGTGAGCCAAATTCCAGGAAGCTCGTGGAAGGGCTTGTGGATGAGGCTCTGTGATAGGGACTGCTTCTCAGGATCACAATTTTCATGATAGTCCGCTAGGTTGAAATTCTAAATGTCTGTTTAGCTTTTCACCTTTTTTAAACTCTTTATTCTCTGCTGACATCAGCATACAATGATGCCACTGTAGCTGTCTGCCTGTGATATGAGCAATTTCATCTTTTGGGAACTGATGTGGAGATATCTGCCAGCTCAGAAACACCAAGTTCTTTAATGTTCTGTGATTGTAGGTCAGTCTTCCTTCCCAACACCTTTTCTTGGTGGGATAATAAGCCCCACAAATTGTATGCAATATATCCATACATTTGTAAGTATATATGTATTGATATGTGAACACTTTCATTTCTATGCGCATGTATGCACTGATGTGCACATCTAAGAATCACAGTTTGTTCCTTTGATTCCCCTTTCAGCTCATCATGCTGTCCTCTGCTTATTTCCTGTCACAGTCCCTCTTGCCGTGGTTTTTTATGCAGAACTTTTCTCTGCATTCCACTTCCTCTTCGCGTATTCAGAAAACAAGCTGTTCTTCCTCCAGTGCCTTTTGTTCCCATGGCTCTTTCTCAGGCTTTTGCATTAGCCATTGGTATCCTGTTGCCCCTGATAGCTCACTGAACTTGGTCTTGAGTCAGTGGTCTTGCTTTGAGCTGATTAGAGAAGATTTCCTTCTCTTTATCAAAGCTAAACAAAACCAAGGAAATTAAATTAAATCCAAAACTATGTTGAAGTATCAGTAGGGCTGTGACACGAGGCAGGAAGCCTAAAGATAAGGCTGATGATCAGCCCAGAACTTTGGGATGGAAAGGCACTGTTTCAGGAATGGAGGCCAGAAAGTCAGCCACCACGTAGCATTTTTGTGTGGTTTAATCAGTTCTCATCAGAGCAGTGATTGTCTGGAGTAAGAAAATAGCATCTATTGACTGGTCTGGGAGGAAGAGGGCACGTAACCTTCCAGAGCAGGCAGAGATCTGAATAGCTTCGTGCACCAGATCTAGCATGTGCACAAAGATGCAGGAAACATGGTCACAAGATTTAAAAGGACCTCTGAGTGCCTGTCCTCACAGTGTTGCTCATTCATGAACTGCTGGGATATTGACTGTCTGACACTTCAGATTGCTGTCAAGGTAGAAGTTGCTGAACTGAGCATCTTCTGCTGACCTTGCTCAACAGCTTTATTGCTAATACTATTCAGATGGTTACTTTCATAGAGAGTAAGCATTTGTTTGTTCTATTGCTGCCTTTGCTTCCATGAAAACTAAAATTGTATCTGTTCTTCATGTTAAAGGAGTTGGATTTTTTTGCTCTGAAAACATATTTTGAGTAACTTGAATACCTCTTCTGTAGATTCCTTCAGACTGTAAGTTAGAGCTATCCAGTGACCATTCACCCTGATTCTCGTGGAGATTTTTCATGCTTCCTCTCCATGCTGGAGTCTGCTGATCTGCATTAGGTAACTCGAGGCAGTAGTGGCATGTGATGACTTGAAGTGTACTGAACTGTCCTGTCCCAGTCTTGCTTCCTTGGGAGGGGAAGTTTCCATGTTTGCTGAAGCTCCTGCAGTACAGACACTCCCATGGAACAGTATGAGGAAAAAAAGTTGAGCTTCAGTGCTCCAGAAGCACTTCTGTCTGTTGACCAGCTGCTTGGAAATGGCTTCAAGAGCACAGCAAGATGGATAGGAAGCTGAAGGCTCCAATGAAGATGCTGATGTGAAAGATGTTTGGCATTGCAGGAGCTGAAATGTACATTCTGCTAATTCCCTGTAGTTTCACTTGTTGCAACTTCTGTCCTCAGCAGAAGTTACAATGCTCACGTGTTCATCAGCAGACTGAGAGCCAAGTGCAGGGTTGAAGGTGGCCAAAAGAAAACTGTTCTTTGTGCTAGTACATCAAAGCATGGGAACATGGGGAAAAGTGTGAATAATGCACAGTAAGATCTGCAGATCTTCTGACTTCTGCCTTCTCATGGAAGGCTTATTGCTAAATCTACCTTCTTAAAAACTGGGCTTCTTTAATCTGGGCCCCTAATTTGAGCATCTCCGTCACCTTGCTTTATGTGAGTTCATTTGAATTTCTGTCCCTTGAAATATTTCTTTCGGTGTGTTTTTATTTTTAAGTAACACATTTAAAGCTCTCGCAGAAATGAGACTATAGAATAAAAGTTCAAGGGATGGCCCCTGGGGCTGTACTTGTTGCTGGAGCATTGCTGACTGACAGCTGCAAGGACAAAAATGCCATGGCTCTGCTAATAAGGACAAAAGGAGCTCAGAGCATGAACTCGGGCCCTCGCTTACCTTAAATTCAGTGTGGTTTGCTTCTTTGTGATGAGTTGAGTACTGCAACTCCCAGCATTTCTTTTTTTTTTTTTTTTAGTTGGGAGGTATCACAGATGTTGTGTCTTGGAAAGCTTTGTCTCAGTGAACTATTTTGCTAAAACGTATGGACCGAAGGGGACTCTGAATAGAGCTAACCCTCATATAGGAACGTGCTGAGGTTCTGGGATGCAGTTTATGCCATGTATATACAGGAACAAAAAAGGCTGTAAGGATGAGAAATGTAGACTGTATCCTGGAAGGCAGTCCAGTCAGAATGCCCTGAGCAGGTTTGGAGGAGAGATGCATCTGACACAGTGGAAGAGCCTCAAGTGCCCCCATCCAGCATAGCTCAAGAGCCTGGGAATGGGCACAGGGAGTGATGCTCCTCCAACTCCTCAGCTAGAAACAGAGCAGCTGAGATTGGGCCCACCTGGAGCTCTAGTATTGCCCTGTACAAAGCAGGTGCTGTCAGGACACTAAGGTTCTTTCCCCTTCTTATCTGTGGCTGTTATCAGGTGAAGCCTGTGCCGGAAGGCTGGCTAGTGGCCTAAGGGAATACATACCACTGACCCCGAAATTATAACAATGCCTAAAGCCTGGGACCACCTGGAGGAGGATGTTAGGAGAGAAACAGAGAGGACTGATGACTTTTTCTGCGTGTTTGTTTTGTTCTCCTGATTGCTGTTGTCACTTGAAATACCAACCCCTCACAGTCTTATCCTGCTCCATCTCAGCATTAGTTTAACAGTGTGGATGGTTTCCTTTGCCTGGGGCAATTGAGGGCTCATCCATCTGGAAAGACCTGCTACGACGTGTGTGGGAAATCTCCTCTGCAGGAAGGAGTGCCAGTTACTTTGCCTTAATGATTGACAGAGTCTCTGTGATTATAGTTTGACTAGCTGATATCCTGTGTGCTTTCTTGCCCCTGCTGTCAATTGGGAAACATCCTGTGTATTTGTATTGCAGTCGTCCCCCTCTCACTGGAGAGGAGTTGTTGAAAAAGTGTTTTGATTCACTCTTTTTCCTGTGAAATCTGCATCTTATTTGTGGCACTGGTGCGCGGAAGATCTTTTAAAAAATAGAGGATAGTTGTTCTCTTTAGAAGATAGGGCCTGTTTGCTGCTCTTTGCTTAGCAGATTCCTCTCTTCCTAGAAAAGGTACCAGTGATCTCTCACCCTTCTTCTGCCACGTCAGATTTTCTTTGTACGACTTGCCACTCTCACCTTACTATCCTCTTGGAGTTTTTATTCCCTCTGGGGCTCGTCAGGTGAAGAGGAGACCATCAGGAGAAGCACTGAGTGGGGGAGCAGAGGTGTCTGACCTTCTCTTCCATCTGCCAGATTCAAAAAAGAAAAATGGAACCATGTGGGAGGTGCCCCAACGCGTCAGTGGCATTTATGAATTAGATTCTCCATAGTGCTCTTGCTGTGAGGTGGTGACCAAAAAAAGCTCTTTAAACAGCAGTGTCACGTGACAAGCCTGGAGCCTGAGAACGTTCCCCATTTGGTTTTTGTTATTTAACAGGAGTTAGATTGACAGAAAGCCCTTTAGTGAAAGGCCTTAAGAAAGAACATATTGTTGATTTGGAAACGCTGATAAACAACTGGCAGCCATGCATGGCATTTTCATGCTAAACCAACATAAAAAGATTCCCTCCCCTTTCTCCCCCGTGCCCCCTTGTTTCTTTTTGGGATAATGTGAACATATGTTTTGTCCCCATGAAAGGGATGTGATTTTGATCAAGGCTTTGGCATATCCAGAGAGCCTAAAGCGATTTTTGCGTTTGCAAATAACAGAAATAATCTCTTTAAGATTGGCAGCCTCCCACCCTCACATGGAACAAACCATCTCACAGCTTTGTGACACACAGGCTGGTGGTCTGCTGCCCAGTGAGCCAGCGGGGGTCTGCGGAGTGCTGCTGAAACCTGAGCATCTCCTCAAAGGTTGCTCTGTAACCACAGCGATGGCTCGCTCCCTCACCTACGGTGTGCAGTCAGTCTGGAGGGCTCTAGTGCTCTTACACCAAGTAATCGTG
Organism: Oreortyx pictus; assembly: GCA_036925125.1. Classification (NCBI taxonomy): domain Eukaryota; kingdom Metazoa; phylum Chordata; class Aves; order Galliformes; family Odontophoridae; genus Oreortyx; species Oreortyx pictus. The sequence goes on along the minus strand of JAUPFR010000010.1, from coordinate 4,367,436 downwards.
AGCCTGAAGTGATCTGTGTGACGCCTGGAATTGTATACATCGATACCTCAACAGTCATCAATGAGCTTCTTTAATTTCAATTAAAATAAACAAGTAGTAAGCAAATACTGCTGACTTCTGAGTGCCTTTCAGTGCACTATGCTATCTGTTAGTCATATCTGCCTCTATGTATTCTGTGGGTAGCTTTGTTCTGTTTTGAGCCTCGTGCAGCTTATTCTAATTTGCCATATTGCAATGCCAAGTGGTCAAAAACAATCTCCATCAGACCTGTTGTCATCATCTCACTCCCATCTAGTTGGTACTTAGCAGGACAGTCTTTTTTTTCTTTTTAATGTTTTCTTCCATGTCTGGCAAACTTCTCATGAATTTGGGGATGTCCACACCTTAGCTATAAATCACTGTGTGGCAAGCTGATGGCTTCATAAATCTCAAATCTTTCAGGCTTAATATTGTTTTAATTGCAGATCTACATGCGTGTAGGCCATGTAGGGAATGGATTTATAAAGAATAGGTCATAAGGAAAATGGTTGGTTAAGGAATGAACTAAGTAGGTACTTTCCCAAGCAATGATTGTGAAGCTTCTCTGATTGTTCTTCTATTTCAGCTGATACTTAAATCCAAGTTGTTGGTGGAAAACTGGTCAGAACAGAAATAGGAAATGAAAGGTGCTATGAGACGCTACATGTCCTGGCGTGTGGCTTCCCATATTGGCACTGGGGCTGGGAGGCTGTGCCTTACATTGCTGTAACTACATGAGCTCATGTCTGTGCTGTTCACATGCTCCCACACTTTCCAGTGAAACAGGGGAGGATGCGCTGGCATCACATGAAGAAGCTTTTTGTCTCTTTCAAATGTCAGCTTTCCCTCTGGAGACACGTTAAGCACAAGATGACAGTGTCCCCAGGTCATGTATTACTCAGCAGCGACATGAGGCCCCCAGATGTGCTGTGGCTCCAACTCACAGGATGTTCTTTGTCCGGGGGACAATGTACCAGTTTTTTTGGTTAGTTTGTTTTAATGCATCTGGTAGAAAGGGCTGGAGTCAGTGTACTGGTTGCACTTGAACTTGAGGCATCTTTCTGAAATACAAAGGTCCTCCCATTTCCCATTCTGTTGTCTGCCCTTGAGAGGAACGGTTGGTTCCTTTTTATTCCCCTTCATATGGGCTCTGAAGACGTAATTCTGCACTGCTGTCCTTCATGCCTGGAGGAGGTACTGAAATTTGGACGTATTCTGCAGACTAAGTGGCCACTGGCATCTTCTCAGGCTACAGCTGATCCTCAGACAGCCGGAGAGTTACAACGTACCGAACATGTATGAGCTAAATCTGCCCCTGTTCTGACAATATCGCAACAATTTCCTGTGTTGAGATGGCTTGAAGCTGTCACAGCTCATGGAGCGAGCAGGGCTGCAGCGTGGCAGTTTTTCAGAGATCTTATTTCACTTCAATTTGAAATCATTGTAGCATATGGACATGTTTAGGAGCTGTAAGGAGGATCACCATGTTTTGTAATAATAGTACATTTAAAAATGGAGTTTTGTTCCAGTTGTGCACGTGTGAAAGGCTGCCCCACTGGTGATTTATCAGACAGGAGAGCATGTAGAAGGCTGCTTGTACTCCATCCAAAGCTTCTCATGAGGGAGTTTAGTTGCCCAGCTCTGAGTCTTCTCAGTGAGTCGATGTGCCAGCTCTGCAACTCAGTGCACAGTAGTTTATGCCTGTTTAACTCTGCTGATTTCAACAGGGTTTGGTTGCTTCTCCCAACACTAAACACATCCATGAAGTGTAGGCCTTTTTTATTTTTATTTTTATTTTTTTGCTGTTGCTTAAGTAAATATAATGAAGCCTAGGGAAATCAGCGTTTTACAAACTCAAGATGTCAGCTGTCTTTATGGCAAAAGGAAGAGTGATTTGCCCCTGTTAAAGATACTCCATTAAGAGACAAATGAGAGATGTTGCAAAATTACTCTGTAACACCACTGAAACAGAGGAGAGCTAACATCTTCCGTAGATGGAGCACTTCTATGAGAAATGAATTGCTAATGACTCACTGGTGGATACTTTTGCTCATAACGTTGCCATCAACTAATGACTATTACTGGCTTCATGTGTAAGAGGTTAGGAGCGTGGTCCCATATCAGGAATGCTTTAGCATGAGAGTCATTTTTACTGTAGAACACATCTTTCTGCAGAGGTCTCCATCTGTATGCACCATTTATCCATCCTTCTTCCAATGTAGATGCTGGTATACTGCACGGCTTGGGGTCATTCTGTAGGCATCCCTGCTGCTGATCAGCTTTGGGGGCCCTCGTGCGTGTGTCTGCTCTGCTGATGGTGATACAGAGTCTCATTAACTGACCAGCCCCAAAAAGAGGGGTAGATTCTTCTGGGTTTTGGACCAGGAAGGAAATCCAAAAGTAAGAGGAAAGGACTGTGAATATGGCTAAGTTTTTCAATAATATTAATAGCTTTTTTTTTTTTTTTTAAGATACAATTCTAGCGTATTTTTAGAAAACGTTTTTAGGCATTCAGTAGGAGGACAAGATGACATTAAAGCTGGAAAGAAAAAGGTAATATGAGCTAAGAAAAAAAAAAAGAAAATCATGCTGAAATGTAATGTGTTTCTCTAACAGCTAATAGAGCCAATGGTATTTGTATTAAACTTGTGAAAAAATATGTTCCCAGTTCAGTAAAGGATGAAAACCACTCTTTGGAGAAACATGGTGAGGTCTTATTGGAATAAACCATCAGTGGGACTACAGGCAGCAGGAAACAGCTTGTTTATGAAGCTTCATTACAATGTTGACCCAATGAACTGAGCAGCAGGTGCAGTGTGTGGTCGTTCCATCCTCAGCAGAATGTACTGGTGACATTCAGCTATCGTGGTGCTCTTCACTGGGTGACAGTCTTGATTTGTCTGAGTAGAAATCTGAACGACTTCTGTAAATTCTGTAAGAAAACACAAGAAGCTTTTTCTCTTGGAGAAGCTGGCTGTAATAACTCAGAACGAACTGGTCCAGTAAATCCCAGAAGCTACTGGTGCAGCCCCTAGGTATGTTAAAATAGATGTCCTCCCCATGAACGATGGGTAAAACAGAAGGGAGCTGGCTCCCTTTTTTACAATGGGTGTAGTTCTGAATTAGAGTACTGCTGTGGTACGCCTGTTTTTAAGAGTTCAATCCCCTATTTTTTTTTTCCACTTGTTCATTGAATGATGCTTTCATCCTGGTGGAAGCTGGATTGGTGTCGTGGGAGCCTGATGTAGGTCCAACTGTCTAAATCTATTTGGACATGCTCAACTGTCTAGCACATGGTTGAAGTAAGAGGCAAACATACAGCTAAGAAGAATGGAACTTGTATCATTTCAGTGTTCCCAGAAATGGATAGGGGATGGACGAGGCTGATGAACAGTGGAATTCAATCTTTGAGCCTGAGTTCTGGTATTGGTGAAGTCATACATGTAAATTTCTATGAGATAATGGCTCTATGAGTGCTGGAAATGCGAAGAAACACTGAAAGTGAGTCCCATGAGGAGCAGATTCCAGGTCTTTGCAGGTACTGAAACTTAGTCTGGAATCTGTGCTGGTATTTTTTTCAACCTTCTCCAAAACCTACAGGAAAAGCTAGGTATTTCAACAAACATTTTAAGACATTTTAAAAAGAATAGGGCTTATAACCAACATTTCTCTCAATATCCTGTTTTTTTTTTTTCCTCCTACTCTGAAAACATCTGGGCTTGAGTGTTGACAGATAAACTCCTTAATCTCTTTACTTGTGTTAAATGTTCTCTCCAAGTTATATTTTTCACTTCTAGTTTAGTGGCATCTCAGCAGTGTGCAGAAGTTAGCCAAAAGCTGAAATATTTGCAAGGAGAATTGGTGCAGTAACTTTACTGTTGGAAAGACACCTGAACGATGGATGCCTGCAGACCAACCTCTTTCGGCCAGCTACGTCTAGGCAGCTGCTGGTGCTGAAATCTCTGTTCCCTGAGGTCAGGCAGGCTGGACTTGCAATGATATGCTCATGCCTGGTATTGCCTAAAGCACCAGATCCCTGACCCATGGAGTTTGGTCCTGTCTGCTTTTTTCCTGAGCTGACCTAGGGCTGGTGTGAAGCTTTACAACCAGCAGCATGTTCAGTTCATTTACTTTCTTTTCTGTGCAAAGCTAGTGCTGTATGGGGAATTCCTCAGTGCCCTTCAGTGAACTTGAGCTGCTGTGGATGAACCCAAAGCAGCATCATGGGAATTATTTGTAATTTTGCCAGCAAAAGCAATCTGTTTGTTTAGAGGCAATCACTTTTGCAAGGGCTTGTGAAATGAGTTTGGCATATGATGCTATTAGTATCTGAGGTTTAGTGGAAGGTTAGATGTCAAAAATCTGGCCTATAATTGCATGTCGAGCTGTGAAATATAAGATTACTTGCTAAATATAAGCTGGCTTTCTGAAGTGTTCCTTCTGTTACAAGCAAACAATGTGCTCTGTTAGGGAACTCCAAGGTCTCTTGGGATGGACTTTTAGTCATGTTTGCTTTGTGGCAATTGGCTGAAGTGACTTTGCACTTGGGATACGAATGGAGAAAAGCACAAAGTCCTGATTATGAAATGTAGTAGACAAAACTCAGTGCTTTTAGTAAGCACTTTTTTTTCCTTTGAAGCACTGTCTCCTGGAATTGAGATTCTGGGGCACTTCTGTCTTTCAAAAGTTTGTTCTTTTCAAATTTAAAGGGTTCTTTAAATCACAGCCCAACAAATACAAGTCCTCAGGGCTACCTAAAACAAAAGGCGTTGCTTAAGAATATGGTGGTTGTTGTTTTTCGGTGTTGCTTAAGCTCAATGATTTTCTGGGGAGTTGTAGAAGGAGAAAGTGTCTGGTGCCTGGCTGCTTGGAGCTTCCAAGGCTGCACCCTGACCTGGGAGGGAATGAAGATGGTCAAGGTACCTGTGCTGACATTTTTAAAGCAATCTCAATTTTCACTCTTCTGTCCCACACTTCATAAACATATAATCACAAGATGTTTTATAAAGTCTTCATTTCTACTTGAAATCCAATGATGTGTTGGTAAGAAATGTTGACTAGAACTGAGCAAATAGGAAAAAATTCTTATGGAGATTATTTCAAATTCCAAAATGAATTTGGGTTGGCCTCTGTTCAGGAGCCTCGAATGTTAGCTTTGTGGAAACACTTGATTGCCAGCATTTTACTAGCACAAATACTGAGCAAATAGGATTTTAAAGCTGAAAGTCTTCAGTGAGTCATTGGAAGTAAATTTGGATATTAATTCAAATTTTGCACTGTGCAAGTACTACATACATTCACGTGGCAGCATCGTGAACCTGGATACTTTCTACTTCTCTAAGGGTGTAGGAGGATGTTAGTAAACACATGTTTGGCAATCAGAGGAAAAAGACTCAGAATTTTCTGTTTTCAAGTAGTGGAAGTTAAAGATAGCGAAACCATTCCAGGAAACCATGAGCTACTGTGTAATATTTATGTTTAAAAGGATTAAGATGTGTTTGTCTGATGCATCCAAAGCTGTTACCAAGAGGCTGACAGTGAGGATGTTAGAGAGGCCACAGGCAGTTTTTGTTTATGTGCTTCTTTATTTTTCATGGAAACGTTATGTGTGCTGGTACACATCCCTTGCTGCTGTCCACGCCGTGAAGATGTGAAGAGCACAACTGCCCCAACCAAAGGACCCTTCTCAAACGTTTAGCTGTGGATGGCAGCAGATTCAGTAGGGAAGTTGGAAGTCTTGGCAGCTCTAGGTTGATCGAACAACTAACACTTAATCCATGCCAGCTGCCTGTGGTTTCCTTCCCACCACTGCCAGACCAATACTAAATATGGGTTTCATATTAGAAATAAATCTTTTAGTATATTAAAGGATGATCATGTTCCTTGAAGTATGCAAAACGGTGAGGAATAAGGCTACACTTTAAACACTGTGGATAGTTTTCTTTCAGAGTAAATTACTGTTTGTCTGAATTCAGGCTTTTCTTATGGTTTCTTATCACCAGCCATGACTTAATGACATAAAGTCTTGCTGTCTTGGGCTGACACTAGAAAACCCAGAGACGAGCACTTTTCCCAACTCCTTGCTGGCAAGGAAAGAGAAGCAGACATGAGGTGAGGAGTTGGAAAGGGTGAGAACTGAGTGTGTCATCAGGAGAGCTGTGGTACTCCAGGCTTGCTGGTTATCTGAACTATTGCACTGCTCTTTGTGCAAGGAGACAGGGTTTGCATTTGTGACTTCCAAACCAGCACCACCTGTGCTCAGAAGGGGTGTACTTGGCACGGGATCTGTATGAGGGAGTAAGGGTGGAGCTGGAGAACCGTGGAGACCATTGCCTTTTGTAAATCTCCCTATAAAGCAGTGTAACTGCAGGTTACATAATTGTTGTGAGCAACCCTGGTGTTTACACCATCCATTACACGGTCCTTTGGCAAGTGCCCACCTGCTGCAGCTCAGCCAATATAACCAGCCAAATTCTGATCTCACAGCCTAATAGAAACTATTTGGATTTATCTGAATGAGGTCAGGACCTGGCTCAGGATCCACAAAGATGGTCGAAGTTGGTATACGGGTCTGCACACAAATCCCTCTTTGCTGGTCATTCCGACTGTGAATCCTTTCAAGGTTTCATTGCCATTATTTTTAAGTTGATCTAGCAATAAAAAAATATTTCTAGTTGTCAAAACAGAAAAAAGTGGATGAAATATGGATTTCACATCCTTGCACAGAGCTTCTGGCAGCTAGTGTTCTTTTTGCACTTGTAATGACAAATAATATTAACCTTAGCCATTTTGCTTGGCACTTGGGATTGTGTTCTTTAATACTCGTTATTCCTCCTAGCACAGAGAACAGTTTGTAATCACTGCTTCAGTTTTTCACCAGCTTCGTGTTCAAAAACAATGCTGAAGTCAAAGATTAAATGCTTTCTTTTTTTTCTTTTTGCATGGAAAAGAGGCACTTGTCACCTTCCTCGGAGACCTGATATGGCCCTTCTGTCTGAAAGCTTTTGCCCCGCCCATAGGTGCAGACGGGCACATCACTGGTGGTTAACCTGTCAGATGTGATCCTCGATGAACTGAGGGATAGGTAGATGTGCAGCCTTCAGAAGGACCTCCTTGCTCATGGGGTCATTCCCTGCTTGCTCCAGTACGAGCAGTCGCGCTGTATGGTTTCATTCATAAATTCATTGTGCTGGAGTTGGTGCGTGCAGACAAATAATACACTGCATTTTCAGCTCAGGGTGGTCTTACTAGTTCTTGGAGGAATACTCCAGAGAGCTTTTTACCAAAATGAATGTGATTAGAAACTATTACTACAATGAATATTTCATTGCTAGACTGGTGAATATGAGAACCCATCTGGCTGAATTGTATTTAAGGGAGTTTGAAAACCGGTGTATGTTGTTACAAGGAATAGGAACACTATGACGTGCCACAAGTTAAACAAGTGAGATTCTGCACAAGGAACTTTTCTTCCCCATCGTGTCCAGGCATCCTTACTACCCTAAGGAGAAAATCATACAAATGGTAAACGTAGAAGGACCTTCACTGAACCTGACCTAGCCATCACCCCAGCTACCAGATTCTGCAATAAAGCAGAAGCTATTCAAATGTCATGGAGGGTGCATGGAAGTCTCCCACGTATCAAGATATTTACTGAACAGCCCTAGTATCTTGAATCAAAACAAATGGGGCAGCTTTATCTGCGGACTTCCTCTGCTTCCCTGAACCTGTTTCTCATGCAAGCTCATTGTAATTATCTGGGCTGGATATTGTCCAGGCAGCTGGTGGATGTTGTCATTCTTCCATTGACTTGACAGTGAAGGTGCAGGCCAAGAGTGAGAACCTGGAGGAATAGTTGCCTTTACCTCAGAGGGATGGGACAAGGTATCATTGGCAGTTCTGGAAGTAGCAATTACTGAAAGTTATGCAAAGTCCTTGCTGTCTCTTTTTCCATGATTAGAAGAATTCAGCTCTGCATGCCATTACCGTGGTTTCTTTTTTTTTTTTTTTTTTTGCCTTGGAGAGGTATTTGGAGGTTCATTCATTACTTGCTATAATCCCTCCCATTTCAGCTGTGTTGAAAGTGGAATATTTATATTGGGAATAACATCATCACTGCCAATAACTGAGCTGCCCATTGTGGAACCTGTGAGGGAGATAAGTCTTTATGGTGCATTTTGCTGTGCCATTCTCTTGATCACTCAGATTGTGCTCTCTTGGTACCACAATGTATATGTGACCTTCCAAATAAACTATGAGCACAGCCAGCATTATATTGTATAGCCATGAGTTTTTGAATGTTTTCTTTTGAACTACCTACCACTTGTCTCACCAGTTTTTAGGCCCTCTTGGCTAGATCTACTCTCTTTAGACTTTACCTTAGCCTCTGCAGATTTATATTGCCCTGTTAACACAATTCAAGTCCAAACACTACATCACAGCTGTGGGCTTTTGGGCAGCTCTCCAGTTATGAACTGAATCTTTCTCTTTTGCCTTGCTTTTAATAATTCTATTATATGTGGACAGAGCGCTGCTGCTTTTAATGCATGTCTTGTTGAAACTTTGCAGGCTCCTTTGGATTTATGCAGGACTCTATTATAAAAGGAGAAACTAAATCTCTTATCCATTCCACTCCCAAATCTGTGTGTTTCTCCTATTTCCAAACACTTCATTTAGAAAGCTGGCCAGAGAAGCCTGAGCTGATGTCACGTGCCTCATTCAGTGCACTTGTTTAGTCCAGACAAGCTTTGCTTTTCTAAACTTTTTCAGAGATATAGAATTAAATGTGAAACACGAGTCAAACAGTGTTTAGCTTGGAACACTTTGTAGTTGTAATGTCCTGATTCAATACAGGAGAATGTACTTTTTTTTTTTTTTGGCCTGGCAGTGACTTTCTAAGGTGGCTTTCAACTGGATAGATATGTACTTATTCATCTTGCTCCTGATTCATTTGCTTTGGTTACTCCATCTCCTGCAGGGCAAACCAAGGAGCTTTGCCAAGGATACTCATGTTTGTGTTTCTGTGATTTCAGAATGAGAAGAAAGCCCAGATCTGCAGGAAATATTTCCATTCTTGAAAGAGTTTGGAAGAGGCAGGCACAGAATCCAGTTTAGGCTACTGCTGCAGCACAAATACTTTACACAGACCAGGCGTGAGCGTGTGTCTAGGTAGTCCTTGAGCATATCCATGCAGTGAAACTCTCATCTAATCTGTCAGCCTAGAGACAAACCCTATCCCTTTTTCATATCCAAGGGTTGCCTGGGGATTGGAAAGACCCTTTGGCCCAGGTTTCAGTAATTCTTGAGCCTGATTCTTCCATCTCAAAGGCCTCTTTGTACCAGACTACTGTCACTGATATTTTAGTGTCTGCTATATTGTTTTGCTGTTCTGTTGATATGTGCTTTTATCCCTTTAGCAGGGTCTGGCTTCTGAAGGTCCTCACTCCTTTACTGCCTGCCCAGGTTTGCAGACCTCAGTGCATGCAGATGACTGCCAGCAGAGCACTCTTGTCCCTTCTGGACTGCCCTGCTTGGATTCCTTGCCCTCTGTTGTCTTCTTTTTTTTTTTTCACTTTTCATGCATGTGCACCTTTTTCGTAGCTGAACTCTGCACCTGAAATTTCAGCCCACGGCCTGTTTGACCCTCAGCTGAGGGCATTTTTCCTGTGATGGCCTTGCACCATGAGAGCTAGAGAAGTATCATTTGGAAACTCACGTGTTGGGCTTTCCTCAGCTGTCAGAGAGCACCTTGTGCCCTTCCTGGCAAGCTGTCTCACAGGTTCCTCCTAGGTCTCTGGAGCTTGTCCATGCTGGATCAGACAAGTGCCAGTCTCAGCTGTGTCCCTCGCATTAAAGGGCTTTGCACTTTGTGCAGACCCTACTTATCAGTGACTTCCTGCCTCGCAAGCACAGTGTAAGGGATTCGTTTTGGCATGGAAAAAATAGTAATAAACTACAGCCACCTTATCTGCCCTGTATCGAGGTCAGAGCATTCCTGACCCAGGCTTTGGCTCCATCAGCTTGGAGCTCTATGTGCATTGCGTGGCTGAAAGCTTTTCTGGAATGAGAAGCTATTCAGAAATCTGATGGAAAACACAGAAAAGGCAGGGCATGGTCTGTTATCCTAAGTCAGCTCGTGGAAACTTGTTGCTAATTGAGCCAATATTTTCCAATCATCTGAGATAGAAGGGGAGGTCAGTGTTCATTTATTACCTCAGCTAGCCCAAAATGTCACCAGCGGTTGTTTATCTCAGCTATGCACCTCATGCAGCTACAGGCTGTAGCCTTGGCTGCTTGACAGTGCAAAACCAAGAGGGACTCTCTCTGAAGTCATATTTTATTCACGTACCTCTGGCCAGATTCATCCTGTTGCGCTGCACGGTCATGATACTCGTAACAGTTGGACAACGATGCGCCCATGTAAATCAGGAATGACTCAGAAAGCCGCTGTGGACGGTGGAGGATTAGCAGGAGCCTGCTTTCTCCATCATGAGAAGAGAAGCCTGTATCAATGGCTCTGTGTTGGTTATCCCCAGGTGCTGGGTCCCTTTGCAAACGTTTGAGGCCGTACCTGGGCTCTGTGTGAAAGAACAGTGCTGTATGATCAGCTTTGGCAAGTTACTGAGTCGAACCTCTCATCATGACCCAAGCATTCAGTTCCATGGTTTCTTGGCTCTGCGTAAGCTTGCCTCTACTGTGGGAACAGGGTTTGTATGCAGAAATCCAATTAACATTTTTTTTTTAAATAACCTGTAATTGGTTGTTATAGTAAACTGTAAAAATTAACTTTTCAGCTAAAAGTAAGCTTAAAAGCATTACATTTTGGAATTTCTTATTTCTTCTCCCACTGGCAGACTTGGAAGTTACATTCCCTCAGCTCTGGGTCTAGACGTGACTTCTCTCCATTTCTGGAGCTGTAGACATTCTCCAGACTCTGAACACGTGGTGTTTGTTCTGCTCTGGAAACCTTCAGACATGGGCATAAGTGAAATCTATGGTTCCTCCAGGTTTTGTCAAACCTGAAGAGACAAGACGCTGTCAACCACTGCTCCCATTATTGCTTCACTAATTCCTACCTCTCTGTGACGCTTTGACATTGTACTGCCTAGCTGTGGCTCCTGTGACTAGTGTGCAAGACAGTGCTTTCTGTTTTTGACCTTCGCTTTCCAGCCCTCAATTCTACAGCTTGTCAGCCTTCAATCTCCTGTAGTTTATTTCCATGTTCAGTTCAATACTTTCATTTGCGTTAATTCTTCTGATTTTTTATTTTTATTTTTTTGCTTTTTTCTTCTCTTTTCCTGTTACGTGTGATGCATCATAGGAGATGATCAGATCAAGCCATCATCAAACTAGCCTGTGGTTCTAGACTTGTACCTTTGCTATGGAAAGCAATGGGCTGCTGAGCAGGCTGCTGAAGGGATTAATGCTCATTTATCAGATCAGTCTCAGGCAGAGATTGTAACAGGATGTTTTTCTAACCTGCTGCTACCTGGGGTTGAGTTCTGCAGGGGTCACTGATGGGATGTTTGCTAGCCACGATGTTTATCATGCCAGGTTTTTCAAAACAGTGTGAGAATCTCCATCGTCAGTGTTACAGTAGTATATTTGTCACTGCTGGCATCTATGGTATGAACAAGACTGGGCATTATGGGTAGGGTTGTTCCCTAGCAATATTTGCTGTCCTAGTCTTGTGTGGTCTTTGCCAATATGCATTAATCTTCCTTTTGATAGATGATGTTTTTATTCTCCATCTGGGGAAATGTCTGGCTGTGTAAGAGCTGTATTTTCACCTGTATTAAGTCAGAGAACAGAACAGAGAGTAAATTATTGAAGATAGAACCAGAAGTTTTTACTTCACTGCCTTTGCTTTCTGTCAGTGATCCTGAAATTCATTAATGAACTCTTGCAACACAGAGGGAGAACATGAGGCTTAAGTTCATGTACCCACGGACATGCATGGGTATGTTAGTTTAGTTATATAGTCTGTTGTTATCCCTTGTTTGTTGGCTGGGATGTTGGTTGCAGCCTCATTTTCCCGGAGACCTCACTGCTCATGGACTTGTGTGTATGTTACAGGGAAATTCAAGGCATTTTCTTGTGCAGAAAGAAGGGCTGAACACAGGGATAGTGAGAGAGCAGGGATGTAAAACATGGTGCTGAGTGGCATTTCTTCTTGGGTATCCGTGGGTTTGTCCCAGAGCCCTGTGTGCCCACATCTGTTCTCCAAGGTCAGGCTGTGTTTCAGCTGCTCCCTTTCCCCTAAGTGTACCTATCTGCCTTACTGCATAATGCTTATTAGCTAAGTGGAACTAGGTAAAGCTCCTGAGAAGCAGGGCTTTTCCTGGTACTGACTGATAGTCTGCTGGTGAAAGAAATGTGGGTAGAATGACTCAAGATCAAAATGGAGTAAGCCTTACTTACCCACATTTTCATGTGGGTACACTGTTAGCAGAGAGATAACACAGTGCTGTGACAGTCCTCCTGGTGAGGAAATGAGAGTAGAAACTGTAAATCCAGTTTGAATCAAGTTTGAATTTTTAAATCCAATTTGGTTCAGATCATCTGCTACGTGGATTCCGTTGTTGAGAGAGGAGAAACAGAAAATATTTGTTTAAAAAGTGCAGCTTGTTCTCATTTGCATCCAAGCTAATTAAGAAGATTTTGTAGGGATATTTTTAAATACAGGGAAAGGGAGGAGTCTGTAATCATGAAACCCTGTGAAATAAGATTATTTTTTCCTCAAGTAAAGAGCATGTTAAGGAATTTTAAAGTACAAGCCAAGTAGCAGCATGACACTGGGCCTGTTCAGCCTCCCTTCTCCCACAGAGCTTTCTACTGCAGCGTCTTGATTCCTCCTCCCATCACCTCTCTCCTCTCCTCCAGCCGTGCTACATTTGGGGAATGAGAGAAAGAAGATAAGGAATCTTGCTTAAAATGCCAGTTTGGTTTAATACGTGCAGAGGCCCTCAGCTTGGGTCGGAGGCAGCCATCAGCTCAAGCACTGGAATCAGCAAAGGAGCTGGGCACCATGGGCTGCACTTCTGCACCAGCAAGAGAGGGCCAGGTCACAGCGGAAGCTTGGTGAAAACCTGAGACAGATCAACCAAAATCCCTGAGTTTGCAGCAGGAACTGTTGGGTGAAAATGCGGTCTGGTTTCTCCAGGAAAGTAGATTTTGACAGATAAAATGTTTCCTTTGGTCTTAAAAGCACTAAAGCTTTTCACTCGCTGGGGGAGAGGTAACTTCCAGTAATATGTAAAAATGTTCGCTCTAGAGACTGACGGAGGAGTCTAAAAGAATTGAGATCGTGACTGTGAAATAACCCTTCACATCTGTTGCATGGAAATATCGTAGAACAGTTTATTTTGTCAAAGTTTCACTATCATGCTACGAGGAGAAGTTAACACTTCAATGCTGAATTACGTATCTTCCTACTAAGGAGGAAGGTACGTATGGATGCAATTCTCGAGAAATGTACCCCTCAGTGCTCGGCAGATAGATCGGCTCATTGAGATCAGAGCAGCACAGGTGTCCTTTGGTGACATACAACAGCCACGAAACTCAGCACAAACCTGGAGCTGCAGAACTAAATGTCATTATGACTGATTGCCCTTGAAAGAGAAGGCTCTGTTTTTAAGCTAATTTGGAAAACTGATGATGTGTTATGGAAGGGAGAAGAGAACGTTTCATGAGATGTTCCCATAATTGGTTTGTGCTGAGGTGGCCTTTTAATGGAGCTGGTTTAACCAATTCCTTCATCCTCACAAGCATTACGTAAGAGCTGTTGGCAAAACTAATGCACACACTTCTTATACAAAGGATTAAGAAACTGGCCCAGAAGTTTACAAAACAACTGCAAGAGACAGGAAGGAAAACAAACATACAGAGATGTTCTAAAGGCAGAACAGCCAACAAGCATAGGGAAAAACATCCATGTTCCTGGCAGTAGCTTTTAAACATGATGAAAACATTTGGGGCAACCATCCTTCCAACTCGCTCCATGGCAGGTTTGAATTATCACTTCTGTTTTCATTCATCAGCTGAGGTCCAAGACGTCATCTTTTGGTATACCTCTGCTCTTCAGTTCCAAAGCACGTGGAAAAGGTAAGGTACATCTTCATCTAATGATTATTTGTCCGAACTCAGTAACCCTGCTTGCCCCTGCTTTGCTTCCAACAGAAGCTCTACAGTAAGGACATGAAAGATGAGAGAGATGAGAGGTTTTTTTACTTTTCAGGTGAAATGGCACTGCTGGTGCTTCCTGGTTAACCTGTAAAGCCTAGGCCTTTGCATGTCCAAAGGTGCTGCCAAAGCACGTGACAATTGCTGCACATCCTCTTCTTTGAGGCAGCACAGTGAGGAGCCTGGTTTCTGCACCAGCTTATTGTATTTTTTTGTCCACAGCCACAGTCCTTGTGACTTTTAGGTCTTTTTTCCTTAGCTTTTTGTTCCCTGGAAGTACTATTTTGCATGTCTATTTTGTTTGAGGATAGCTTGGAACTTGAGTGCATTTGGATAGACGCTTGAATTCATACAGTCACTCCTAAAATGCAGTTTACATTTTCCAGATGGCTTCATAACAAAGCTGATGTAATGTTCTTTGCACACGCATAAAAGAATAAAAGAATCCCCTGCTTTATGTGCCTAGGTGAGGTAGTCCTGAACTACCAAACACCAGGCTACTTTAGATGTGCACACAAAGGGATGAAGGTGCCAGGAACAATTCTGCTTTTTGTTGCAGGAGGCTGTGTGCTGTGCTCCTAAGCACTGCAGCACACTGGAAAAGCTGTTTGCTTCAGCCTCTGGTGTCCTGAATTTGCTGGAGGAGGGCGTGACTTTTGTCCTCCTCTACCTATGGGTCAAAATGCTTGAAGAGAAGAGGAAAAATGCTCCCTTCAGGCTGGAATGTGGAGGTCGCAATTTATCGTGCTGCGCTTGAAAGAGTAATTTTCAGTTCCAACTTGTTTGAAGAGGAATGGGCTGGTGAAAGAATTTAAGGGCACTTCTGAAACGCAAAATGGTGCCTGTCTATGGAATGGCCCAGAAAGGAAACATCCGTGAGGATCTATGGCTCAGACATTCCGCGCTGCCTGGACAGAATAATGAAACACTTCTCTTGAGATTTACGAGCTTGGAAAATAGACTGCAGCCTTCCAGGTCTGCAAATACTACAGATGATAACTGGAACCTCCAGTACATCTCTTTCTGCATAAGCACTACAGGGTGGGAGTGCAGGGAAGGAATTGGAGATGAAGTGTAAATGCAGACGCAGAAAAAAAAAATATTTTTTTATTATCACAAGACTCCCAAGCTGCAACAGTTAAAGAGATTCTTTCCTTTCTAGTGCTAATTCCCTGTTTCTTTCTTCTGTTTTCATAACTGAAGACTGCATCCAGCTTCCTACTGCAAGGAGCAGTGGGGTTTTCTCCCCTTGTTCCTTTACTGCTTCCCCTCCTTCTGTGAGGGCAGGAACCCTTGGGATGTGCTGGGAGTGCTGTTTCATCGCATACTGTGCGTGCTGATCATCCCTTCCTGTTGAGTAAGGGATGAACAAGGCAGTGACGTCCTCTCTTGAAAGTAATGCCATTTCCTATTAGAGACTGGAAGTTTATCAACTCCTGGAAAACGAGCTCAAGGTGAGCCAGACCACCTCTGCCCCACAGCAGTGTCATCTCTGTCCCATTCCTGAAAAATAACTGCAGCTGGGGTTCCCACTGCTTGCTTTGTGCCAGCTGCTTGGTTCACGTTCTTTCCATGGCTGTAATGCCAAGTGTTTTCTATCTGATGTGTGTCATAAAGCGTGAAGTTGCTAATGGTGCTTGGCAATCACATCTCCTGATGGCATTGTTGGTGTTATTTTATTACCACTGTGCTTTTTGGCTGCAGGTTGGGGAGTGATTTGGGATGTGAGAAGATCGCTGTTGCACGATTGCATGTCAGCAAGAGGAATAAAATCTCATCCACCAGTGCCAGCTCTGAGCAGGGCCCAGAGCTTCTGGTGTGTGTATGCACAGAGAGAAGGGCTGCTCTTCCTGGCACCTCTCTGCTGCCTTTGTTATGGCCAGGTTCCTGGTAAAGCTTCAGAGCTCTGCTGAGACCTCAGGTAGTGACTTGGGTGTTGCAGCACAGAGCTGAACTCCCGCAGAATCTGATGCTGAGCCCTGCAGGAGAGGAGCCAGCTCTGCAAGGTACCCCAAAAGGGTCAGAAGAAGAAAACACACCCTCCTCTATAACTGTATGGCTGAACAGGGCCTGGATGATATAGGAGAGAGCGTGCAAAAATCAGGAAGTGAAGTGCATGCTCATCACCATAATTCTCATAGATTATCGAGGAGGCATTTTAGACATTACTTGCACTTTTTTCTTCCTAAGACTTCCAAGAAGTCATTTATTTCTTTTCTTCTTCTTAAATAAATAAATGTTTTAGTGGCTGCGTGGTAGATCTTCATGTTAATGCCTAGGACCACTCCCTAGATAATCCCCATCTGCTCTTCATCATGCTGTAGGCAGTTTTTAAATTAATGGGAACTGTTGGTCAGTGGCTCTGCCCTCCTGGTAGGGACCTCGGAAAGTAGTGGGACATGGGGTTGACTGGTGGTTTCCTAATAAAGCGCCGTGTGTGAAGAACGCTGGTCACAGGGAACGTTTTTGGGGGTGGAGAATTAGAACAAGTGCCTTGTGTGTGATGATTGATACTGCCAGGCAGACAATAATTATGATTTACGCATTATTTCTTTATTCTTGAGGGGAAATCCCAGTTGCCAAGTATGTTAACGATGTATGTAACGGTGTGTTAACGGACACCATTAGTTTGCTGGACAAAATGGAGACCTCTGCCAAAACAAACCTCCTCCAATGGTACATTTTATGGATCAGCAGATTCTGAACATGCTTCAGAGTGGGACTGAATGGCGGGGCACATGCTCTGGGAATGGCAAGCAGTTTCCTAACCGCAAGTTTAAAGATATCTGTTAGTAATTAAATGCACTTGAGCATTTTCTTAATTTCAGCATCTCACAATTTCTCTATGAGGTGCAATAATTGCAGTTCGGAAATAGTTTGTTTTAATGTTATGACTTAAATTAGTACAGAAAACAGTCCCAGCTCGTAGTGGCTCACATTAACTCCTGTTGCTGATACTGCGCATGGCTCAGGAATGCGCTTGCAGCCTGGGTACAGAGCTCCACCTCCCATCCAACCGGAGATCGGGCCTGAGGCTGAGGTGCTGTGGTATTTGCAGGACACAGCCTCCCTGTGCTGGCAGAGCTCTGGCTTGAGAAACTTGGGCTATGCCCAAGAAGACGTAGAAATATGGACACAGGTGCATGCTGACTGGGGCAGCTGCCTGCAGCTTGGCAAGGAGAATCTGTACCTTGGAGGCATCTCACGTACTCCCACTTATCCCTGAGAAGGACTGAACTCATTCCCAGTTCGAGTTTGTCTGTGGAATCCATGGTTTATACCAACTTCTGTGGGTCAGGAATTGCTGGAAACAGACAACACTGGTTTAATTGTGAGTTAGAGGGGCTTCTTCAGGAACAGATGCATAGGATAGCAGGGGACATCTCAATCTTGATTCTCCAAGTCCTGTGCCATGGCACTTACCCCAGGGTTGGATCAACTGGCAGATGTGAACTTCCTGTGCTCTCAGAAACCCTCCAGGCATTTTTTTTCCACAAAAAAAAAAAAAAACAAAGCATGTGACCCATTTACTGCAGGGTAGAACTTCGGGGCTCTCTGTACTCCTTTCAGTTCAGCGATTTGGGGTAGATGTGCTCAGTAAAGCTCATTAAAGCAGTTTACTGCCTCAGTTATGAGCCTTCATGTATTAATATAAGGAGTTTGGAGCACAGATATGGGCTGAATAAATGGCTGACAAGGCTAGAATGATCCAGGAACGATGCTGGCCATTCCTTTGAAAGGTTTCCATTCATCTCAGGCACGATAGTCTAATCTTTGACTGAGACAAGAGTTTTACCTGGATGGTTTCCAGTCATGTTAATGGGAGCTGTGAAAACCCTGTGCATATCAGCACAAGTGGCCCCTTTCTCAAACGGAATAGTTTGGGTTGTTTCTTGGTGCATTACAACAACCAGGAACCAGACTTAATTGCTTTTTGTACCACTTTCCCTCCCCTCCTCATATCTTTATCTCCTTATGCTGTAAAAATACTGCATTTTGAAATGAAATCAAGGAGACAGAAAACAGAAGAGACATGCTTTGCATAAAAGGAGAAACACATGTTTGGAATAAAGACTCAAAATGGGCAACCATATTGAAAGCATACATGCCTTCCCCCCCGCCTTCCCCCTTTTGTCCCCTTGCAGGCAAGCAGGGCTGAGGCTGCTCTGTGTTCTGGTTGCTGGGAGGGGACCTGGGAACACCTGGAGGAGCAAGCAGCCATCATCCCAAGGGAGGGATTAGTTGGGCTTGGACCACTGTGGGAGGTTTTTCCTCCTTAGGCTGCTTTGTGTGGACACCAGTGTGTTCTGGTGCTTTGATTGGAGCTGTATGCACTGCTGGCACAGGCAGGTGAAATTCCTTTAGCAGAGCCAGGGATGACCCTGGGTGGTTTATAAAGGGAATAATTTGTTCTTGTTGCTCCTGGGGAAGGACAAAGAGACCTGTGTTAATCACATTCGTCTTCCATGATCTTGCTTAGGGCATTCACTGTGTGCTTGCACTGTGATCACATTTGGTTCAGACTTGAGCAATCCATATTTGGATATCAGATTGCAAATCGGGTTGGATATTAGGAAAAACTGCTCAGAAAGAGTGATGATGCACTGACACAACCGCCCAGGGAGGTGGTGGTTCGCTATCCTTGGAGGTGTTCAAGAACTCTGGGGATGTGACACTGAGGAACGTGGTCAGGGGGCATGGGGAGTGGGTTGGGGTTGAACTAGATGATCTTAGAGGTCTTCTGCAACCTTCGTCATTCTATGATAGTGAGCACAGGTCAGCATGGATTCTGCAGCTTTCCCAGTGCTCAGGTGCCTCACCCCCAAACATATGCATACTGCTGCTGACCTGCTCCCCTCACCTGAGATGGGCTTTCAGGCTATCATGGTTGTGCCTGTGCTGACCTGTAGTGATGCCAAAGAGGGCAAAGCTGAAGAAGAAAGGTCTTTCAGAGATCTGACTCTACCTGGTCTTCTCCTTCTTTTCTTCTTTGCCAGGAAAAATATAAATATACTCCTTCCACCAAATCCTTTAGAAGGAGGTGGGGGGGAAGGTACAGAAATATTTTAAGTACTTGTTGTTTTTCCTAAGGGGCAGAAATGCAATGTGGTTTCATTCTAGCCATACAAATATTTATGTGATTAAGAGAAAAGCAAGATCAGAGGGAAAAGCTGGGTTTGGTTGTGACATGGCCTTTGGTGCCAGAGACATGGATTTACTCTTGCCTGGCCACAAGTTGCTTGTGTCACCTTGGAGCAGTCACGCTCTCCCCTCTGTGCCTGCAGCTGGCAAGATGCTCGAGCTGGCCAGAACTCCTGGTATTCACTGCTTGTGGCTGGGGCAGTGCTGGGGTGATAAGGAGCTTTTCAACCCAACAGGAGCTCCGAAGCACTTTGACGATGTAGTAATGGCAGAAAATTACAGCAGTTTGAGCTGGGGAGGGTACCTCCAGAATTTGTACAGTACTGCGCACGCTGTGCGTGATTTGCTGGCGTCTTCTGACTGCCACTGTAATGCAAACAATGGTCTGCATTCAGTAAGTAGCTCCTCAAATTTCCTGTGGATATCCCCAGCAAATCTGTATTTAAATACGCAATAGTTTCTTAATCCTGGGCTGCAAGTCGCTGGGGCAATTTGTACTCAAGGTGAACGCTGAGGTTAGGGAGATGCTGAGATATATAAAAGAAGTTTTCTATCCAGATTGTTTCCATCTGTTTTCGTTGTACCCCACTCCTGAAGAATAAACCAAACATTTTAGTTTTCAGCTATTTCCTTCTGGACTCTGTAAAGCTACCTGTTCTCAGAAGCGTTATTTGGTGTCTTTAAGTGCTTTGTTCTGATGTTTTTACTGTGGTATTCAGCCTGTAAATAAGTGGACAGTTAGGAAAGGCAGCTGAAAAAAACCCAACACAATAGAGAAACAATTTCATTAAATGAAAAAATCCATCCGTTTGCAGTACTCAAAGCGTGAAAATATTTTTGCAGTGCGTTTTGGATATACTAGAATTTCTTGACAATTGTGTAGTTTTGTCCTTTTTTTTTCTACTTCTTCCCTTCCAAACTTCCAAAGCCACAGAATTTCATAGCACATCAGCTCATGCCCAGTGCCCTCTGTGGTTCTTGTGTCACCTCTGAGCACTCAGACCTGGCAGCCCAAGTGACCCTGAGCGAGATTCCAACCTGTGCTGTGGGACTGAGGGTGAGATGTCTGCCCCCAGTCCTTGCAGAAAGGGATACACGTTTCAAGTCTTTGCTTTTACATCTTTTACAAAGATAAATGGTGGTCTCAAGGGAATGCCCATTTTGTGAAGTATTTTCACGTAGAGAAATGGGGGAGGTTCGTCAGAGGCGTTATAAAGAAAAAAGCCTTTAGTTGTCTGCTGCATCTTGAAGATCAAGAAGGATGAGATCTGTCCTCCAGAAAGAAAGCTGACTGATAACTGAAAGTATTTCTTCCCAGAAGTGAAAAGACATCCATCCCTTCCTTATAGCTAATCTTGTTTGTGTTTAGTTTTGAAGAGTGATTTTCATATGCTGGTTGCCCGGTTGCCCGGACGTATGTTACCTTAAAGAGAAGCAATTGATTTTTAGCCAAAAGGACAGGAGGAAGGTTAGGAATGTGCAACAGTTTCTCATAACTCTGGGGGAGGCAGATGTTTCTCTTCTGGTTCCAGCCTTCATTTTCTTCTCATGAAGAAGGAGTTCTTTAAAACCAAATAAATATCACTTTGAGAAGAGCATGGTCCCCACTGTTATTCTTTAAATTAACTCTTTTGTGGCTGAGGCAGAGCTTAGCATGCTGATTTTTATTGGGAAAAAAAAAATAAAAAGAAAAGGAACGATTTAGTGTGAATTTTTGTGTAAGTAGTTGTAGTTATTATTCTCAAGAACCAGTAAAAAAAAATGGTGACAACAGAAGCTCTGACATCTGAAGTGATGTGAATTCTCATTATTCGTTCTACGTAATGTAAATGTAACTAAAGATTACTTTTTTTCTTGCTATTAAGATTTTATTGGAACAATCATATCTGCAGGCATAGCAGCACATATTTCACATCTATAAAGATAATGGGGTGCAATTGTGTCTGCCAGCAGTAACCAGGCTGTTACTGAGGCAGGCAAAAGGGAAACACAACTGGGGACTGTTATTGGTGCTCCAAGCGCAGGGGATGAATGTTGCCACGCTTGTCTTGGCCACGGAGGCAGTAGGATGCCATCCTTCTCCCTGGGCACTGGGACCAGATTGTCTGATAGGTTTAGAAAAGCCGCTAGTAGAGTGAAAAATGTCTCATTTCAGGTTAATGTCCTCCCTCTGCTGACACTGGAGCTGCCCCAGGGACAGGGACCGAAGCTAACTCCATGCTTCGCATCCCCTGTTTCCCAGAGAAAAGGACTGATATGTTTACCAGGGCAGAAAGCTGCACAGAGGGCGTATCTGTGTGGGGCTGGGAATGGCTGCTGAGATCTCCAGGGCCTACTGAAGCAAGGCCAGGGGCTGGGGGTCACTGATAAGGTGACCTTGGCCACAGTTTGGGTTTAGTCGTTTGTCTTTGTAGAGTCTGATGGATGGGAAACACGGACAAAAGCCTTTGTGGAGCTCTGCTTGCCATATGGAGCTATACGAGGCTGCTGAGGAGACTGGCCTGTTTACCCACCAGATCTGCAAGAGGCATTTGGTTCCTTATGTTTATAGATCAACACAGCATCTCCTTTCCAGAGGATGGGAAAGTGGCTGAGGAGTAGCGGAACCCAATGTCTGAAGCATGTCTTAGCCATGATAGGATCAATTATGACCCCGAGTCCTGAGCAGTACGGGCATTCTGAATGAAATCCTCTCTGGAAAATCCTGGGAGGAAAGAGAAATGTGGAAAGCGGAGTTGGGTGAGAAGTGCTGAGGAGGTGTGAGACGGCTGCCTGCCAGCCCTCAGGAAGCTTCTTGTAGTCAATGAAGCACAACCGGTGTGCTGAAAGACGCGGCATTCCTTGCATGTACCGAGTCGTGGTGGGAGTTTGGACTAGCCAGGGCGAGCTCTGGTGTCAGGGAATGAAGGGCGTGTGGAGCTGAGACTGAATGCACCTCATCCAAGCAGGACCAGACTTGAGTTGTTTGTGGATTGTGAGATGCTCCCCAGGAAAGTAGTGCTAGGTTAAGATGGGAGGGTAGAGTTGGAGGTTTTTCCAGAGGGGCTTTTCGCATTTTCAGAATCACAGGTGACCCTTCAGGGGCTGCCCCTGATTTATTGTTTCCACATCGGGTGAGTGGAGGGCTCTCAGCCCACCCACACGCTAACTCTCTCTCCTGTGACAAACAGGAGAACACAGAACATATGACCGTGTCGCACACGTTCATAATGGGCTGGCTGGCTCCTTCCTCACCTGATGATCTGTGTCCATCTCCTGATCGCTTCATTTTCAGATAAAGGAGCATTTGGTGGAAAAGCTCAGAGCCTCCTGGGGCATCTGGGGACATTTTTGTGTCTTTACAGAGACAGGCAGCACAGAGGGATGAGGTTGTTCAGTCCCCCCTTTTCATGCTAATCTTTATTCTGGAAGCTTAAGGTCGAACATTTAACAGTGTTTTTCTCTGCCCTCTCACTTTCCTTTCAGGCCCTCTGGAGTGCCCCTTGTTTCCGTCCTCTATCAGCTGGGTGTTTGCCCCGTGGCTCCACAGGAATGTACCGTTGCTCCGTCCCACACAGTGTGAACGTTTTGCATCTGGGGCTTTCATGTTCTCACCTGAACTTCTGGCATATGCTTGCTGCCTGCGGATTGGGCTGTTTCTGTCACGTCTGGATGATATTTGTCGTTGAACCACTTGAAAGTGAAGGACTCGTTTCCTGTTTATAGCTCTGTAGGGCTCAGCCCAGCCATTTGTTTGCTGTGGGTTTTGGAAAGGAGCACCAGTTACGTCCTTTCAAGCACACTGAAGGCATCTGAGTTCATGGCTGGGTACAGATGGATCTGCCTGTTCCTGCCTGCTTTCTGCCTGAAAGGGCTGGGGGCCTGGCCAGATCCCCTGCTGTGTAAGGAGGTGGATTAGGGCAAGCGTGGTTTCACTCTACGGAGGCATGTTGCTTCTGGCTGACGCTTCTTGCAGCCAAAGAGCCAGCATCAGGCCTGTGTTGGTTTGCTTGTGTCCTGAGTACAGCTGGTTTGGAGCCCTGAGACTCTGGTGTGTGGAAGTGATTGCCATACCTCTCTTGGCTAGCAATAGCATGAAGAGTTTGGGTTCCTGCTCCAGTTGTCTGGAGGGCAGGTTCCTGTGCACAGTCATACTGGTCTATAGCAGAGAAGAGAGGATGGTTACACGTGGGGTTTCTGCATGTGAGTGTTCCTGTGTCTGTTTAAAGCTGGGTGGTATCTGACTGGATCAGTACACTTACAGAGAGAGCTAATCCTATTCAGTCAGTGTAAAATATCCAAGCGTGTGTTAAACTAGAGTTTGCATGAACGTACCAGAGAGGCTTTCTGTGTGCTCTGTAAGGTAGCGGGCACAATGGAGCTATGCAAGAATGCTGAAGAGGTGTCTACGTTTGTTTTCTGCCCTGAGTCTTGCCAGAAAACCTATCTCTGAGGCCTGAATACTGAAATGCCTTATGTGCCCCCTTCTGAAAAAGGGCAGGCAGCTTGTTTTCTCAGAGCTGCTGCAAAGGGACAGTACTGTATAGTCTCACTATCAAAATCCCTCTTCTGTCACCTTGTCAGCGCGTATATTCAGCGCTGCTGTGAGGCAGTGACAACTTCTGTTCTCCTTCAGGCCCCAGGACAGGTTCTGTGGAGCTAGCAGAGCATCTTGATAAACCTTTGGGTGTTACCACAGTGTGATGGAAAAGGGCCTCTGTCCATCTCTGACAGCAAAGAGGAACGCTGCAAATATTTGACAGAAGTCATTTTTATCCAGCTCCACCAATTTCACTCACTTCCATCCGAAAGGGTGTTTCTATTTTAAAGGGCACTGCTGATGCTGTGTACGCATGGAGAGTTTTGGAGCTGACTTCTTTAGCATAGAAAAACCTTATTAAGCCTTAACACACATCTCTGCGAGAAAAACGGCCGTGTCCCAGGATCTGAAAAAGCATTCTGTTGTAGGGCGAAGGATATTATATTCAATAAATCATATGGAACTATTTATCAGCAATCACTTCTTTAACTTTTCCACAGTCTTCAGTTTCAA
Organism: Oreortyx pictus; assembly: GCA_036925125.1. Lineage (NCBI taxonomy): Eukaryota > Metazoa > Chordata > Aves > Galliformes > Odontophoridae > Oreortyx > Oreortyx pictus. The sequence goes on along the minus strand of JAUPFR010000010.1, from coordinate 4,343,063 downwards.
AGAGCATTTTGAAGTGACTGAAGTTTGTACAGAGCAGTTTATTTAAAAAATTATTTTAGGAAAATTACCTCAGGGTTGATTGTGTATTTATGAAGGGTTTCTCTTTTCTTCTTTAAGAATATTAACATAATATAAGTAAATGGCTTTATTAAAAACAGTGGAAAATGTGTAAAGAAACAGACAAGATTTTGTGGCAGGCAGTCTGCAGTGGGAAAGGTTTTGCTTGTCATGCAGTCGCAAACAACCAAGTCAGTGGAAAGACCTTGTTTTCGATAGGGTTGGGATTAGCCTCCAGCGTGGGGTTGCTCACTGCAGGGCCCTGAGATGTTTCTGGTTATTCCTGCAGCCTCCTCAGTGAATGGATTTAGATTCTCTTTCGTGCTGTTTTGTACTCCTGCCATTATCAGTGGTTACTTTTATTAGCCCCTTTGAGCCCTGCCTCATCTTCTCGCTTGTAATGTTCTCCTTAACCTGAATCCGGTTCTGATTTTCACTTACAAATGTAATTAAAATGCTTGGGATTAAAGCAAACAAATGTTTTTTGCTGCCTAGAAATCATTGCGTGATCCCTTGCAAATCCACGTTGGCCACTTTATGTTCCTGACATCATTCATTCCTGGTGCAATTATGGTCGTCTGCAGCTTAATTATGGTGTCTTTCAGTGCACGGCACAGCGTGGTGCTAAGTAATGTAATCACTAAGTGATTACATTTCCTAAATCATGAAATAAATCTGATTGTGAGTGTGTGGTATGTAGTTACAGCCATCTGGATTATGACTTTTTCCAGTCCAGTCAGCCTCTTTGTGATGAACCCGCGGGTTGAAGTAGAACTAGCTTTTTGCTGTAGATCTCTGTGGGCTTTGTGAACTTTTACAAGTGAAACTCAGAGTTTTCCAGCTATCTGCCTGAGCCATAGCGGTACTCCATGGACCTAGCTTGGGTTCTCCAGAGGCAAGCAGAAGTGGGAAGGCCACGTGAGCTGTGCAGGAGGGTCCACGTTCTACAAGATTGCTTTCATCTCATAGCCTCAGCAAAGAGCAGTATGCTGTCCAGGAAAGGAGCAGGGAAGAAGTGTCAGCTCCAAGCAATGCACACGCGAGGCTGGAGGAGCATGCAGGAGCCCTGGACATGCTGGGATGTCAAGGTGCAGTTTGGATTCCATGCAGGCAGACAGGAGCCTTTCTCAGGCACCCCTGACTGTTGAAAGGGAAGTTGTCTGCAGTCACTTGGAATGGATTAAGTAGACAAAATAAGAATGTTTGAATAAAGTAGTAGTCACAGCTCTCGTGTAGACAGTAAACAACGACAGTAAACTCTTGCTCTTATGGTAAAATGTCTTGAATCACTTATTGCTTGAAAGACTCAGGCAGGGTGTCTTTGGTCACTCACACATGTTTTGTACTTTATCACAAATCAAAACATCCTGGTTTCCAGTTTCTGGAACACATTACTTGTCCTGGCTTTTCCCGTTTGAATAGAGGTGGTAATCCTGGTTGTGCACTCAGCAAAAACTGCTTTAGGTAGTGTCTGTGAGCTAGGAACAAGCTGAGGATAGACGAGACCTAGAATTTGTGCTGCAAAAAACATCTCTGCGCTGAGTTTAGCAAAAGGGAGTTGTGCTGATGGATAGCTCTTCTTAGGCCCCTTCTGCTTAGGCTTTCATATATTTGCCGTGAAGGGATACTGTATGCTTCATCGCTCAGGCAGGAGTCTGCAGTCCCTCCCATAGCCTGGCTTAGCTTCCATGGCCTGAGGAGCGTCCTGGGCTGCTTACGTTGTGTTGTGCCACAGCAAAGGGGATACAACCTGAGTCACTCAGATCTGGGCCTTTCTGGGAGTGCTGTGGGCATTCACCTCCACGTCAGTTTGCTGAGCACAGAAAGGTCCCCTCGTGGGTGACATTGCATTGCTTATTGGCACTGAACCATGAATACTGCCTGAGATGGAGGCTTCTCTCTGCTCTAGACAGTGCTGCTCAGGTTCAAGAAGGCCATTGTTGGCTCAGATGGGTTATGGTAAGTGCTTGATCTGGCTGTGAGGTCTGAAGTTCAAAATGAAAACCTCAAACAAACCTTAAGCACTGCTGGTGCTGTGCAGAGAGGACAGAGCATCGGCTGATGTCCACCAACTCCTTGCTGTGTCTACAACAGTTATCTGCACCTAGGACTGCAGCCATGGGCCATCATCGGAGAGACATGTCTCACCTGCATCTGCCTCAAGCAAGCTGCAGAAGACTTCAGGAAAACAGTTAACTATGGCAAAGAGAGAGCTAAAAGGTTCTTCCTCTGTTCCTATTTTACAACAGGTTGGGGAGCAGATCCCAGAGTTGTGGTGATGTGTGGAAAGAACTTCTGGGGAGGATGGTTTACCCGCATCCTCATCGGTGTCTGCAGAAGGCTGAGGGAAGGTAGGTGAAAACTGGCTTTCTATTTAAGTCTCTGCAGAAGGGTTACAATATAGTCTGATTCTGCCTGAACTGAGTAATTTACTGTCCAGCTGAGATACATCTACAGGGCAGGAGGGTGAGTTATCAGTAAGTAGTGTTTGTTTAGCATCCTTTGGTCCTTGTTCTGGCTGCGGATGAGCTCACTGCAGAGCTTACTGGCTCCCAGCCACAACCACCTGATCTCCACCTGCTTTCTACCTGCCCTGGCCTGGAACGTGCAGATGTGGACAAATGTGCAGATGTAGGACTCACTTGCTACTCTGGTGCTGTCAGCAGCACTGTCTTGAGGAGTGGCCGCACATCCAGCTGTGCTGTGGGTGTGATGGGAGGGTGAAGAGGGAGTAGAGATGAACTGAGAGTAAACCCAGGCAAACAGAACTCACCTGGAGAGCTCAGGACAAAGGTGGGGGCTGGAGCTGGGCTGCGCTGGCAAAACTCGTGTGCAGTGGGAAAGATGGTGGAAGAGCTGTGGGTGCTCTCCCTGCTGAGGTGCAAGTCCCTCAGCAAATTCTGCCCGTGGTCATAATAGCTGAAAGTCTCGACTGGTCACTTCGAAAGTCTATCCTGCAGCCATCAGTGCTCACAGGGCTCGGACGCATAACACTCCCAGATTCCCTTTTCCAATGAGAGGCTTGTGACCCTCTCTCGTGGGCCCTGGCCTCGGGAGGTGAAGATTGCTGAGCATTATGTCAGCTGTATCCAAAGTGGGGTTTGTTTAACAGTCTCTGCAGCTGTTTATATTTTCTAATGCGCTGCGGCTGGCTTTTGTTGCCATTAAAACTTCATTTGTTTGGAGGATCTTTTCAACAAAATGAAATCCAATAAATCATGGGTAAAATATTTATTATTTCAACTGGATAAGAAGGGGAGGGAGGAGTGGGCAAATTTGTATTCCTTCAGCAAGATGTTAAATGGGAGACCGTGGGGACACGTTAGCCACTGGAGTTTGTCCCCAGAAGAACAATTAGTTGGCTGGACAGGGCCAGCTGAGTGACAGCTTCACATTTGGAAGCTAAAAGGAGCAGAAATACTCGGAGTGCTCCAGCTTTATCCTGTCTACCCGTGTAATCGCATCCACAGACGGTGGAAGTGAGCTCAGGGTTTCTGGATTAAAACTGTCAAAAATACAAAGCCCTAATGCTTGAGTTAGAAATCCTGGGCTAACAAACTGGTCCCGCTTGTGCTGGTGGCAAAGCTGCTATTGTCTGAGATCAGGATTTCACTCCAGGTCTGCTTTAGTTCATGGACAGTAGCTGGCTCCCAAGTCTTCATCCTGCTGTAGGGTGTGTAGCACTGGCTTGTGGTGGGACAAATGACATGAAGATCTGGAGCAGGATGTGGAAAATGTCATCACCAGCATCATTATGTTAGAGCTGCGTGGCTTTGTTTGTTGAATAGCGAACTCAATTAAAATTAGTGTGGGATTTAGGGCTGTTCATGCACTTTTGAGTTCAGCCAGTGGCTGAAAAGACAGAGAGGCACACTGGAGAAAGTCAGCCTGTGATTTCAATACCTAAAATGCAGAAAATGTTGTTTATTCGTTTCGAATTTATTTCTAAAAGTGACATGTTTTTTCAATGCCAGAATACAAAAAACAAAAACAAAAACCAAGCCAAAGCCAAAAACCTTTTGGACTGATCTGAACAGATGTGATTCCAAAATCTGTCCATGGAGCTAAGGCAAAATGTGTGCGTCATGTGCTTGAGACTGACAGCACGGATCTGAACATTCAGGTGATGCAGAAGGATCTGTAATAAATTGGATGCATGCATCTAGTGTTTATATAGAGAACTGTTCTACACAAATAATTGTGAAAGGATCTGACTTTTCAGTAAGAGGGGTGCTATTCTGTGCCTGTAAACCAGACCCTGGCTGTAAAATATGTCCAAAATACACTTGCTAGTGTGAGCCTAAGTTTTTCATGTTAAATCAAATTCCCTCAACCTGTGCTCCCACCCCATAGACTCTACTCCTGCAGTCCCCCAACCACCTCCTTCACTAGTAAGGCCTCTAGGTGCTACTAGAATACCATAAAAATGTAGAATTGTAGATAAAGTAAGTTAGCATCCCATCTGCCAAAAGTAAGACGTGCGGCAACCCTTCCCAGTGAGTCATCTGTTCAGCATTCTCAAGTCTTTGAGACCTCTGCACTCACCGGGGAGCTCTGACATTTACCAATGTTATCTTTCTTATTTCAGTTTTGGCACCTCTTCCTTTCCTCAGGGACTATCCTGGGCAAAAAAACCCACGTGAAATGAGCAGCAGACATCTTCTGTCACTTTTCCGAAAGGTTGCTGAGCTTAAGCGTGTTGTTTGGCCGCAGATGGTGGTAACTTCACCAGAAAAACAACCAAAAAAAAATACAGTGACAAAACTGTTAACTGGGCAGGATTTTAGATGAGGGGTCCATTTACTGGAAGGGAAGAGAAATCCTTATTCACAATGACTTTAAGGATGACTAAACACTCAGAAGAAGCAGATTAGAAAATACTTTTCATACTATGCTTTACTGCTGAGTCAGTGCAAACGAGTCATCCCTCAGCATCACTCTGCTGCAGAGTACAGGGCTGGTTTGGGGCAGTCAGGGTTCTCCTGAAATCCCTGCTGACTGTCCCAAGTGCTCTCAGGTCTGTGTAGCTGCCCTTCTGCAAGTGTGCACTGTTAGAAGTGAGCAAAGGTACTGTGGCTTGCCACCAGAGATATAAGGGTAAAAAAATGACCCTGTTTCCCTGGAGTTACTCCTGCAGTCATTGGGCACAGAGTCCCAAGGTGGGCACTCTGGTGGTGCTTCCCCACGAAATCAGGCAGTGCTCTTGAAGCACTGCACCTTCACGCTGATGCTTGGATGAAGGCGGGGGGCTTGTCTCGTCCCCACTGATGACAGACCTCACTTGCTGTGTGACCGAGCCAAGCTGCTGTCCCACTCTCACCTCTCATCCAGGGGAACAGGCCCCCAACAGCCATTAACCCTTTCCAGACCCACATGGTTTTGCACATGTGGTTTTTAGTGGCATAAATCTTGGCAAGAGGAGCAACCGTAATATTGCTGTTGGACCTACGTGCGTGTCTGTTGTTCATCATGAGTAAATTAGACGGACTACCCTGAGCTGCAGAGGGGGAACTAATGATTGCCATATTGTTTCCAGCACTCATCAAGCAAAAGAAGCTGTTTGAACTTTCCCCAAAGACACTTCTGCCTCTCGCAGTGATGTTTAAGTTTTGGGTTTCTACCTTGCTGGAATCTTCTCTCTTCGATGTGCATATTGACATATTTATTTCCTGTGTGTTTCTGTCCTCCTTTACTCAGTAAAATGATCCTATCAGGAAGGCGAAGGTCCAGCTGAAAGGTGGAAGGAAGGAAAGCATCTTTCCTCAGAGCTAGGAGCAGACTGATTGATAGTGAGGGGAAGCGCCCTTCACGGTGGGGACTGCAGCCTCATTCTTAGCGTAAGGGCAGGCGAGGTGCTGGAAGTGAGACTGGTCACTGCGTCTGGGACGTGTGACTAATTGTGTTTGTCTGGCCCTCTTCCCTAAAATCAGGAGACTAATGCTGGAGCAGGCATTGTTTTCATCCAGCAGGATATTTCTAGGGTCCTCCTTTGTGACTAGGGAAGAAGTCTATGTCCCATTATGCCTGGCAATTAGAGCCAGTGGTGGCTAGAGGTGACTTTCTGGGTGCTGCTTTGGCATTGTGAGCCCAGGTGCACCTTGCTGCACAGCCTTCAAGTGGATAGTAGGATAAAGGAGCAGAGCAATGAGAAAAACAGGCATGTTGTTTGTATTGTCAGTAATAAATGAGACTGAATAGAAAAAGCCTTCCTAGTTGGCAGGATGATGAACCTCCCAGGGAGGTGTCATCCCAGGAGGTGTTGCATAAATGTGTAGATGTGGCACTGAGGGATGTGGTCATGGTGGGGGCGAGTTGGAGTCAGACTGTGTGATCTTAGAGGTCTTTTGCAAACCTTGATGATTTCTATGATCCTGTTGCTGACATGTTGGTTGCCTGGGTTGGTGATGCTTTCTGATTGGAGCTGGTTAACCTCTGTCCTTCAGTTATTGCCACAAGCGCATCTGTGCAGTGTGTGTGGTGTTCTGTTATCTATTTCCTTTATAATCTTAGCTTAAAGCTTTGGAGGTATTTAGGAGCCCCCTAAATGCCTACATAATAAATATAATAATATATTAAATATAAAATTATATATAATATATATTATATATATAATATAATATATAATAAATACAGTCTGTATTATCTATATAATAAGTAAAGTCTGCTAGACTGTTTTCTCAGTTGGCTGAATCCTTCAGTGAGCAGAAATCCTGCATTCCTGGGGGATAATGGACGGTATAAGCTCACCTGGAGGATGCTTCCTGATTGCTAGCCTGGTTCAACCTCCCAGATCTCTGTAGTTGGGCAAAAGATGGTTGATGTAAAGATCTGAGCTGTATCTCTGCTCCTGCTGTGTTCTGTACCTCATCTGAGCCACATACAGGACACGGGACTGTGGGTCTCTGTTGTCTTCAGTCTGATAATGCAGAGTATGCTGCTAGGAGTTCTTAGGATAGCTTGGTTTGAAACAGAAAATTGCAAACAGCCCTCCTGCCTTTGAGTAAATTACACAGTGTGGAAAGCATTCTCAGAAGAGAAATGTTGGAAGATGGGATCATGAAAACTGGGACAAGATATGAAGTGTATCATAAATATGAAGGCCAAAGTAGATAAGATACGATACTGTAGTTGCTGGTAGCAACTATAGTGTGGTCTGATAACCTACGGTGGGAGAAGCATGTGCTTGGGGGGGTCCTGAATTTCCTGGCTTCATGTGAAGACAACATCACTCAGAGCCTTCTCTCCTCCAGCATGCTATTTCCTCCCCATTTTACTGACAGATCCTTTTCTGCCCTGTATATTTTTCTTTCGATCACATCAGAAAAGTACTGAAAACTGGACAGGCAGCACAGAACAGGAGAAAACCTTGTACAAAATACTTATTTCTTCTCAGGTTGTTGGGATGTGTGTACCTGAAGATTACAGGTAAAGATGACATTTTCTGTCAAAGATACTAAAATATTTCTACAGCTGACCAAGTGTAGTGCAATTGTCCTGGCAGGTTCAGAAACTAATATTTTTGTGTTTTCCTCCAGAGAGCCACTTAGCTTGGATACTGGCATAACTAGCATGGTAACCTTGGCTTGCTTGCTGTTAATGAAAGAAGGGCTGGAATGAAAGAGGGCTGTATCATTTATCTTGGTGGCTGTGAGCTGCAGACCTCCTGTTACTCAGCAAGACCTCCAGTGTACAAATCCTTTTGTTTCTTTTACCCCTGCAGGACCATACAGCCCCCTGATAGACATACGAACTTCAGTGGGAATTGCCAGTAACAGGCTGAGATCCTGAACTAATTAATTAATCAGTGCAATTCCTCCCTAAATTCCATCAGGAACTGTAACTTGTCTTAGGATCTGGTGGGCAGTGAAGTCCCTATTGTTGTACACTCCTCTGTCCTTCCTGGGCCAGTGCATTGCTCTTCAGTCATGCTGCAGGTGCAGACCTTCAATTTCAATTTGACTTTTAGGGTATGTTTAACTGAGCTTAGGCTGAGCCTACCATGCACACTGCTTTGTTTCATGGGGAAGTGCTAAGGTGGAGATGAAAGATAGCCTGAGGTTTGGAGTTCTTGAAAGGAATGGCAGAAGACGACTCAAAATATCATTGAAAGAGTTCTAAAATCTTGTTCTTTTTATCTGGACACATCAGGTAAGAGTGCTCTGCCCCAGGTCCTGAAACTAATGCTTTCTTGGCCTACAGTGGTTGAATGCATGAAGTGGAGTGATGTGAACAGCAATGCCTTATGTGCAGAAGTCTGCTCTGTGTGGCCGTGGCCGTGGCCTCCTCTGCTCAGTAAAGCAGTCTGTGCTAGGTTTGACACTCCAGATTTCATCTGTTCTACCCAGTGGATGTCTTTGTAAAGTTATGTCCCTTTGAGAGTAGAACCACCTGTCAACCAACTAAGAGTTTGGTGCATCTAAGAGATGTGGAGGGTGATTGCTTGGAGAACAACTGTGCTTGCTGAAGAAGTAGCAGGCTTTCAGCCCTCCCGAGGGAGAAATCATTTGAATTCCCCTCTGAGTACTTCAAACAATGGGAGGAAAGTGGTTTGCGGTAACCCAACTGAATGAGTCAGTTCCATTTAACTGCAGCAGTGTGTGGAGACTCTTACTGCTCACTGCAAGCTTGTTGCTTACTGAGAAATATCCTTGGCCTCGTCATAAAGCTCTGAACAGGCTCAGTTCTGCTATCATTTCTCCTTTGGGCATCTACGAGGCAATTTGTATGGGGAGCCTGAGGCTCAGCAGCAGAAGTCGATAAGGGGAGGCATCCCTTCTGGCCTCATGGGGGGCCTAACTCAGGTTTGAAATACTGCATCATGAGTTCATCTGAAATAACCTCAGGTTCCAGCTGGAGGCTAGACAGGATGACCTCCAGGGGTCTCTCCCAACCTATGCTTTTTCTGTGATTCTGAGGAGTGAGTTCATCAGTGAGCTGAGGGTTGCTGCGGCACAGGCTGCTCCCTCTTGCACCTGATTTGAATAAGACCATTGTGTGGCTACCCAAAGCCTCAGAGAGACAAGTCCTGGCAGATCAACGGCAGTGATCTGGGTTTTTTTGTTGTCCTCAGCTATTGTGCTGTGTCTCTGGCAGGCATCGTGCTTGCAGCAGCACGAAGGAAGGTGTGAGCTGGAGCAGCTGAGGATGTTCTCATGGTTGTTCCTACAAGCTGTATGTAATGTACTAGTCAAGTTTTAGCTCCTGGCAGCCAACTGCTCAGATAATGGGAGACAGAGCTCTAACTTCATGCTGCCAAGCTTGGAAAACGAAGTCAAAGCAACTTGAGCATGACTTGAGTGCGGAGAAGGGATATTGCAGTCTCCCATACCATCTGAATGCTAAACCAAGCGCAGCATGGCTCAGACCCTGAATACTTATGCAGTCTCCATCCTCTGAATTTTATCTTTGAATTGGCTTTGATTTTCATGGCATGTTTGTCTACAGCAGCTGACAGAATGTTTAAACGCTAGAATTGCTGCTGCAATAAATATATCCTTCCAAACACTTGCTATGGGTCTCCCCTTTGGGACTTTATGTAACATACTGACTGGTACCAAAAACATGCAGAGAACATTTTGCTTTCAGCGTGGTGTGCCTGCTCAGTGCTGACTCACTGGCAGGACCTGGGTTTGTGTCTTGGTGTTGCTCTATGGTAAAGCAGTGAGGGGTGCTGCCCAGGAAGCACAGCCATAGATGTTGCCACAAATGGATGTGAAAGCAGACTGTTACCATCCGAGGTGATTTTTTTTTTGCCTTGGCAGTGCATATGCTATGGCATTCAGCCAGAGGCCAGCTTAAAGCAAAGGCTGCTTTCCCATGCCAGTAGGGAAAGAAGCAAAGAACACCCCAAAATGGTCCTAGATGAAGGTTTCTCTGAGTGCTATTTTTGACCAGTACTCTAATTTTATCTGCTTTCCTTATGTAACTTTCAAATTTGCAGCTGAATAAACTTTCAGGGAAGAGGAACACTTCTCTAACAGAGCCCAAACTTTCTCTGATTAGAAAACCACCCACTGAAAGATTTCCAGAGCGGGTGAGGATCTTTGTGCCTTAAGGAAAGAGCTGTAAGTTGAGTTTGCCCCTCATCCTGGAAATGGCATAAAGGAATTACTTCGTTTATGGCAAGAAAGTGCATTGTAATGCTGGTGATGGAGCAGATTCAGGGTGGGTTTGGCTATGTGGGGTTAGCACCCTTCCTCTCCGGAGCACCCTACCCAAGCTCCTGGCTTGTTCCTACAGCCCTGCCCACATCTCCCCGGGCTCTGAGCACATGAGCAGCAATCAGAGGTGCCATGTGTCCTGTCTGCTCCACTCCTGCAAACTCCAGCAGTGGGAAGAAGAGAGTCCCAGGCAGAGCCTGGGTGGAACGAAAGCAAGGCCTGCTCTGGCTTTTCTCTGCTGTCATGGCCATGTGAGGCTGATCACGAGCGAGCAAAAAGTGGAGGCTTTTCTAATGCTCTCTAGGGACCAGGTGGGTCCCTGGCTGCTGCAGGATATGGCCTGAGAAAGGCTACCTTTCCTTTTCCCAATTCCCTTTCCGTGTTTACATCTGCAGGAAGAAAATCACTAGAATCCAAGCCAGATGTCTTCTCCAGCCCCTCCCTGCATCTAAATGGGAAACGTTTGCTGCGGCAACCTCGAAAAGCCAGGCTGGTGACCAGCCAAGCGTGAGGGATGGGGAAGACAAAGGCTCGAAGAAATGCAAATAAAAACAAAATGAAGATCACTGTAAACAGGAAAAAAGGCTGGAAAGGCAGTGCACCTGCACCCCTGTAGCTCTTTTTATGTTTTGGAAAAATGAAGGGCAAACTGTCTGACAGGGTGCATTTGCATGATTTTTTGTTGATCCCACTTTTATTTTTAGCAACTGAGATAATGGGTTAGCAAAAATATAAAGCAGAAATGACCAGACTCGTGAATTGGAGCATTTTCTATCTCTCTGTCCTCGAAGCAGAACCTACAGCTGGGTGGTAGTTCAGGGGCTGCCTTATCCCAGAGGCATACATTTGGCTTACATCTTCCAGTAACAACTGATGGCACAAAATACGGTCTCTCTCCATTAAATATATGTGCTTAGCCTGAGTGCAGGCTCAATAGCTAGTCTGACATAACAATATAAACTGGCTCTCTGCCTTTTCCAGAGTTTTCTTAGGATTTAAATACGGTTTCTGCACAGTGAGAAGACGACGTCATTATTTCTGTTTGAACGCATTGTGTCATTGACTGAAAGCACGCGTGACACTGCTACAGCAAATTCCAGCTTTGACTTTTGGTTTCTGAAGAGGGTCTCCAAAGGAGTCCTGTATGGGTTCCCCAGCTTCTCCCCAGGGAGAAGATGGGGCACAGTGATATCCTGGCAGTGTTTGCAGGCAGGGGGTGTGCTGACACACTGCGTGTCAGTACTTTTATTCCTGCAGAAGGCCCAGGAGGCAGCCAGTGCCATGTGAAGCCTTTTCTGCAGCTGAAGGGCAAACAGAGAGCTCCTGTGTATGAATTGGAGCCGTCAGAGTGAAACCATCAGCTGAACCTGAGAATGAACTGAGGATCTCAGCGCATCCCCCCATAGCTCCTGTTTGGCAGCACTGTATATTATTTTAAGGGAGCTTTCTGCAGGAATTGTGTTGCATTCTGAAAGAAGAGATTGTTTTACTTAATTGATGTGGGAAGGTCCTCGCATTACAGACCTTCCTGCTTACATTAGTACGTTCTAGGGTTCATCCTGCTGCAGTTCCCCTGTGCTGTGTGGCGGGCAGGGCCCGTGGCAGAGGAACCTACAGCCAAAGCCTGTTGATGCAGCAGAAGTCTCTTGCCCATGAGCTGAGCTATGTTGGATTTCTCATTGCACCTGAATGCAATTTGTAGCTACTGCGTTTTGCTCTGGAGAAACTGTCTGGAGGACAGCTTGGAGCTGAAAGTCACTGTGCAGCTCACAAAGTGGTCATCAAAGGGAAAAAGGTGAATGTTATCCTGGAAATGGAGCGACCCAATCCAAACTATTACCTGAAATCTTGACTAAGATCAAGTGTTTGTGTCCTGAAATTCCCATTCAAGTCTTCTGTTCCCAGCTGTCCCCATTCCTCCCAGCCCTTTGTGGCCCTTTTACCCCCAGGGCCACAGTGTATTATGGCTGCAGAACCATTTCTTTTGGGGATATATGGCATTTCTCGGGCTGTGCCCCAGGCAGACCATGCTATATTTAAATGCACTTTGCTGGTGCAGGACTAAAGGGCCTCCAGAGTTGTAACTTCCTAAGAGCTATTCTGCAGATTCCTTCCTCCTTTCTTTCTTTTTTTTTTTTTTCCTTTCTTTTTTGTTTTCCTTTAACGGAAGCTCTCAGTCTTCTTAGGAAATAATCCTTTGTTTCTGTCATGAAAAGCCCTGTGCTCTCCTGGCCACCATTGTGGAGGAGCCAATACCAGAAGTGCCACTTGTGCATTTTGGTTCAACCAGGCACGTCTGAAATAAACACTTGTTTATTTTTCTACCTTTCCGTTCAATCTCATCGTTGCCAGCATAGAAGGTAAAAGCATCCAGTTCAAAGAGGGCGACTGAAAGCGTAGGCTGACATCCTGTCGTAAATATAGCACTGGCCTCGTGACAATGCCCTGCTCGGGAACAATGGGGCTGGGCTGGGAGGGAGAAATTTGTGAATTAACTCGGCCTGGCTAAATGATTAACAGCTGACGGAGGAAGAGAGCTGTGGGCAAGGCTGCCTGCACTCTGGGCACTTCTGAGCTGGCTGTGCCTGCTGCACAGAGCTTCGCACCAGCAATGCCTCCCTCTGCTGTGTTGCTCTGCAGACTTGTTTCCATGATGACAGTGAAAGCCCCAAAACAGAAATGAGAAGGTTTTTGCAATGGCTTTTCCATCAGGGATGGAGTCCCGCGTTAATTAGGAGTCTTGCTGTTGCTTTTCATGATACCTTGTCATGAGACTTTAGGAATCAGTCTGTTGCTGTTGGTTGGCTGGTGTTGTGTCTGACTCCCACCTGGCACGGTTCACCAGCTCCTACCCCCAGCAAGGAGGAGCGGGGTTTGGGAAGGCAGATGTGTCTGTAGCAGCTTTGTGTGCTCAAAGCAAGCAGGTGGGAAGGCAGGCATCAGTCCTTCATGTGGGGGAGTGTACTAAGGCCAAACACAGGCACTTCGAGGCTTTTTGGGATCTGGTGGCTAAAGTGGGTGCACTCCCACACTCCAAGGAAAGATTTTCAGTTTGGTGAATCTTTTGTACATAGAACCAGATTTAGTTATTTTCAAAATAATCCCAGAGAACAGCCCTAACTTAGCTCAGCTTCATCCTTGTTTTTCTTTGCTTAAGTGTGTGACTGTCATGCGGAAAGTGATGGCTTGGGGCTGGGACTGCCCTTGTGCCCTAAGCCACCTTTCCCTCTAGGGCTGAGGCAGCAGACCTGCAGTCACAGCACGTGCTTCTCACAGGTTTATCTTATCGAGCACACAGAGTATGGCATCCAAGAGCTGAAGCAATGGGTTTTCTTCTTTTCTCGTTCTGTACAGCACAGGGTGTGCCCCATTTGACCTAAATATTTGTGAAGTTACATCCTTGGGCCAGGCTGACAAAAGGTTATAAACTCATTTGTTTTCATCTGTCCCTAAGCTGGGCAGGCTGCAGCGAGGCGTGACATCTGCCTGACGCCGGTCCCTCACACTTTCCTCTGACGCAGCTGGGCCTGGCTGCCACCGGGGACAGGATATTGGGCTGGATGGGCCATGGACCTGCCCAGGCTGATCCCTTCTTCTCTACCCAAGGCCACTGCTGCCACTGCGCCATCAGTGGGCTTCTGAGGTGCCACTGGGTTAGGAAGTGAATGGTGTCATGGGAGGTATGTTGTGTTGGTGGCATCTCTACGATCAGGGGGCTTGATCCCCAGCTTGGTGAACCCATAAGGGGTCAGCTCAGCGTGGCAGGGTAAGGAGCTTCCCTGTGAAGTCAGTGCCATTAAGTGCCTGAACCATTCTGTGTGCTCTTCTCAATTCAGAGGAAAATGGGGAAGAGTGAGTTCTGAACGTTAGCAGTAGGAAAGCAAGCAGCTGAAGCCTAGAAATGAAATGTGTTTGCATAATTACACCAGTATTATCATAGCCCAGGCATTATTTAACACTGTCTGTGTTTGATTACGGCTGTGGCACTGTTGTTTCTTTCAGGAGCAGAGAAGAGCAAGGTGCAGCCTCAGTATTTAAGCGTGAGACAGAGAGGAAGGGATTTCCCCGTGCCACTCTTGGCCAGGAGGTTGGTCAGATTCCCAGGCAGGTGCCAGCTGTGCCCACACCTGGGCTCCTGGGGCACGAGGCAGCTCCCACCTGCGTGAAACAGCCGCAGGTGCTGCAGGAAGGGCAATGCCACATCTCAAGGCAGTACTGCTCGCAGACCTCTGGGCTTGGGCAGACGTAAGAGTCTTGTTCATGTGCAGGATATTTTTTGTTTCAGGGCTGCAGCTTCCTTGTGCTCATCTGTAGCTGTGCACCACTCCCCAGAAATTTAGACAGCACGTTCCTGGTCTGTACCATGCCAGTGTACTGCAATTTAGGGCTAATAAGTGACAGGACACTGGGTTGGGTGTCCACAACCTGTCTGTGGGTAGAAGAAAGAGTTCCCTGAGTATTCCTGGGGGTGATGTGAGGTGCTGAGGGACAGAGGCAGTGCAGCCCAGAGACAGAAGCAGTATGAGGCTGGTGCTTCCTGTACTGAGCTGGTGGTTTGCCATGTGCATTTTGTGGTGCTGCAGGTCGATCCCACTGTTTGTATGTGCTCTGTTATCAAGGTCTCTAAAATGTTTTCCATCAGCTAGTCCTCGACTCCTTGCAGAGCCAGACCAACACTAGGACTGGAACCAAGAGCTGGGTCTGAAGTCAAGGCTTCCTGCTCTTCCTTTGGAGGCTCTTTGCAGTGAGAGCCCCCACCACCGCTGTCTGTGCCGTGTTGCAGCTCTCTATGGAGCTGGATGTTGGCCCTGGAAGGGCACACTGCTGGCTGGGGCTCAGCTTGTTATAATATAATACATGTCCTTCTCTCTTACTGGCAGTGAGATGTGCAGAATGTCCCTGTCTGACCTCTCATCAGTCTTTACAGACAGATAAAGGCTTGAGTAATCCTGCATAGCTTCTTTTTTCCAAGCAGTTCCACCATGCATCCAGTTTTTGATCAACTGTGTCCATCAAAGCTCAGCTTTCAGTATTTGTAAGCTCACAGCAAATTGAGCGCCAAAAGCAGAAATGCTTCTGTTCAGTGCAATTACTTTCCCAGAATCTTCTGTTCCCTGAACACTAGTTCAGGCTCTGGGCAATACAAAACTCTGGGAGGCATTTCAAGGGAAGCTGTGTCCTTCGTGTGCAGTGCTGTTTCACCAGTCTCTGAAGACAAACTGTTCTTGCCTGTGTTGCTTCCCACTACTTGCTTGAGTTGCAAAGGTGAAACAAGAAGGCAGCTAAAACAAGAAGCGAATAGGCTGAGAAACCCCAGCGTGAAAGCTTTTCTGCCTGAAGAACCTGAATGCTGATAATTGCTTGAAAAACATCGGGCTTGCTTTGCCTAGAAGGGGTAGGGAGTGGGGAGAAGCTGGCTGCCAGGAGGGAAGGAGGGTTCAGAGGGGAGTGCTGAAGCTTGATATCCTTTGAATCCTCAGCTGCTGAGTGTCAGGGCAGCTCCTTTGGCTCACTGCAGACGATGCCTTGGGGTCTGGTGCTACAAGACACTGGGCACCTTAGCACAAGTTTTGCTCTCCTTTTAAGAAGATCCTTTTTGTGTTGCTCCAGAGCCATTCACATCATTGCCTCTGTCCCTGCCCTGCTGCTCTGCTCTGGGTCTTTGCCCACAGTATCCAAACATCTTCCTTGGCTCTTTGCTCTGCTCATGCTTCCAGCAGAGCTCTCCCAGCACATCCATCCATACCCTGCATGGTGGTCCCGCTGCCCACCCCAGCACCACCCAGTCCTCAGCTCACCGATGCCATCGGAGGGAGAGGCTGTGTTGGGCCGGGGTCACCAGGTGGCTGTCGGCCCCAGCCCTGAACTTTTGCACTGTGCTGAGGGGAAGGTGGGTAAGAGGAGGGCTGCAAGGAGCCTGAGAATGCAGCAGCGTTCCTGTGCCCAGACTAGGTGGGGCAGCGTGAGGGGATATTAGCTCTCTCCAGCAGTCAGTGTCTGAAACTTCCGTGTATTGTTTGTCCAATGCTAAGTTTCCCCCCCCCTCTAAAAATAGCTTTTTGTTTGCAAGTTCACTTTGCATTCAAGCTTCCTCTCTGGGTTTTCTCAAGAGGTTCCTTGATATCTTTAAATTTGCTTGAACCGCAGGAACAAAAGGCTGCAGAAGTCTCACTGCATTTAGGATGGAGAGGTTTTCACCCCGGGAGGAGACTGGGGGAGGCATTTAAATACAAAGCTTTTATACAGCTTTATATTTAGTGCAGTTCAGACCGGTGTGAGCAAGCACTACGTTCAGCCTTCACTCCGTTCACCCAGTAAGAGCAGAAGGGAATGCATTGTCCTCCTGGGATCCCAGGGAATAGTTGGCAGTGATACCACACGGCTAAAAAAATGTTCATCATCGAGCAACCACCAAGCAACAGCCATCCCCGTGCTCTCAGCTCCAGCTCTTGGCAGCTGTTATCTGCACCAGATGTTGTCCTGGACAAAAGGAAGATGCTGCGCTCTGGGGCGGAGGGATATATGTTTTTTTCTGACACTGTTGCTCGATTGATTTCTTTTTAAAATAATGCCTTGTAGAACATTAATAAATAGCTGTTTATTTTGACAGCAGTGTCAAGAGCATGCTAATGTGTTATTGTTTGTACTGCAGACACTTAAGATGCATAAAGGGAGTTTGTGTTGCTGGTTCCAGGGAAGCAGGAGGGTTTTGCTGGTGGTGGATCCAGTCCAGAGAATGTGCATTACATATGGGTGTTTATATCTTGCTCCGTCTGTAAGAGTTCATTTGGTTGATGAGAGATTGTTTGCTAGCACTCGAGGAGCTGGCAGGATGGTATTTATACCATTGTCAACTCTGATAAAAGTTTCAGATGTTACCAAAGCTCTCAGATCGGAAAAAAGAAACAACACGAGAACAACCCAGTGATTAATTCAATCTGAATTAATTCTTCTGCATTCTGTTGCGCTCCAAAGTGACCTGCCTCGTGCACCCAGGGCCTTTCTGGTGTCCTTTCCTTCCAATCCAAACTACAGTGGATGTGATGCTGCTGCAGCTTGTGCAACGTGCTAAATGTTGGAAATACAACACCTCTTCTGCTGGCCTTTTGCTAGCCAGCAGTGCATTGCGGCCGCTCCTGGGGTGCAACACCTCTATTTTAGTGTGCATGATATCATTCGTGGGAAGGGAAATGAAGTTTGTGAAACAGAGCCCTTTATGCATGCAAAAAAAGGTCTTGAAGACATGAATACCAGCTCCCTGGTGCAGGGATACATCCCCAGTTCAGCACTGCTGCTGGAGCCAGTGTGGGGTGAGTACAGCCTGAAGATGCCACGCCTCATGGTAGGAAGAAAGGTTGCATTTCTTTGCTTTTGTAGCCTAGTATGCATTGAAACAATGCTTCTTCTGCACGTGTCGTGGCACTGAGTCATGCACAAGGCTTATCAACAAGTTGGCGTTGTGTATATGAAATGTTACCACTCGTACGTGTGAGAATGGTTCTTAGGACAGCATCTGAATTTATGTAGTGTCAGTAATAGGTGGATACATTTTCCGTTAGCAACAACCATAATAAAATCTGATTACAACAGAAACTAAATACTGAATTGAATCATAAAAATAAAATAAAAACCAAGTGCTGGTGAACTCCCGTCTAAATTTGCTTCAAGAGAAGGAACTGCTGAGGCCGAAATTACACTTGGGGCAATTGTGAAGGACTGGCCCATAATGTCATCTCTGAGTCACCCCTACAATGAGTTACGGGCCCTCGGAGACCATCAGCTCCCCTTGAATTCTTGTAGAGGAATGGTTTTTCCAGTTGGTGTTTCTGAATTACTGTGTCTGCATGAACAGTCTGGGGCTGCTCTGGGGCAGCGGTGAGGATGTGCATGGGTGAGCAGCAGTGTAGCTGAGGTCCATTAAGACTTTCCAGGGCAGAGCTCAGCTCCTTGTGCTGGGAATAGGGGGATTTGTTCCAGTTAATAACAGAAAAAAGCTTGCTGTTGGGTGCAAGCTGTGCTGAGTGCTTCTGGTCCATGTGGCTCAGGGGTTGGGGATCCTTGCCCCGAACACAAATTCACCCATGCCCCTACACAGCTTTGAAGTGAGCGGTCTCTGGCTTCCAAAGGAGCTGCGCCTCATCCTATTCATGTTATCAATGACCCCATTTTTATTTGGAGGGTGTCTCCTTTATGCTCTGATTTGGCATTGTCTTGCAATTGTAATTTTCTTTGTAAACATCTGGTCAGGAATTCCCTGTTTGGGTTCTTCTAATCAGAAGTGGCAATCTAGAATAACCTGTCTGTGTTTGCATGAGAGTCATTTTGGTAAATCTCTCCTGAAATCCTGAAAGTGTTTCCAAATGGCTTCAAAAATAGAAAACACGGAGTCTGCATCATTAAAAACAGAATGAACCTCTCGGCTGATTCATGCCATTTCCCTTCCTGAGATGGCCCCTCAGCAAGCATTGTGAAGCTCTGGTTTCCCATTCCAACACAGGCCCTGGCTCTACGTGTCCCACAAAGTCTTCAACAGCATTTTGATTACTGGAGGACAGAAACAGATTCAGAAAGAGCGGTGATGCAGTGGCACCGCTGCCCAGGGAGGTGGTGAGCTCACTGACCCTGGAGATGTTCCAGAACCATGGGGATGTGGCACTGAGGGACGTGGCCAGCGGGCATGATGGGGTGGGTTGGGGTTGGGTTTGGGGATCTTAGAGGTCTTTTCCAGCCCTCGTGATTCTATGGTTCTATGATCCTAAGTCAGACAGCTCCTTGGAAGCAGGTGTTTCCAGAACCACAAGTCCTGTGTAGTGACAGATGTCCATCGAAGGGGCTGTTTCCCCTGGAGGAAATCATTCCCTTTCTGTAAGGCTTGGCTACGTGTGTGCCAGCCGTGTGCCAGCACATGCTAATGATTAAAGCCATGCATGATGCAAAACCTTTGAGGTAGAGCTCCTTCCAGCCTCCACGCAGCCTGTGCATCGACCACGGTGGTGGTGCAGAAGATGCAGTGTGACACAAAACCTGCAGTGCCTCTGTGTGCATTTGGGCTTCGTCTGAGAAGACACTGCTGTGCTATCCGGCTGTGTGAGTGGTTCAGGTCGTGCAGATCATCCCGGGCAAGAAAGATGAACTTGCATTTTTCTCCAGTGATGATGGTGATGTCATGATATGGTAAACAAAGTATTTCATCTTTTCTCCTTTTCTTTGCTCCATTCCAGGAGCTGCTCAGGGTTTCTGCCAGAAAGCTGACTTTTCTCCTGGCTGAGGCATGGGCGCTCATCAGTGCTGAAACATCACTGGAATGTTCTGTCCTGCAGACTCGAGGGAACAAAAACCTCTCCGGAGGAGGAAACACTAGCCCTAAGAGCTGCAGGCTTTGTTTCTGTACCTGTCACTGCTATTTATTATTTCAGACAACTTCAGAATTTATGTAGTGCTCCTGAAAACTGGGCCTGAGCCCTGAATGTGGTGAGGAGCAGACTCTCAGCGCCCAGCTGTTCGTTTTGACCAGCAAATGGAAAGCTCTGTGGTGGAGGAGAGAGTATAGCATCCCAAATTACCAGGGCAAGCATCAACAGCTAGCGGTGCTTTGAATTCCCACCGGTGCAGCTTTGACAGCAGCTGTTCTGGGGGCTGAATAGCAAGGCGGTTTGTTTGCAATTAGTTTTTGTTGACTTTGCCAAAGTGCCTCGTCCAAATAAAACTGTGTGTGAGCGTGCGCATGCACACCCAGCGCTCATGCGTATGCACACACATGCTCACACACATGCACGCACATTTTCTGGCACGAGCCCACTCCAAAATGTAATCCTTCCTCTTGGTTAGGTGCAGTGCTGCTTTCCCACTAGTATCCCAAATGTCAGAAGATCTGGAATGAGGTCCAGGCCGGTGCCCCCTGCTCCTTCCACGCACCCTCTCCTGGTCCTGTTCCTTTGCTTCTTCCTTGCTCCTGCTTTGGAATAAAGTGACTCAGCAGAGCACAGAAGAGGATGAGACTGACTCAGAACCAGTCATCAGTACTGAGGAAAGGGCTCAGACTATCAGTTCAGTGTTTTCTAACTCTGCCTAATATGGCCTTGAGTTTTCCTCTTGGTTTGATGGTGTGTGTAGCATTAGGCACAGTGAAGCAGGAGGCTCAGGACAAGAGTGGAGCTAGTTGTGGATCAGATATGTGTAGGGAAATGATGCGGACCTGTAGGACCTCCACTCTCTAGAGTTACAGGGCCTCAAGACCCACAAATGCTCTGGGAAGTATTTTGGATAGGGTGATGGTCTCCATCCCACCTACAGAGCTAACCATTCTCTATACTCACAGCAGCTCTTGCTAATGGGGCATTGGTCCATTATTGGCCATATTATTGGCCCCCAAATCAGGGGCTCAGGCACAGATCAGGCACAGGTGCTGCAGTGCTTCCTGTAAGGTTACGAGGCGGTGGAGGAATCTGGGAGTTACCAAGGGATAAATCCCAAGCATGTGTGCATTTCCTTGCTGCATTTGCTGGCAGCTGTGGATGTGCTGCGATCCATCAGGGATGTGTGAGTATATCAAAAAGCAGTGTCTGAGTGTCTGAGTCGGATGGTTTTTGAGATCAGGAATCTTGTTTTCCTAAAATCCTCTGAAGCTGGCCCCTGACAAGGACAGTGTGGCCAAGAAAACTGTGTCTACTCACACCTCTTCACGTCTTCTGCTTCTGAATGTGGAACGGGTAAAGATGGGGGCTTTGGTCAAAGTCTCCCTGCTTTTGTGCTTAGGGTTGAGAAACTGAAGCTCATACCTCACTGCATTTTTTTCATGTCCTATAACTGCTTGGTAGCAGATATGGTGGCTGTAGTTTTCTCCCTTGGTACCCCGTAATTCTCGTGCTGAGATGGTGGCTGGATTTTTTGCTATCAAGTTCAGACCTGCTCCAAGCACACGTGGTAGAAGATCCATAGGACCCATACTGCTGAAAAGCAATGGCCTACTGTGCAAGGAAACAAGCCGTGCAGTTATGAAAGGAGAGCAAATTTCTTGGAATGAGGTCGTATTGAAGTAACTCCTCCCTTCAGCAGTTGGTAATTATGCATTCGAAAGCCGAACAAGGAGAAGTCAAGGGAAATGCTGAAACCCTCTAGAAGATTTTAAAACACGAGCTGAATTGTGGCTGAGGTGAGAAGTCCAAAAAGCTCTGACTGAAACAAACAAACAAACAAACACTGGAATTTATTATTCAAAGCCTTATTTATTTATTTATTCATGTATTTATTGAGAAAAAAACATAGTCAGAAGTGTTAAAGCTTTGTGAATAAATAGGCCTTTTAGTCAGCCAAGAGAGTGGAAACGAACCCTGTGATGCTATTTGAGCTATGCAGGTGGCAGGAGTAGACACTTCTGTTTACCTTTCTACTCTGGTGAGCTCATAAAGTAATTAAGAGGTGTGCTTGAAATAATGAGATGAAACACGGTCAACGGATGAAAAAAACTGGAATTGTGTGCTTTTCTTTTTTAAGAAAGGACGAGAAAGATGTGTGCTAGGGAATGGCTCCTGCTGAAAACTGATGGGAGCTCCATCGTTGGGTTTGTTGGAAACTGGACTGCACACAGCACTAGAAATAGGCTTTGGGAAACAGCTGTAGCTTTGTTTCTCCAGGGAAGGGCCAAGATGATCTAATATATCTTCATAATTTCATTTCTAGTTTCTACGCTTGAAATAATGTAGACAAATCTTGAAATATAACAGTCAGCGTGCTAATTCCTTCCTTTCTTCCTGTCTAGAGAAAGATGTTGAGTTGAAGGCAATTACCCAACATTTTTGACTATTATTTTTAGTTTGGTTTCCTAAGGAAATGAATCTCATGTGAATGTGGCGTCCCTCGCCTGCCAAGCCCTTCTCTTTCCTCTTCCCCCAGGAAGTTCTTGGCCAAAATTCAACAGCGTTCAGTAGAAGGATGGGATCTGGAAAGATAGGACGGATCTTCATGATTTAAGAGAAGAGCACTGTTGGATAGAGGTTGCATTGAAGGTTGGCCTGTATTTCGTATGTGGGAGCTCATGGGGAGCTCAGCCCCGGGATGGGACCCCAGGAAACAAGCAGCCTTTGGGTGTACTGCCATGAACCGCAGCACTGCAGCTCTGCAGAGGACTCTGCTGGGCTCCCACAAGGGCTTTTTCCCCTAACTTCTCCTTTGAAGTGCCCTCTCCTCACGCCTGAGGAAGCTGATGTCATCAGAGGATGGGAGGCCCTGGCCGCCCTCGGCCAGTTCCCACCTTTACAGGAAGGAAATTCCTCGGGGCAGAGCTGTTTATCTGTTGCCCCCTCGGGAGCTGAGCTGAGAAATTATGTGGCTTTCTGATTTTTGGATCTCCCCTGGCCTTCCCATGCTCAGGAGCGGCTGTCTGGGGACAGCCCCTTGATTGCAATGTCAGAAAGCCGAAGCCCTGGCGCCTTAATTACTTTTACACCTTGCTTGTGGAATTTGCTCAGCAGAAACACAAAGCCTCATACGAGCTCGTTTCTGCGAATTGATTAAGGAAGAAAAGCCCAACAAACAACCCCCCCCGGGATTCACGAGGGCAGCGAGCCAACACGGCTCTGCCAGAAGGAAAAGGTGGGACTTGCTGCTCTGGAGGATGCAAAGGAAGGGGCCCTGGCCACAGCTTCGGATCCCTGTTAGGCAGAGCAGGACACAGCTCCGACCCCAGCAGCCAGCCCACAGCACTCTGTGCAGTACCAAACCCCCAGGTCTGACTCAGCCCCACCATGAAGCAGCAGCCTGCCCTGTGCACGGGCACTGGCTCACACCAGCAGCCCAGGAAGGACTGCACGTTGTCACGGAGCAGCTTCTGGCTGGGGATCGTCTCTGACAAGTGTCTGGCTTTGCAGCTGATGGCACGTGTCAGGCAGGAACGTGCTGCCCGATGTCCCAGCCCATGGCATAGCCACAGCTTTCCCCGCACTGCAGTGTCTCAGTGTCCTCTGAGATATCAAACCGTCTGATCCTTTCAGCCTGATCCTCCTTTTAGCCTTTCCTCTGTCCCAGGTAAGGGCTTCAGAGGGCTCAGTGCTGGCTGTCTCCTCTCCTCCAAGAGGAATGTGCTGACACGCAGATATCGCCGGGCTGGCAACCTACTCTGGAAAAACACTTCTTTGAGCCAAGATGTTTCTTTTACGGGTGTAGTTTATCAGAGCTACCCAAACAAAATCAGCTATGCTGGAAAGAATAAGATTTCTCTCCTTTAGTAGCACTGCATCCATACCAGAACTTTGTCGGCATAGCTTTGTCTCTCATAGGGATGATGTCTTTGTTTGTTCACTCTCGTGGCTGACATAATTAGGCTTGCAGAACTTCCTAGCCCGAGCAGAAAAGGGGTCATCTTGCTTCAGGAACACTTCCACGCATCAGTGAGAAATGCTGTTGTCCTGTAGTAGTCCATTACTTCTATTTTCCACTGATTTAAAAGATCTCCCGTTGTGCAGAGAGAACAGCAACCCTAAAAGCTTCACTTTGTCTATTCATTTTTGTTGAGCTTTGACACCTCTGTGTGTGTGTGTGTGTGTGTGTGTGTGCAGACCTTGCTCATGAACTGCTGCCAGGAGAGATACAGGGCTTTGCTGAAGAAAGTGCTTGCAGTTTATTTGCGGTTACTCAGGGAGACCAAGAGGCATAGAAAGAGAATACCATAATCCAATGAGTGTGCTTGTTTCAGTCTCCTAATTGGATATGCCACGTTGTAGTCTGGATCCATCCATTGTCGTAAGGAATGTTGAGGCAGTGTGCTTAAATCACATGCTGCTGTTCATCCTGAACGGGTTGTACAAGGAGAGACTTCTTGTCCTTTTGTGAAGTGCCAGTTCTGCTGGGGAGAAGGCACGCGTGGGGTTCCCATCGGCAAGGGAAGGGCAGCCAGGTGGAGTTGGGTGTGTTTGAAAGGGGGTTGTCACAGTGTGAGAGGCAAAGCGCACTGCGAGGTGATGGCAAGGAGACGTGGCCCAAGGATGAGAAGCCTTCCTGTGGGCTTCAGTGCTTTCTGCCTGTGGATAAAAAGAGTGTCCTTTCTGGAAAAAGTATCATGAAGTCAGATTCCCCGTAAAAACTGGAGCCCTGGCTGGGCATCCTTTACCAGATGTGTGATTTCAGATGAGTTTTGTTGTCCACTGACAACACTTGGCTCAAATCAGAGCCCTCCAGCTGACTGATGGCATGGCCTCGCTTTTAACTCCCACCCCTTCGTACCTTCTTCTCTTCGGTGGGATTCAGCAGCCCCATGAAGGCCACCATCGAGGGCTCAGAAGACCACCACCAGCACTTCGTGGTGAACAGTGTGCCTGGGAGCTATTGCCTGGCTTTTCAGCTGAGTGGCCAGCCTTTGTATACCGAGATAGAAAGATTATTTGGATAATGTGCTACTGGAATGAAAAAGTTTATCTCCCCCTCTACAGGCACAGCTTCAGACTAACTAAATTATGCTCAGCGTGGGTATTTAGGCTCGGTTCTGCAATGTAACATTGCACCCTGAGGTATGGTGCCTCCCAGTTTGTTGCGATATTAATCTTGGAAGCAAAACAAAATCCTTTACAAAAGATCAGTTTAGTGCATCTCCTGTGTCTTGGCAGAAGACAAATGGGAGCTGCAACATCTGGTTTTCTGAACGGATAGTGCTTTTCCACTTTTGGTTTTCTCTGACAGCTGCATGCCGCCTGAAAGGCTGAAGTGAAGTGCTTGTCAGTGGTACCTCTGACACTGAGCAGGAGAGTGAGCCTTGGAGATGAGCTTAGGAGTTCAAAGCACTGGGCAGATTTTAATTATCTTTGCAATTACTGCCCTTAGCCCACCGAGTGATGGGGATAAGCCACGGGGAGAAATACCGAATCGTGAAACACTTTCATTTAGGGGAAAAAAAGGGGTTGTGAGGAGCACTGGTTGAAAGAAGAATCCCAAAAAATTCAAATGGGAAATGAAACTTGAATGCTCAGTAGGGCTGGGAATTAATCGCAGGGGGAAGAATACCAAGGGAAGTGCTGGCTTTTCTCCATCTCTTGATGTTTTCAGATGAAGATAAGTTGTTCTTCTGTAAGAGATGGAAAGATACATGTTGGTCAGACATAAGCAATTGGCCTTGATTCAGGCACAACTGAGTGAAATTAAAGGTTTTTTGATATAGAGAAGCAAGACCAGACTCTTCTTTGTAGAGCTTTAAGCTCTATAAATCTGTGATGCTAACTATTTTCCCTGTTTTATCTAAGGAAAATCCCAAACTGGCAGGTGATACAAGTTGCCCAAGGCCATATACAAAATTAATGGCAGAATCAGGAATATAACTCAAGATTTCCTGGCTTTCTGCCCGGCTCTCCAGTCATGCAGCTCTGATGCAGATGCTGCAGGGCAGAGCCTGAACCGTTCACCATTTCTTCTTCCCCAGCACAGTCACTTGCCATGCCTCAGCTTGGGCATCCTGCATCCTGCACTTGATGCTGCTGCTGTGTCCTGACACCTGAAGGCAGATTTTCTGTCCTCGTTCAGGCTGGAACTGTGCTCTGTTGGCCACCTGTCTCTGATGGTTGCAGTGGGGAGCCCCATCTTTGTGCCGGGCAACATACGCAGAGCTGCTCATCCCTACAGGGTGGCTGCTTGGTGTCCCCAGGGCATGTAGAAACAGGAGGAGATTGCAGCCGGGGGACAGTGGGCACACACACAAAGGGGTGAAAACTTCCCTGCTTGGGTTCAGATGTGGTCAAACTGGAGTCACGATGGAGAAAAGGAAAAAGGGGCTGAGAGCAGCAGCGATAAGGGCCTGACCCTGTGTCAGCAGAATGTATATCCTTAAGCATGCCTCCTGCTGCATCCCATTAAGCACTCTCTTCATACTGACCAAGGGCAAAGGGCTTAGCTGAACCAAAGCTTCGCTCAGTGCCTCAGTGATGCCATGCATCAGGATACTGTTTTTCAGAAGTCACCTGTAGTAGAGGAGATAAGATCATCTATTTCCTCGTTCTACCTAGAAAACGATGGATTTTCTTCCAAGAGAAATAAAATCACAAACGTAAGAAAAAACCCACCAGGAAACAGCGTATCAGGAAATCAGACAGACAGGGTGTGTTTGTGCTTGGGAGGTGACTTGCTGCATTAATAGCAATCTGGCAGCCCGAGTACAGCTTGGTGCTGTCAGCCCAACCATCTCCCTTAGCTGCTGTGCTGCTGACTGGGCACTGCGTACCACGCTGTAACCCTGGACATATTTCAGCAGTACGTGATAGAGATGCTGACTTTGGTTTTCCAACAGACATCTGACACACGACTAGGCTCATAAATGTATAGCTTGCTTGATACTACCTGAAAGCTTATGGGCACAAGCCTGTGTCTTCTTTATGGAAGTAATTCATGCATATATGAGAGTAAGCCTTACCCCAGTATAGTACCTTTGGTTTTTTGGGGTTAAAGCAATGTAAGATGTTATCAGATGGATCTCATCTAACTTGCTGTGTTCCTACAAAGAACGCAACTATTTTATTCTGCTGGGGTGAGAGCCAATCTCAAATCCAAACAGGAATTTATATCCATTTTAAATGGTTCTATCAAGTCATGAACCTTTGAATAGGGTCCTTCAAACGTTTCTTTCAAGCACTTTCTTTGAAATGCAATTCTCCCCTTCTCCTTTTCCTTGAAGCTTCTATTCCAAGGTAGCTCTAATCTCCAGCAGCTGATAAGAGCAGTGCCGGGGAATTGCTGGAGGGCTCTCCCTGCACACAGGCACCTGTGAGAGCAGCAGGTGTGTGACCCCAGTCCCACTCCGGCATGGAAAACCCTCATCTGTGCTCCTTACACAAAGGGGAGAAAAAGGCCTGCGGCCCTCAGCGGGATGGTGCAGGTTCCTGTTGTTGTCTGTCCTGCTCATTCATCTCCGTTGTCCACCTGAATCGTCCAGACTGTGCCATGTTCTGAAAAAGTATTCTAGGATGTACTTGCTCTTTATGGGCTTCTTTGTGCGTGGCAGGAGACGCCCCGGAACCTGGCTGAAGGATGGGGAAGGTGGGGAGGGCCATTGGGAATGGTGTGAGGGGATGGAGGGGCAGAGGGAGGGAGGTGGGGGTGCGATGTCAGGAGGAGCGGCTGGAACACAGTTCTCATCCTTTAGAACTTCAGTGAATCCTGCTTAGCTCCCTAGCTAACTGCTAATTAAAACTAGACATGTGGAAGTGGAGGATTACTGCTTCTTTGTGTTAATCCTGCAGATGCATGCAAATGTGTCTCCATGGCACTGCTGAACTGCAGTGTCCCGGGCTGGAAGAGGGCAGCATATCCTCGCAGCTCAGGAAATGCTGTCTTGAGCTGGAAGCTGCAAAATAGAACTGCACAAAGCAGCTATTGAAGGCCTCTGTTTCTCAGTCCTCTTGGAGAAAAGCGACAGCTTTCTGTAAGGCAGTTGTTCAGGCACAGGGTGGCCAGGCTTTTTTTTTTTTTTTTTTTTTTTAATTTAAAAATCAGGAAGGAGAAGCCAGTAAGATGCTGCCTGTGTGCAAACCGGGTGCTATATTTGCTTGGCAGCCTCTGCAGAGCCAATTTTCTTTCCATCCCATTCCTACAAGTAGTAACCAAGCAGGCTTGAAGGAGGAGACATAATGCCCCATTCCTCAGTCTGGAAAATCCAGTTATAAAGTCATTAAATGGACGCAACCCTGTGACATGGGTATGGTTTAATTGCAGCAGTGAGGAGTGCTGAATGTACCCAGCCACAAGGTGGGAACAGCACCCTGGAAATCTAACATCAACCAAGGATCACAGCACAGAGATCCAAAAAATGGTGTGTGGCTGTCTGGCATCCTCCTGCAGTGCACCCAGCAGGGGCTCCCCCTGCAGCACCCCACTCCAGCCCAGTACTGCAGAAGTCAGGGTATCTCTGAGATGGTCTCTGCTCCCAGAGAGCAGAGCCATTGTCTTTCTAATTGGAAAGCCATTCAAACAAGAAATCAGTGAGCCTCATAGGTGAGACTGACAGTGCCTGTAATGAAATATAGGTGGAAATGCATGTGGTGTTTTCTGGTCAAGGGCAGACCTGCGACTCCAGACCTGCATTCTCAGAACTTTTCAGGTTTAAGGAGGAATTGCATTTTAAAAATGAAACAAAGCTGTTTGGGATACTTGCAGCCCTGCAACGGCCTGCCAGAGGGACCCGTCCTGTTGCAGGGAGCTGAAAGTAAGCCCACGGATTCAGTAGGGAGAACTGACGGTGAGGTTGTGTGTTATTTACACACTGACACTGCCCCTGTAGGTTAGATCTCCATTTTTGTACAGTTCAGAAATGAAAGTAGTGCCCTCAAACCAGCGTTTGCCAAACTGCTTGAAAAGTGGCATGAACCTACCCAAATCTTGACTGTTTTTTTTTTTTTATTGTGTGAATCCATTGGAGTTCTGTTTGCTTCCTGGTATCTGGAGACAAAAGAGGAGGAGTGTGGGGAAGTCACATCACCCATATTTGGGTGCCACTGAGGCTTGAAATGAATTGTATTTTTTTATGACTAAATAGCTCATTATGCTTTACCCAACCCAGGCTGCACTTCCCCAGTTCTCAGCAGAACAACCAGACGTGTGTCATGGGCCAAATGAGGGTCAAAGCATTACCTTTGCTTTCAAACAACATTGCCTCGGCCCTGTTGTGTTCAGTGTTTTCTTTTATTGCTCTTGAAGCTGAAACACATTCCAGATGTGATTTTGCAAGGGCTCCTGCAAGGTCATCGCCAAGTCGAGGTGCTCTGGCTGCCTGCAGCGACCCCAAAGTGTCCTGGGGGGGGGGGGGGTGCTCCCTGCCAGCCTGCAGTGGGGGCTGTCGTGGCAGATAAACTCTGCCTTCTCCTGCTGAAAGGAGCTTCTTCTCTCTGCAAGACTGAGGACCACTGAGGGCTTACCTCTGCCAGCACCTTGTTTGTTTCTTGACCACGTTGCTGAAGGCAGCAGATGGACAAAAGGTGCCTGGCAGGAGAAGGGAAGTTTGTGCCTTGGAATGGGATGGCAGACGAGGTAGATGATATTTGTGATCTCGACAGGAAGCATTTAGGAGTCTTAGCAAGGCTCTTGTTTTGTATTTCTACATGGGGCTTTTTTTTGCATGAAAAAAAGTAAAGAAAGAAATTACTTCCTTGATGATATCATTCCCCTCTCAATCCTTTAAGCTTACCAGACCTAAGTAACAACACTGGTGTCGATTAAAAATAAATGGCTGTTTTTTCTGCTACTGTTCCCTCAGGACAAATTCAGGCTCAAAGCATGAAGACAACATAAATTCCCTCTTCATTATGAGCGCTCTTATAGTTTGATTTTCAAAGGTCCAAGCGCAAACAGGAGCGGGTTCCACAGAAAACCCAGCTGCAAATCCCTGCCCCTAGGAACTCTTATGCAAATGTTGATCCAGCCAGGCTCCTTGTGTGTGTCACATCCCCAACGCAGTGGGACTGAGGTTTAATCCCTGAACAGCAGCTTTAAGGGCAATGTGTGTTCTGGTTGTGCTCATCTTTCCAGCAACTGGGTGAGTAAGTGGAGTCCTCTGCTGCGGGCTGGAGTTTCTGAGTGCTGCCCAATTAGGCTTTCCTACCCATGCTCATCAGGCAGGGCAGGGGTGTGCTGAGCTGTCAGCCTCTTAGAGGATCCACAAGAGAGGCCATTTCTGTCTCCCCAGTAACCAGATGATGAAACGGGTTGTTAGGAAGACCAAGCACACCGTCGTTAGGAGTATTTAGAACCCCTGAAAAGATTTATTTTTCTGATAATTTTCCCGCTTGCCCTTTGAACGCAGGGAAATTTTTATTTTTCCTATTATACTTCGTGGAAGAATCCCTACAGGTTGTGACCAAGATGCCTCCGTTTGAATGAACACTTCCAGGGGTGGAGCATCCATGGCTTCTCTGGGCAGCCCGTTCCAGCAACTCCCCACTCTCTCTGTAAAGAGCTTCCCCCTCACATCCTAAAGTCAGAAGGTCAGACATGGAGATTCTTCTTGACCATCATGCTGCACCTTCAGCTGGGTGAATGACTAGAGGATACAGTGAGGGGGTTCCTCAGAAGTTGATTCCCTTAGATAAGCAATGCTCAATGATATGACCACCAGCCATGCCCTGCACACCATGTGCCATGGGCTTCTCCTTGGGGCCTTAACCTCCTGGGTGTTTTCCAATTCATCTCACTTCCCCCTTCCCACAGGATGACTCCCTGTGGCACTTTTGTGAGCTTGCTGCGCAGTTAAGGGCTGTAATGACCCAAGTGATTGGGAGTGGGGGACTGCTGTGGCCTCTCAGGAGTGAAATATGGCTTTGTGTCTGCAAAGAGGTTAAAGCTGCTCCCCAGCAAGAGCAACGGAAGGAAATGCCCCGTAGCTAAATTTCATTTCAGTGTACAGTATGAGAACATGTGCAACCCATTACAATAAAGTTCTGGCTGGAAAATGCCTAACCTATGCACTGTAAAACCTAATTAAGGGATTCCTTAAAAAACAAGGTTACCCTGCAGTATCAAGGAGTGGATAATGAGAAGCTGCTTTGTGTAATCCGACCCTTTATCTTTAGGCCTTCAAGGTGTCGCCAGCCAGGGTCCGTCCCCTTGTTGTTGCTGAGGCCTTTATTGTAATCTCAGGCCCCACCACCACAAGGTCAACTCTGCCATCACTAGTACAGGTGACCTGCCCACTTAGGTTTAGGTTAGCATAGTGTCTAACACATCCTCTTGAAGAAGGGAGAGTGTCAGCCCTGAGGTCTGTGGCACCAACTGATCTGGAACTTGCTTGGGACTTTGTGGATGGATGCGTGCCAGAGACTTGTTGCAGGTAGTGAACAAGGGCAGATTTATTTGCAGGCCAGGTAACGTGCAAGCTCTCTTCTTGCCCTCGGGCACACAGAATTATGGAGTGTTTCCTGTTGTGGTCATGGCTGTTAACAAAAGGTCAAAATGAAAAGCCCCCAATCTGTACATAGGCAAAGTCAACAGGAGCAGAGGCTGAGCCCCCTGTTATCACTGTCTGCATCTCCCCCTTTCCAGCAGCTGAGCCTGAGAGCTAAGTTGAGTTTTACAATGTCTGTAATTAGTCATTTTTATGGTGTGCTCATTTGCAATATTCTAGGTAAGGAGCTGTCAGTGTTTCCATTATATACCCTTCTGTTTGCAGCAGTTTATAACCAGGCCATAAAAACACACTCTGGGGCAAAGCTTGCCACATAAATTCTCAGCAGAGAACCTATTTTTGTTTTGGTTTTGTTTTGTTTTGCTGTGTCACTTACAAATATGACTTTGAAATGCGCGGTAAATACAGAAAAAAAATCAGGTGGCTTCTTCCAGCGTGTGTTTAACCAGGTTTCAGTTCAGCAGTGCTAAAGGGATTAATTTCTGCGGCTTTCGGGTAGCCTAAATTTGCTATAATTGAACTGAAAGACTATCTGTAAACTAACATCTGGATTTAGAGCTGTGTTTACCACACGAACCGTGCTGAAATCGCTGGCTTGGAAGAGCTGCTGGAGGGCAGTTCCAGTGCTCCGCATTCAGCCCTGATGTTGCACATACAGGCGTCCTGTGCTGTTTTTAACAGTACACACTGGAAGAAGATTTGGATACTGACAGAAGGCTTTGTGGATAAATAGAGGAATGGATGCGGTGAAGTAGAAGAGTGGATTTTCAGTGGGAATTTTAGGTGGGTGAAGGTTTGACCGTGTCAAAGTGTCTGTGGGGCTAATGATCCTCGCTCACTCCTAGTGTGATTGGAAACATGAATTCAGGTGAATGTTTGAGATTTCCTTTAACAAACAGGGCTGGCATGCTGCGGTTATTCCCTAAGGGATCTGGCGCTGGGAGTGCTGTGACAAAAGCATACATTCCTCATAGGGGAAACACCAAAGCCTAAACACTGTGTCTTTGAGGACGCAGACCGGTGAAGAACATTTTCCCTGTAACAAGGTCCAAGTTCTCCAACTCTTTCCCTGCATAAAATATAAAGAGCTGATTTATCTCCCTCAAGAGCAAGGGCTACAAAATCTGCTCCTCATCTTCTTTGATGATTTTGCGGTATGTTTCTCTGATCCTCAGTCTGATCCTTTTAATTTCAAAAGCTTTAATCAAAACCTCTTAACAATACACTCACTTACTGGTTTTGCGGTTTACATTTAATTCTGATTGATTTTTTTAAAAGGAGGGTTGCATTAAGATGCTATGGCTTCTGTTTTGAGTGATTCATTAATATATGCCTGGGATGGCACAACCCCACTCAGACTGAAGCTTTGTGTTGACAGACCACTGAAATAATACCCTGTGTGTGACTTCCCAGGGAGCAAATAAAGAGAGCTTTTACCAGTGAGACCTTAAATCCTTATCGTATCATGCAGGAGTGCTCAGCCAGGGCCTGGAAACCCATAGGCATAACGTGGAGCCAAATGGCCCCGTACAGAGCTGGTGGCTCTGAGTTGCAGTTTGGGTTCCCTCAGCCTGAGCAGAAGCAGCGTATCAATTTGTACAGGAGGGCAATTAAACTGGGCCGAGCTACTGCCAGATGAATTACAATAATAGGATCCGGTTTTCAGGTTTAATGATGGGATTAGTGAGTGAGAAACAATTTTGCAGGAGCGCTGCCTTGTCGGATGGAGGAGAGTGGCTGCACGTGATTGCGTTTAACTGGGCTTTCCTAGAGGCACTTGGCTAGTGTCTGAGAGCTGGTCCACTTGCTGCCTCGAATGTAAAGAAAGTTGAGTGACTGCCTTATTTTTATGAACTGAAATACAGGTCTGATTGCAGAAATTCAAGCAGTGCAGAAGATCCAGAGTTTAAGCTGTCTAAAAACAGCTTCTTCCTCTCATCATGGCTCTGCAGCCACAGCACCTCTTCAACCGTATGATTCCACTGAATTTGTGTTATCTTCCCAACACTGACTTCTGCCATTTGTTTCAAGCAAACGCAGAGAAGTAGGTTTTCTTAGGAAAAAAATGTTCTCATTGTCTTGGGTGATCAGAGTTGGTGCTAAAGGGGAAAGGAGGGGGCAGAAGGGTCCGATCTATGGAGGTATCTGTCACTCACGGTGCAACTGTTGTCTTTACAGCAACACTCAGCTGTGGCCTTTTATCTCAGCTGGATGGCTCTAGGGCCCTTTACAGCTCTCTTGCAAAGCTGAGTGCTATTTAAATCCGTCTCCGGAATGATGATGGAGGGGTTTTTACTCAAAGTCTTGTAGTGATTTTGGGAAAGAAACCCTTGAGTTGGCTCTGGCAAGTTTCATTTTGTATGTTCTCTTAGCCTCTGGCTCTGGGTACGTAGAGGTCTCTTGGCACCTTCACACCTGAGTGCCCCAGCATCATCTGCTGTGAGTTCACATGAGAAAGGAGCTGGCTTGGAATGGGGGAGATCTGGAAACTGTCTTCTCCAGGTGACCAGTCTGAATTCAGCCCACAGTGGTGGAAATTCAGACCACTTTGGTGTCCTGTAACATGAATCCGTCTCAGCCCAAGTCCCAGAATTACTTTGTCTCCATCAGAAGCAAGTGGTCAAAATCACTGCTCTTGCTGGGTGTCCCTAAGGAAAGGTCCTGGAGTAAATGAGCCATGAAAACTCTTCACACAGAGCTCTTTCTCTGTGCTTCATGCAGCCAAGCATTGCACCATATTTTTAGGAAAACACTGGAGAAGTTTGTTCTGGGTATAAGCAGAGTGCTTACATCTTCATAACTGTCCAGAAAACTCTTCTAAGGAGGCATAAATGCAGGAAAATAATTCCCTCCTGTACTATATATGATGCCAAATACCTGAAAGATGGAGGGGGCATTGCACACTGGAAAAGAATTAAGGGATGAGAAAGCAGTGCATAGGAGTTTGTGTAGGATCTTCTCTCATATTTCTGTCTTCATCATGTACATTTGTAACTCGTCAGTGCAAAATTATTCATCATGGCCCTGCTAAAATCCCGCTCCACTTCCGATTCTCTTTTCCCCCAAAGAGTTTTCATCTCTTTTCAGCTCAATAGCTTGCATTAATATTTGGATCTTCTTGGTTATGTCTGTTTGCTTGGAACGAGCTTTCTTCTCCATCACTCTGATGAACTTTGCTCGCGGTCCCTTGGTACACCAACTTGCTTGCATTAGTGAAACTTAAGGAAGCCTGACCTTCCTCACCAAGTTCAGAGAGGGGAGCACAGGTTCAAAGCAGCCAGCTGACAGCATTTTGCATGCCCTTCCTTCCAAAAGCACAAAGTGCCTTTCAGCAGAGCCACCCTAGAGCAGCCAGCAGCACGCAGCTGCGGCCCAGGCACCGATCTCCCTCCGCGAGCTATCGGGTGGCTGTGATGGGACAGCTTCAGCGATAAGAAGGGAGTAGGCTGGGAAAACATCATGCCAGAACCATTTTCTGCAAAGAGATGAGAACTGGTGTCCTGCTTCTTGGTGACAAGTGAGATGCCAGAGCAAGGCTGGGTAGCACCATGCAGCTGGAATGCAAACCCGCCTTCCTGCTAGGAGCGGGACAAAAAGACTTCCTTGCCTCTCCCAGGCTCCGCAGCTTTCTGATGTCAACAACAGCAGCAGGAGGCTTCAGGCACGTTCCCGGCAGCTGATCATATTTATCAAGTTCATGTTCTTCTTCTTTTTTTTTCGTTTTCCTCAAATACCAAGGTCCGGGAGCCACAAGATGGCCATGTTCCAACTCCGGCCCCTTTGAGCATAGAGAAATGTGTGCTGGGGGCTGGAGCGGGGACATGCTTTCTCCATGTGAGCCAAAGAACAAACAGCAGAGCCCTCCACAGGGACTGATTGTTGACATGTTTATGATGATGAAGTGGGGTAGAGCTCTCAAAGGGGGATGTAAGAAATGAAGAAGTAAAGTGTGACACTGCTGAGGGCCTATATAATACTAAATATTGTAGGAAACTGCATTTTCTTCCTATTTGTGACCGCTTCGCCGAGCGGTTGGAGAAGTCCCTTCCCAGCTGTCCATCACGTGTTCCCCATTTGGAGCTGTAGCTGTAACAACAACAACAACCCAGCAGGCGCCAGGAGCAGGGAGCAATGGGGCTGAAGTTACAGGGACTCTCACCGTAATTTATAGCCCTACTCAAAAAGTGTGAAAGATACAATGCTGCGTGCCTGGAAATCCTACCCAGAGGACAGCTTACAAATGCTAAGTAGGTATTGGAATACCCTGGCTGACTGGGGCCTGCCATTACGCCTGGGGTTACAGGCAAGAGCACTTCATCTTCCTCAGCATGTGCACATGTGTGTCTGCGCCGTGGGATGGTCCCTGGATGTGCTGCCCAAGGTCATACCTCCCAGCTGGCATCTAAAGGAGGAAATAGAATGAGGGAGCTGGGTTAAAATCTCTCTGTTGGTGTTGTGCACTCTTCTGTACCCAGCAGCCCTAATGGGCCACTCTTTATGGCCATACTTCCCCTCTGACCGTTCTGTTGCAGCACTCAGGAGCATCCATGCACTTCACACCACCTGTGTGGGGTCCTCAGTGTTGGCTCCTCGTTGCAGAGCTAATTGGGACAAGCTAATTGCTTATTTCATCTCCACTGGTCTTTATCTTGCGCTATGCGAGTTCTCCAGCTAAAATGGCTCTTGGACTTCCAGTTGCACCCTAGGGGACAGTGACTTAGAGGTGCTTGCTTTTGCCTGTAACAACGAGAGTTTAGAAAAAGTGAGGATCTCCATTTCCCAGAAATTCCCAGAAATCCCCAAATCTCCAGTTCTGACTGTCGGGTTACCCCCAAGCTGAGCAGCTCTCACCCCTCTGCCTGCTCAGCACTGCAGTCCCCTTTTCAAAGCAAACCAGAAATGTGTGTTCCTAGACGCTGTTTTGTAGGATCACTGTTATCTTTTGCGAATCTCCACTGGCTGAGCCTGAGCACACCTTGTCTGGGGGCAGAACAGCTTTCCCCCAAAGGAAAAAAAGAGAATGTCTTTCTCAGACAATATTTCAGTGCCTTAACCTGCTTCAGGCTTCCCCCTGGGCCTCTTGGATGAATGAGGTGGGAGCTGATGGCTTTGCCTCGTCTGAGTGCTGCTGCTACTGTGCTGGGGCTGTATCCCCATGCAGGGTGATGGACTTTGGGCTCTTGCTTTTGCTCCAAAAGATAGGGATGCTTTTCTTTTCTTTTCTTTTCTTTTCTTTTCTTTTCTTTTCTTTTCTTTTCTTTTCTTTTCTTTTCTTTTCTTTTCTTTTCTTTTCTTTTCTTTTCTTTTCTTTTCTTTTCTTTTCTTTTCTTTTCTTTTCTTTTCTTTTCTTTTCTTTTCTTTTCTTTTCTTTTCTTTTCTTTTCTTTTTTCTTTTTTCTTTTCTTTTCTTTTCTTTTCTTTTCTTTTCTTTTCTTTTCTTTTCTTTTCTTTTCTTTTCTTTTCTTTTCTTTTCTTTTCTTTTCTTTTCTTTTCTTTTCTTTTCTTTTCTTTTCTTTTCTTTTCTTTTCTTTTCTTTTCTTTTCTTTTCTTTTCTTTTCTTTTCTTTTCTTTTCTTTTCTTTTTTTCTTTTCTTTTTTTTTTTTTCCTGGTCTTTTTCTCCCTAGAAGAAAACTTCTCAACAACGAAGTGTGAAATTGTCTGTGGGAAGGGGGTTGTTTGGAGGGAAACTCTCAGAACAACAGAATTCCCTATGTGCTAATCTCTGGATATGTTTTCTGACACAAGTATTTTTGTTTGGATTAGTGTGGCTTCCTCATTACTTATGGATTGGAGCCAGGTTTTGAGGAAGTCATCTAAAAAATACCTATGAGAAAAATCACGTGCCTGTTTTACATGTGTGTACCTGACATACCTCCCAGCTGTACCCGACTTCTACTTGTGGATGAGTTTACCTATATATAGTTCCTACTGTCAAGACCAGGTTTGAAAAGCTCTGCTGTAAAAGCCAAGAGGTCCATGTACAAGCCCTGTTTGGTCTCTGTTTCTACTGCTGCTCTCTTGAGTTCTTCTCAATCCAGTTCATCAGGATTTACAAACTCATTGTAGATGTTTAACAGATGGAAGATCTAGTTCATTTATGTATGCTATCTTCATTTCCATTTTGAGGAGCTATATCCATTTCCCACAGCGCTCTAACAGGCATTTTCTCACTGAGGATGATATCCTCCTTCCTGTGCAGTAATATTTTCCCAATACTAAAATATTCAATGTGTCCCAAAAGTATCAGATTCATCTTTCAGACTTAAGTATAAGTGCATTTGTTCCAGCTTAAAACTTCAGAATTGATCCTCGGTGGAAGTGCAGGTGGCAGTTTCATCCCCTTTCTGGGCAGAAGTCGGATGTTCTTGCTGTGCTGAGCACCGACCAATTATTCCGTATCTAAACATTTGCCCTGATAATTAAACACCGTGGATAACTGATAAACTCATTGCCATGGGAACTGGCTTTGGAACCAATAGTTCAGATGGGAATCTTGGAGGACAGGGAATGGAGGATGAGAGAGGGATGTCAGGAATGTGCTGCTGTGGGCAGCCTGTGCTTACATCTGAAGGGCAGAGTGGCACTTGTGCTTTTTGTGTGCCATGGAGTGATGCATTTTCCCTAGGAAGCGGAATAAGCAATGGAATTCTGTCCTTATTGCAATGGCAGCACTTGTGTTTCTGCATCTGTCTTTTCACCCACTGATGTGTCACTCTTTTTTTTCAGAGCATGTCTGCCTTGCTGCAAGCCACTGTGTTTGTGTTACCATTTCCTGTCTGCCATCTCCTGTCCCCATTGTGGGGCTCCCAGTTTTCCCAGGTCTCCCAGTTTTCTCAGGGCTCCCATTTTTCCTGTTCCTGGCTCCTTTCATCTCTTAAATATTCCCAAACTCTTTTGACTCAAGTTTCATCCTCGCATCCCCAAACTCTTCCTGGTATCAGCAATCACCAACTCGTTTCATTTCAGACCAGCTGTCTTTCCAGGGCTGTGCATGGGAAGCACCACATGAGAAGCCATAATAAACTCACTGTTTTCTTTTCCCCCTTCCCTACTCTTTTTGTGGCATCTCCTGTTTTACGATCCTCCATGAACTGCAGTGTTTCTCCCAGATCTTTTATGTAGATATTAGGGGATTTAGGCTTAGATTATTTTGGTAATTCCTTCACCTTTTAAGAAACACGACTGCTGAGAACTCTGCACCCTCTGTTTATAGTCCTGTCAGGCTGAAATCCTCCCACACCTGCCTGTATGAATGAGTTTTCCAGCTGTATTTCCTTGCCGTCGAAGGCCCTTGATGAGCTCCAGAGCCACACGAGTGTCGTTAACCATGTGTCCAACGTCTAGCAGCAGTGTGATGCAGGGGAATGCGGACCTCCCATGGGGCAGCAAAGGGTGTTTTAGCATCAGGCCAGGAGCCTGCACACCCCACAGAAGCAGTGCTCCAGGATGCCTGGCTGGCTGTGTTTTCCGAACCCGCTGGTGGTGCTGGTGGCTCCATGCTATTCTCTGCATGTTTTACATTGCAGAACCTGATCTGCTAGATGAAAGTCTCCAAACAGAAAGTCTGACAAACAAACCACAGAGAACATCTGATCAGATCAGAAAATACATAAGCCTGTTAGCAAATGTAGGCACAGCAAGGGCTAGCATTAATGGAGAACATATTTGTTATTAAATCCCATCCACATAAACCAATCTGAAACAGATGTGGATGTTAGTGGTATTAATAAGTGGGCAAACTCCGGGGATCCTGGAGGTACTGCTGCATGGGGGGAGAGGTGGCAAGAACACATCTTTGCTGTCACATGGCTCTTAAAAGGAAGGGATGTATTTTTGCACTATACCTTGCTTTGTATTCCTTGTTGGGACTGAGAAACGCAGCGTGCATGATGTGGGGAGAGGGGTGCCTGGTCAGAGTGGGGACAGCTGCCTTTGGGAAGGGAAGATAGAAGGCATTCTCAGCCAATCCAACTGTAGCTGGATTGGATGAGAACTCAGTTCTCTGCCCCATGTCTGCGTGCAGTGTGGTTCTGATGGAGCACTCCTAAGCAGTCCTGCTATGACCAAGAAAAGGTGAAGGGCAAGGTGGGAAAGGTGGTGTTGCAGAGATGTCCGTGGTGCTTCTCGGGTCTCCAGAGGGCTTTCAGAGCAAATGGTGGAACACAATTTTTTTTTTTTTTTTGTCTGATAGTTTAAAAAAGGCAAAACAGAAAACTCAGCCTGAGGCAGACACTTGGCATGGAAAATTGTAGCCCAAGTGGTTTAAGTTTGACAGAGTTATTAGCAATTGAAAACAGGGCCTTGTAATTGGAAATGCTTGGCAAGCTTAATAATAGGGTTTGCTACCAGCCCTGCCTCTTAGATGTGTGCACGAGTGGGGATGTACACACACCCGACACAAGGGCACGTGTCAATGTCAAGCTGTTTCTGGCTGGAAACATGCACATGCAGTGGCACATCAGCACACTGAGCCTCCAAGACACCACTCTTTGTTCATCTCTTTCTTCTCAACCTTAGTTCTTTAACTTTTGCTTGTCCTTCCTCTTTCTACTGTAATTAAAGCCAGACTGCAATTGCTTCTTGTCCTCACTGGAATGACACACTGTCTCTTCTCATGCTCTAAGAATTATCATTAAAATGAGAATTCACGATGAGAACTCAGCTGCCAGGGTACCAAAAAAGTAGCGTAGATGCTTCATACCTGTATTTTCCCCTTGACCACTGAGGTGAAAGTGAGGTTTGCTTTTTTTAAGTGTGTGTTTTAAGTGTACACTCTTGAGTGTAGGTGGCAGCTTTTGGGGTGGCTCACCCGACCAGACAGCACCAACCTGGGGTATCATTGCCCTGGGCTGAGTTGGGCAGCACCAGCTGATGTTGGCCTTCATTAGGGTCTCTTCAGTGTGAGCTGCTGCTCCTTGAGATGTCCCAATAAAGTTTAAACTCTCGATTACCACAAGCCGCACTGCAGCCAGGAAGCGATGTCAAGTTGAGTTGTCATATTGTTTGAATTACACCAGTATGAAAAGATATGAAAGCCACAGGTAGCCAGCATTTTCCCTTCCATATAAAATGGGGTTATGACCATGTTAAAGAACACAACAAAACCTACAAGCTTTTAACAGGAGATAGTGGAACGGAGGGCTTAAGTGATGCCAAAAAGGCCAGGCATGAAAATAATTACATCTGAAACAAGGGCCTGCTCTTTCTTTGCTCAGCCTTATTATGACCTCTGCTCCCATCTTCCCTGTTTCTCATCCATTCCCTTTCATTTTGGAGAGGGGAGAGGAGCAGCCTTGGGCCGTGGCTGCTGTGTGGCAATGCAATGCTGTGTGAACTGGCAGGTGGGGCCTCGGCATTGCAGGGCATGAGAAACATCAAGTATGGCAACTGGACAGACCAGGGACCCTCTGTCATTTTGCCAGTGTGCATTTGCCATCGGTCGTTGACTTCAGTTGTTGACTGTTTGTCATGAGCCAATGAGTTGCCATCATTCACGAAAGTGGCACAAAGCTGAGATCTGGGTAGCAAAAAAAGAAAAACGTCACAATTTTCCCAGACTTTCCTGTAATCCCCAGAGGCATTTCTCTGGCATTAAAGGAAGCATTTCTAAACCAGTGCAAAACAGGTATCCGGCACTTTACACCTGCACTGCACAAACTCTCTTTGTTTTCCCTGGTGTTGTAGTGCTGACATACAGCAGTGGGCTGAAAACAAAGCCTTTGTCCTTGTTGAGATCATCAGAGCTGGGCTGTACAAGGCCATCACCATGTGGCCAGGGGGAAGGAGGCTCAATTTTCTTCCTATTTCACAAGCACAGAGGAAGCCTGGGCACCCGGACCACAAGAGGTGCCACTCCACAGCTGAACTCACCCTTTTCAGCATGAAAACGAGTACTGGAGGATGAGCATTGCGCCCTTCTCATTGTGCTGTTCCCTCTTGACTCCCAGTCACATCCCCTTGCTGAATCTGAGCTGACTCAGGCTCTTGGATGCTGCTGAAATCCCCCGAGAGTGTCCCTACTTCTTCAGAAGCACAGCAGCTTGTGCACTGAGACATACAGTGGATATTAGCTGCTTGTTTTTAACTCTGTCCGCGAGGCTTTGCCGGGCTCACAGCTCCAGATTTAAGACAAACAAGCCCCAGTGAAAACCAAAACAGAGCTTTCCTCCCGTTCAGGCTCCTTGTTTGTTTCAGTGTTATGGATGGTGTTTGCATGCCTTTTAATCGCCTCGGCTCAAGGAGTTTGAGTCCTTTGCTGTTAGTAATTTTGATATATTGCTACCATGCTACACACTGAAAGTATTTCTACTTTCTTACCTCCACATATGCATGCAGTCAGGAACAATTACTAATGTCAATCGTGTCTGCTTGCTAGCTTGCTTTTTTTTCCCTGTTGGTTGTGCTGTAAATCATTTTCACATTTACAACATTAAGAAGGCGCTCTGAGCAATCATTCTTGTGGTCAACAAACTGTTACTGCTTCTCAAGTGTCATGGGTCACTACTTAATTACTGGATTTCACTCCCAGTTAAAACCATTAATCTTGTCTCCACCACCTTTCTCTGGGCCTCTCAGCCCGGTATGTTTTATGTTAGGCGCATACAACTCGAAGTGCTGCTTTTTTTTTGCACAGCAGCAGTGGTTCCATAGCTGACTTGATAAGCAAAATCATCCAACAGTGGTTTCTTCGAACAGGTTTGATATAAGCTGAGTCTTTCAGCAGCGAGTCAGGATTTTCAAACAGCTGCAGAGGTGCTGAATGCAGCGATAAGAAGTCAATGGGGAGTTGGATGCCACCTTGGCTGCGGGAAGACCCCAAACCTTCCTTGCTGAGACAGGTACGGGCACGAGCACAGCAGAGGAAGGCAGCGTAGCCTGGGGGAAGCAGACATTAATTTATGAGACCAAGAGGTTCATCGGGAGTTGAACTCGCCTGTGAAAGGTTATACACCTTCCCTTCCAGAGTCGGCTTCTGCTCCCACTTACTGTGCCCAGGAGCAGGGTAGAAGCGCGCAGCCCGTGGACGGTGGGGCAGCATCCGGCTGTTCCCCAGCTGCTGCCTGCATCGCTGGGAGCTCCTAGGTGTTGCATTAGACAGAGAAAGGCTCCCCTGTTGTTCCCTACGTGAAACTGCAGTGAAAACATATTTAGAATTGTAAGTACAAAATTGGAACATAAGGGCTACAGAAATCAAACAAAGCTTGTTTCAGAGGCCACATCCACAGTGCGCTCATACAAAACACCGTGTGAATCGTGTTTAATTTACTGCAGACTATGTTTTGCTATTTCAGCATATAAATTTATTAAAAAAAAAAAAAAAAAAAAAGGGAAGGCCAGAACTTTGCTGCATGTTAGCTGTAAAAGTTCCGTAAATATGGCATCTATTAAAGCGATTGTTTGATTATGATGTGAAAGTGATTAGTCTGTTCCAAAAACAAAAACATGAAAACATGAAGTGCTGGGGCTTTTGGGGAGAATAGCCACTGATTCTTCTTTATAACGATTTATATAAAGTGAATCTTTATTATATGTGTTTTTACTGTATCGCTGTTGCCTGAGCCAAAAACGGGGTCCTCTTGCCCATCATATAGTAAACACGTTCCCTGCCATGGTAGGGTTCTGAGGAGACAATTGCTGTACGAAGGAGCATGAGATTGCCTCTGTTTTGCAGATGGACACCTGAGGACAGGAGCAGCACAGCTTGCCCAAAGCCATCGCCAAGCAGCTCAGGTCCCTCAGCCCATCTCTTACCTGGGCCTGGTGGAGCTGGAGCATTTTGATGGCCATGTGACCCCAATTACAGTCCCAGCTCCTCGTTTCACTTCTTGGATTGCATACAGTAACGGGATGCTAGGATATTTGGGCTGTGCTCACTGCAGGGGATGTTTTCTCTTTAAAAACAGAAGAAAGGACTGTTTCCCACTAAGATGTCAAATCATGGAAGGATAGGGATTTGGACCTGTTCTGTGCTTTGGCTTCTTACCATCTCCCTTCACAGCTTTGCTCACTTCTGACTGTAGCAGTATGCTGGCATTAATGGATTTCGTGGCTCTGGGGCCTTGTGGTTGCTGTCCCCCTCTCCTGATGATGCTCACCTGGCTGTTTCTGCAGCTTCACAGCCTCTGGATGGTTTGCAAGGCTTTATAAAGCCAGGTCTGCAAGCCTCAGAACTTCCAGTCTGCACATCTTGCCATGAGCTTCTCCAAAGCTGCTTCTCACCCTGGGTGAGGGGGGATGCTGCTCACAGATGGGCAGCGTGCAGCTGATGGCCAGGTTCAGCTGACTGCAAACACCAGCAGTAGGAGATTCTGGTCCTTCACTAGTGGGCTAATATGCAGAACAAGCATCTTTCAATTTTGCATCCTTTATTATTCCCAGGCAGAACAAGGCACTCTTGGAGGTTTTCTGGCCCGTGTACTTCAAACCCATGGCTCCCTTCAAACCACATTTGATTTGGGACACATTAATTAATCAGTCATCTTTCATTACCCAGGGAGAGCCATTGTGGCTGACTACTGTTTCCTCTGCCTCAGTAACTTGCCTGCTTGTTTAATGCATTGGTAATGGTGGGCGTGGGCTCAAGAACAAAATTCAGTTGGTCTCACCCTGGAGGGGAGGTCTTTCCTCTCTTTTGGAGGTCTGAAGAGAAGTGGCAGCTAACAAAGTACAGGACAAACTTTTTTGGAGTTTCAGTATTTAAATTAGATTGAGTACTGACCTGCTCACTTCACAAATTCAAGTGTGACTTCGTACTCGGGATCATCTGATACTAATACACCCTATTTACAGGATCTTTGAAACTCAATTCACCAGCAAGTTTCATTAGCATATTCCTTATGTTATATGCCATGCTCATTAATGAGAATACCCTGAATAATAAATATCTGTGATCCAGAGCTGAAAAGCTCTACAATTTCTTCTCTTCAGTCCAAGAATTTCCTTTTCCCATAATCTGTTGCCTTCCATACAAATCACTACCTGACATGCTTTTCAGATCTTGAATGAATTCCTCTTTTCTCCTGGAAAGAGCCTTTTTCCATGTGGCCCTGCATGACACATTTTGCTGAAATCCAGACCAGTTGGATTCATTGTCTGTCCTCTAGGAAATCTCCAACAAAGAAGCAAGATGAATTAGATATCAATCTTTGGCAAATCCATGTTGTATTCTATCCCAGTTGTTGCAAATACTTATGTCTTTAATTACACTTTCCTATGACTGCTGTTTTAAAGCCTCATGTACTCTTAAAAAAAATGGCTAATGACGACAGAATTTACTTGCTGTTTTAAAGCAAGCTATTTATAATGCTCTCCCAAAAATGAATTTTGGTGTCCAGGATGGAGCCAACACATCTTCGGTGCAGAATTTGCAGACTGGTTGAAGAGCAGCTTATCTGCCTCACTGGATCCTGTCCGCAGCGAGGAGAACCAGAAAGATTCCATTGGGGTACTTCAGGACCTGGTCCTAGTGTTCAGAGTAGGGTCTTGAGTCACAGGAGGAGTTAAACAAGCTCTCATTCATCTCAGTGGTCCTCAGTCAAAGCATAGTGTGTAGGTCGTGTTTCTCCATGGCCCTTTATCTCCAGAAAATCCTTCAAAATTCCCTGGGAAGGGAGGAATTATTTCTCCCTTTCCCCATTTTCCCATAATGTGAGAAGAAGTGGACATCTTTCATTCAGTCTCTAAGTTACCATTTTTTAAGTGGAGTTGCAGTTGAGTGGATATGAAAGGGGGAAATTTATTATTGTACTTTTTCTCCTGCTTGGAAATACAAGTTTTGGCTTGTATATACACTTATATTCATAGAAACTCAGGCACGTGCACACAGATCTATATAAAAAATGTGATATGTCTGTGTTTGA
Source organism: Oreortyx pictus (assembly GCA_036925125.1). NCBI lineage: Eukaryota > Metazoa > Chordata > Aves > Galliformes > Odontophoridae > Oreortyx > Oreortyx pictus. Next base: position 4,298,122 of record JAUPFR010000010.1, on the reverse strand, counting down.
AATGAAAGAAATGGGTGGTTTGTCCAATCTGGAAAATAGCAGCCAGAAAAGAGGAGGGGGAAGGTAATACGGGTAATGCATAAAAAGAATCTAAATAAACTTGTCATGAAGAGGAAGATTGAATTTGTCAGGTGGAAACCTGAATGCAACAGAAGGGAAATGGGAATCTGTGTGGAGTGTGGCAGCAGGGAAAATGAATAGCTCTAACAGGAAGGTGTGGACTTGATCTGAAAAAGCAAGCAAGGAGAGAAGAAAGGGAAAGTCAGCTCTTTTCTAAGGGAAGAAAGCCTTCCTGAAGGGTTTGGCGTGGAAAGAGGCCTGGAATGGATATGAATCTGGATCTCCAAAAGTATGAGATGAGTCAAGAGAAAAGAGAGACTGAAGGAAGAGAAAGATTTACTTTGTCACAGATGGAGGAAGAGATGCTAGAAGTTCTTAATACTTTGGAAAAGACTTCAGGCTGTCAGGAATACATTTTCATGAGTAAGAAACTGGTGCTTAATGCAAAGTGGCTATCTGCCTTGTCTGTTGTGAGATCTTTCTTTACTCCTTTTTGCTTCAGGTTTCTATTAAAATTGCTGGGTGACTGGTGCTACTGGTGATGTGGGCCCTGATATCTCCTCCCCACAGCTCAAAACCTGTTGGCCCCATTAGCCTCATGAAGATGTTACTGTGACCGATTTTCCTAACCCACTGCTGATTTCAGGGGGGAAGATTCAAGGACCTATCACCCGGCCCCACTTAGCTCTCAACACGTGTGACCATCTACTGGGCACCGCCAGCCAGGGAGCCAGCAATGATTTTAGTGTACAAAGGGCTCTGGAAATACGTAAAGTGATAGGAAGGGTGGCATTTCTTATTATGGTATTCCAATATTTTACATAATTTTGCTTCAGCTGAGCCCTCTTGGGGATAACTTTCTGCTGACACCCAGGTGCTAATTTTGCAGCTCTGGAAGCCCTCTGAATGCTAATTTTGAGGTCACGAAGCTACCTTTGGAAACAAAATTTAAAAGCTGATGAGGGAAGTATGTATTTTTGAGTAACTTGGCAGCTCCCTCAAATAGGAACAAACCCAAATACAATGTGGATGCTGTCAGTGGTCACAGCTACGTGGCAAAGCTGTCTGATGCTGAGGGCTGAATCTCACATGTCGCATTCAGGCCAGCCTCCATGAACATACCATGAGCTGGAAGGAGGGTGGAAGGGGCCCATAAATCATGTGTTGTCAACTACGCGGCGCTACTGCAGAGGAAAGTGAGAGCTTGTTTTGGGGCTAAGTCCTTGGATCAAAGAGAAGCAACTGTGCCTTTCATCTCCCCTGCCTTTGGAGGCTGCTGGAGTGGATTTGCAGAGGGAGAAGCTCAAGGGAGTCTTTAGCACTGACATGTCAAGAGAGCTGGCTTTGACAGGACTCCTCAGAAAAGCCCTCAGTGAAGGGCTATGAGATTATTTGTACTTGTCTTCCCCATGCCTGGCTCCTTTGGTTCTCCATTAATCTGTGAGTAGCCTCCCTGGGGACCCAACATGGGGAAGTACTGCAATAGGAGCACTGTGGGTGACGCTGCATTCACACCAGGGAGGCAGAGAAAACAAGCTTTTCTGCTCAGTCTCCTCCAAACTTGTGTTAAAAACATGGAGAAAAGGCTGAGCCAGACCTTAGCATGTGGGAAGCTGCAAGGGCAGATGTCTTGGGCAGGGTGCTTTGTTCTACTCCGTGCCTCAGTTTCCCCCAAGTGAAATGAGGCAACAGTCTTCTCTCCCAGGACTTCTGACTGACAGAGGGTTGGGTGTGGTGACAAGTATCCTGACAAATGTGTGATACTACATTTTTCCCCATAATTTTGTCAGATTTCCCTTTCCCTTCTAACTTGTCAGACTTATGAGGTTAGCCATGACAACACAAACGGTGACTAAAATGGAAAATCCCGGTCAAAAAGAAGATTGATATATATGTTTTTTTCTTTGAAAATGAATGTCTTAAACTGAGAATGTTTTTTGCGAGTGGCAGAACCCTTAGGCAAAGCTGGAGATGTTTCTCTGGAGCTTGGCGGGGAAAGAAGCGTCCCTCAGCACCTCATCCCAGATCTTTGGGATGCGCCTTGTGTGCTCACATGGAAACAGTGAGTGCTGCCCTTTGCAAGAGCACAAAATGCAGGATTTGGGAGAATGAAAAGGGCAGAGAAAAGCCTTTCCCTCGGTGCAGTTCTGCAGCACTGGGCTGGACGAGCGATGTGTGCACGCGTCTGTGGTGTGTTTGTGGGATTGAAGCAGGTTCCCTGGGGTGTGTCCGTTTGGTTCCAAGCAGTTCATAAATCTAGTGATTACTAACAAAGGATATTCTGTTAGATGCAAATAATATCTGAAATACAATCTCTATACATGTGGTTCGTTTAGCCATTAATTTTATAGATTGTTGGAGTAATTAACAGTGCATAAAGAGGACTTCCTGCAATGCAAGTGTGATCTTTGGCTGAATGGGCCTTTATAATGATCTCTAAGACAATCTCAGAGTGGAACTGGAATTTCGTCTTGCCTTTTTTTTTCCGTATTTTTGTATTTTAAAGTGTTTCAAGAAGGAATTTCTTTGGTTTGTTGGCCTACAATTGTTTAAATTGTTTGCTTTTGTGGGCCTGTATAAATCATGCTGAAATGAGAGTCCTTCTCATGGAAACTTATTTAAATGCTCAAATATATAAATGCAGTCTTACACAGAAAAAACGTCAGGTTATCTATAGCTGGGCAGAAGCTGTAGCACTGTTTTAAGGCTATTTCTACCTCATTTTCTCTGTTAGCAAAAAGCAGCTTAATGCTGCACGAGAAATGAAGATCTAAAACCTATATTCTCCCAGTAGGAAACTGTCCAAAGAACAGAGCATCCTCTCCTACACTGATCCCTCCTTCACCTATAGGCTCCTCTACCAGTTGTATTTACACAGATCTTACAAAGTTTGACCAGCTGATGAAAGACGTTTTCTGCTTGGAGGTTTTGGTCCTTATACTGCAAAGAAAAAATGTCCTTGAGTATCAGTATCTGTTTTGGCAAAGATTTGTTTAATAGGTAGCCAGAGCCCAAAGTCTTTTCCGTCATGTTGTCTCCTCCTCTCCATTACAGGACTTAAGGAGTGCCCATTTGGCGTTTACTATGACAAATCTTCCTTCCTCATCTGAAGGAAATGATACCTTCCTTCTCTCATTAGAGTAAAATACAGCCCTTTAATGTGTTGGTGTATCATTGCATAAATTATCAAGACTTCTCTCTGTTTATACGGAGTGCAAATGTTTCAAACATGGAGAGCAGAGACGCTTGGCAACAAAAATAAAAAGCAGATGTATTTCTCCCTCCCTGTCAGGAGGTTAATACTTATCTGGCTACTTTTAACTCTTGAGGTCCTGTGATGGGCAACGTCTGTTGAGCAAAGGGAACTGGCTCTCAAGTGCTGGATGGGGCATCAGGTAATCCAGGTTTGCTCTCAGGTTTGCTGCAGGGTTCAACTAAGCAGGATGAATATGGAAGTTTTGTTATTGCTGAGTTTTCTTTCCTCTAAATGAAAGGAAAAGGTGACCTAGAAATATCTGTCTGGCAGTGTCATTGTCCCGTTCTGCAGCCCAACAATTGTTATATTACCCATAGCCTCTGTGTCTAGGAGCAGGTGACATTGAAGCAACTGTGCCCTGTTCGGGGTTCTCGTGGGCAGAAGGAATCCTTACACATCCCATTTCCAGATGGCTGCAAGCATCAGAACTGCACCTGCTGCCCAAGCCCTTGGCAACCGTGTAGTGGCAGAAAATTGTTATAATTTCATCATGGGAAAATGAACTTAGGGCATGGATGTGCCTCCGCGAGGGCTCTGGGGTGGGTGTGGAGAAAGTGGCATTTAACAAAATCTGCAGAAAGCAGATATTTCTCATGAAATACTGATTTAAACAAAGTGTGAGAACAAGGCAGATGACTCTAAAATACGTGGCTGGCCTGTACTTCATACTGATGCCACAGTGGCTTATAGTGTTCGAAGGGAAGGTTATGACGCAGAACAAATGAGATAAAAAGCTGGTTTAAGTGTGATTAAACGGGTCTAGAAGCTTGCCCGTTTTACGGCAAGGAGTTGCTGGCTTTGTGACAAGCTTTAGCATGCTGCATGGTTCACCAGCATGTCATATCCATATGGGCTGCTGCAGATGAATCTGTTTTAAAACCATCCAAACAATTTATGGACATTTTCCTCACTGTGCCTAAGCTCATGAAAGGAAGATACACCCGACGAGGTCATGAAAGAGTACCAGGATCTTCTGCTTTTAAAGACAGCAGTTTTGATGTTTAAAATCGTCATCCACTGACATCACCCCAGTAACCATAAGCACTGATGGGATGGTCGTTGTCTTGACATTTCCATGTGGAGTCGTGTTTGCTGGCAGCATCTTAAATGAGAGAATCACTTGAGGCTGGATGCTCATGCAAGGCAGTCACACTGCAGATGAATTAGATATCCGTGCAGTGAGAACGCTCCTCCAGCCAACAAGTTTCTTCTTTGAAGGTTTATCCCAGAGAACTGAGCTGGTCAGAAATGTTCCCATGAAACACCATTCCTTAAGCTTGGCTTATTTTGCTGGAACTGTGCTGAGTACAGTTGACTTCCCAATGCCTGAGGAAGAGAGCTTGAGGAAACCCACCTGTACTCCTGGCAGATCTCTTCCAGGATAGGAGAAACATCGTGAGCAGAAGTCCTGGGCTCTGGAGCAGATGCACCTGGTGGATTTGCCCCAGGGTCAGGGATGCTGGGAGCTCTGCAGCTGCCCGCTGAGGCTGACAAGCTTTGACGTGTGTTTCTGCGGGAGGCTCGGCAGGGTCTGGGGAGCTTCTGGCTTCCTGGAAATTGCTCTCTGTTCAAAAAAACTGAAAAAAGTTTCTGTTCAGTTTGGATCAAAACCAAATTATATATATATATATGTATTTTAAACCCTACGTTTTCGGTACACTGGAAACACTGCTTTTCAGCCAGCTCTACTTGATAGTTTTATAGGGCTTTGCCATAATAAAAGTGAAGTGAGACGAAACAGAAAAGCCCTGCTTAGTAACAACAGGGGGTGGGGGAGAGGAAAGGGAGGCTTTAACCAGAGACAGGCTTGCTGGGCTGCGGTTCTGCCAGCAGAGGACGAAATAGCTGTGCCAGAAACATGATCAAAAGCTCATGGGATCAGCCTTTGCATTTCAGTAGTCCCATGATCCAGAATAAACCAAGGTGCCTCTTTGGTAAGTTGGGGTGGGAATCCAGGATGGTCACTGGTTCTCTTGGCCAGCTGAACACTGGGTTATTTCTCAGATGTATTTGAATAGATGCTTCTAGCCTCTGAGGGTTGTCATCTCACATATGGAGTCTTGCTTTGTCACCAGCTCCTGCCAACGATCCAGTCCTCCTTTTGACAAAAAAGAAAATGGTTTATTTGCTATGAAAGCCAGTCTGGCGTTGGTTCTTGCTTTTGTAGATTATTCATCTTGTGTCACTAGTAGCAGTGCTCTACTCACATATTTGTAAGTTTGTTTCCACTAAACTCTTGAGTCCAGGTTCCTGTGAGATATTAAAGCAGGAGGGGCTTTACAGCTCACTGTCTTTAATAACACAAACCAGCCAGGTGACCAGTTCCTGCTTAGCTAAAGTCTCATCCATCCCTTGCATTGGTAGTGGAATCATAGAATCACCAAGGCTGGAAAAGACCGACGTGATCATCTATTCCAACCTTCCACGTACCTCCAGTATTTTCCCCCTGAACCACATCCCTTAGTACAACATCTAAACTTTTCTTGAACACTGCCAGGAACAATGGTGAAAACCATCCAACTCTATGGATGTGAATATTTGCAGCTTTCTCTGTTATCTCTGGGCTGTTGCTCCTCCTCTGCTGCCTGTCTCTTTCTTTCTTACACAATTCTGATTTATGCAGAGGTTTGGGAGGGTGATTTGCTGGTGAAGACAGAGGGAAGAGAGACATTAAGCACTTTGGCCTTTCAGGTCTGTCAGAAGACTGTCTTCCCCATGAGTGACATTTTTTCAGTGACCTTATCCCAACTGAACTGCAAATAATGAGAGTGCAGGGTAAGATGTTGTAATCACGCAGAGCTAAGTGTGAGACAGAGATTTGCTTTGCTCAATATCGGAGTTCCAGCAGATCAGTCTTGTATAATGTGAATCACTGCACAGCGTAAGAGCCTGTAGAGGGTCCTTCCAAAGATATAACTCCCCAGCAAATAGTGTGCATATTTCATTCACCAAGAATGTAATGAATTTTTTTCCTCTGAGACTAAAGTCCAAGGGAGGATGAATTCTCCACACAGCTTTGATATTCTGGTGTCTCCTCGCATTTTCATGGATATTCTTGGTAGTAAATCCCTTATCTCCAGCTATGCAAACGGTTTACTAAACATCTGTCAGTAGCACCAGTGCCCATCTTGCTAATCTGGAATGCCAAGATGCCTCCAAACCTTGACAGATGTTATAAAAGAGCTGTATCTCAGTACTAAAAATGCAACACAGTTTAACTTGAAATTCTGTGAATTCAGTGAATGCCTGCACTTCATTCGTCTAAACTTTATTTAAAAGACAAATTTTAGACATAAGAAGAAACCCTTTTCCAGAAGGAAAATATCAGTGATGGGTGTAGTTGTGAAGGGTAGGAAACAGGGTTATGACTGAATTGGATCTTGGAGGTCAGAGGGTTAGCAGAAAAACGAAGCAGGAGAACTCAAACAAACAGATCTGAGGCATTTAGGCACTATATTAAATTGGATTTATGATGCTTGCTGCTTCAAGCAGTGCCAGAATTATCATGAGTGGCCTTTCTTGTTGAAAACTGGCACATCTGGTCCCGGTCCAAACTGGAACCAGTAGGACATGAAAAAATAAACTGTATTACTAGTATTTGTGTTGCAGCTTCTGCTGGGGGATTCGATCCAGGCTGGACATTTGTAGTGTTGTGTGACCTCTGCTTTCTGCTTGTTGGGTTTGTAAGACCTGGAATGTTACAGGCTGATGCATGGCAGGATGAGGAACGATGGCTTTTCATTGACTGCAGCCATTCTTCTCATGGTAGCTGTTCCTGAGCTTGGGTTTGCCAGTGGCTCCTGTCCATTCTTCCACAAGGACAGAGCTTGAGTGCAAGTTGTTTGGTCTCTCCACCCTGCAGTCGGCTGGTGGACCGAGCCAACATCCAGACAGCAAGCCAAAACATGATGGTATGGACAGATAGACTGTGCTGGATCTGAATGGAACTTCCAGCCCTGAGCTAACAGCGTGAAGTGAACGGTGCACTGTCTTGGAGAGCTTCCTGATTTTTCAGTGCAGTCTTGTTCAGCAACACATCTTTGGAGCTCAGAGAAGGGATTCAGGACCTGCCTCCATGCAGTTCTGTGTGACATTTATTTCTCCCTGCTCTGACCAAACAATAAGAAGGCAAAGAAAAGCCTAGTCATTGGACACACTCCTGCCTTGATGCGCTCTTCTATCTCAGTTTGCTTTTAGATTCAGCATTACTGAAATGGGCAGTTGTGTTGGCAGTACAAAAGTAGCGTCACCTGCTCTGATTTTAGGGTAGATATGACAGAGGGTGCTTTTCCCAGAGGTGGCTCACCGTGTGTGATACATGATCTTCAACAGCGCCTCTTCCTCCTGCTTTCTCAGTTTTCCACTGTATGTTTCTGGTGGGAAGATTAGTGCAGATCTTAGCTTAGCGGGCTTTATGGATCCCCTGGTCACAGCGTAGTATGTGGAGTGAACTTATTAACAGAAAGAAAACAAAATGAAACAAAACCCATCATGACTTTTCTTGAAATAATATGAATCGCCCATTCAGCTGTTCACACACTGCAGAGTAGAGCCCAGACTCCTTCTACAGTTGAAATCCTTCTTGAAGCCTGGATCTCACTGAGGATATAAGACTGGATTCTCATTTGTGCTGAGGTCTCATGAGCCAGCGAGCACAGGATGTAAGTTATTTTTACTCTCACTTTCACATGAGAATTAGGCCTTTAGTGTCAACTTGAGTTACCTTGTGCTGGCTGCATCAGTTACTTACATCCACCTGTTGTTTCTTGTTTTAACTTAACTGTATTTGGTTTTTTTGGCAGGAATGCTTCCTTTCCTGTGTGTTTTCATAGCCCTGGCCACTAGGTGCTACTGCAACATAAACACAGTGATGGTTAAATGGAATCAGGATGATTAAGTAGTGGCCCTAGCAGCTAGCATGGAGGGGTCTTTCTGCATGCACCAGGTTCGTCTGCCAGTGTGACCACTGTGCCCAAGCTGCTGCCGAGCTGCTGAGCTGAGCCTGGGGCGCAGGGGCAGCCCCGGGGCTGGTGCAGAGGTGTAGGATGCTGGGCTGAGCATGAAGCAACCTCTTCCAGGATGTGAGCCCCAGGCTGTATCAGAAGAGTATGGAGGAATCAAAGGTGACCTTCTAGGCTGGCATCCTCAGTTCGTTAGGGACAGAACCAAGGAAATGGCATGGAGCTGCACCAGGGGAGGATCAGGCTGGACATTAGGAAAAAGCTCTTTACCAGAGGGTGGTGGGCATGGTGCAAGCTCCCAGGACTTAATCCAATCTGGACACCACTCTCAGACGTAAGGTTTGGATTTCAGGTTGTTCTGTGTGGAGCCAGGAGCTGGACCTGGGGGCTCTTGAGGGTCCCTTCCAACTGAGGATATTCTGTAATAGATTCCATATTAGATTTCACTGGTTACCCTACTGTGGAGACCAGCTAACTGTATGTTATCTGCAGTGTCACCCCTGGAAAAGCATCTTCTCAACCTCAAGTCGTCAGGGCAGGAACACCACCTGCTCCCCGTGGTTCTTCATGCTGTGTGTAGCCCTGCTTGTGCCTTCTCACTTGTTGGAATTTGCCTGCCTTGGAATTTGTAAGAGGTTCTCCAAGGGTGGCTATAACCAGAAGTCAAACAGGGAATGAAATGATGGGAAATAGATCTGTTCTGTGTTTTTCCATTGCAGATTTTCATTTTGATTTATTTTTTGTGATTTTTTTTTTCCCCAGAATTAAAAATAATTCTTAGTAAAATGAAATTTTTAATTAAGGCAACAAAACAAAAGTTGTTCTTATTGAAAACCTCAACACTGAAAAATCTGGTTTTAGGAAAATCCTGGTTTTTAGGCTGGCTTCATTTGGTGTCTTATATCCACAGCACGGTGCTGATTTTCATAAGACTTAATCTGTGTAATAGAAGCTAGCAATAAAGGCAGCAAATGTTCCCTGTTCCCTGCTAATAGCATTATTTATCTGAGCTGGCTTCAGCACATCTAAGGAGGCAGCAGAGGGACAGTTTGTGCAACTCTGCCTCGGACCAAATATATTAAATGGGGACAGAGACTCCTTATTCTCATGGGCTCTTATTTGTCTCCCTGGGCAGCTTTCTTGCTGCAGTACATCCCAAGGACCCACCGGTCTTACGAGTTCCTGCCCGGTGCTTCCCTGCTTCACACCATCACAGTCTGGGGCTCTGTACACTGAAATCTTTGTGTGATTTTTTTCATGGCGAATGGGCCATCTGCCAACGAGACCAGGGCAGCGTGCTGTATATTTGGTAGCTCTGAATAATTCTGCTGCTGTCTTCTGGGCCCTCAGTGGGAGTGCTTAGATTTTCAGTGCTGCCCTATCATGCTCTGATAGCTTTCCTGTTAGGTTCTGGGAAAAAAATACAAAACAAAGCACAACAATCTTTATCTATCGAGCTTGTAAATTGTGATTACTCTTGACGTGGTCTACTGTTTTATGCTACTTTAATTACTCCCTGGTCTCGTATCCAGTTGGAGCAGGAATTCAGAGCTCATTCAGTTTATCATGCATGTAATGCAACTTACAGAAAAGCATTTCACTGGAGAGCTTAGGCATTGTTCACTCGTGTTTGGTCCTCGTTTCAGTGCTAGATTTTGCTGAACACTTTACTGCTTGCTGCTAAACAGAGCAGACATTTGTGGCAAATCTTAGCATTTATTATTATTTATTTAGTTACTGTTCATTTCTAATCTATTGCCTAAGAAGTTTGACTGCATCCCATCTAGCAGAATGGGAGCCATGGTTTATTCCCTCCTCTAACACAGAGCATCCTAGGAAAGATGAAGTTCTCATTTAGGTGGCCGCTGCAGATTTACACAAGGACATCTGTCCTCTGCTTGCAGTGGGGTTTGCCTTGTAAAGCTATATCTGGAAAACAGTTCATAATTTTTTCTGAAAATGATGTGCTCTTCTTCTTAAAGTTGCTGTTATTTGATTTGATCCATTTTATGCCGGGGGAGGATTTCTTTGTGCATTGTCTTCCAAGGACTTTCAGAGTTCCCTAAGTCACTGAGTAAGCACCGGAGCTGAAAATCACTCAAGGACAGAAACAGCAATCTTTTTAGGTATAAATGAAGTCCTGCTGCTCTGTACCATACATTCAAATGACAGTTTGGTAATGATTGGACTCCCCGTCCACCCAATACCTGAGGTACCAATCTGCTTGCTTCGTTGTCAAGATGAGGGTGAAGGAGGAGAGAACACTGGCAATGGAAGATCAAGCAGTAGTATTACACAACTGTAATGCTGTCTCTCACTGAGACCACGCTAAATGATTTGTAACACTCTGAGAAGAAATGTGCACCATCAGCATTAATCAGCTTGAGAGGGAGTTTGGCCGACACTAAGAATTTTAGATTTGCATTTGGATTGAGACTAATTTATCCTCAAATATTTTGTGTTTTCCCCGTACTCAAATTGCACTTCTCACTGAAACCATTAGTGCAGACCGGTTAATTCCTGCCACACCAACCAAGTTCTGCTTGGATGTTTTCTCACCCAAAGCAAAACGCTCTATTTGTTGTCCAGTGCCACCTCCCAGTTAGCCAAATAAAGCAATTCTGTCGCAAAGAAGTATCAAGATAGAGTTTGTCAGAGGGCCACACTGCTTTTCTTTTTTCCTGGAGTCCTGCTGTGTGAGTAAAGGATTTAGAAGAACCATTCAGTAAATGCATTTTCAGGTCTGGGTACTTGAAAAAGAACAAGACCAAAAATACTTTGTCAGGTTGTTTGCTATATTGCAGTAGGCTGGCTGGTGTGTGCATGTGTCATGGTCTTCTCTGAGTCAGGATATGTGTCATGAACCTCACGGTGCCAAACATATGAGATGTTTTCTTCTACTCGAGTGATGGATTGTCCTTTTAGAATACGACTGCAGGGCTTGGTGTGGTGACAACATGACATTTTTCATGGTCATAAAGTGGTTACAATAGATCTGAAGTCTTGTGAACCACAAGTGGTCAGGAACAAATTTTATCTGCTACTCAAAGTTTCATGTAGATTGCTACATCTTTCCTTAAAACAATTGTTATTGTACTTTTTGTGCAAACATTTGCTTACTAGCTGAGCCTGGAGGTTACAAGTTCAGAGTTTTCCCTGGGCAGGAAAATGGTCCTCATTGCCAAATGGCAGTGCACCCATTAGGTCCTCCTACTGGGCTTCTCCTTTGGGAATGCTTCAGCAATGCTTCCTTGAACTGAGCATGATCTTTCCATCTCCTCATCCTCACTGTGTGTCAGAGCACTCTGTTTTGCTCCTGCAGTTGACATGGACTCCTTCAGATTCCTTCTCTCACCCACATTAGCTTCTCATGTTGGCTTCTTTCTCAACATATGCTTAACTACATCTTCTGTTATGAAGGATGGTTGAGATGATACTTTGTGAGATCCCTGCCATTCCAGCTCAAGGAGGGCAGTGCGAAGTCTGTCTTAGAGCTTCTCCCAACTATCTGTGCTACACTATGGACCTCAGCTGCGATCCTACAAAGAACGTGTGCATCAGAAAGAGCAAAAATTCCTGAGTCTGAATGGGTGTCTCCCTGCAGCTTTACCCAGTGTTAAGAGTGTGTCCAGTTCATTTGCATTCTCTTTTCAACCTTTGATGTTTCATCTTACTCGTGCCAACCAGCTCCACTGATGTACTTCCATGTTCACTGGGAAAAGTGAACAGGCTAGGAGACACAGTCTTTGTGCAGGAGAAAAAAAGGAAGTGATCTGGATGCATTTTGAGAGTTGAATATTCTTACTTATCTACACCCAGCAAAACAGATAGCAAATATCCTCCTCCTGTGTGTTTCACAAGCAGAAGAAAGCCTCCTGGTCAGAGTAACTTATCTCCTAGGTTACAAATATTCAAGTTTACACTCAACAAGAAGATAGTGTGCAGCAATTTTGGGAGTGGATGCAAACATAACTGCTGGTCTTTTCCAGTTACAGCATCACATGAAGGATGCCGATATTGTACAATTGCTCTCCTCTCCCTCTGGCTCTCGCTGCCTCCCACCCCATGCCATGTGCACAGTTTGCTCCCTGCAGCATGTTGCCATCTGACCTGGACCCACATCAGGCAGTGTGCTAACAAGGCAGGACTTCTGAGATCACGAATCCCTGGGCACTGTGCGGCCTGCTGGAGTGAGGAATTGCCTTTAATCTGTGTGCAAAAGCCCAGGTTGTAGTTGTAGTGTGGATAGGTCTTTGTTTGCTCACGGATGTCAAGGGTCTCTGTTGTTCTGTTGGCAAGGAAGGCATTGATTGAAGCAGGGTGTTCCTTGAAAAATACAAATGTGACGGGGAAACAAATTAATTGTGAGGCTCTTAATTAAAATCACTGGGAGAGATATTGCATTACAGTGCAAAGGAGCAGACAAATATGACCTTTCGGTGAACTTCTCAACCCTACCAGAAGCGTAAATTTAAAGTCTCTTAGCAGAGAAGTGTTCTGGCACTGAACTAGTGTCTACAATCAGGATTTTGTCTGCAGGTATCAATGCACAAAACCTCCTCCTCGTGGAGCTCGGAGTCCCCTGAGGCTTCTTTTGTTTTGCCTTCATTTGCTATAGTCCATGGCAGAGGGTTTCAGGGGTCTGGCTTTCCCCTCTCCTCCACACGCAGGGAAAAGCTCTCGCATGAAGGTGGTCGGGAAGGCCACTGGTGCGGAACGGAAAGCTCTGTGCTGCAGAAATGCTGTCCAGAGATATATAACCGCTGTCTGCTACCAATTGTCACAAGCAGTTAAGGCAAGCAATTTATGGCTCACACTTACCCTGCTAGGTTTCCGTCTCTGGCTCCTACCTGTCATGTTGCCTCCTACTTCATGACTGAGGGCGCAGCAAAACAAGCATTATGGAACAGATCTACTCCCTTTCTGTAAGGAACCATTGAGATATTTTCTGCTCCCACAAATGCTTTTGTGTGTGACAGCTGTTTTGTCTCAGAAATGGGACACAAAATTTGCCTTTGTTTTAATCCTGGGATGTTTATCGTGGGACCTTGGCGCATATACCCTTCACTTTCCCCTTTCCTATCTCTCCAAAGCTTTGGGGTTGAGAAGGAGCAGGAAGAGGAAGAGTTTTCAAAGGGATGTTTCACTGTTAAAAGTTCAGCATCACTCTCATATGTGATTTTCCTGGTTGGCAGCTTTATGGCCCAAACCTCTGTTTTAAAACTGGTGCACGCTGGTGATATCATGAACATGCCACATGGTGTCTGATGTCCTTTAGCGACGGCAGATTTATAGCATTTTCCCTCATAAAAACCCTCTCCCTTGCCAAAAGAGGTCCAGCTGGAGTTATGAAATCAGTAAACAGAGACCCTGCTGCAGTGGGGAAGCTTGCCCTTTGCAGCTCCCTTCATGTGCAGCACGCGGTGCACACCAGAACCCCGCACTCGGGAAACCACACAGTGGAAACCTTGGAAAAGCTCCTTTACTCCTACAGATCTGATAGTACCTGTGGCCCTTTTGTGATGCTTAGCAAGTATGAGGAAATTCATCCGAAGTTATTATAATGCTACAAATTTATTAATGTCTATGCACAGGATGTAGTTAAAACCCCGCCCTACTTATGGGATATTGCTCCCTTGAAATTTGCCTGCCTTGAAATGGACATAATCCCTTCTTGAGTGTTTGGGAAGTGATTAGTGGAGCTTGGATGTTGCCATGAGCAAACTCTAGTTCGTAAGTCTTTCAACTGGAAATGCGTTCTGAATCTTCTGTGACTATCTGACCACTAATTGCTTTCAAGTTGCTCACTGTGAAATTTGTAGGCAATTAGGGAATGGAGATGGATCTGGTAGTGACCTGGTGCAAAAATCCTCCTCAGAATGGCTGAAAATCAGGACAGCCTGTGCCAGTTCATCACCACTCTTTCTGAGAAGAACTTCTTTCCAATATCCAACCCGAATCATATTCTGTTACTCTATAATTCTATGATCTTTGCATTGCAAGGCAGAGCTGTGTGATGCAGTCCCAGGGACGTGTTACCCGTTCTCTGTTGAGCGCTCCAACAAAGAAAGCAGTCTGGCACTCCTGTATGCAAGATTTGATTCAGCTCACACAGAAGCAAATCAGAAAGAACTGCTGATGTCATTATCGCTGAAATACAGATGTGATGGGTGTGAGATCAGAGAGGGGCTGATGTGATCTGGTTACTTCCTTGCTGTCATGTTTGGGAGGAAGTTTCTGTTTGGAAGGCTGGTATTTGAAAGACATTTTGGAAAAGATACGTACTGTATCTGTAGGTGACACCCTGGTTTGGTGTAAGGAAAGATGGAAAAGAAAATGAAAAAAGATCAGTGAAGAAATAAATGTCCCTCTGAATACAGTAAAAACAATCTAAAGGAACCCAGGGAAATCACTGTGTGTTGTAATCTGGAAAAAAAAAAAAACCTGGGAGCATGTCAGCATTTTTCATTATAACTTTACCAAAGCCTTAGACTGACAGAACAAGAGGGCTGTTCTAGTTGGCTTTGTTTGTGCACAAACGCATCACACCTGGCCCCTCGCTGTTTGTTCTGACCTCCAGCAGCCATGTAACGGGGGGACTGAGGGATCAGATCTGGGGAAAAGAAAAAAGGAAGAAATGGATCATGTTTGCATTTCGGCTTCGCAGAGCTGGGCTTGAAGTTGAGATGGGACGGGCATGTTCCCCGAGACCCCTCCAGCAGCAGGACACAGAGAGGACTGTGTTAGTTTCCATGCCGCTTAACGTTTGTATTTATTTATGCATTGCATTTAATTCTTTATTTATTCTGCATGTGAGTGTGGATTTAATGCTCGGCTCCAGGCAGCCATGTGTTTATCTACGGGGCTGCAAATGTTCAGGCTGACAATAGGTTTTAACCCCAAGTGGAAAGGCCACCTCTAAGTCAGCTGCCATAGTGCCAGATCCCAGCCCCTGGGATGCCAGGAACTGCTGGTCGCTTGGCCAAGGGGATACTTGTACCTGGAAACAATGCTGAGAGTCACTGCATCCATGTCCAGGGAACATCTAGGGCCATTCTCCAGCTGCTCCTGGCTCCTGGAGCTCTGAGGCGCAGTGCAGGCGGCCCCATGCTGCATTTTGTCTGCTCACATGGGATTGAAGCTAACGCAACATTTGCACATTGCTCTCTTCCTTGGTTTCTGCTTAATGTCTTTGCTATTCTCAGCGACAAAACAGCCCCTGAGGGGCAGATGCCACCAAGTGTAGCAAGGGAATATCCCTGTTCATGCTCTGGCTTCTTCTCTGTGCTGGACAAAAAAGGCAGGAAACCAAAATACCCTGTCCCAGAGCCATGTCCATGCCTTTGGCCCCATTCGCGCACCACATGGAGTGCAAAAGCAACGGGGAGTCAGCATGTCACCATTGTTCATTGTTAGCAGCTTCAGATCTGAAGCAGCGGACGGGGAGCCAACATCCCACTCCCATTTGCAGAAGCCATGCAGTTCCCTCTTTATTCGCTGGCAAACATGGGGATAACAAAGGGCACTGCTGAAATCCGGCCGTGTTGCAAGATCTGTGTGCAACAGTTGCAGAGCTGGTTGGAAAAGCGGAAAAGAGGGTTTGGGGAAGAAAAACTGCAGACCTTTGAGCCGCTTGTTTCCCAGGGGTATTGCAGCTGAAGGTGGATCCTGCAGGGGTTCTCATGGTTTTTTGTGCATTGCAGAAGTTGGAGAAATTCTGTGAAGGTGTCAAAGGGAAAAGAAAAAAACACCCAGAAGCTAAAGAGTCTGACAGTGAGTTCAGTGGTGTGTGGAAGATGGGGAGGGGAAGAAAGAGGAACAGCCATCAATTAACGATGGGAGAATGAAAACAAAGACAAGCTCTGAAAGAAAACTTCTCATGATTGAAAGCAGTACTTTCTGAATCTTCTGCTTTTAGGAAGAATCCTTTGTCAGGAACAAAAAGTTTCACACAAAAATATCCCAAAAGTCTGGAGGGGTTTGTGTGCAGAGCGGTAACTAATGAAGGGGATTCTCTGCGTGTTCTCACGTGCTCTGGGGACAGTCCAAAGCCCCCTTCCCCTTCTAATGCCATTGCATTTTGCTGGATGGCCACCAAATGCGAGCTCCTCCAGCATGAGGCCACGGTCAGCGAGGGCTGACAGCTGAAGTGCATTATCTATGCTCGATATGGTGCCACATCTTTCAGCATCTGGAGCCAGGAACTCCAGATGTGGCTCTGAGCAGCCCTTTCTGGAGGACACACCATGCACATCGCTCTCCTCCTTGCCTCTTTGTGGAGAACCGGAATCACAAGCAAATGCGAGACCTTGATTGTCACTTCTACATCTGTGGTACCGATGGATGGATGTAAACAGAGCCTGTGGGGTGAAGGTATCTGCCAAGCCATGCAGAAATTGCATGTTGCTTTCATTTCACCGCACCCCTGTCCCCCCTCGTCCTTCCCATCCAGATGCTCCTTTTCATTCTGATGCGAGAGAGGTTAATATGTCTGACATGAATCGATAATGTTGGATGTGGCTCTCGTTTCTTGGCAAATTGGTGCAAAGGAAGTAAACAGTACGTGTTTGTTTTGACTCTCTTCCCTCTTTAAGTCTGGTTTATTTTAGTAGATGGTCTTTTGATTTCATTAATTAAAGTATGCCTCGATAGGGAATGGGAACGAATACCGAGGACTTACAACAAATATATACAAGATGGGGAGAATATCCTTTGTGGTCCTGCTGATGCCAAGGAAGTTGCAAGAGGTAAAGTAGGGTTTCATCTCTTGACTCTGTGGCTGCCAGGAGGAGAGGTTGGCCATTTTAGCTCTCTATGGTGCTTTACCAGAATTCGAGGTTGAGATTCAGAGCCTTTGGGAAAGCTGGATTGATTAATGATAAATTAAAAGTCATGAAGATAAGATATAGCAAAATAAAGCAAAGATATATATTACAAATAAATTATTACAGATGTCTTCTAGGATGCCCCTTCTTTTGTTAGCAAACCATTTGGGAACTCGTCTATTTGTATATCAGCAAATGTTAACAAGCAATTGGATTTTCAGCTGTGGGCTGCTTTCGAATCGGTCACACTGATTTTTCTTAACACTTTCACCAGAAGTGCTACATTGTTGTTGCATTGTCAAGACAATTTGCCCAGCTCCTACCTCACTTGCTGTGCTGAAATTGGAATTTCTAAGACATTGGGCTGTTGGCTGCCAGGCTACTTCACCTCCATGCACAGGAAGACCCAGCAGCAGTATGGCACCAGCTGACCTCACGTTTCCCTGCAATGTGTGAGGTGATGACCAAACCCGTTGCTTCTGGCTTGAACGTTGGAAGCATCCCATTTCCCCCCCAGATTCTCTGTCATGCATAATCTGTATGGAAGTTTTACTTTTCCTCGAGGAAGGAAATTGTTTTCTGCTCTCCCCAGATTTCCAGCAAAATACCAGTTTGGGTTTTTAGTGGCTTTCCTTGCATGCCATTCTGAACAGGGCTGGTCATGTACATGGTCTTTCCTGAACTTGAGAAGAAACATTGTGGAGTGCTAACGCACATCCATGCCTCTCACTGGAGTCAGCTCACCGTGTGTTTCCATGGCAAGAACAAGATTTTATGAGCTTCACTAGCTTGGAAGCCAGCTGAATTTGCAAATCCCTTCACGATGAGATTTGCTAGGCAAGAAGACAGATTTCAGAGTATTTTTCCAACTCAGCGTTTCCTGCTGAGATCCATTAAGTGGCAGGTACAATGTGGTGATGACTGGGTGATGCACAACGCGATGCCTTTGCTTGCTGCCTCTCTGGGATGATTTATGCTTGGCTAGGAAGCTCCACAGAGACCTTATGCAACTGGAGGTCTTAAACGTGTCATAAATTGCTTGAAAATGAGAGGAAACTTGACTTACCATATAAAAAGAATAAGGGCTGTAATTTATTACTGTAAACAAGAATAAGGAGATAAAAAAATTAATTAGAAAAGAAAATGTCAAGCTCTTTTTATTCCAAATTTGAGAGGACCTGAAGTCAATTGTTTCCTCCCGTGGAAGGTCTGGTTTCCATCAACCAGGCAGAAGGGCTTTTGTTTCTAGCAGTCAAATCAACAGGCCAGTAAGAGAAGCTTTGAACTGCAATTTGTCTTTATGTATTTTGAAAATGTTCTCTCGATGTGTTTACATGTTGGCTGGGGCGCTTTTGCCGGAGTCAGCTCTTTCTGTGATGATTAATCAAACGATCATGCCTCTGATTAATCAAAGCCCCTCCTGACAACGCAGTCCTTTCTTTCAATCACCTGCTGAGTCTCTACAAAAACCAAACAAGCAAATGATTAAACCCTTTTTTTTTATTATTTTTTTCAAAATAGGAAAGAATGAAAGAAAGAAATTAAAAAAAAAAAGTCGGCGTGTCTCGCACATTTGGCACTTTCTGAGGTGCATACCTCAAGGAGAGAGAGATCTTGGACTACATTTGTGATGCAAACTGGAACCTTTGGCTACCAAATGCAGGATGTGGTGTATCCTGTTCAAAGAGGCACATATTTCGCATGTTTGTGTTGGCTCCTTTCAATCAAAGCATGCTGTGATTCAGCTACACTAAAAATTAACAATCTATGTTATAGCCGTGTATTACATTACGCCCCATTTAAAAAAAAAAATCTATTCCAGAAAGACATCTTCTGAAGAGAAGGGAAGGTAAGTAACAAAACCCTTGCAAATGTTTCCATAATAATTATTTGATGGCAGTCAAATCATGGCACTTTAGAAGATCAGCTGAAATATCTGTAAATATTTTCTCGTCTCCGCCAGAGTGGTACAAACCCCAAATAAAATGCATCTGTCTCCATTTCTGCATTTAATTGGATGTAGATTTTTATGTCCATGGCTCTTCAGTGTCAGTGCAAATAGCACAGAAAAAGAAAAAAGTTAAATTAGGTGTGACTGTCCCACAGAAACCTGGGACTTTCATGAAGCTGTTTTTGCTTGTTAATTTTTTATTTCTTTTCGAGAAAGAGAACAAATTGCATTGGATGAGCTGATGGTAATCAGTGATGTCAAACATGAAAGGCTGAAGACTCCTCCATGACTGGCAACACCATCTAAGTTTTCTGGTAGCTTCATCAGTGCTTCAGTGTTTTCTTCCTTTGGGGTTCTAGGAATTCAGGCTATTAATAACCATCCTTATGGTTATTAATCTTTCAATCAAAGGTATTTTATAAACCAGTGAATGAGGTGCTACAGTGGTGATGCCTGAATACAATTCACTTTGTTTTCAGGTAAAAGCGGTCTCTGGGAAGGTTTGGAGAAGGCATTGTGCAGTGCAGACACTGACCACAAACCTGAGCTGCTCTTCCAACTGGGGAACCACGTTGTTTTCTTCAAAGCAGTCCCACCTGCTTCTGCAAATTGGATTACAGGGCTCTCTCACTGTGTGCACACATAAAATGCCATGGCTTAGCCAACTGGAAAGAAGTACAGCTATTCTTGCATTCTCCATTTCAATGCAGATTTCACCCAAGTTCTGCCATGCTCTTGACTTAGGTATCCATCAGTCAGCTCACTGTTCTGTTTTCCCTCCACACCTATTTCTAAATGGCTAATTACTCTTCTTGCTTTGTGCCAGTGAGCCAAATATGTTTGTTTTTTTCCTTCCCCAGGGTGGCTATAAAAATACAGAGTTGGCTTTGTTTGCTGAAGCGCCCCTTAGGAAGGATCTAGCTCGGCACATCTAATGACATTTTCTTAGTATTTCATTTTCAGCAGGCATTTCTGAAGAAATCCCATTTTGTTTCAGGCAGAGCTCTTTCTTTCAGATAATGCGGTTCGCAGGCTTTCTGAAAACCCCAACATCATGCTTCTTTCTTCATGGCCTTTAGAACAAAGTCAACCAATGTTCATGCTTCTAGTTGCAAAACTTACCCTCAAAAACAAAAACATGTTTTTCTCCCTGTTTGAATTTATCTTGTTCTGTTTTCAATAACCTGTGCCTGGCATCTTGGGTATTTCTTACCCTAGAGATGTTTGAGGACATGAGAAAAACAACACAGCAACAAAGAAGCCAAAATACAAATCGTGAGAGAAAACGATATTCCGAGGAGTGAAATGGCATAAAGAATTATCTCCGTTGTTCTGGTGAAAGGAACCATTGCAAGCCAAGTTGTATGTGACAGAAGAATACAATACCTAATGTCTTAAAAATAACAGATCTCTTCTAAACTTGGTCATGGAGGAGGCTTCCATGGCTGGCAGATTCAATGCAACCAGTTGGAGCTATCTTCCATCTAGATGTCTCTGACTGTACACCTAAGCTCCGATTTTAGCAGGAGATCTCAGCTACTTAACTTGGAGAGAAAAAATAAGGAGAAATAGATACAGATGTATAAACTAGTGCTACTAACATTAATCTGCCACAGTAAAAATAATGAGCAGCACTTTCTCATTCTGTACAGTTTAAATATTTAAACAAAAGGGGAAAATTAATCTTATTCTTGGCACAGATCTTATCCATTTTATTGCTCCGTACCTGCAAATATGCTGAGATGCCAAGTAATTTCCAGTTTTTATCAAATTTTAACTTTGGTGTATGACTTTGGGATATTATGTTCTGAAGTGCATGGAGCTTTTGAAGCTGAATTTCTCTGGATTTAATACATCCCTTTCAGAGTTTTGCTTGCAGATCAGAATTCATTCTGAGCCAGTAATACTATATGTTATTTCTAAAACTCTGAAGTTTATAAAGCACATAATGAAATTTAAGTCTTCAGCCCAGGTGGAATCATGAATTAGCACTGAGTTCTCCGTGAGCAGCAGGGCTGGTTGCCTTCTTCATGCTTTTACATCGTTCCTCGTAGATCATGGGCTATGGCATAAAACATCTACAAGGAATCATGGTCACAAGGTCATCACCCCCTTCCTGGGAAGGCAGGGTGATAATGCTCCCCCTGGAAGTATGGGGGAACATGACTGTGCCATGGAGATGTTTTCTCACAAGCCTCGTAGGTCACGTCGGTCTGTTAATGAAGAAGGGAACTCCTTATGGTGCAGTTATTATCTGGACCGTAGCAATAGCACAACATTTATCAGAGCGATAAGTGAAAAAGGGAAGATATAAAAACACATTGGAAGTTGTTATAAGCCGTTATGATTACTGTTCTGTGTTTAGGAAATTTGCCATCTCAGATCCTCAGGCCTCTTCAGTACTCATCTAACTTTATCTGGTTCCAAAGGACCAAATAGCTTAAATTAAACTAAACATTCTCTGGCTGCACTGCTTGTCTTGTTTTCCTGGATGCAGGACGAGAGATTCTCCATAGTTTCTCATGCAGCGTATCTATTCTGCTGGATACTGTCCTCTCTTGTTCTGAGCCAGCTGAATATAGGAACCTAAACTGAACGCACGGAATCCTTTTTGATAAAGGCAGTGAGAAAAAGGAGTCACAGTGGGAAGAATTCAGCTGTTAATACTCGCTCATTCTGCCCATATTGTGCCAAAGAAGCAGCGTTGAGGAGCATCATGAGAATGGCCAAGAATAAAAGCAGACCCACGGTCAGGTTGGGTCAGCACGTGGCTGAGCATGGCTGAACTGATTGTTAAAGCAGAGTTGTCAGGCAGTGCCAAGTGGGCAGCCTTCAGTAGCTCCATCACACCTCTGGCTGTGTTTGCTCACACAGTTGCTGATCCTCTGTATTTCAGGTGGGTCTGGCTCTCCAGAAGGGGAAACTATTTATGTAGCATGTTATGGAGGTGACACGCTCTTTGCCCTTGTTAGGAAATGTTTGCTTTTCCCTCTGAATCTAAACCAAAAGTCACACTGGTTGAAAGAATACAAATGCTCTTTTTATATGGGAAAATGCATAGTGGGATTCAGCCACTCACACCAGCCCGTTGCAGGTAAAGCTGGGATTCAGGCTGGCACAGCAGGGAAGCAAGCAGGAATTCCAGCTAAGCTGTGACTAATGGGCACTGTGTGCCACAGGCATTGCAGCTGCTGACCCCTGGAATATATCTTGATCAAGGAGCTGAATTTCAGAGAAGCAAAGTCCGGGTGCAGTGATCAGAAGCTTTTCAGTAGGCAATGCTTTCTGACTTGGATCAACCTGACAGCCAGAAGCTTGGCTTTAGTGCTTGTTGGTACATGCGAAGTGCATTTCATACCTATTAGGCACTTCTCCCTCCAGGAGCTGGTTTGTCCCAGAGGCTCTGCAAAGTGGTTGGCATGCAGGTCCATCACTGATGTGCTGTCACTGAGCTGCAGCTAAGCCCGAGCTGCTTTATGCTCAGTTGTCACACTTGAGAGAGCAAGCACCAGGATTCTGTGAGCCCGGAGCAAAAAAGTTATAACAATGGGACCGTTCAGAGCTGTTTCCTTTGGAGATGTTCGGTGCTGATTAGATCTCGCTGCACAGCAGGTAGCCACCTAGCAGAGTGCTCAGCAAGAGCTGCCTCCTAGCACCAGGGCGAGTGGCAGCGCGCAGGGATTTTTAATTCCATCTGTCACACACACAGCGTTCTGCAAGGCTTCCAAAAATCACATAACCCCATGCCCAGTCCCGGCTCTGGAAGCAGAATCCTTTTGTTTATTGTCTTTGGGCCTGATACGCCTGCAGCTGTGCCCCTCCAGCCCCCATGGTGGGGCGAGCATTGCTGGGACCTTCCCACACCCAGCGCGCATCCCTTGCAGCGACAGCAGCACAAGGTCATGGGTGTCCCTTCCCTGTGCTCATCATATGCTTCACTTGGAGCCTGGTGACAGCTAACCCCTGAGGATGCCCTCTGGGTGGGACCAGCTGTGTCCTTCTCACACTGTGGTCGCTGGGGGGCTCATTTCACGGACTGTTGAGTATGGTGCCATTCCTCACAGTCAAAGTCTTTCCCAAATCTCACCCAAACTGAAAAAAAAGGGAGAAGGGAGGGAGTGGTCCAAATATGCCTAATCCATGAAGAACAAACACAGCAAAGGCTCAGACTGCTCTGTCCAAGAAGAGAGGAATGGTAAGGCTGCAATTTATACTGGACGTGTCAGTTGACAGATTATCCACTAACTTATCTGATAGCTGAGGGTACGGCTGTTATAGGGGCACTCATAGCTGGAGCCTGTGTGTTGGAAAACATTAAAAAGAGCTCCTTTTGTTGGCTTTGATCCAGGTATAGAACAGTCCTCAGAATTAAGAGTTTTCTTTTGGAGGAGTGTACTAGCCATTTTTCTCATCTATCTGTACTAGTGACTTACAGGACTGCTGTGCTCTTACTAGGCTATACGGGTTCATATTGGCTCCAAACTGAACTCTGGCCCTTCCTTTGACTAAAGTGTCATTGATCTGCATGATGACTGATTCCATTGAACAGGCACTGGTTCTGGGTGCCAGATCCCAGGACAGCTGCAATGTCTTAGGTTGGTGCCATCTTATTTTGCCTGCTGCCCACTTGCTGCTGTTGGTGCTATCACATCTGTGTCACAGTGATGGGAGTGCTCTCGTAGAGTCAAAGAATCATTAAGGTTGGAAAAGACCTCTGAGATCCCCAAACCCAGCCCAACCCACCCCCCCGTGTCCACTGCCCGTGTCCCTCAGTGCCACATCCCCATGGCTCCAGGGACAGTGACCCCACCACTTCCCTCATACCCTGTGCCACTGCATCACTGCTCTTTCTCTCTGAGCAGCGTAAGTCCTTTTGAGATCACATCTATCCTCCAGTTTTAAAACAAAGTCTGAAGCAGAGAGTACTTCTGTGTGTGTTCAAGGGGAGCAGGATCCCGTCCTGATGCTTCAGCAGGCCCACATTTGCTGCTCTCCAGCACACGTACCCACTGCACAGAGCTGACATGCAGCAGTGGCACACATCCACTGGAATGCATCTGGCACAGTGGGCTTTTTCAGCTCCCAGCCAGCCGTGCCAGGAGACATACTTGTGTTTATTGCAGGGGCAGGGAGTTTTCTGCAGGTGCTAATTATTGGCTGTTCCTCCTCCACAAGGCAGTCAGTGTGAGCTGCCCTTCACCCCCCCACATCCTATTGCTGGCCCTTTCCCTCCTGAGGGTCACCAGGATTCTCAGCCCTCCCCAGTTTGCTTTCTGCGGGACGTTTTGCTTGCAGCACCCTGTGTGCCAGCCCTGGTGATGTCCAGTTGATCTTATACAACATGCAGAGCCTGCAGGAATGACAGGACCCAGAATGCAAACTGGGGTTTCTCACATCTGATGGCTATCGAAGAGAAACAACTTCTGGCTTTCTTTTGCCCTCTCTGTTCCCAAACAAGAAGCATTTATTATACAGTTTTAATTAAGATTTAGGCTGATATAGCAAAACTGCTGCCTCTCCCTGTACTGCCTTTGTTGGAAAGACAGCTGAATACAATTACTGAAGGAAAAGTTTTGCCTTGATGATATACTATTTTTTTTTTAACTGTGGTCTTTCCTGATCTCCAGTAAAATAATAGAATATAAATCAGAGTGACCTAAAGGCTCGGGGTGTGATTCTCTGACAGGTGGCCTCAAAAAGGCAGAGAACTGAGAAGATTCCCACAGTGTGGCTGAAATTGTCACATTTTAACTTTGTCAAATTTATGTGAAGAAGAAAGTCTCAGAGTCTTTGCACCTGAAGCTATAAACCAGCCCTTGCTCTCTTGAAACACAGCCAGGAGTTGTTGGAAATTTGGTCCACCTCAGGGACCATCGTTTGAACTGAAGGATGAAAGCCAAGTTGAGGCCAGTTCTCCACTTTCTGGGAGTGGATGTAGAAGGTTTGTGTTGTTTTTTTTTTGTACACAGTGTGGTGGTATCTCCTGGTCGGAAGGGCTTTGTTTGGTATGACTCTGACCCTCTCCTGGAAATGCACGGCCACATTTGCATGTAAAGAAATGGCAAAAGCAGTTCTTTTCCAGGAAAACCTTCCGGTTTGCTGGACTTTTTTTCAGTGTTCCTCTATCAGGAGAAGTTAGGTTTTCTAAAGATGTTGAAAGTTTCTTTACAAAATATGGAATTGGTTTTTATTATTAATCAATAATGTTCCCAAGAGATATTAAAAGAAATGCGTATGGTTCTCCGTGATTCATTTTTTGGTGATTTTTAGATCAGCACTCATCATTTTCAGTAGCGCTCTATGACCTGGCTTGGTACTAACATGCTGAAAATGAAACATGCTCTGAAATACTCCACTAAATCGGGAACTGGGACTTCTTAACCATGGATACACGCGTACTCTACCAGCCAGCCACAAGATTTTTTGCATCTATTTATGTTCCTTTTTCCTCTAGCACAGAAAACGATACCAAGATACTTTTTATTAGCTTGCATCAGTCTGCTGCACACTGAGCTCTCCCCGACTCCCAGCACCGTTAGAGACAGCACTTTTGCTTTCATACTTCAATATAACTTTTCTCCTCCTGTGTTTCATGCCATCGAGCAACTTCCCCCTGGCTGTGACTGGGGCCGATGGGTGTCGTGGAGGAGGAATCCCAGGCACATCCCACTGATGCTCAGCCTGCTTGTGACCCACAAGCAGCCTTTAAGCCTCTGTTTGCATCTCTTCCCATTGTATTTTTTGAAGCAAAGCTGGATGGAAGTCATTTTTCCCATCCTACAATGGTACTCGGGTTGTTTTTCCCTCTCCTCACCATGAACCTTAGACATCAATTGAAGTGAAAGAGTGGGAGAGAGAAGGGAGGAGAACAAATACGTTATGGTCCCCCAGGGAGAGAAATACACTGCCAGCACTCCAGGCTCAATTCCCTGCTCTAAAGGCTGTGCCTTTCACATCCCAGCTGGCTTCCCCACCCCGGGATACTCTGCTCTGGGGTGAGCACTTCCTTTCAGTGCGCAACTGAAAACTCTTTGCACAAGAAGGGGGAGCCTCTAAACGGCTTCCATCTCAGTGCACTGGTATTGTTCCACCTCCAAAAACATTTCGAAAGAAAGAGCCTTCCAGCCCATTCTCTTATGTGGCTTTTAAAAGCACATCTGTCATTGTAGTTGTTTCAGTAGCTGGTCCCATCGGAGTGGGTTCGACGGTACTGATTCCAGTGGCACCTATTTTGTATGAGTGAGTGTTTTTGTGTTGTACATGCAATGGTTTGGAAGACATTTGTGTGCCTGATATAATTAAATCCAGTGGTTTTGTATTCCTTCAGATTTGGACAGTGGAGATATTGTGAGAATACCAGATCTTTCTTTATGGAAAAGCCTTACAGAATTTAATAAGAAAACAATAGTCATTCTTCAGCTTCGGAGCCTTTTGAATAGGATTTTAAAGTGAATTACATCATAGCAACTCTATAGAAAGTCTTAAAAAGTCTTTGCAAAAGGGGATCATTCTCTATCAAATTTTAAAGATTACGCAGCCATTTCCATAGATTATTTCATTTCTCTCCAATCCTCCTGATTGAACTCCTGTTGATTTCTTTAGGGCTTTTCCGTATGGCACATATTATTTTGTCCATAAAAATGCTCCCTGAGGGAAATCAGGCTATTAAAGACATACAGCCTGAGTTCAGCCCAGGGAAATCACACCAGCTTCCTTCAAGCCGAAGTCAGGATTGCAAAACTTCAGGGCTTTCTCTGTGCTCCTGGTGACGTGCTCACCCGTGTTCAGGGTGGCAACTCTCCATCCAGCCCCAGTGCCCTGTGTTAAATAGCACCACTTGGCTGTTAGCCTTGGGCAGGAGCAGTCTGACCTATTATCAGAAGCTGATCTCCAAAGAACTGTATCAGCAATTGGTGCCATAGGGAATAACCCTTCTGGACAAGAATGTCTTCCTTGACCTTTGAGATACCAAGAGAGCACTTTTTGTTCGGTGCTGATGCACTGTGGTGGGTTGGTGAGATGCCTTTCTATTTTCACCTTACCATTGACCTTACAATTTATTTTGTTTAACCTAAAGCCTACTGAATTCCAACCTTGTACAGCCCAGCGCAACCTGCAATATAACCTTACACCTAATTAGGTAAGCACACCGTAAGGCTTCGCTTTCGCTCATTTTGCGGTGATTTATTTTTCTTCTCATACCCTTATGAAAGTGGACACCACTGGTGGATGATGGGGTCAGGCTTCACCTTCTCTTGCTTGAGCTTAAGTAAGCAAATGTCTTTGAGGGAACTTCAAAGCACAGGAGCAGGAGAGGGGCAGCTTTTTAGCCCTGTAACTAATAGCGTGGCATGTTGAGATCAAACCCCGGCGCGATGCTGAATGTGCAGCCCACTTGGATATCCCACTTGTAACATTAGCCCAAAAGAAAGCAGCGTTCGGATATTGGCTGGTACAGCTGTGCCATTGCCAATGGACTGAGTTTGGTTTCCAGAGCAGGAGATCTGTTTCTTTGTTTGCAATTTGAGATTTTGAAGTTATTCAGTGTGGAAAATGGTGTATACTGACCTGATCACATTGCACGTGGAGTGGCCAGGCCCTTGATTTTGATGAAGCTGTGCCGTTTCATTCCACAAGAGCATCTGCTCCCTGTGTGGACCTTCAGAAGCCTGGCTAGAAATCACATAACAGTGGGAACTTCTTCTGTAACAGCACAAATAATTTACAGTAAGGCCTTTGCCATCATTATTCTGAATTTCTTTGACATATAAAATTATTTTATATTGCATATTTTCCCATGCCCTTTCCCTGCGTACACTGTCTGCCTCAGCTCGTTGCTAATGACGTTTGTTGACAAGCTCAGTGCATTTTGATAAGTCCTCTGCCAAAGTATCGTTAATAAAAATAAGGAGAATGACAAGTGGAACAGCATGAAAAGGATTCCAACAGCAACAACTGAAGGTTAAAGCAGCATAAAACAGGGGAAAAACATAACAAAAACGAACGCAGAGAGCCCAGATTACATTTGTTAAGAACATTTAATGCTTAATTTTGTTTTATAGCGCTGGCTCTCAAGATTTCTATGCAACTTAGATTCCCATCTTTCACAGTTGTATGAATCTGCCTCCAATTCCCATCGGAGAAGGGGCAGCTCTGTGTATTTTATGCTTCCAGTTTTTGGCCTCATCTGCATTTGGTCTTCTCAGTGCAGGAGCAAAGGCATGTCTGTCCTTGGAAACGTGACTGCAGAAGGCTGTTGTTCACAGCCCTTCAACACAACTTGTATTGCTGCTGCCAAAGGGCACAGATGCAGCAGCAGTGAGGTGGGACAAATACAATAAGGGGAATGTGGCCAAGCATTCGGGACATTTCCTGCTTTGGCATACCCAGCTTTGCACCAGCTTGGGGTCCTTACGTTGTATCTCTGCACAGCTGGGGAGAGGGGCTGGGAAGTTGCTCCCAGGATGAGTTTCCCAAGCGTGGCACCAGCTGTTCCCAGCATCTGAGCAGGAGCTGGGAACAAACCTCAGCTCTTGCACCTCTGCCCGTGCACCCCGCCTTCCTTCCATCAGTACTTGCTTGTGGAAGAGAACTGAGATTTCTCAGCTCTGTGCCTCTCCCTCCTCCAAACAAAAGAATAAGTTCAGTCCTGAGAGCGTGACTTTTAGCTCTGTTTAGACTCCACCGAGGTGGGATGCTGCAGTTGTTAAGTGATGACCACGGGATGGTTGTGTAGGTCTTTGGACTGTGGTCAAGGTGAAAGCTAATATACACAAACTAGCCTGCTTGAAATTCTGAGCCCTGCTACAGAATGTAATGTCTCAGCTGTTTTGTGGGATGCCTTGACAACCTCTTCAAAGACACTGGAAGACCAGTGTATCTAAGCAGCTTTAAAGCCCTTGGCCCAAGAACTGTTCTGGAGTGCAGCTGCATCTAACCCCACCGTGAGAACCAGAAAGCACCTGAATTCTTCATTTGTTAGCGCTGGGAAGATCCGTTTTTGGCACTTCTCCTCTGTGAAAGTCCCTCTTCAGAGCCAACCTCATTCCAGGAACTAGCGCTGAGGTTACAGGTGTCCCCAGGGCCGTGAGCAGGTGGCCTGGATCACAGGACAGCAGCAGCTGCAGGAAGGGGTGGCCCTGGTGGTATGTCCTGGTGCTATCCATGGATCCGTGATAACATTTACTATCTGAGACAATTTTAGCAGCTTGGGGGAAAACCACCACTTGGAAACATGCTGTGATGCCTTCAGTCAGGAGGCAAGGATTAGAGGAAGATCATATCTGGATTCCTCTCCTTGTGCCACAGAAGATATTTTTGTGCCCTTGAAGTCAGCTGGAGCTTTTGAGAAGGGCAAGGCTCTGCTGTCTCCTCGAGGGGATTTTCCAGCATTGCCCACATCAGTGATGCAAACAACTCCTTCTGCTTGGCCAGTAATGCCCCTATGGGACTTTTCAAACTGGTTCGAGCAAGTTCATTGTTTTTAGGGGAATTTAGGTACTCAGTTTCTCCTGGAAACTAAGCAGTAAAACTCCTCTAGCACCAGCTACCAGCCCTTGGGGGCTGTGTCCAGAAGTCTCTGGGGACATGAAGGAATCTTGAGCCCCATTGCTGAGCTGTGGGTGATGGGATCCTGTGGAAAATCCGATCTGTGTGGCATGGCTACACCTCTTTGTGGGACCACATGCAGTGGTTGGGACAAAGCACAGCAGGCTGGAGAATTAAGCCTTGCTCATGGACACGACATTTGAGACCTCTGGGACTTGTTGTTTTTCAAAATTGAGATGATGTTGAGTAATATCCTGATGTTCTGGAGGGGTTTTATAACCTAAATATCATGCCTGGAGTCCTGGAATGGGACTGCATGCACCCAGAAGTTTGGCAGGTAACAAATCTCTTCCAACAGATGAAGTCATCATGCCTTGGATCGTGGCACCAGCACCTGGAGGGCTGGAAAGGGCTTACATCTACATTTCTTCTCCCAGCTCTTTGAGGGGATCTGATGAACAACCTTAATCAGGTCTCATCCCCAGCCAGCAAACTGTGACCATCTCCTCACCCACAGTGCCCCGTGCTTTCTTCTGCCTTAGGCTGCACAGCTTGGCTATGATGCTCCCAGGTTTGGGCCCCAGAGGTATTACCTCATGGTACAATCCTTATTCTTCTCAAAATGGGTTGCTTTATTTTTTTTGCAAACTTATTTCAAATGCATTCATTTTTTAATTTTATTTTTGTATTTTATTTTATTATTTTTTTCATTTTTAATGTTTTTATTTATTTATTTTTTGCATCAAAACAATTTCCAAAAGAGGGAGGGAAAAATAAGCAGTATTTCAGAATATTTGAACCAGGAAGCTCTCTCTCTCTCTCTCTCTCTCTCTCTCTCTTTAATTTGAAACATTTCCTTACAGAATCCTCCAAAAATTCTGCTCTTCAATCCAAAGTTGTTGTTTCTTCTTCCTGGAATATACTTGAATTTTCCCTATACAACCAAGTGCATTCCCCCACCTCCCCTCTAAAAATAGTCTGTAAAGAAAACAAATAATCTAATTTTGGGGTTGAGTGAAGCCATCGATTGGTCTCAGAAAATGCTGCACACTTCTCAGTTCTCCAGGGAAAATCTTTTCTCTTTTTTTTTTCTTTTTTCTCTTTTCCTTTCATTTTTTGTCCCACGTTTTTTTTCCTTGGTTCCATGAGGTCGACTTGGGACAATTCCTCCCCTCCCCGCTTTTCAGTATTACACAAGTGGACCAGAAAAAACAGCCATTCAGCCTCTAACCGCAATCTACATGAGAATGAGAAGATATTTCGGCTGTTTCTCTTGGTTTCCATTTTTCTCAGTTTCTGGCTCAGTAGCTCCCAAAACCTATTACGCTAATTGTTCTTTTCCAAAATCAGACTGTCAACAAAAAGCAGGGAACCAGTCTCACATTTTCAACTGGAATTTCCACTGCTTTGGGTTGTTCCTGGCTTTGATTTTCACAGACATGTTTGCCTTCCAAGAAGTTTGACATTTTGTGATATTTCCCAAACTGAACTTCAGTCTTCATAAACTCTTCATCTGACAAACGCAAAATTCGTTATCAAAAGTGACATTCCGTGGTGGGGCAAATGTCTCCCTCATTATGTTGCCTCCAGTCAGTGATGTGATAATTAAGGTGTTTATGTGGAGGTAGGAGGGAATCAATACGAGGTCAAGCCAACTGTGTGAGCTCGTCAGAGCAAAATCACCTTCTCAGGTTTCCACAGGATCTTTTCTTTCGCAAGGACACCTAATGCCTGCACAGAATGTCCCCTCTCCAGCCACAGTTAATCTTATAAGTGCAGTGCACATTGTCAAAGGGAATACCTGGGCTCTGCTTGAAGCAATTTGAAAACTTTTTTTTCCCAGCGCTCTGATTGTAAAGATGTGACTCAGAAGAATTTTAAGTGGTTGTTCGTATCAGGATGCTGAGACGTTTTGCATGGGATTGAAACAGCAAATAGTGTAATGGTGTCTTTATGTTACACGTCCTGATGTGAATTATCTGGGAGGAAATAAATGAAGTCAAATCAGTGTTGATCCACATTTTGCTTCCTCATTGGCAGACCAAGCTCAGAGTCTTTGGGATAAACCAAGTGCTTAAAACTAAGCCCATGCTTAAAGGGCTTTCTTAAAATGCAGCCTAAGTGCTACTGCAGATTGAGGAGGGATTCAGGTTTCCCTAGTTGAGAGGAATGGGAACTTCTTCTTGGACCTAACCCAGCAGAGACTGAGCTAAGCCCAAACAAAGCCTTTCTTTAATATTTTGTTCATAATTCCCTCCAAATTTCTCTTTTTCCCTCTTTTCTCTCCTATTCTACAGAAGCTTTGGTAAAACAGAGCAACCGAAAAGCCCTGGTAATTGCTTGCAGCACCATCCCTGTGCCTGCATCCCTGCCAGTCTGAATTTGCTCCCAGCATGTTGGGCTCGGGCCTGGTTTTTTTTTGTTCTTTTTTCTTCATTTTTATTTATTTATTTTTTTGTTTGCTTGTAGAATCAGTAGATTTATTTTCAAGAGCAGGAATAGGGCTGCGGATGCTCCTGGCTGCCTCTCTCCCTTTGCAACCACTCCTCTCGGTGTAAGGGTAGCGGGGTGTCCAAGAGCTAAAATGGAAAGCACATGGCTTTGCGACTTGACAATTGAAATAAAGAAATCTAATATGACAGAAGAAGCATGTTGTTTATGGAATTATGGATTTCGGTGAAGGACATTCCTACCGAATCATAATTAAACTACCGTAATGTTCTCCAAGTTTCATTTACTGGGCTGGGAGGGAGGAAAATATAGATATTTTCAGTGGGTCTTGCTGAAACAATTTATTGAGGCCCACAGCTGGTTTTAATGTGCTGATGAGCTGGGAAAGCAGTCAGAATTGTACTGCAGTCAAGTGACTGTGTAATATCTGAGGGCTGAACCAGACCAAAATCTCTGTCATTTTATTTAATCTAATGAATAGTGTTTTGTAACTGAAAAACATTATTGCCCTGCACATATGTTACATGCACACTTCACTAATAAAATCCACAGTGCCACCGGTGGAGCAAATGAAAGCCCTTTTGCTCTGATTTATTTAACTCTTTAAATTTTTTTTTAGGGCTCCTTCAGAATAAAACAAATATTTGGCATTAAAATCTTTAGCAACATTTATGCAGTCTGTAGGGAGGAAACCTACATTCCTTAACATGAAAATAATTTTATTTTTTTCAGGAAAAGACGTTTTAGCAGAATTATTTTCTACCTTTTAAAATACGTTTTAGGTTTTTCACTGCAGTTGCCTTTGAAGTCCAAGACACAAAAACAATCAACTTTAAAATTAGCACATAAAATTAATGATTGCTGGAGTTGGCAGGGTCACTGGAAAACCAGGACTCTTCTGGCATTTTCATTTGGAAAAGCTTCAAAGCTGCTGCCTGTGTTTGACATTAGAAGCAAGAGCTGAAAAGTGAGGGAGAAAAGAGGAAAATGTCTCCCAAATATCAGGTGCAGAGCAAATTTCAAGGGGCAGAACACCTCGTGCTGTTCTTGTGGTCACAGTCTTAGACATGTGACTGGAAGCAAATTTTCTTGCAACCCTCTGAATAGGAGGTTGGTTTATCCACTTCGTATTCTTTCTTTCCTTCAGCATTTATGGATGAAGAAATGAGGGAATGAGTTCTGGGGAGCAGTGGAAGAAGCCACTGATAGAATCCTGAACAACAACCCAGTTGCCATCCCTACCCTAGACAAAATATGCCTATATAGGAATGAGCAGCTTGGTTTAAGACTTAACAGTTGGATTTGGCTAAACTTACACCCTTCCTTAGGAGACATGTATTTGGTCACCTATCCTAAGACCACAGCTAGCGGCCCGAGCACGTTATTGTATTTTTTGTATTCCCAGCAACATCTACAGAGCACAGATTTCATTATCTTTGGGCAAATTGAATAAATAGTAAAAATGTACAGAATAAAGGGATGCTACCTGTGCAACCTGGTCTAGGGAGTCTGCTTTGGCTGGGGGGTTGGACTTGATGATCTCTAGAGGTCCCTTCCAACCCCTACAATTCCGAGATTCTGTGATTCAAGGGAACAAAGGACATGAAATTACTGCTTTATGCCTTCATCACTGGAAAATGAAGTTTTCCCTCTCCTGTGAGAAGCCAGATGGGTGTGGGGAGGGGATGGAAGACGACTGCAGATAAACGTGTTGAGTGGTGTAATGAATGCACTGTGTGATGGTGAAAAAAGAGATAAGCTCTCCAGGGAGAGTGGGTTATCATGGGATGAGGAAGCTGTGAGGAGGTTGGTGTGGACTTCCTCTAAGTTCAGCTACGAGCTGCGCGTTCCTACTTAAAAAAGACGGAAAGGATGTCTTGAGAGAGAGGAAAGGAAGAGAATATGCATCAGGAGCAACAAAACTGGCAAAATATGAGTTGCTATAAGTTGGATACTTGTTTTCTGGAGTGGATTTGGCTTCAAAAGTAATTAGCATCTTGTCGTGCTGGGGCAGTCATGCCAAACAGCTCAACAACACTTTATTTTTGTCATTGCACAGAAGGTGATATTGAGCCCAGAATAACTGTTTCTATTTATGACTTTGTCTTTTTGCCTAAGCTCAAAGGAAGTGAAAAAACATAGTGATATCCTTTTCTGAAGGTCTTGAGGCACTCGAGTTTCAGATGTTAGTGTACAAGAAAGCTTACCAGGGTCTCAGTATCAATAACAAAGCCAGCTCCTACCCCCCAGATTGATAGATTTATTTGGGTTGTTTTGTTGTTTGTTGGAGAGAAAACACAGCAGAGCAACCCCTAGGATTAGCAACCAAAGCCACATTGATTTGTTAATGCTACATCCACCCGAGCTTTTGTGAGGTGTTAGCAGCTTCAGGAGTAAGAGGGGGACCTGATAGCCAAGACTGTGCATGCCACAGCTCCCAAGAGCCATTCCCCCACTGGGGCCATGCCTCGGGAGTATACCCTTAAGATCGCAGGAAAATATTTTGGTGCCTTAATGTATTGGTAAAACATTCCTAGAAGAGTGGAGTTCCTTCCTGCTCAAAGAAATTTCTTTAACCTGAGTATTGATTAAGCCAGCAAAGCAAGTTGGCCGGCATCTACTAACCGGACAGCTACTCATGCGCTAAGTAAAGAGCAAAGGGTATGGGTAGGAAATGGGTTTAATAAACACCTACTGAATCTCCTGCTTCACTTCCTGTAAATATCTGCTGAAGTATTTTGATCTTAACTTTTTTTTTAATTTATTTTTTAAATAATGCGTGAAAATCTTATTAATAATTACATTTTGGAATGCTTCTGCTTACTCAACTCCAGGGCAACAGTTTATCTTGACACAAGTGTTTGCTTTACGTTGTGTGGACTGTGCCAGTCTGTGGGGTGATTCATCTGCTGGCTAATTAACAGATGTCTAATGTAAATTTAACATTCACTTCACCTTACATTCCTTCAGCCCAAACTCCTTTTTGATTGGGGTGGCTGAAAGTGGAAGCCAAATATTTTCACTGGTAGAGCCAAGGGGGTGGCACATGCTGCTCGTTTAGATTTCCATTTCCTTTGCATCTTTTCTGGGACTGAAAGTCAGGCGTTAATATTTCCAAATACAAAATCCTTTTTGTATGAAAGTTTGTGAATAAACCAAATGATAGTAAGAGCTGGAGAACCAAGCCAGCCATCGTTCTTGGACAGGTAATTCCCCTGTTCTTCCAGCTGGTGCTCCACAGCTTCTTTCAGACATTAACATTTCTGGAATATGCCAACACAGACCATGATGTAAGCAGCATCATAGGTTTCCCGATGGTTGTAAACAGGATCATTGCTTTCCTGATGGCCCACGTAATAAGATAAACAACTTAATCCTACAAACAGACAGCAGGCTCTGGCAGCTGACCAGCAATGCTCTCCCCAGTGGCTCCATCGCTGGGAAATGCTAGGTAAACAACAGCCGAGATGAAAAGCAAGATACTTCTGTGTGTGTGAAGCCGTGAGGCTGAGCCCTGGGACCCCCCCGTAATACCGTGCGGATAAATAAATCAGGCTCAGATGACGTTTGCCACCAGGCTCTGTGCTTTCCCCTGCAGGTGTTTGGCAATGGAAACCCAGCACATCCCAGAGCACTCTGCACATTAGTACTGTGCCCTGGGATGGGTGGTGGAATGGCCCCAGGAGGTGTGCGAGGGTGTCAGGCATGGACATACACCATGGAGCTGTGCAGTCTCCTTCCGCTCTCCTCTTTACATCTCTCCACCATAACACTGGCTCACACTGGGCAGGGTTGAATGAGACTGTATCAATAGCTTCACCTGTGTTAAGGGAGGGAAAGCCTATGGTGAGAATCCATTTCAAATGTTTTTTTAAGTGCAGGATCATGGTTTAATGGTACATTTTAACGTAAATATCCTCCTCCTTCACTGAGCTTTTGTTTTTTCCCCCCACTTGTGAGGAAACACCTTCTTAACAGAGCAGGATTTGGGAAACCTGTCTCAGGGAGCTGAGCAAAATGAGCTCAGAGTGCCACTCCTGCTGCTTCACTCTGCAGCTTTGCAGAAGAGGCACAGCACTTTTCCTCATCTTCCAGCTCAACAGCACAGAGCAAACACTGATAAAGTCCATCAAAGGCTGCAAGGCACAATTAATTCACGTTTCTTAAGTGCTTGGAAAGCATCTGATGAAAGCTGTATGCTGATACCAGGCTCATCTAACACGGGTTTGATTTCAAGATTATCTGGAAATGACCCAAAAGAGAGACAGAGAGCTTGGGACTGCTCCTGAGAAATGCCTGCACCGATCATCCATCAGCAGTCCAGGCGCATCCAAAGGGTTTTTTTTTTTTTTGGTCTTGTATGGTAATCTCACAACAGCCATCCTTCCGATGTGATTTCCAACACCTCCTTGCTATGGCCCCATTTCAATGAGATGCAGACGTGCTGGGAGCATAGCCTTTTGTCCCTATTTTACAATCTCTTTGTGCTGTAAATGCACTTTGCACCTGGTTTGGCTGAAGGTTTGGGCCAGGTTTGTGGGGTGAGTTGGAAAAAGCTCAGTCTGGCTCTATTGCTGAAGCTCAAAGGAAGAACACAAACCATCCACAAGGACTTCATCTTCTAAGGGATGCAAACCCATGAAACCTCCCCTAAGCCAGCAGGGCTGTGCCCTGGGTGTATTTATCTTTGCCTCTATATCGACTGGTTGTTCATAGAAAATATTTCTTCTCCTGCTGCACATACGCCCACCTTGGAGAGGCTTTAGCTGAGCAAACACAAGAGCAGTGTTCTGCAGCTCCCAAGCCGTGCAAAAACAGAGTGCCCTTTTCAGCTGAAAAATTCAGACCATCATTAGGAAGGAATGGTGTCTTCCTGACTCTCCTGTGCTCCTTCATGACATGGGGAAACCTATATAAAGAAAATTGGCCAGCTCTTGAAAAGCATAAATTAGAGGAACTGTCTGGGGGAGAGGCTTTTGAGTACGCTGGGGCTCGAGAAGAAGTTCAAACGTTCTGTTCTTCAGCTGCTGGAGATTAAAGTCCTGGTACATTCAATTCCCGCTTTCTGCTGCTGCCAATAAGCAGGGGGGCTTCTTCCTCAGCCTCTTACCACTGCAGAAATAACAGAGATAAAGCAAGCAAAACAAATAAATGCTTTGTGGCTGGAATAGATAATAATTTCACCAGCTGAATATTAAAATATCAAAGCTCAAGGAAAGGATATATAATTATGGGCCTTTGAAGTTCAATAAAGGTCTGTTTCATCAATGTGGTAGCTACTATTTCAAATGCAAAGATAGAATGATAATGCTATGCTGGCATTTCTGATCCACGGAGAATATGTTAGGAGAAGGAAGTCCTTTAAGCCAGAAGCCATTTAGACTGTGGCTGATTAATTATCCTACCCCAAATTTTCTGTCCCTGGCAGGAGAACACTGCTCAGCATCACTTCTTCCCACTTCGTTCTTGTATTCTTGATTTTCCTTTTCAAGATTGTCTATGGCCCTGTAAGAGTGGATGACACTGAAATAAAGGAACTCTATATTATTGGGTAGGCTGCAAATATCTCCAAGTGGAACAGAAGTTCCAAATTCTCCAGCCCAGAAAAGCGTGGCTGAAATTTGTTTGCAGTCTACAATCACATTTAGATACATTTTTCCATTTTGTATTAGCATCCCATCCAGTTCTGTGTCTGCGAGAAGATGAATAAGAGTCCTCAGCTGCTTCTCATGGAAGAGGAGCTTTTTATTTATGGGTAGGGATGCTGAGTGACACCTTAGCTTCCTATTAGTGCTTCAATAGTGGGACTTTCCCACCTGGTCTTGGCTAGAAAGTCTGTTTATTAGGTCTCTGCATGCAAGTGTAGCACAGCCCAGCTCTACTGGCTTTGTCGGCCAGCCTCAATCCTGGTGCACGATGGCAGAAGCGGGTGGCTGAGGACAGACTCTTTGCTGAGCATTTTACAACAGGGAAATGTAATCCTTCAGATTAGTTCCACTTCACATTTGTCCTGGGTTTGTATCAACACACTGAGGGGAAAAAAACGTTGGCTCAGCACACAGAGCGAGCTTTGGAGGAAGGCACAAATGGTTTTTTTCCAGACCTGTGTCTGTGGGGATATACCCTCTGTTTTTATGGTGCCAGTGCGGGTATATTTCTACTGCAGCTCATCTGTACCTCTCTTGCTTTTCTATCTTTTGATGCCTACTTTTGTTTAAACACCGCTATCTTTTGTCACGCTGTTCATTGCAGCCATCGCTGTGGGTGGTCACGGCCTCTGGGTGCTAAGCTGAGGGAGCTGCAATAGCTTTTGTTCTGATCTTGATGACCATTTCCTTTGGTGCATGCTGCTTGGAGCCATCAGCGATGGAAACCATCAGCCACTCGAGGCTGAAGGCTCTGGTGTCTCAGTGCAATAAGGCTCTACTCTTCCTTAGCTTTCTTCAGAACACATCACTAGAGTAGATGCCTGACATGAAGAACTCACAATAGCTAAGAGGACTTTTCAAGTTCAGTTATGGTTTGAAGGTTGTAAATAATTTCTTTAGTTCCCTGAAAGTGAAAGTGGGATGCTTATGAGTCCCCGGTGGCATGCTCCTGAGCTGTGCAGCTGGAGGCTCGCCAGTGCAGAGTGTGATTTCCCTCAAGACATGCTGCACTTGTTCCATCCCTTTTTTTTCTCATGCTGATGAATTCCCTCTCGGAGGACAAATGGGCTAACCTAAATTTGAAACTGCCATGGGGCCATCCCTCATGGCCTCCTGCCTTGTGTCCCACTGTACCAGCAGAGCGGTCCGTTGAGGATGCAGCTAGCAGGGGAATGTGGGTCCCCAGGAGGGGCTTTGGGTCCCCATCTCTGAATGTGATGGCCTACCATCCTGGGGGCTTTTGGAGAGGACAAAGAAGTCATTCAGGAAGTACCCATAAAGTGGAACCAGAATTATTATCATGAAATCTAAGTGAAACTGTAGTAAATAGCTAACAAGGATTGCCTCTCTTCTGGGGTGCAGAAAAAGGTGAAATCAGGGAGTGATACACAGTTCAGGGAAGAGTCAGCTGGTGTCCTAGCTCTGCCAGAGAGGCATTCGGCTGGGATTCAGCCCTGTAGGATTGTATTTGTGCAGACTTTTCTGTCAGTTAGCTTCTTCTCCTGAACAACTTTATAGGGATCCATCTGTGGAAGAGCATCCAAATACCTGCCTTAGAGCTTGTCAGTTCTAACTATATCCTCAGCAGATGCTGGAAGCCATAAGCCTAATGCTGAGGGCTTTGAATTTCAGTTAGGAACTTAAGCCACATTCCTGGAGAGAGCTGATGGGAAAAGCCCCAAGGGACCCAGAAATGGGGACAGGGAATTGGAAGTCTCCTTCTGCTGCGTTGGATTGAAGTCCCACAGAGAGAGGTGGCAAAGCCTTCTGCAAACAGTGCAGGAGAACTCCCCAAAGCACTGGAAAACCAAACGTCTCAAGCTAAGATCAACATGATGAAGGGATGGACAGAGCAATGGTGGGAGCACTTTCTTCACGTGAAAACAGATCGTTAAAGGCAAACTAATCGCTCGGCCCTCAAAGTATCTAATAGCGAGTTGTCCTTTCTTTGGCTGGCTCTGTTCCCTTCCTGACACCACAGACAAGAGCAAGCATGCAGCTCCAATTTAGAAATGTCAACGTGGTTTAGGTTAGGGAATGTTTATAATAATTATGAATTGCCTTTACGGTTTGTTTGCTTTCCATAGCAATTGTGAGAAGACAGCAGCTGACAGCTGTGGAAATTTCTAGTGTTGTTCCCTTAGTGTAGAAAAACATGGATCTAATTAGCGTGTACCAGCAGCACTGCATTATTAAATTAATAAAATTAGAAAGCTATTTGCACCTGTGCTAATGTAACACCATTTATCCTGCAGCACGTTAAATCATTAAGTGCTTCAGGTCTCTAATGACACTGCTCTACAAACAGGCGAGCAGGAGGGGGAGAGCCAGAGCCTTCCCTGAGTTCCCCATCAAAGGAGAGAAACTCTTCCCTTATCAAAGCAATAGGAATTAAGGCTGCCTGGTGCATGCCATTTCTAGCAGATCAACCATGACTCTTACTATCAAGAAATCCTTTACAATCCTACCAAGATTCCTTTTACCCCTTTAGCAACAGGGGAATAGAGCCTGTTGAGCTGACACACTGTGTTAGCCTTGGCTGTTGTGGAGTGATTATGGTTGATCTTTTTTGGGGAAATGCACTGACCATAAGGAAGCATGTTGGAGCCTAAGCTATACCACATCCACACAAAAGTTCTTCTGTGGTTGAATTTGTGCAACTTGAAACCTGAGACTTTCTGTTAATTTCTATTTATTTTCAGCACTGTTGATGGTAGGAGACAGAAACATCCCTCCTTAAAGATTGTGTACCACTCCTGGAAGAGCAAAGTCAACAAACTTCCATCAGAGTGACACCATTTATTATTATTCAATGGATCTGATTTTAGTGGGATGGCGCAATAGCAGAGAGACCAGCACAAATGAGGAGATGCTGGAATAAAACACTCACCTGTCCCCAAGGACCTAGGTTTTCAGGAAAAAAAAAAAAAACTTGAAGAGGAGGAATCTGCAGCAAGAGAACCTTCCTCAGTGGCAGTCAGCCCTTGAATGAGGTCTAAGATCCTTCTGGTCACAAAGGTGAATTGCCTTCACTTGTGCTGCCAGGGCTGACCAGATCTTTTCTCCAAGTGCTCAGTTGGTGTTCAGGCTGTGATTCAGAAGTTGCCATACAGATGAAGAAGGACAATCAGGGCTAAGCGCACTGTGTGTGATATCTTGTAGGGAAGATGGTCCTGTTCTCAGGAGCAACGGCAGCTCAGCGAGTGCCAGGATTCAGCAAAGCACTTAAGCACAGATTTAATTGCGACCACATGTATGGATCCCTTTGATGCCACATCGTATCGGAAGCTGTGATACAAGACAACAATTAGGCACACTGGGTCACCATATGGAGAGGGAGTAAAGAGCTGAAAGAACACACATTTATGAAGGCCAAGTAGATACAAGGTGATGCCCTTTCCACCCTTGCTACTCATGGCTCTCTGTTTTATTGGTGAGGAAGTCTGAAATCAAAAATAGCCTGTGTAATCTTATTAGATCTCTTGCTCTGCCCTTCAGTTCCTTGAGTTTTATCCCATGGTGGTCAAAGGAAGCAGAGACATGGATACAGGTGGTGGTGTGACCACCCTGGCCACCTGTCATCGCTGTGCATTCATTGCCATTCTTAGCCCCAGAGGTGGGGGCTGAATGCCTCTCCCTGGAGCTACATCTGCACCTCCAGTGAAGGTACAGTGTATTCACAGGTTCAACATCCTCATCTAGTTGGCAAGCTTGAAACTGCTTGCTGACCACTGTACTCCTTTGTCCACTAGCTTCTGCTTGAAGGGACAGTGTGCGTGCGTGAGCCATCCACTCCGGGAGGGGATGAGCAGCAGTGTAGCCATCTGGCATTTCCGTGCGTGGAGCTGAATTGGAACAGATTGCTAACGTCTTCCATTTGTGGATCTGAGTTCTTCAACTGCATGCGTTCGCTTGTGATGTAATGTTTTGCAGGGAGAAAGTTTTTCCAATTCTGTGTGCTTTGTAACAGATATTGCTGTGCTAGTAAATCACTGCAGAGTGGCTGCCTGCTCCGATGTCAGATAGAGCTGCTGTGACTGCTCAGTGCACGCAGCAGTACCTGAGCAGAGCTGAAGTTTGGCCACAGCCTCAGAGAACATCTGCCCATCATTAACTAAAGACTTCTGAATCCCTTTTTCCTTTCCTGCCTTTCTCATTGTACGAAGGCCGGAGGAAATGGTGATTTTCGCAGAAGCTATTTGTCCTTTGTGAGCCCTCTCGGGATGAACTAATGTGCTTTGCTTCATGCACCATGAAACTTCAACACGGTGTCATCAAAGGGAGAAATTCTGCCCTCAGTGAGTGGGTGGGCAAGGAGCTACAAGCTGTGCACATGCTGCTGATGGCCTCATGTATCTCATCTGCAAAGCATCGAGCTCAGAGGCGTAAATCCACAGGGTCAGTGCTGAGAATCTGTCCCGCAGTATTTATGGCTGTTATTTAACTTTAATCTCAGCCCTTCATTTGCTTCCTGGTTCTCATATAATTAGAACATATTAAACAGCAGCCAACCACAAGAAGTATAAAAGGTTAACACAGTTAGGAAATGTCAGTGGAATGAATACAGCTCCCTAATTCGCAGGTTCTTTCCATAAATATTTGCACCAGCCAAAATATTGACTTTAACCTTTCCATCTCCTGCATGTAAAGCTTTGTATTCCCTTGTTGCA
Source organism: Oreortyx pictus (assembly GCA_036925125.1). Lineage (NCBI taxonomy): Eukaryota > Metazoa > Chordata > Aves > Galliformes > Odontophoridae > Oreortyx > Oreortyx pictus. The sequence goes on along the minus strand of JAUPFR010000010.1, from coordinate 4,255,752 downwards.
GCAACAAATACCTCGGAGGGTGCGGATGGTGCGGTGCAGCACACTGCTGTGGTATTAATTAGGTGGCAGAGTCAGATTTCATGATTGTGAGGCAAACCCCGGGATGGGAAATGTGGACATAATGAAAGGAGCGAAATCTTGTTGTGAGAAACAGAAGTTGCTTAGGACAACTGGTTGGGCCTGGTCCAGAAAACATCTAACGCTGAAATATTTGATGTGAGTGTGACAGGTGTTGGGACACTGGGCTAGGAGATGTCCCAGGTCAGTGTCCTCAGTTGGTGGAGGAGCCCACAGCTTGGATCTGTTCTCCTACATTGGTCAAATCCCATCTTAAAATGTGAGATTGGTGGCCATGTCTTTAACTTAAATACAGCAGCAGGCTGTATTGGCTTGATGTATGCTGGCTGTGCAGTGCTCTGCTAGGCTGTAAAGATTTTGGAGGTCCTGCTGGTCCCTTCCAGTCCTTCACCAGAATTTTGTGGGATTACAAAATTCAGAGAATTTTATCCCATAGTTTGTCTTTATAAAGTAAATGGGATTAAGTATTGCTTAAAGTTAAGCCTTTGCCTAAGCAGTGCAGTGAGAAGCCACAGACCACAAAGAACCAAGGAGAGCGTGCTGCTTTGTGCTCTCACTGCTTATCTTTTGTCTCTTCAGTTACCTGCAAAAAACGTTCCTCTCTATTGTAAACCTAGTTGCCTGGACACTGGCATTTCTTTTCCTGAGCAGGCACACTAGCTTGAACAGGGATGTAACTGGAGAATATGAAGCTGTGAGAGCCAAAGCAAGGAGCATCACCTTTTAGAGCAGTGGGAACAGCAGGGCTGTGGGTGGAACAGCTGTCACAAGGGCTTGGAAAAGTGTTAGTGTCTGAACTGTGCATCCTTGCAGTGCCATGTGATTGGGGCTGGACCTGATATCTCTGAACAGGAATGAGAAATGTGGCTGTGGTGTAGTGCTGCAGCACACCAGCACCTTACCTTCAAGCTTGTTGCAGCTTATGCTGCAGGTACCCTGAATTGCGCATTTAGTAGTTGTAAGAAGTGTCTGGTTTCCTGTAGTGCTGACTATTTAGATCTGTGTTCAATAAACATGTGGCTATATGTAGGATACATTCTTTATGACTTACTGTAACTTTATCACCAGTTCACAACATTTGTGTAATAACAGGCTCCTGACAGAAATCAGGATTTGCCTTTGAGTGAGTGTAACCATTGTAAAAGAAACCAGAATGAAGCAGCTCAATGAGACATGCACTCGGTTTTTATAAGGTTTTATGCTGCTTTCATCCTCTTGGGGTGTGTGTGCTTCCCATTAGTGCGTTCACCACCACCCCTGCCATCTGTCACAAGTCATGGTGAAGAGCAGGTACCTGCTGTTGGTGTTTGCATGGGAATGGCTGCGAGGCTGCCCTGGGCGCACTGAGCTGTACTGGGGCTGCTCTAATCCTTTGTGCTAACAGGAAACTCAGTAGGTGCCCTTAATGGTCAAGGAATAAAATCTTTCCCCGTGTGCTTAGAAAATCCCACGCATCCTCTGCCTCTGAAGCATCAGAGAGGAATAAGAGGAGGCTGCAAAGCTTGGTGCCGCGATGGTTAACTGAGGGACTAAAGTCAAGATTAAAGATGCTGAACTGCATGCTCAGGGATCTTGGCCCTATTTCTAGCCAAGCTGCCAGGCTGGGAAGGATTGCTTTGATCTGTGAAGAGGGGAAAAAGTCCTTATATAGAGATTTTGGGCTCTATGTGGGTGGGAAATCTGGGAAATGTCCGGATGGAGGAATGATGGCATTGGTATGTTTCATAATAATATAAAATAACTTAAATATGAAATCTTCTACTTTTGCTACAACTGGCATAATATTTCCCTAAATCAAAATCCTCTGGATCTGGTTATTGTACAACTCTTTTCGTCTTCAGAAGTCTTCACAAATTGTATCCAACCAAATTGCTTTAGAAACACATCAAAATTGAGAGCTAAATATTACCTTTCTCCATTTCCTCCTAGGTAATATGTTGCAATTTCACCCTCACTGAAATGAATGACTTCAGTTCTCCATGAAATGTCCCTTCACATCCTGGTAAGAATGCCTCATGGGATAGTTCATCAGGGGCTGTAATGTAGCTGTGAGCATAAATTTGTCTGTCTTTCAAATTTTAACCTCAGTTTTCACCTCCGTTAGAGACTTCCCTTGGCAGTCATCATGAGAGGCCCTGTGGGTGTCCCCACTGAGTGGAAGGAGAGGGTTTCCCTGGGCCTGGGAGTTAATGTTAATCTTCCAGTGGTCTACCTACTGTCACCCAGTTGTCTCTTCCCATGGAATGTAGAGGCTTTATTGTCTCATAGAGCAAACAGATTTTAAAACAGTGCCAGCGCTCCTTCACTGCCTGATTTATCAGGAAGAACAGGCAGCAAAGGACTGCAGCTCCCCTCTTGCTGTTGCATCACCTGATGGAAAACAAGCTGCAGCACATCAGGAGCATGTCTGTTACCAGTTCAGGAGGAGTCATGGAGCTTGATACGTAAGGTATCAGCTGAGACTTTTTGGTTTGTGTTTTGCAGGAAACTGGGTGGCACTACAGTAACAGCCCTTGTGGTCTGAAACGTCTATCAAAGTTACAGATGTCCGATCTATGTTAATGCCTCTGGTATTTGTGGGAAATAGTGGCTCCGTGGAGGCCTGAGGGATGGAAAGAAATGCACTGGAGGTAGCATGCATTAACCATCGTGCATAAATCCTGGCTTCGGCTTCTCTTTTTTATTTCCATGGCAAATGAGCTTAGAAAATATTTCTTTGACCAAACTTTCCATGGTAACAAGAAGGCTGTGTTGTGTTGCCCTCAAATATGGCATGCTCTGATCTGTGTAGGTGCACCATGAGCAGCACATGAGGTTGGGATGCAAAAACAGTGCAATTTAGCAATCAAGTTTGCAGGGATTGAGTTGATTGAGGTTGAGGTACCTGTTGTATCTGCTGTCAGTGTACACAATATTCCCAGTGCTGATATTAGATTAATTGTAAGGCCATAATAAAGGCCTTGAGCATTTTTAGATGGGGCTCTGGGCCTCTTTCAGAAGACTCAGGATACAATCTTATGTGTGCTTGGGACAAATGGTGCACCCAGGAGAAAGCCTGAGGGCGCGTGCAGGTGATGGTCAAGATGCGTGTGCAAACATGGGACCATACAGATGTTTCTACACCGCCAGAAAGCCCAGATGGCCATGGGAAGAGTGTGCACATGTGAACTGAGTGGGAGTTATTTGTGGAGCATCACCATGTAGCGAGCAAATTTGTAACCTAACCTCCTCACCGGCTGGGGCCAAGCTATGAGAAAATGGTTACAGTCATGGAGAAAGAGGAGACATAGTCCGCCTTAGAGGTAAAGTTTTTCCATCTGACTTCAGCTGAAGTTTGAAGCGTTTCCTAAGTAAATAATATTCACACCCATCTGAGGGAGGAGGCCTTGGTTCTGTAATGAGTCTGCAGTTTGTTCTACGATACCTTTTTACTCTCTGCCATTGCGTTTCTCATGCTCTGGGCAAGCTTGGATGGGTATTTATAGAGCAAGAATGTCTAACACCCTCACCTTTCAAACATGTACTCGGCCCTAGGAACCAAAATGATTAATATCCGCTTCTAATCACCACTGATTATATGCGGAAAACTTGGATAAATCTTCTGAGAGGTTTGAAATGCAACGTATATCTAGAATCCAAAATAGCCATATGGTTGTGACTCACTTCTTTAGATGCTGTTCATAAAAATCAATTATATGGTCATTTTGGCTACCAGAAGGGATCTTTTCCGTTGGCCATCTTCCCCAATATCGTATTTTATAACTTTTCAAAAATCATAAAATGCTTACAAATTAGATAATATTTCTGGCAAGGAACGTCTTCCGTAGAGACAGATCTGTCGTAGTTTATTCAAAAGCAGGCTGGATTCCTAGAACATGCTGAAATTTTAAGCATTGATGTGCTAGAAACACCTGGCAGGGAGCAGGGAAATGCAAAGCATCTGGAGAAGAAGCGAGGCTGGGAAAGGAGGTGGTCAGAGCTCTGTTCCTTGCTCAAATCCACATTACTTGCCGAAGTAATGTAGACCTGTGTTTTTCAATCTGATGGCTACAACTAGAAATTTTGAGCGACTGCGCTGTGCTATCTGACACTCTGTGCTGTTCATGTCCAAACTGGATGCCAGGTGCTGTGGGAGCACTGCGTGGTCTCACTCCCAGTGTGAAGACGCAGGATGTTGGTGCAGAAGTGACTGCTAAATCCTATGGGTTAAAGTGTTAGGCAAAGTGAGTAAGGGAACCTGAGAATCTGGTTTATCATGCAAAATGCAACGGTGATGTTCAAAGTCTTTATAAAATATAGTGTTTTTTATGGTTGCCTGATACGGTTCCATGACAAACCTTGGAAAATGTGGGGTTCTTTGAGATGGTGTGACTTGCTATTCATTCTTAGGGCCACACCGTTGGAGAGACTCACGCTGCCTGCCTAACTGTAGAATATTCCAACTTTCAGTTATTGATCTTTCTGCCCTCTCTGTAAGTAGATTGTTGAGAAGCATGACTGGTCAGCATTCATCTGGCACTTCTCTGCACCTCTGATTCATGATGGCTTTTCGTAGAACCACGGAATCATGAAGGTTGGGCTTCCCAAGTGACGAGCTTGCCTTGGGCACCTGCTTATAGTATCACAGAATCATTACAGTCAGAAAAGACCTCTCAGATCCCCAAGCCCACCCTCAGCCCACCCCCACTGTGCCCACTGCCCATGTCCCTCAGTGCCACATCCCTGTGGTTCTCAAACACCCTCAGGGATGGTGGCTCCATCACCATCAGAGGTCTGCAGGCAGTTTATGCATGTAGGCACCTTGATAAAATGCTGGGGGGGACAAAGCTGAGGCATAAAGGTCAGGTGCTGAGGACAGTTGGGTGGCATGGCTGTTCAGCTATGGCACTGTGCATACTGGTGAATGCTGGTGCTGCCTGCACCCTGCTGCCACAGACAGCAATGCTGTCAACCCTGGGCTGTAAGTATTAATCAAAAATACCAATTGAAAAGGAGAAAATCTGGAACACATCCTTGTCAGAAATCATAGCAGCTACTTTAGATTACAAACGTTGCCTACTGAATATGAAAAGATTACCTCTGAGATGCTCACTGAGATTCAGGTCTGATCCTTAGATAAATCTCTGTGCAACTCTCCCTCTTCTTTGCACTGCCTGTCCCGTATGCAGGACGTCCACTGACAGAATCCAATCCTGAGCAAATGTTACCCTAATAAACATAAACACATTGCTAGACTTTTTGGTTTTATTTTCTAAGCAGTATATATAATTTGTGGGTTTTTTTTTTTTTTTTTTGTTCCCTGGCTCATCTTTTTGAAACATTGCACTGCTGCTCACCAATCTTATCTTACACAAGCATTTACACGTTTGTACTTTGTAAAGCATGATTTAAACTGCGGGGCTGCAAGGAGGCTGGCTGTGTGCCCCAAACACAGCCCACCTTGCCATCAAAGCTTCTGGCCATCCTCTGCCACCCTTCTGCTGCTCTCTGTAACTGAGCAGCAGGGCTCATCAGCAGGGGAAGCTGTAGATGAGGAATGGGGTGGGCTGGCAGCTTCCAGCCAGCTCTGCCCCAAAACTCAGCCATGCAGCTGTATGTGTGGCAGCACATCCCTGAGGGACACCGATTACAAAATCCTTGGCATCCCTGTCTTGCACTTTCTGAAACAACAGAAAGATGGATCTCAGTCTTTGTGACGTGTCATCTGAAAAATGTTTAGAAGTAAGTCTACACAGGCGTTGCGCTGTGATATTTGGATGCTTCCCCCTAAACAGAAGCACGGATTTCATGCAGAGGTCACTGGGAGAGGCTGCGATCTCCAGAGGGTCCGTCTGAACATTTGTGACGGTTCCCTGACCTTAAAACGTATGAATTTGTGCATTTCCGTATTTATTAATACATTTTTCTGTGCGTAAATCACTGGGAGCTATTCACAGTGAGTCATCTGAAGGGAAGGATGCATCACTGCTGCGAGCTCACCGGTGGCTCAGAGCTGACAGTCAGAAATGATAAGGAGACCACTGGGTTTGATGTTGGTTTTACTGTTTAACTCTTTCTTAGGCGTCCCTACTGCTCTAATTAAGTCATTAGCAATTAACTTGCCTGACTGATGACTCAGCTCGTGGTTTTTGTGTTTGTTTGCTTGTTTTTTCAATCCTGAAACACAGAAAGAGCGAGGGAGAAGCAGTGGGGACAAACTGGATCCAACTGATGGTCAAAGCAGCTCTCAGTAGCTCTGGTGATGGGTGATGCAGTTTTTATAGAGGCCAGCAAAGTTCATTAAGTGGGCCACCAAAGCCCATTAAGGCTGCTGAGCTGGGTCAGTGGGCTGTGGATCAGGCACTTCGTCAGGACGGCTGCGGGGTGATCTGTGCGCCTAATGCACTTTTAATGAAAATGTTATCCTCTGGAGCGGGGCCAGGTACGACTAGAGCAGAAGCAAAGACCCTCCGCTCCCTAGAAATCATAGGAAAAGATATTACAGCTATTTCATAAGCCTTCATGTTTTAAAAGTCTAAGAAAGCCAGCCCACATCAACAGCAGAACGAGCCGACTTCAACGCGGACACGTCATTTAATCACAATTTAATAAGGCTCCTGTATCAGCCTTTCTTAATGAAACTTTTGGGTAGACCCAAACAAAGGGGTCACTGTGGGAGAGAAGAATGCAGCCTTTGATTCACGGTTTCTTTTTAGGGTTCATGATGTTTCGTTTTCAGTAAGCTGCTGGTGAAGTGAAATGCTTTCTGCATGCCAACTGTTACCTCATAAATGCTCCTTACGAACAGCCATTTGTGATCGCAAGATGATTATCGGCCTGCTCGGCTGAGCTCCTGTGAGAAGCACGGGTTCTTCTTCCCTCTAAGAAACCCTTGGGTATTCAGGCCTTTAACGAGTGCTGAATAGAAGTGTTTAGGGCCTGGATGACAAAAAGGCGTTACTTTAATAAGACAGTTGGCTGCTGGGAGCCAGGAACTTGGCACACACAGGCTGGGGGTCTGGTCTGTGTTGAGAGGACACAGGGGTGAACGACCAGCACCTAGGGCCGTTATCCACTGTGCCAGATGATGCTGGAGGGCATTCACTCCTGCTGGTATCAATAGTCATGCATGCTCTGTGTTTTGGAAGCCTGCTGTGTGAGCAGGTAACTGCTGAGTGTGGCCCTGTAGATGGTCAGTGCAGAGAGGTGAGGAGGAGGAGGGTGTCTACTGTCTGACTGAGCTTCCTGGTGGTCTTGCTCTTGCTGTGTTTCTGGTTCTAGCATGGTCTGTGCCTTGCACTTCATAACCTTGTGGAGGATCCTGGAGTGACAGGGCAGAGACCACCTTCACTCCCACTGTGGCTCAGTGTGGGCTGAAAGTACATAGGTTGACGTGGGGGCAACAAAACATGGCCTCAGTTCAAGGGATGACTTTTGTTGGTGCATGCTGAGACACAGTGTCCCTTCTTAGGATGGAGCCAGTGCTGCTTCTGTTCAGCCTTCCTAAGCTCCAAATGTAGTAAGCAGGAAGAGGCATCCGCACTCAGCTATGACTGTTCAGTGCAAAGAATTGGTTTGTTTGGCAGTCTTAATAAAGGAACGTCTAAATTACATGATGAAACACTGGCTAGTCAGGTATCCTGATGCTGAAAACATCACAAATATGTCTTCATAGCTGACATCTTGTAAGAATTAAACAAAAGCAGTTTAGATTTGCTCTACCAATGCAGAAATGTTAGAATAATGGAACCACAGAATCATAGGATCATAAAATCATTTGAGTTGGAAGGGACCATTAAAGGCCATCTGATCCCACTCCCTGCACTGAACAGGGACACCTATAGCTCCATCAAATGCTCGGAGCCCCAGCAGCCTGACCTTGGGTGTCCCCAGAGATGTAGCATCCACCATCTCTCTGGGCAGCGTGTGCCAGTGCCTCATCACCCTTATTGTAAAAAACTTCTTCCTTATGTCCGATCTGAATCTCCTGTTCTTTCATTTGAAATCATCCCTCCTTGTCCTATCACAACAGCCTCTTCTCAAGAGTTTGTCCCCGTCCTTCTTATAGCCCCCTTTTAGATACTGAGAGGCTGCAGGGTGGAAAAGATATAAGTATTTGTGAGGAGGGACTGTGGGTGTCTGGTAATGGGACAGATATTTTGTGCTAATCCTCTTCTCGTTAAGCATGTGATATTGTGCGTCCTCCCCACTGCTCCCTTTCCTTCCAGCGTCCTCCTTTCTAGCAAAGCTTTGCATGTTATCTTTGGCCACCCAGAGGTCGGGTAGTATGTCCCTGGCTCCTTCTCCTACTAATAAAATGTGGCTGAAACAAAATAAAACAGTTCTCAAGCTAATCCTCATTTTCTTATTTTTACATCAGAATCAGGGCATTTGTCCATCAGTGGCTCCAATACAATTGCTGTGAATTAAGATGACCCATTTGTAGGGTGTCCACAAATATGGATTGCTACTACTCAACCTAGTTTTCCTGGCAAATTCTTCTGCTTTATCATGTGTCAGAAGATCTTTCCCAAAGCTGCTGCAGAGGTGCAGCAGCCAGATGCCTCTGTACAGATTTCTGCAGAAGCTGAGGTTATGATGCGACTCGTTAAATTTGAGTGGGATTGTTTGGAGTGCTTCTGCCTCCCAGTGTGACGCTGTTTCCAAAAATGGGGCCCTTTCTGGGTGCTGCAGGTCGTACCACCAGAGTTCAGGCACCCCAATGCTGGGTCACTCCTGAGAACACTGACCTCTATGTGCTTCCTGAGCCCTGGAGTCAGGCTGACTTTCAGTGAGTGAACACCACTCTTCAGCTTCAGGTGGTGCTCATCATCCTGACAAAATGCTATTCCATGCAGGAAGACAAGTCCTTTCTCTTGTTTGCTGGGTACACTCGTGGTTCCATGACGTGTCATATGTGGATGGAGTTCTAGGGAGCTCGTGTGTTACTTGGTGGTAAAATAAGTGATAGCAAAGGTTGGTCTTCACTGGTGGCTGAAGTTCTCAATGGAGCGAGGAAGTGAAAAGCTTTCCTCCTTGTGCTGTAGAAGTCCAAGGGTGCAGATGGCTCGGGAGTGTTGTAAAAGCTGATAGATCCCCCTGTCCCATGTTGGAAGGCACCTCCCAGGCTAACACTTTCTCTCGCTGAAAGGGTGCTGTACGTTGAGATATCACGCAATATGGAGAAGTGTGGAGATGAATCTCTGCTCCTAGGACAACAGGACGCTGCTCAGAGTGAGCACTCCTCCTTGTGCCCAAAGTGCTCCTGTTCCCCATGCACCTCCACAAGTACTGGTCTGCAGGGATCCTTACCATGCAGAAGCAGCCCCCAGCCTCATGCCAGCTCCTTCCAACCATGATGTTCCTCCTGTCCTTGACTTGTGAGCCGTAAGTCCTTTCACCTCTGCTACCTCTGACTGTTGGCTAACCCAAGCGGGAAGCTGCACTTATGGCTTAGCATCTGGGGGGAGGATGAAAAAGGCTGAAAGCGTGCCAGTACCAAGCACAGGAAAGGTTGTTTTTCATTTATTGTTGAGATATCAAAGATGGGGGAAACATAGAAGCAGCTCTGGAGGAGCAGGCGGAAGGCCTCGCGCTGTAGGAAGCATCAGCCAAATAAAAGTGGAGGATGTTTATGGTGTGAAATCGGGAAGTGTTTTCAGGAAGCTGGAAGGAAAATTCAGCTGAGATAGGAGAAGGGAAAACAGGAATGCAGAGAGCAAGAGGAGAGAGGCTCAGCGTTGTTTAGCCATATTTATAGAAAGTTGGACCATCACCAAATCTGATGGCCACTGGTGAGCTGCCATCCATGTTCCTGCCCCTCTTGGCCCTGAGGGTCACATGCAGGAAATGGAGCTGTTGCGTGTGCAGGGCTATTTTGGGGCTGGAGACTATTTCAGGAGGCATCAGCCAGGCCAGCTGATCAGTGCTGCTGCAGATGCGTTTTGAGGGGGTCAGCTTGGCTCTTTGGATTCATGTGTTTGGGCTGCCTAATAGGAAAGAGCCTTGGAGGAAAACTGAATAGGCCTTTTTTTTTTTTTTTCTTTTGGGCAGCTGTCACTGTGGTTCTCCATGAATCACATGAAGGTATCTCTGTTTTATACAGCAGGAAATGGCTGTGGGGCTGGTGGTTCATTTGGAGGGGCTCAGCAGGAGAGGGGTGACCTGCCAGCATAGGGCACCTGAGGTCATCAGCAGAACGACCCCTTGGTACAGAATTGGGTTGCACATCTCCATTTAGTGCTGTTTTTCTTGTTTATTCTGCCAGATGGATTATTGGCTTTGTACCTGTAATAAAAATCGTGATACGAAAGATGATCAATGCAGAAAAATGACAGACTCTGTTGCATGGAGGTGTTGACACCAGAAGTCCTCAGTTTCCTTTCTCTAACCAAAAAATCATGTTGTGGCATGGGTTAGTGAAAACAGTCTTCTTAATCAACAACAACAAAGTCCTGGAATATGATCCCTAGGCAGAACTCAAAGCCTGCTGATGATTAAATACCTGGGACAAATGAAAGGATATAATCTTTCATGGATGCTGCAGTCACTCCAAAACTCAATACTGCAAGAAATCATCTAAATCAGTGATTATAACATTATTTTTGAAGGACTGTTTTAGTTTTACACTCATCAATAGCATGGTTGGGTTAGGCAGGCAGTATGAGAGGAGTATCCTTACTCATCATCAGAACAATTGCGTGGCTCAGGGGGAGGAATTACTCCTCATTTGTGAGCTCTAATGACTGATTATAGACATTGCTGGGGGGAACAAATCACTTTCCTGAGCATTGCATTTCACCTACTTACAAAGAGGAGAAGTTGCTTGACAAGATAGACTTACGATTTGATTGCCAGTCAGGCCGATATTTCCATATACTTGATTTAAATTTTAATCAAAGCAAATTGTTTTCCCAGTGCTGATAACAGAGCAATGGCTCCAAAAATAAAACACGAGCGAGCAGTCTATCAGACATGTCTGTCAGCAAAACAGACGCCATCCCATAAACCTGCCAAAACAGCCCTTTCCTTGAAACAATAAAAACTGGAAGGGATCGAAAGCCTCAGCTTTAAAAGTCACTCTTTGTACACTCTGAAAAAAAAAAAAAGCCCCAGTTTTAAATTGGTGTAATTTGGAGTAGGTTAATGTAAAAAAAAAAACCCAAACCATTCAATAAATCTTCTAGTGGAGTTCAAAAGCGACGGGTGTAAGAAACCAGAAAATGGATGATATGACATTTTCCAACACTCTGTAATGTTCGTATTATTCAGAGAACTGCCAACCACAATTGTTCGAATACTCTTTTAACCAATCTTGTTCACTGAACTCATAAGCCAGCCACTGGCCTCCCCAGGGGAAAGCATATGGGAAGACAGTAGCTCAATTAGAAGTAATATGGTGTCTGCCTCTTAATCCTTGGTTGAGCTTTTGTGCCAGAGAGCCGTTAAGTAGATGCTCAAATTTAAGCCTGTGCTCAATTTTTTTTCTTTCATGTGTGTTTTTTGAGTGAAAAGCCCCAAAACACGAGTTTCCTTCCGTGAGAGGCTGTGCATGGAGTGGTACCTCCTGCCTGCTTGATGCTCCAGGCTCTGCAAGCATTGCCGGATGTCTTCTGTCATCAATTAACGCTGGTTTCTAATTGCAAAACCTTATTTGAATCCCGTCTCCCTCTAGTAATGGGGAATCATTTGGAAGGAAGCAAAAGGGGTGTTAGAGGTTTGGCATCCAAGGCTCTCTCCTATATCACTGAGCAAATAATGGACACGTGCAACTCTCCCCAAAACCATGCACCTCCATTGAACACCGGAGAGTGGGACTTGCCGGGGTTTTGGAAGGAGAGCATCTTGTTGTGAGCCCACAGAGCTGCAGCTGGCTCCTGGCTGACGAATGAAGTGCATTCTGGCTGTGCTGTATGTTCTGCTCCCCTGCAGGAATTGTTTCTCTGTTGCGTGCTCGCGTCTGTGCTGAGCGTGAGTCTGGCATCCCCTCGCCTGTCCTGAAAATTAGTGACATCTGAAGAAAATGAATGATGAAAACAAGGTTACAAAAAGCTCACTTGCATGGAAAGAGAAGTGTAGGGACTGAAGCCCTCCTAGATGGGTCGTGCAGGTTGTGTGGTCCTTGGTGTCCTTGGGGTCCATAAGGCACAAAGACCTGCCCAACACTTGGGCACGTGGGCTCAGAGGGCTGCATTATGAGGGTGGAAACAGTGGTGAAGTAGAGCTGGAAGCCTGTTTATTTTGGTTGTGTTTGGGGACAGTGTTGCATGCACCTCAGCCTCAGGCTCACAACAGACAATGCCCAGTGGAAGATGGCCAGCCTCTTTCTTCCCATGGCATTTTAGCACTCATTAATCCTTTTGATTTTAGCCTCTTTGAAGCCTGGGCTCTTGATGCTTTTCAGCACACACTGAATTTGGACATGAAAACACTTCAACCAGTGCAAAAGTTTAAATCCCTTATTCATACACCCTGGAAAGGCTCTCACTTGATATGTTGACAATGACCGACTTTATTATGTTTATCTTTTGGCAGTATCTCCTCCTGCAATTGATAGTGTCTCGCCTTTTCCTGGTGCCACGTTCAATTTCCAGCCCCAGTAAACAAAAGGGGCTGTCACGTTCCTCTGCCACACCGCGGCATGCCCTGTGCAGCCCGAGATCTCAGCGGTTTATATACAGAGAAGGAAAATAAACATGCAACAGAGCAGCACACGCAGACACACATATGACAAAAAGTCTGGTCTTTCACCTAATTTAGACCAGAAAATTGGCATCTGATTTTATTGTTCAGACTGACTCCAAGAACACAAAAATATTTTTTCCTTCGAAATGAGAACTGCCAAAATAGAAAGAGTGATATCTGCTGTTTTGAACTAATTGGGATTAACTGTTTCGTGGCTGCTTGATGTGAAACAAGTGTTTCAACAGGAGGATTTATGGGATCTCTCGGTGCGAGGGGCCTGCCCATAACCCAGCAGCCGGATCCACGTAGGAGGCACTTTCTGACCTGCACCTTTGGGTGTCTGAAACAGAAATAAATCATTTCCCAAACTCTCAGCCCTAGGATGCTGCTGCTCAGCTCCCATTACTGCATGGAATGCTGAGCTGGGAGCAGCCCAGCCGGACAAGGGAGCTTTCAGCAGATTGGTTCCATGTTAATTAGTGTTTTCTGCACACTTTTTCATTCTGCATTTTCATGACAACTGTTGATACTACTTGCGTGTTTGTAAGTGTTTCCAATAGGCAGGAAAATAACTCGATCCCATTGAGAACTCAAGTGCTTAATTAAGATCGTTGGGGTTTGAAATAACACTGGAAATGGAATTGTGTCTGTTTGCCTTCCGGGCTGTAGGATCCGTGTTTTCAAACTTTTTGCTGTAAACGTGGGCCTGGAAATTTATCCTGGGGTTTCAAAATTGCCAAGAGTTGCAAAACCTGCCAGAAGGACTGAGAGATCTAGGAGCACGAGGCTCAAAAGAGGACCAGGGAGCAGCCCACCCTTTGCCTGTGGCCATTTGGGATGTTGAAATAGGTGCAGAAAACAACTGCCAGGTTCTGCTGTGGGCTGCTCTGAAGAATCACACTGAAGAAGCTGAGTGTAAAGCATGGCATGTTTTATGGAGGAACCACGTAGCATATTTTTAGCTCAATTTCCTGGCACTTTCTGCATTAACTACTTCCAGACAGAGGATCTGTGGAGCTTGGACAGGGATGGTCTGGGCCACCAGGATTTGTGTGCAGTGCGTGTGCAGGGCAAGGCAGCTGATGCAACTGCAGAGCAGTAGTCCGGGAGGAAAAAATGGAGCGTTTCTGATGCAGCTCCCAGGGAACCTCCCAAAGCAAAGATGCCTGAGCAGTGTGGTATACTGCTTGCCCAGATGTTTGGGCCATAGTGTGAGCACAGCAAGCCTGGAGACAAGCTGTGCTGGGAGTAGGCTGTGGTAACAGGCATGCCACCAGGTCTACCAGCCCTCTGTCCCCTTCAGCTGGCACTCAGCAGGGGCCACCTCCAAGGGCATGGGCTGAGGCAGGCTGTTAGGCTTGAGAGGTCCCGTGTGCCCAGGGTTTCACCACCCAGGGTGATATTTCCTGCTTGATTAATGAATCTGATTGTCCAGCTGCCCCTGAGATGTTCCTCAGCCCCAGAGATGTGAGATGACCTCCAAGGAAATAGATAAGACAGAGGCCAAACAGAAGTAGGGGTCTGCTGGCTTTGCTTATTTTCATGTTTCATTAATGCTTTAATTAAATCAACATTCAGGCACAGAGATTTCTGGCCAGTGTCTCAGTTAAAGGCTATGTGTATATGTTCACAAACATACAACTATCAGGTGATGGTTTTTCTCCTTACCAATGCAGCCCACCTCTGTGAGATTTCCCCAGCCCTGCTGATCGGCTTTCACTGCTGGGTCACTGAGGAAACCACTAAACTGGCTGAGAGGACGTTGATTTGGGGTGGCTGCTTTGTTTAGTGTTGGAGTCTGCCATGAAAATCTGGGGCAGATTAAGTAAAAACAAAGCAAAGCTTTTTCTTGGGAAGTTAAAAGGAAATGTTGGAAATCCATGTTGCATTTTATAACTTGCCGGAAAGGGAGAAGTGAGCACATGGACTCTCTGACCTGCCTGAGACTCCCCAGTTCCTGAGACTGGAAAATAGGTGACCCCACATTACAAACAAGCAAACAATCCCTACAAGGTGACAGAAGTTCCCAGACCACCCCCCCAAAAAAAATCTATTTGTTTTTATTTTAATGTCTCACTTTGCAGCTTTTGCCTTCTGGAAAGCTTCACCAGATTTCCTCCTTGTGATTTTCCCCTCCAATTGCAGAGGTAGAGAGTCATCCCCAGACCCAGCATCCTTGCACCTGGTTCTGATTCCCCACTCACGCTCCAGAGTTAGTGATGTGCCATGTGTTGAGGGCCTGGCTTCAATCTGGGCATCAAATGGGGAGAGGTGGCTGGGGAAAGATGGTCAGAAGTGGAGCAGGGCTTAGTGTGGTAGAACATGGACCATGGGTGAGCGAAGCCCAAGCTGGAGAATTTATGGGGTATGAGAGAGCTGGGGAAGCCCCACACCGTGACTGCAAGCAACGGGCTGCTACTTCTGAAGCTGCAGCACCCTACTTCTGAAAATAATGATAAAAAGGCCCTTTGGTGCCTTTCATCCACCCTAGGAGCCATGCACACGCTTCAGAAACAGCAGCTTGCTTTCTTCTTTCTATCCCTGCTTCTGATTTGCTCAGTCACCTCAGGCAAATCATTTAACCCCAGCTTCAACCTATTTTACAGGGATGTTGCAAGGCTTAATTAAGGCTTGTAAAAGGTCTCGAGTTCCTGAGAGGTGCCTGCTGGAGGAAGGTGATTAATCACATGCTGATGGGAGGGATAACGTGGGGGTAAGTCGAAGCAGTCAGCAATAGGGCAGATGATATTTTTCCCTGGGGGAATGAAAACCAGGGGGGTTGTAAAAGCATGCACATATCAGATTTATTCATTCTGGATATCAAGTTGTTGAAACTGTAGAGAGACCGTGGCCAAAACCACAGAAATCTGACTGTATGGCTGTGATAAAGACATTCCCAATTTCAACAAAAATCAATCACAGATACATAAATTAGGGTGTTTCCCCCTAGACTTTGGAGTCACAGAGCCAAGCAACTTGCAAAACTTCCAGTTTTTGAGATAAAAAAGCTTGGCACTTTCTCTGAGCATCATCCTGACCCCCTGAACACACCAGAAACATCCCAAGAGCATTTGTTACTGTTGTGCAAAAAGGGAGGAAGGAGGTGGAGGTGGGGGAAAAAACAAAAGCCAGTTGCTGTTCTTTGTGTTGTTGGTCACATAATTGCCCAATTGCCCTTCCAAATAGAAAAGAAGTGGAAGGGTAAATCCCTTTTGTGGTTTCAAGGTGAACCAGTTGTTTTCTTTTGTAGAAGAAAAGGCAGAAAAGTCACCTGCTGTAAACCATGCGTGGTTTCATTCTTTTGTTCGTTCTGGCCAAGTTCTTCTTCCACATAACTTCATTTCCATCGATAGACTCACTCTTCAGAGCCAGAGCATAAATCAGCACTGTTTCCTAGATGGCTGGGCTCCTCACATTTTTTTTCCTTGAGGAAAATCCAGTATCTGTGTGTGATGGGGAAGGATGGCTGTGCCCTTTGTCCCCACCTCAACGTGCAACTCGGTGAAAACTGGATTTTATTCTTCCAGTAACCGAACAGAGCCAGCTGAAACCAGAGATTATCATCAGTGAGGAATCCTGCCTGGGGAGCTTCCACCAACCAGGAGAGCAGTTAGCTTGAGATTTTTTAAAGCATTTTTTTTATGGCACCGCAGTTTTAGTTGAGCTAAATGAAGCTTGTTGCAGTGGGGAATTCATCATGCGCATGTTTAAAAATCTTTTAAGATTGGATATTTTAACTCCAGCAAATAATCAAGTCCCAGGAACAATTTAGATGAGTAATTTATTAAAAACAGGCTTATACAGATCCAAGAAAAACGTTGGAGGATCCATAGGGGTCATTGTTATGCACTGCAGGCTTAAATATATTGACTTTTACAACTGCGAATGGATGGTTGCATAGTGGTTTCCACTGAAGAGCAGTTTCAGTTGGGATAACTCATACAAAGTGAAATTCAGTCTTGTGCTCAGAGCCGGCATGAGGTCTAAGAACTAAGTGAACTTAATCTTTATCTCTCTACAAACATTACATCTCTTTAATCCTTGAGGCATGCCATTCCTGGGAGGATCCTGCATAATGGATGCGATGGAGCAGAGCAGGAATCAGATTTGTTATTTATGGAAAAATCTGAAATCAGAGAAAACGTGTTCTGAAATTACAGGAAAGAAAACATCTTCCAAAGGGGAAGTAAATCTTGAAACCAAAAATAAACTGATTATTATTATTTTTTTCACCAATGGAAACATTTTTTTTGCTTCTCTAAAATTGCACCATTGTATTTCAAATGAAAGAGAGTATTTAAATGCATCAGTCTGAGCAATGGCAACCATTCCATTCCAGGAAGGACAGAATACTTTCTGCAGGCAGGATTTCTATCTGATGCGAAATTTGTGGGGCACAGAGATTTTTGCGGAATTCTGTTCGTTTTCCAATGAAAAAAAAACCAACAACAAAACACAATGACTTCTTCTTGGAGCATGTGCAAACCACTGTGTTAAACCCATGATGTCTGTGAACATTTATGAGATTTGGGTGTACTGATAGGAAACATTCAAGTTGTGTGGGTAGATAGGATGTATCCATGGATGTGTGGTCTTCTCTGTGGCACTGTACTCTCGATTTTGGACTATTGGAAGAGGTGCTCCAATGACTGGACTAGGTGATCCTAGTGGTCTTTCCAACCTTAATGATTCAGTGATTCTATCTAAATTGGAACGATACAGTAGCAAAACCCACTGATAGAGTGCTGAGCATTGAGAAATGCCGCCTTGCAGAACTGAGCTTCGTGAAACGGAAGTGTCTGTAGAATCATAGAATCATAGGGATTGGAAGAGACCTCAAGAGATCATTGAGTCCAACTCCCCCAAGTGTTGGCCTTCATTTAGAGTTATGCAAATCTCTAGGTCTTCACTGAAGTGATTTGAATCACTTTAAGTTATTTGAATCAACTTTAAGTCAAATTTATATCCTAATTCTGGAAGAACTGTTGACGATTTCCTCCCCGAAGAAGAAGTTGTCATTAACAAAACCAGGAGAGGTGACAGTGTCAGAAATGGAGCTCGTAACCACCAGCAGTAGCAAGATATTGTGCAAGAGCCTGAACATCGGAAGGAAACTATTTTGCCTTATAGGAATTATTCATTTTTACCCCACTGGAGGAGCTACACTATTTGCTAATTAGGGAACTGGGGACAGGGGGGTTCAGGAGTTGTAATCCTTGGCTGAGGGAAGTGGTGTATTCATTACAACTGTCACTCATTTCCCTCCTGTCTCATTTTTCTGATCTGTAAATTGAGGTTAATACCCTCTGTAGACCGAAGGTGCAAGGAGGATTAATTAAATGGCATCTGTAAGCACTGCAGTCAGCTCTTCCCACCGTCTCCAGACCTCCAGAAGAAACTGCAACCTCTCAGATTTTGTTTTGTTTTTTTTAAATGGAATATTGATGGTTCGGCTCTGAATGACCGAGGTGTAAGTTTTCATCCAAAAATCGCCAACAAAACGACACAAGGAAAACTGTCCCTTTGGAAAGTGTTTAATGGGTTTACCTGTGAAAGGAAACAGGGAGGCTTTTCTTACTGAAACTAACAGCCCAGTGCCAGCATCCCAAATTCTTGGCAACAGCATAATCACAGCCCTGACAGAGCACTGAGTTTTCCTGTCGCAACAAATGAGAACTGCTCTGTGTTAAAAACAAAGCAAAGGGGAAGAAAACAAACCAAAATCTCAACCCTTGGAGCAGTCCAGGGAAACCGGTTCACTGTTGGGCATATCTCAAAACCTATCCAGGAACTGTGTGTTCTCAAACCTCTTAATTTTACCCACTGGTTACTTGTTAGGTTACGTTAGCAAACAAAACAAGCTGGCTGACAATTTGTGCTGTGCTGCAAGGCGAACAAACACCACTCCCAATGGCTTTTCCAATTCCAGGGACGGAGCAGTCAACTTAACTACTTATTTACTCAGCTCTGCTCACCCAGAAAGGGCCCACTCTGATGGATGGCCCCGACCTCCCCGCTCTGCATGGCCACCAGCCAGGCTGCCACTTGGGTGTCTTCTGTGCAGACCTCCCCTCTGGCAGTGGTCCAGCCTGTTTTTGTTCCATTCCATGCTAAGAAATACTACACTTCCCCCGTATGGGTGACCTAGAAGTCACACGTGAGTTAAAGAGAAGCATAAGTTATCTGGACTTGCAGTCCTGAAACCATTCTCTGGGAGGAAAGGGTAAATAAACAAGTCATTTATTAGCAAGTAAAATTGTTTTTTTCTTTGAAATGCAAAAATGTACTCTCTAGTGAACAGTGTTTGGAGTTTCACACTTTGCTCTCACCAGGCAGAATCTAAGAGTGTCATGAGCAAAACTACTTTCAAGTCACCCATCCAGCTGCCCGCTGCAGGGAAGTGTTTGTATGGTTAGTCACTAAGCACAGCCCTCCATCGGGGTTCATCCACCTCCTGCAGGGGAGCAGTATGGGGTACCCCATTGTCCTGCAGCCAGGTGTTCTTTAACACCGAAGTGGAGGTAGAGGTTATCCATGCAGAGCCAATGGTGGAGCAAGGGAAGAGGTCCATGGGCGTTTGCTGGTCAGAATTTTTCACCAAAAAAGCATTACCACGGCATGTTGAGGATGCATATGGACGCCCCACCTGCCCGCTCCTTCCAGTCACCTCCCCAGAATCAGCTGCTGTGTTAATTAACCCATTCATCCTCAGGGAGCTCCCATGTCATGTGTCTTCTCTGTGTCACAGGCACAGGATGAGCAGGGCTGGAGGGTTGCTTTGAACAGGTCCTTTGATGCTGGTGAAAGTGGGACAGTGCTTGGCAGGGCAGCTTGGCGATGGGCTTGCCTTGGTCACATGCGTATAGAATCACAGTCATTACATTTGGAAAAGACCTTTGAGATCCTCAAGTCCAACCCACCCCACCATGCCCACTGACCATGTTCCTCAGTGCCACATCTCCACTGCTCTTGAAACTTCCAGGGACGGTGACCCCATCACCTCCCAAAGTACTCAACTTCAGTCCCTTCAGAAAGGGCTTTCAGCGCCATAAGGCTATTTAGAAATGCTGATTCAGAATGGGAGGAAGATGTTACCCTGAGGATGTTGACAGGTAGAGTCAACCACTACGACAGATTTTCTCCATTGTGTTGGGCAGCTATGTTCAGGCTTGTCACACACTCAGGAAAGAGAGGCAGACATTTTTCGCACTGAAATACGGACTCAGGCACCAACTCCTTCCCCCAGCACGCGGGTTTGAAGAGCTGTTTGTGGTGATTCTAAAGCACTCTGAGGTCCTCAAATAAACCGTCCTGTGAGAGGCACAGACTGATGGGAACAGATCCGAGCACATCTTGCCACGTTTCCTGCAGCTCCGACGTAGCTGTGTTTGGGCTGCGTCAGCTGTGATTTATATAACTGTAGGATCATAGCACTGGCTATTTCTTAAAGACTGTCTTTTCCCCAAAGACAGGACTGTAGGAGTGAGATTCCTGACATTCCTCGTGTTGTCCAGCTGAGACGTGTGGCACAGACAGCATTTTTGTGCAGCGGTTGCTTGTCTGTTTTGGAAAAGCAAGCTGTATTTGTTACTGAACCCTCTCTCTTCATCTTATTTAGGCTTCTCTTCATTCCCTGCTGTAGTTGTGTGCATGAACCCAGCACTTCTGTGAGGAGAGTGATTGCTTCACGAATAAAGTTGTGGGTTTTTAGTGGTCTGCTCCTTCTGGATGAGTACTTTGAGTAAATAAATGTGCTC
Organism: Oreortyx pictus; assembly: GCA_036925125.1. Lineage (NCBI taxonomy): Eukaryota > Metazoa > Chordata > Aves > Galliformes > Odontophoridae > Oreortyx > Oreortyx pictus. The sequence goes on along the minus strand of JAUPFR010000010.1, from coordinate 4,235,254 downwards.
CCACCATTTCATAACTTGCCCATAGGAGGGTTAAAATAAGCTGAGGGAAACAACTAAACAAATCAATTTACTTTAGCCAGTACGACTTGAACCTGCCATTGAGAAGTCTTGCTCTCTGATTTTAATAGCACTGATTTAATTTTAGCTGTGTGGGCAGTGTGGAAGCTTTGGGTTGAAGCAGACAGAGGTGCCATGGCTCTGGTTTGCAGGAGTCATCTCAGGTCTCCTGAGCTGCCGAGCCCTTCCTGCAGCAGCACTAATGCTCGTTTCTGGTAGCAGCTGGAGTGAACAGAGCTCCAGCATGGCATGGAGGGGAAAAGTGGGAAGAAGTGGGATTGGGATCAGCAGGTTATGATAGCCTATTTCTCTCCAACACTCATCTCCACTGCTTCTTGGCAGCGAGGGCTCCTATCACCCAGGCAGAAGCAAGGGCATCTTCCCCACCCAATGTATGACCCACAGCGTGTGGCAGCATTTCGAGCTTCAGAGGCCAAGGTGTCAGCTCTGGTTTTCCAAATGGATTTCATGGAATCGTGGTATCATCAGAGTTGGAAAAGACCTTCAAAATCACCAAGTCCAACCGCTTCTAAGAAAGGTTCTGAATTTCAAGCACTCTGATCCATGGAGCTCTGCTGGAATCCCAGAGCTCCCTTCGTTTTCGAGGGATCCATTCCAAACGAGTGAGCTCTCCACCAAAGCTTTCTGGGTCACGGTTTGTATTTGATGTTTCTCTATGTCAACTAAAATGAAAAGGCCATGAAGACATTACCTCTGTTTATAAAATGACAGAAACAAACACTTGCATTTGCAAAAGCAAATGTCAACACCATTGATCCAGACCGGGTTGTTTATGATGAAGAAAGGTTGATATTTAATGGAAAGTTAACTCCACTTTTTTTCCAAGGTGCTTAAAATCACCAGGCTTTGCAGACAATGTGGTTTGGATTAAGAAACATCTGACTTAACAAAAGCAAAGTCAAAGTCAATACGTACCCAGCTTTGCATTACCCTGCCTTTAATTTTGGAGTAAAACTCTAATGATTGCAGTAAATTTGTTCATTTATGAAACAGAGAGGAATTGCAATACATGGAAGAGATTAGGGGCAAGAAAAACAGCCCATGTGCTGCCACAGTGTGTGTGCTGCTGCCATATCCCTTGCACTGCTTCCTCCAGCTCTCCTGGAAACATGGACTTGGATTTTTCAAGGATGTAAAAAACTTCTGTATCAGAAAGGGAAAAAAAAACCTGGATGTGTCAAAGGATGGGAAGAGATTTGAGGGCTAAAGCCTCACCCTTATGCGTTGGCATGGGCAGGGGACCTGCAGAGGAGCAGCAGCATTTCCCCATTTTCCAGGCTCCGGGCCGGAGGAGTGCTGTCCCTCCGCCCGCAGGCAGGAGGTCCGTTTGATGTCGCGGCGGTGGGAGGAACTGAGATGCGTTTGGAAAGCGCCTGTTTTGGCGGTGGCCCTGATAAGGCAGGCGGTGGCTTTGATGGTGAAAAGGGAGCTCCAGGGAGACCCTGGGCGTTCGGATGACAACACAGGCACGGAGCTCCTAACGCACTCCCCTCGGGTTATCTAAATAGCGCATAAATCACTGTCAAGGCTGCCATTTCCTCTGACGGGGACCTGTGTGAGTGATTAATAACACACAAACAGTGGTACTTTGTGGAACTGCAGTAAATTTTATTATAACTTCCTTCCACTTGATAAGCACTTCCATGGAGACGCCCTCTCCCACCCATCCGCCGCTCGCAGAAGACCCTCTATCCCCCAGGTTAGGGAGGGCTCCGGCCATTTAACGACCAGCTGCAAGCCATGAAACAGAGTGTTTTGGCTTAGTTTTGTTTTCTTTGACTGGACGGGGCCTCTGGTCCTCACCAGTTGATGCTGGGTTGGATCTTGCACACCTGCTGTTTTGAAAGTCCAATCAAGCACCAAGCAGAGTGCAGCACTGTGCAGGGCAGTCCATCCCATGATGTGCCGAGGGGATGTGGGGGCTGCAGCAAAAAGAAACTCTGCTTTGCAACACAGAAAGGCCACAGCTCAGTGCTTGGGGGCTGGCAAGCAATAGGAATGATTGCTGATGTTCTCACTACTTTGCCTGCTTTTGAGGATTCAGATATTCTCTAAATATTTACATAGACTTGTATGTTTGTATACATGGAATGCTGGTTTTTTAAAGGATATGTAATTTGATTCAAGTGGGAGTGTGAGTTTCTGATAGAGGAAGCACAGAGCATAGCAGCAATGAGCAGCAATATTTACTGGGGTAAATACTGACTGATCTGAAGCATGGGACATAGTTGTTGTTGCATTAGAGATGTGATTTCCTTCAGGTTTGTATCAGGAATCATGTATTTGATGTGCTCAGCGAAAGAGGATAGATCAAAATCACTGCCCTGCTCACCCATGATTTTTTTAAATCACAGTGGTTTTATTTTCTGTGTTCTAATGTGTCATACAAGGGTCGTCAGCAAGGTGGGTGCAGGCAGCTGGGACAGGTGTGACGTCTCTCTGGAGCTCTGAGCCCAGAAATTTGGTTTTGCCACTGGAAGAAGCACCCATGTACTCAGGGGAAGGGACAGCAGAGTGTGGGACAGGCTCGAGCTGAGGCTGTGCCTGTTACAGACTGAGATGCTGCTGGGGTTTGGCTGTGATGCTGAGCGGGGTCCATGCACCTCCACTTATGACTGCGTGGTTCATGAACGAACTTCCTTTCCTTCTCTTGGCTAAGCACAATCCAAGTGAACTTCGTGTTCCGCTGTGTGCAGATGGCTGACGGCAGCTGGCATGGTGCCCTGTGGATGCCTTGCAATAGCACACATTTTATGTGAAGGGAAAAACCTCTGGAGAAACAAAGCTTTGAACCATTCAGTTTGCAATGGCGCAGCGCTGGCAGCAAAAGCTGTGAATGAAAAGTTGCGGGGCACCGTGTGAGCCAGTTAATCTAGATGGGTTTCCTTATTTTTCTTTCCTTGTAGGCATGAAGCGTAGGTTGAATTTTATTCTGACAGCCAAATATGGGACTGATTGCAGAGCAGCGCCTGTGTGCCCACACTTCTGGGCTCTGGTTGTGAATAAAATGGTAATGATGTGGCAAGGCATTTTTGCAATTCCTAGAGCAAATCCAAATGGTTTGTGTGACAGAGCAGAGGCAAACAGCACCTGAGCTTGATGGGAACACATCTGCTGTAGATTGTGTTTGGGCTTTCCTGTCCTGAAAGAGGCTGAGCACCTGTTGAGAGCCTCTTAAGTGAGCTCTGACCCTGCTGTCATGGTGAGGGTCTCCATGGAGCAAGAACTGTCATCGGGTGGTGGTCCTGGCACCAGCTCTGGGTCATGGGAGGGATATCCATTGCAGAGTCATGGGTGGGATGTCCATCCCAGATTCTTGACATGTCATTCCATGGCGGAGTCATGGGTGGGATGCCCATCCCAAGTTCTTGACATATCAGCCTGTTGCACTTGTCAAGAGAAAATGGAAAGTTTCAGAGGAAGAAAATAACTTGAAATGAAAAGTAGAGAGGAAGCGGGACTGATGTGGAGGCCCAAAGGCAGGGCGGATGCCCACGGTTTCCAATGGCGTGCAGCATTCGCAGGGGAAGAGACAATATTTTTTTCCTGTTGCTTCCATGTAAATGTATTTATTCACGTTCAAACAAATGAACCTTTGGCAAGAGAGATTTCTAGCAAAGTCCAAACCACAAATATGTTTCAGGGAAAAGGTAGAACATTGATTTTTATTTTTTGAAAAATAATTTCCCAGAAAATATGAGGGACTATTCAGCAACTTTCCTAAATGCATTTGTGAAGCCTTTAAAATTTTTGTGGGTTTTTATCCTCCCATCCTAATCTTTACACAACTTAACAGGAACTAGCATTTCTGATGGAGTTCTCACTCAAGAATGTCCACAGGAAGTCAACTCATGAAGAGGTATTGCAGAGAAAAATTCCTTAGACAGTTTTATGCTCAGAATTACTCAAAACCCCACCACAAAATACTGAAAGATCTGCTGAAATTTATTAAAATAAAAAACAAGGAATCTGAAGGATCGTGGAGAAATAAGCATCTACTGTGCCACAAAAAAGGCTTTATGTCTGCAGTCAAGAAAGATATGTATTGTAGTACGTTGTGACACAGAGCAAAGAGAAGCAAGGAGACACCAGATCTGCCTCTCACACATCTGCAGGGAAATTCAGTCCCTCTTTCATAATTAGGTTTGTAGCCCTGTGATGGATCTTAGGGATTTTGATCAACACAAACAAGGGACAACCTCTCTCCTTCATGGGGATGGCTGGGCAGCAAGAGACCTCAGCACATGCTGCAGCCCCTACCCGAACATTAAGGTGGGAAAAGGAGAGGACTGGGGTGTTTCCCAGGCAGTGATGTGATTGGAAAGCATCTACATGTGAGGAATGCATGACCTCCCTCCAACTTCTGGTGATTATATCCACCACACTTTGGGGTTTAAATTCAAACCTCTTCACGTTTCCACTGTTATCGTGGCTTTCAGTACATGCTCTTTTATATTGCATTGCATCATTTATATCAAAACCAGATCAGAAAAAATTCTCTTTGGCTTTTTCCAAGCACTTCAGGATTATGCAGAGAAAGAAAGGTACTTCAATCCTTTATCTGAAATAGATTCATTCCTGTCACCAAAATACTTAAAAAATATATATAAATAAATAAAAGACAAACTGATTCCAGACAAGACAGATGGACGTGATAGTTCTGCTTTGAATGATGCTAGCAATGCTGAGCCCTCGCAGTGTATTTTAAGTGGGTAAAATGCTAAATGAAATGTAGTTTTCACAGAAATACCGTGAAAATGCCAGTGGGACAACACACTTTTGGAAAAGTGGCCTCTTGTTCGAGCAGTCATCATGTCTCTTGGAGTCTTACCGGTCTCCAAATCTAACTGTGGTTTGGAAAGGTCTTGAATCTCAAAGGAAAATGGCAGCATAATTTGTGTAGGGGGAGTCCATTTAAAGGAAGAGCATTTAGTCATTCCAATAAAGCCATTCTCCACTCATCTACAGTGGGTTTCTGAAGAGGTTTCCACACTTCTTACTAGTACAGCTGGGGAAAAGCATGTGATATTTTTTATTTCCCAAATTAATCAATTCAGTGCTTCTTAAAGATTTTTTTTTTACAAAAATCATTAATTTACAGGAACGTTCTCCATTCTGGATAGCTTTTTGGACACCATTGTGGGTATTGCTGAGCACAGAGTATGTTTCTTTATGGCTTTGGTTTCCTGCTTGCACCTGCTCCCGCATTTGCACTGCTGTGGTTTGCAGTCCTCAGAGAAGTAATTTGCATGAGTTTACTGCAAGGTCTTCACTAACCCTTGTTCCTCACTGAGAATATAACCTTGATTTACCCTTGCACATGCTGCCACGCTGCTGGGAATTGGGCTACAGAGTCAGACTGCTTTTCTGTCCTCTCTGGTATAAACTGTCCACTTTCTGCCCAGAGCCGACCTAGTCAGCTGTGCTGAGTTACCTACAGCAATTCCTCTTGCCCTAAAAATTGCATCATTTCTTTGACAAGCATAAAAAAGGAGCCAGATTTTGGGGAAGGGGAAGATCAATTTAAAGAGGGCTCATTTTCTTGTTGTTAACAGTCATGTTTATCATAGTGTGCTCTCAGGGAAGTATTTCTGCATGCCTATATGCAGGGGTGATTAAACAAAGAGAAACAATATAGACAATTGGTTGAGTTCTCTGCCCAGTGTTAGGTTGGAGGAAAAGACATTCATTTGTATTTGCTCTAGAAAGTGCTATTGTACAAGGCAAACAAATAAAAAGAAATGAAAAACCTTGCAAGGGCTGAGCCATTTCTGCTTCTCTGTGTCTTGCTCTTCTGGCTTTAATCATCAGAGCTTTGAGCGTCTTCATCTAAACCAGGAGCTTTAGATAACATTTAGGCAATCCCAATATTTCTATTCCCGCTGAAATACCCTCCAAAGGTTTTAAAAATCAAGAGAAAAACTGCATTTAATTGCATGGTATTCTACCCAAATCTCTGAAATCTGAGCATATTCTCATCCAAGGTGGTGTAAATCAGTGGGCTAACGAGGAGAAAGGAACCGTGCTCATTTAGGTCTCTGACAACACAACCTCTCCCATGCCTTAGCTATCAGCAGCTTGGGCACAGATGAGGCACGGAGGCTGGGTCTGCTCAGGGCACGGCTTGCAGTATTGTGTTTGCTTCTCTTTGTATTTTTAGGCTGAGTGTAGCTTGTTTCTGGTGGCAGCATCCAGCAGAATATTTTGTGGGAGGTTCATAGGTGCTGCTTTGTGCCTTTTGGGTCCGTTGAGTGTGATTGTTTACCTGGTTCTTTGTGATTATGAAGTGTTCACCCCCTCATTCCTTCTGCCCCTTTGGAGCGCTGTCTGGAGATGGTACAGCAGTAATGAGGACCACGTGCAGCATGGGGCTCAGGTGCTGGGAGGGAGCGGTGGTTCTGAAGTGCTGGCACAGCTCGCCCTGTTTGGATAGGCCCAGTGGTTTGGACACTCCAATGACATCCATATGCAACGATTTTCTCGATTCACAATGTTGAAACTAAAAACCGCTTGGCTTTAAACTCTAAGCCTCCCCATACATTCCCCTGAGAACGAGCGTTTCTGGCAAACTGTAAGTTCTTAAATATCACTTCTCCAATTACATTCTCACAGGTTAGTATTTATGCAGGCCTGGCTTCTCAAATCCACGGCGCTGGTACTGGGTTGAGCCTTAATGCATCACAGGTGGCTCTCAGTGCTTTGGGCTCTCTGACCAAACTGGTTCCAGATGGCCACACAGTATGAGTAATAACATCAGCTCATTAAGTTGCAAAGTTTCAACTACAATCACAGAATTATCAATGAAATAAAAGCTAACGGCGTATCGGCTGCACCCTAAGCCACAAATAGGATTTACAGCAAAACAAAAACCTCCTTTTGAACCCAGGTCTCTCATCATTTCAATATAGGGTGTCCACATAATAGGTTTATTCACAAGTGATAAAGCCAAAAAAAAAATTAAAAAGGGCACTCCTGAAGGCTACTGAACTGTGGTTCTGTGAGCCTCTGATTTTGTAAAAGCTTTTGATTGGGGTCATTGGAAACACACAGCAGTATTTATCTGTGCTGACTTAAAAATATCTGGAATGAGCCTAGGTCTCAGATCAAAGAGAGAAGTGGCAGAACGCATTACTATTACCTTGTGTTTCACATGTTATTATTTGTGCAAACCGTTATCTGCCTGTAATATGCCTATTGTGTTCAGAAGGATGGCTCTTCTAATGTGTTCAAGTAGCTTCTGGTACTGGTGTTCATTGGTCTAGGTGTTCTTTCTCATCTCCAAGCTCTTGCGGAGGCTGGGTTGATTGTGGTTCTTTATCTTGGGAGAATTTTGCACAAAGAATGTAAACAGAGTAGAAAAACATATTTAAGTAATGCCTCTTTGAATTCTTGTACTCCTCGAGCCAAGCAGGAGGTGTCAGTACACAAATACAGCAGGGACTGAACAGCAGCTAAAGCAGATCCATTGCATTCTCCTTGACTGAGACACCCTTGGCTTTTGTTGACTTGGTGAAACCCCTGTTGCTGATTCCTGAAACCACAGTGCAACAAGCATTTAGCATCAGGCACACGATCAGCCTTCCTGGTTCCAGAGGGATTTCTCATGCATGTGAAGTGATGTGTGTATGTGAGTGTGATGATATGGCCAGGCTGGAGCTGCCACGTGTGATGTGAGCAGAGCCCCTCTGCCATGGTGTGGGCTGCGAAACCTGATGGGGACGTAACAGAGAGTTCCGTACGGTCCCTTTCTTTGGTTCTGCTGAATCTGACCCCAGGACTTGATTACTAGGAGAACTTGAATGCCTGAAAGAGGAATTGCATTAGAGGTATAGTGTCACAGGGTTTGAAGTGAGGGCTGTTGTATTCTGTGCTGTATGTACTGCCTAAGGAGCACTTTCGACAGAACAGAAGCCACTGGCTATTCTATGCTCTGACACAGCTGGTGAGCTGCAAGCACAAAGGCATCTTGCTTGGTACTGCAGAAAAGCTGTGTCCTGTGAGACCTGAGGACATGGCTTTTCCACTTTGGTTTCCCAAATGTGGGGGAAACTTGGATAAGCTTTACATGAGCCTGGTCTAGTCACAGAGGTCCCAGTTGTAAGCCCAGATCTAGTACCCTGGAACATGTTGGTAACAATGACCTGCTTAGTTAACACTCTGAATGGATAAGGGGTTCAAAGCCAGTCCCATCATAACTGGATGTGCTTTCTCTAGTTTTTAGAGTTATGCTGCCTGCTTAGCCTTCCCAGCTGCCATCTATAATGTGTGCAGGTGAAATTGTCATCTGTCTACTCCAAGGTCTGTTTACCACAAGCAGCATTGAGTTTTGTGATAGTTCAAGCATTAGTGTGCTAGGGAAGGTGTGTACTTCTAGCATCCTTTAATTTGGGATTTAATTACCAGCATAAGTAATCCTATAGGTAGTTCTCTCTCCATCCTGTTATTGTGAGGGTCTCACAGATGTGCGGTATCACTGCTTCCAGATGTTGACTGCCTTTTTGGAGCGCTGGGCACTGGCCCAAAGAAGGATTTTATATCGGGGAATTCTGGCACCAACTGTGTTTCCAGCGATGTGTACACTGAGGAAATTATTGTGTGCAAGTGTGATGCAGAGACATCACTGGAGGCTGAGCTTAAGTCCTGGGGCAGGCACAGTATTGATCAAAAGTCAGGACTGTGGGCAAACATGAACAAAATAATGTGGTGTTTTAGTGTTTTTGAGCCACTGTTATCCTTCCTGCTCTTTAATTATGGTGCCCACAGGTTGCTGCTCTGCAAGAAACAGATCTTTCAGTGAGGGAGCTGGTGTTCCTGCGGGCTTGAGGGCTGTGTTCTGACCTACTGCTTTTGATACATAACTTGGGCAAAACAAAGTCATGGGCTGGTAAAGCAAAGTCATGGGCTGGTGTCTCAGCCCTGTCCATGCGGCACCAATGGAGAGAGCGCAGATCAACCCGTGTGCCCTAAACCAGGGAGAGCTCTGAGGTGCATCCCCCAGGGGCTGGGTGCTGAGGGTGGGCACCAGTGTGGAACTGGGCACTGAGCTGCATCCAGATGGGGTTTTGTAGGAAGAATCTCTAAATTGGCTTTTGGATTGTTTTGGGGAGCTTTGAGAGTAGAACATGCCCTGACAGAAGGACATCTAAATACAATGAGATTACTGCCCATTTTTTATACCATAGGAGTCCTCAAGAGGTACATGTCCTGGCAGAAAAACCTAGATGAGATACCACAGGGTAGGCACTCTGTTTTGGAACTCTGCTCCATGTAAGGAGGCTTCTGGGGGGCCAAAGGGTGGGGGGTGCAGCTCTCCCTACCTCTTGAAGCAACCATGGGATGTGTGAGCCTGGGTCTCACCCAGGTGGTGTGCAGAGTAGAGTGGTGCTGGAGGATGTCTGCAGGGTGAGGAATGCCAGATCCACCCGCTGTCTCCAGATCCATCTCCCCAGCCAGGCTCTGGATCTGATTTGGATGCAGAGAGATTTATAAGGCATTCTCTTAATTGGGGGGCCCCTGTAACATTTCGATGGAGGAACATGGGGAATGAGGAGACCTAACAGAGAGGCAATGGCAAACAGCGGCCTGGAAGGGAACGTAGAGGGCTGGGGAGACTGGTGGCGTGTGCTGTAAAGTAGGGGCAATAAAATACGCCAATAAAAATGATGTGTATGGCCCTAGCCTCATCTAAGAAGAGGGAACAGCAGGTCTCTTCTGAGGGCAAATGAGAAAACCCTCCATCTGCAAGCAATTATCAGAAACACATGGGAGAGGTGGACAGGGCAGACGAATCTGAAAGCCATATGATATTGCACAGAAGAGCGAGACTCATGTAAAGCCTGGGAGTTCATATATTTCACAGCTCACGTTGCATGGAGGCTTAGACTTGCTCTGAAACCATCAACAGGGACAGCTCTTCTTATTTTGGCCTCGGGGTCTGTGTGCAGATGCCTTGAGCTGCAATGAGCTCAGGGGTGGAGGGGCTGGCATGCTGCTGAGGGTTGGGAGCGTGTATGGCTTGGCACTGCACTTTCCTTTATAAAACACTTGCAGTTAATCTATGCCACAGCCATGGAAACCAAAGCGGAGCACTGAGCTGGGGCAGCAAGAGCAAGATAGGTGTGTGACAGCTAGTGCTACTGATGCGCTTTTGGGAATTTCCTATCAGTACAGCATCAGGATGGTATCTATAGCAGGGATGGGAGCCCCTGAATCATTGTACATGACCTCTTACTTGTGTGCATGAATAAAAACCAACATCTTAGAGATGGCAGAGGATTGGATGGACAGTGCTGTTAGCTGTCTGAGATCACTTCCCTAACCCTGCAGAACTACTGAGCCCCATGGATTGCAGCCCCTGTGCAGAGCTGGTGCTGCAAAACATGGAGCAGATCCCATCTGCTGAGACCTAGGCCTCCAGGCTGGCTCAGCTGGGCATGTCTGCTCTTGGCTGCTGATCCGAACCAGCTCCTTGAGCATCCACCGTGAGGAATGTGCTCCTGACCAGATGGATGCCGTCAGCTCACTGATTTGGATGTATTTAACTTCTGTTCAGTGCATTCCCGAACTTGAACCAGCCTAACAGCGCCCTAAATCCGGCCACTATGTATGTGTGTACTCCAAAGATCTTGTGTTGCAAATGTGGAGAGGTTCTCTTTGCTCTTGAATGTGCCATGTTCCTGACTGTCAATGGGACTGTGGGTTTTCACCTGAGCAAGCAGATGTTCTGGTGCTCTGCAGACCTCCTTTGCTGCACAGGGTGCTGCTTATGCCTCTGGGGGCATGGGTGCATTTCTGCCTCAGAACACGTGCTCTGCTCCATCTCACCAAGCACTGGAAGTAGAAGACGCTCTACATGGTTTTACTGCAGAAGGGGCAGCTTTGCCAGTATGAAGAACTTGTTCAGAGCCTGCTTTCACCTCTGTACGTTATCAGAACTATTAAGGTGAGGAAAGAGCTCTCTCGGCCTCACTGGACAGTGACACTAAAAATACCCTAACAACCCCCTCAGTCCCAAGCCCCGACCCTCTGAAAAACAAAAGCCAGCCCCTAAACCCCTGAAAACCCTAGGGTATCCATCACTGCCACGCATAATCACAGTTAGAAATCCAAATGAAGTCTGCAGCCTGTCAGCTCTGCAGACAGATTTGGTGGTGATATGAGCAAAGCCAACATTTAAAAATGACTGAATTCTCATTATAAAGATACATGATCCTCCTTCTCATTGAGAACAGTTGGGTTTTGCCTCCAGTGGAGAGCCAAGCCATTTATTTTATAGCTCCATTGTATGCCGCACTGGGAATTGTTCCTGCAGATAGAGGTTTCTAGCATGTTTTCCCTATGTACTTTATTCCACATGCACTGTGCCCTTTGCACATGCTGAGGGCTCTCATATGAATTACACTTTGCCTGATTTGGTTGGATGGGTTTCCTACATTTGTGTCCTATAAATTGGCATAGTGATGTATTTATTTTGGTAATCAACCAGTTCTTTGTAAATCTGTGAGCTTAATCCTCCAAGAGAGGGAAATAAAAGGCTCAGTCTCTTTTTCTAACAATGGAGATAAATACCTTTATTTTCATAACTTTTGGACATCTTGGTGTTTTTGTTTTTTTTAAATGGCATTCTGCCTGATCATGAGGTCCTTGCTCAGGCAAGAGCACGCAGATGTCATTAAGCCCTCCACCAGGCTTGTTAGGGCATGGAAAATCTCTTGGAGAGGAAGGATGGTCTGGTGGTTTTGCTATTGAGTGAGAATTTAGTTCAACCGGGCGAAGTTCTTGCCTCTGCTGTGTATTTCCAACATGACCCTGCATGATCTCGCTCACTACATCTGCTCCCCAAAATCTCCTGCTGCTGAACATGTAGATCTCATTGGTGCAGAGGCCCTCACACTGTGGGCTGGTGTGTGCAGGAATTCCAGCTGAGCCCATGAAGCACATTGGAGGCGGTGCAGACAGGAGAACAGCACTGGGCTTTTAGCTCTGTCTGAAGGTCAGGACCGGCTCCACATTGCACTATAGTGCTGGGATGTAAGCCAGAACCCACCTGAGCCTGGTAACCCACAGCTACGCCCGTTACATTGCCTTCTCTCACCTTGTTAGTGCTGTCACTGATGTATGCCAGTTTGGATACTGGTTGTAGTAAAAATGGCTCACAGTTGTGCCCCTCTGGCAGTGGGGCCTGATGGTAAGGGTTTTAAGTCACTCTGGGGGAGGTTCAGGTTGGATATTAAGAAGAGTTTCACAGGAGGAATAGTAATGCATTGGAACAAATTCACCAGGGAGTTGTGAAGTCATTTCCCCTGGAGGTATTTGAGAACTATAGAGATGTGGCACTGAGGGACATGGTTAGTGGGCATGGTGGGGTGGACTTGATGTTATTGGTAATCTTTTCCAACCTTAATGATTCTATGGGAAGCTGAAAGAACTGAGCTGGAGTCTGTTGCTCCTTCCTGACAGCTTGTCCTTTCCCAGGTGCTCCTAATCTAGCACCAACCCTCATCTGCTGACTCTCGGTGTTTTGGTTGAGACAAGCTGTGCAAGCATCCAGGTTTCACTCATGTCAGCCTGGGTGCTCAGAAGACTTTCCTGTTGTATTTCAAACAGTTCTGGGAAAATGAGCACAGAGGCTGAGTGCTTGAGCAACTCAGTGTGCAGGGAGCTGGCCTCCGTGTGAGAGGTGATGCTGGCTGGGTGCTGGTGGAGGCTGCAAGCTCAAGCTTGGGTCACTTGGCTCATCTCTCGAGGTGGTATCAGGCATGTCGGTTGATGTGGTGTTACTGACTGCAGCACGATAAGGATCTCTACAGGCTTCCACCCACCCTCCATTTTCCCCTGGCTGGAGGGAAAATCGTACAGCAGTGACCGGTGGGAGGATGGGGGATAGTGCAACCCTGCTCTGCTGCCATCTGGGACACGAGCCTGCTGCGAGGAAAAATGTGCACAATTTCTAGTTGGCGGAGTTCCTCTCCGTGCATGCTCCCCCTCATGCTCACAACTGTGTTTGTTATTCTAATACGCCTACACCAGAGTGTGAGCTGCAGACTTGTGCTTGGGGGGAGAGTCCCAGTGCATGTTCAGTATTCACTCAACTGAAGCGATATTGCGTGTGTCGACCAAGCTTTGCAGTACAGTGCTGGGAGGACGTGATCAAGGAGCACAGTGAGAGTCTCCTGCTGATCTTTGGTTGATGTCCAAGTGCCTGTAGCCTGCTGTTGCTTGGTGTCTCTGACCACTATTGCCTATGGTGGGAGCTAAGAGTGAGGCTGGAATTAGACATAGTATGGCTAAGACAAGCAGGTTACAGCCTCTCTAGTCCTACCTTCTCCCTGCCCCACCTAAAGTCATTCATCATGGTGCACAGGCCTCCATGATCAGCTTGGGTTTCATCTGACAGCTGGTTTAAGAAACAGCCCTTGAGGCTTGAACTGTGGCCACCATCACTGTGGCTATAGCATATGCTCTGTCTCCGGGAGTCAGGAGTCACTAGTCAGTTCACAAACCACTAAAAATCATCCCTTTATCTGTGCCTCTTTCAAGATCTTTTTGTGCTGCTACTAATTTGCAAGAAATTTTGTAATTTAGGGGATGGGGGAAAGAAGTTAATCGGAAGGCAAGGGTTTCCTGAGTGACTGTTTCTATGGGCAAAAAATCCCTTTGTGAGAAGTTCCTCTTTTTTTTTTTTTATGTACCAGGCTTTACCATGAAAGCAGTATGTTGGCCATAAATCTTAAGGCTGCTTAATTCCTATAAAATCCTGCCAGCAGTATTGAATGATTTTACTACCCCATGTCAAATTAATAGCTGGGTGTCAACTAGTGTCACTTCCTGCTTGAAAAATGACCATTGCGTTAAGCACATTTTATTTATGCTTTTCTGCCTGATGATCACACGTAGTAAAAGTGAACTGTGAACATGGGGAAGAGTCCATGCTCACTTCATAAATAGCATCACCACCATTTCTCTCTGGAGTCTGACCATGGTGATGCCCACGCTGCAGGACTTGGTGTTCTCACTCGATGAGTGCTGACTCTATTTCTCCTTTTATTCACAGTTGTCATAGGAGGGGAATTTGGACTCATGGCCTTAAAATCAGCCCTGCTGTAGGTAATTGCCTGATCTGATGGGAAGGGTGGTACTGTTGGATGTGCTCCAACTGCAGTACCTTCCTTTGTAATAAGTTGCCTGAAATTCCTCTTTATAAACCCTATTTTGATATGGGATAAGCCAAAATAAGGAGAGTAGTTGGTCTTCTGGTTGATAGCCTAATTAAATTCCCACAGACTGCAGGAGCATCTGGCGCAGCCTCATGCACTGATCTTAGGTGTGTCCATGTTGCCTGGAGGATGGACTTAGCCTCCCACTGTACCCTGGTGGTCCCAGGAAATGGTGGCACATTGTAGGATTGAGATGTCAATTGAAATCTGTTTATTAGTTTTAATGGAGTGAAACTTTGGTCACCAACAGCTAGTATTTTTTTATGCCGACACTCAAAATGTACCATGACTCTGCAGACATGTGTGGTTTGCATCCAGGCTAGAAGCAGTTTAATGTCTTTTCACCAGTTTTTTGAACAAAATCCTAAGATATTCCATACAGTCTCCTGAGTGAAAAAGAGAACAAGCGTACAAGGGAAAAGTAGTGGGTCTGTCCTCTAATTCTTGGTGCCATAATGTCCTTGTGAGAAGTCCTTCACTGGTAAGTGATATTCCCCTCTGCAAAGGGACAAATACCCAGGAGAGACCGTCCTACAAGGATATTTGTGCATTCAGAAGGCAACTATCCTCAACAGGCTGTTGGGTTACTGGAGGCAATCACATGACTGAAATTGCCTCTGCCTTCCTCCATCCAGCCCATGCAAGCAGATGGAAACAGCAGCTGCCAAGCACACCACACCTCCCAGCCTGCAATAACAATCACACATCACCTCACCTCTGGCCCACAGTAAGTGTCTGGAGAACTTTTCTTTTGCTAGTTGCCCCTCGTTCAAGCATGTTCTCTTTGGCTTGACCCATTGCTGGGAACTTGGCCTTCAGTGCACTAGTGAGATGCATTGACAGAGGCCAGGCGAGGACGTTACGGTTGGCAGCTTGAAAGAAATTTGCTTTCTGAGTCAGCTCTCAACTTCTCTAGCACTGCCAGCAGTAGGACTCTCTGCTGTTTCTCCTGTTGCCCTGGCTATAGTCCTCTTCTTTGAGCCTAGCTATTTCCACTGTATATTTTGAGAAGAGCTGGAACATTCCACTTACTCTTCCAAAGTTTGAGTATCATTCCTCATTGCCCTCCCTAACAGTTAAGAGTCAGTCCTGGATATGCTGCAGGTTATTTTTATCCATCCTAAATTGTCGTGGTCCACCCAGTCTGGCGCAGGAACCTGCAGCTGGGTTAGCAGTGATGCATCCGCACTCTCTGGGAGGTGTCCAAGAGAGATGCAATAGGGAGGGTCCTTGTTCTGGCTCAGCTGAACTAAGAAGGGAAATCACCAATGCAGAGTGTAGAAGTTGGGACCTAGTGAAGCCTGTTGTGCTTCTTCTTTGGCAATCTTCTTACAAGGAGAAGCAAATTTTGTAGAGAAGTTACATAGAAAAAGTATGTACACACTTTCAGCTGGGAACCAGGATTGGAACATGCTCCAGCTAGCGTGTTCCTTGCTGAAACCTTAAACATTCAGTCTTTACCTCACGTGTGCAGGACAGCACACTCTTCCTGTCTTTTTCAGCCTTCCATCCTTTGTTCCAATACAATCCCTGAGAACTGAAGACTTGATTCTGACCATACATCATGAGAAGCAACTGTGCTCTGCTTGGATAGTTCTTCCTGCAGAACAAGGAAGAAAGAAAAGCAGCAAGGAGGATGACGGTGCCCTTATGGTGCAGAATTATCTGATCCATACTCCATCTTCTGGGCTTCCTTTTTCTTTATGAGTTTTACACTCATAACTGAGGCAATTTTGACGTGCATACCTCTTGCAATCAATCAGTCTACCACTCAGCCGAAGAGTGTCTACCTTGTTAATAATCTCCAGTAATTACCAGGGGACCAGTTGCAGAGTGAACCACGAGGTTGACTCAGTTTGATTTACTTCATTACCCTCTTCAGCCCAGATGTTCAGAGATGCACATGTTTTTGTGCCAAAGGATAGCCCATTTGCAACAAGCAGCCATTAGGTGCTAATATTCTTTTGCCACAGGTTTGGCAATGCGAGTCATGCTTACATGGGAACTGCAGCTGCAGGATATGAACATCTGAAAGCACTGTTAGAATGTAAGAAAAAGAAAACAGCTCAGACACATGACCTCAGGGCCAACATTTTATTAAAAATATATATTAATGCTGCTCCCTCTGATAAAGAACTTATTTAGGCCTTGCTTAAATTGAAACCTAACCTATTGCTTAGAACTACTGTATCTTCCTACCCAAGGGTTTATTTTGTCACCAGGCCAAATACAAAGTCATGTAGTTAGGAGTCTTTGGCACCTGCATGCACATTTGCATCTGGGAAGAAAATATTTTTGTCCTTTCTCTCCCTTTCTCTGTACGCAGTTGGTTTATAGAGCCAAAGCTACCCCTAGGGCTCACTTCTCATATTTGCTCTCTGAATAAATTGATTTCCAAGCCACCAAGAGTTGGGATGGCTGTGGGGATCGGAGCCTGGTCAGCCGTTTCTGATGATAGTCTGTGAAATTCAAGTGTGACAAAGCATACAGGAGGATGCTTAATTATATTACAAGGTGTGAGGAACCTGGAACCAAAATATGAGGAGTGTTATAGAGAAGATTATTGTGCCTCAAATTTTCCAGCAGGGTGAGCTTATAAAACATAGGTTTTCTTTATTTTATACCAGTTTTATATTTTAATTATGTTTTACCTCTTGCTTTTAAATGTATAAGAAGCACTAGTATTTTATAACCTTGCTGAACTGGAAAGTATGAGGCATGTGCGTTTCACAGTGATGACAGTTTGATGCATTGATTTTTATTTTGTTTTATTTTGGGGGTTGATCAAATGCCCCTGTCAGAATTCCTGAAGAGCATCTCACCCGTATCCAAGTTTTTATACTCTGCCTCAAAGTCTTATTCAAGATCTTAGAGCTTAACTCATTCACAAAAAGGTTGCATTGGTCTTACGATGAGTAGATTTACCCGAGCTTTGTAACAGTAACAATAAACAAATCTTAATGACATCAATACGTTATTTCTGATCGCTTTCCCCTGGGATTCAGCCATGTTACAAAGGAAGCTGTTGTCTCTCTGTTTTAAAGATAAAACACGCCCAGCTTACCAGCGGGGATGTTAATTAGACTTAGGGCATCCATATTTAATCTTCTTGCTTTTATCCCTTTTCTACATGTGAAACGTTTAATGACATGTGGAAGCAAATTAGTTGAACATCTGTTCTGTGCTGGCCTCATCCATCCCACCTGTCATTCAGTGTGTGGGAGGATTTGGGGGTGAACTTGGCTGTGAAAAGGGCAGATACAGAAATAGCACAGGGTCGGTTCCATATAGGGTTCATCTTCACCAAAATTGATGTTTTTGGTCTGAGATGTTCCACGCTGTGTTTCCTCGTTGCTTCTCCTCCCATCCTACAGCAATCTGAAGGACATTTTAAAGTGGAGTTGTGCTGAGGGCTCGTTCCTGGAGGAGCAAGAAGCAAACTGAAGAGTGCTCGATGTCTCCCTGTACTGTGCCTCTTGGATGTAGTGCTCAGGAATGGAGGAGGAACTTTGGGCATATGCAAGGTGTCAGAATGGGTGCTGAGCAGCAAAGTGCTCAGGGAGCTGTCCTGGGAGATACTAATAGAGGAGGTAGAGTTCCCTTCATAGAATCATGTAGGTTGGGAAAGACTGCTAAGGTCATCAAATCCAACCGTCAGCTCATCACCACTATGGCCACTAATGCATGTCACTCAGTGCCACAGTTCCCTTACTGTTCTGGGCAGTAAATCCATGCCTAGGTGTTTTCCATGCAGTCTTTTTCCACAGACAGCTTCAAAAGTAAAGGTAGCATGGGTCTTCCTGGAGATTCTGCTGCGTGTACTAGTTATAGTATAGCTTGAGAAGTTGCTGAGCAGGGCCAGTGCTGCTGTGATATAGGCATTTAACCAAAAGGATGAATGGCCTCTGTCTTAGAGGAGGCTCATGATGGTGTGTTCTGGACTTGAAATGAGAGGTGCTTGCATTTGGCAAGTCCTCCTGGGAATGGTAAAGCAATCATCCTGCCTGGAACGGGCCTTTGAAGTGCACTGGTCTTGCTCTTGCCAACGTGTAACTTGGCAGAGCTGAGCTGCTTGGGCACAAATTTCTACTCCTCCGTGGAAAGAGGGGGCCAGTGTGATCTGCAGTGTTCCCAGCAGTGCTTGATGGCATGCCGTGCCTTGGGGGGGGACTTGCATCCCCGCTGCGAGAAGCTGTAATTCTCACACCTATAACTGCATGGAAATGGCTGGGCAAATATTTTGAAAGACAGAAACTTTTTAGAAACCACTGCTTTATGAGTCACATATGCATGGGAAAAGATGAACTGACGAGTTCTCCTTGGCAAGCCATTTGCTGACCATTCCTTGTCCTAGCAGCACTGCTCTCTTTCCTCCTCCCCCTTTTCTTATCTGCTTGCTTCTTAAACTTTGCTGTTCAAAGTTTCCAAGTTGATTTTTTTGCTCCCCACCCCTTCCAAATTTCTAATGTCAATAAATACTTCAAAGGTAGAGAAAACTTGCATGCCAGCTCCTAGCCTAGAGCTTACTTTTACAGCTCTGCAATAAACCCCTCTAAAAAAATGTTTATAATGGCCATGACCGTGGTACTTAACTATTGCAGTGCTCTCTATCACCCTCATAATGTTAAGTGCCAATAAATCACCTGAGCTGTCATGGCATCCTGTATTTATTTACACAGCCATTGGGGGAGTATTCTTTTGGTTTTCTTGACAGAGGCGAACAAAAGCTGGGAGCTCTCTTTCTTGCAGAGGAAGGTAGATGAAATGCTGCCTAACCCCCCAGCTGGCCTCCCATTGCCCAGGTAGGCTGAGGGCTGCAGCGCTGCTATTTTTGGAGGGATTTCACAGGGGATCCGGTGCTGAGCAGTGGCTGCTCAGTGGTCATGAATGTTGCTTAAACCATGCTCAGGGCTGAGCCTGCAGCCAAAAATGAGTTTTGTGGGATGGTACGAGACTGCGTTAAAATGTGAAGTATGAAGTGAAGGCTTCTGCTTGTAGGCACTGCTCCAAAACCATCCAGCTCTGCTTATAGCAGAAGGGGGTTTGGAAAGTTTCCTTTAAATTTCTGATCTAGCTCCGGGTCTTGTACTGGTTCTCTTGGACTCAGCCATCTTCCTCTTGTGAAGAGGATGTTTTCTCTTTAGTCTATTGAGTGTTTGCAGAATTTCACCCACTGAGAAGCAGAGGAAGTGAAACCGTAAAATGCAACTTATCCTTCATCACAAATGCTTGTTTCCTGCATGCTACCCTCTCCTCTAGAGGTTTTTGAAGATAACTCTCTACCAAAATGCAGAAGTCCAGCATTAGAGCTCTTGGTAGAGCCATGGAGAAGCATGTAGAGGCAGAGAGTCTTGGTTTGAAATCAGTGCCTTAAAAAACCAAACTGTTTTCTCAAAGAAAGTAAACACAGCAAGTTTCCCAACTGTATCAATAACCTGAGGGCGAAATGGCTTTTGAGGCAGAAATGGGTCATAAAGAAAAACAAGGTTCAACTGTTGGGAATCGAAAGTCAGTATTAGCAACAAACGGCCAAACAGCATTGAAAGCCACCTGCCTCCTCTTGGGGCATGTTGTGAAGATGCTCATGGCATACAGCATTAGAAGCTGCTGCCTCTGAGTGTATCACCTGGTTGGAATTTTTCATGGAGCTTGAACTTATTAGAGAACAACTCCAGTCAAGCAGAACTGTGCAAATTAAATTGGATTTACAGGACAAGGTGGAGCCTGAGCTTGGCAGCTAGGAAATGCCTGAGAAGAAAAAGACAAACCAGAGGGGAGCAGGGCTGCTCTGTGTAAACAGTGCTTTTAAAAATAATAATAATAATAAATATATATAAAAGAGTTGAACTAACAGCAGTAAAATTAAAACTCCTGCTTTAGCTGCCCTGGGGGAGGGATTCAAAATGAGACACTGAGGGAGAGTTAAATATTAAAGGAAATAAACAGATTTTAGCTTATAATAGGCAGGAGACTGGGATATTGTAGGATAAAGTGTTCTGGGATGATGCGAGCTGACCCAGAGCATGTTCCTGTTGGGAGCAAGGGCGAGGACTTCATCTTCAGCTCTCTTGAAGCCTGGAGGATTTAATCTATTTGCTTCAGAAGACTTTGGGTGAAACCTGAGTTACCAGTAGATGTTGGGAGCTTAGTATTCTCTTCTCTGTAAGAAAAATGCCTGTTAGATTGTGTTCCTGTGTATTATCTTATCAAAGTATGGTTTCTTCATCAGTAATGTGTAGACTTCATTCTCTGAATCTAAATTCTGAATTGCTTCCATATGCAAGATATTTCACTGGAGAGACCCTCCACTTCGGGAACATCATTACTGCCCAATGTAATCTTCTGTGACTCATAACGTAAACTCAAAGTTATTGCAATGTATTAGCAATCACAATTTGCCAGGAAAATAGCATCAAGAGTATATCAGGGTATGTAATTCAATTGCAAAATGAGCATGCCCTCTATTGCAGTCTGAGCCCATTAATGTCGACTTTCCAAATCCAAAGAGTGATTTCTTCTTGGGCCCGTTAATAAAGTGGTGCAGTACACTTTCCTTTGAAGGAAGCAACAGGACTTTATTAAATATATGGGAAGGAATTGCTTTTCTGGCTTGTTACTTAACAGCTGATCCTTACTGTCAACATTTGTGATGAGTCAACCTCAAGAAATAATACAGCTGGAGGCTTAATCTGGTGCCACTGAGATTTGTGTGGTAATGTTGGAGAGAGGAGGTGGTGGCCGTGTTGAGGACCAGGCAGGAGGTGTGTGCAGGACCTTTGCCTCCTGGTCACCCTGGCAGAAGTGCACAGGGCTCCTCTTAAAGATAAAGGACTTGCTGACAGAGACAGCGTGCTGCTGTTGCCATCTGCAGAGCTTTGGATGGGGGAATGGAGGAAATGGGGTGAAATAAATATGTGAAACAAGTGCTAAATGTGCCATTTCCTGCAGGAGTAGTTCAGCTTATGAGAAATCCTCCCTTTTGCATCCTACTGTTTGGAGTGTGGATTTGGAAGGGTGAGAAATGGATATTGGTAACACTTTGATTCCCCTGATCCCAGTGGGCTTGCGGCTGGGATTTCCTCCAGCTAAATGCTGATGTGAGCAGCCTCAGAGGCTGTTCCTATAGAAATATTGGTCCAGCCATCTACCGTATAGAGCCAACTTCTTTACTCAGAGCCCTGAGATTGATGTGAATCCTTGCAGAGGCAGCAGTGCTGTGTACCTTCAGATAGAGCTGGTCTTGGAAACTACTGAGTTCCTTCAGCATTGACCAGAGATGTCCCCAAGACTGTTCCCATGTAGAGGGCAGTGGTGGATTGGCCTTGCTCTGGTGCACAGTCACAGTGGATATCCTTGAGAGCCTCAGACACATCCCTGCTGTTACCATGGGCAACTTGGAAAGCACTGTTAGGTGGGGGATCACGTCAGATGGCTGAAAGTGGCTGTGCAGCTGGGCTGAAACTGTTGGGTGGATTTGAGGAGAAGCCAACCCATCCATCCTGGTGGAAAGAACAACCTCTGTAGTTGGCGTAAACAGACGTTGCTCTGGTGTAACAGCCAAGCTAGTCTGAAAAAGGGGGTTGCTTACAGGGGAAAGAAGAACTCTGCTGGAAATGGTTATTCTGGGACTGATTTAAAGAGCACTGGGTAATCTTACGTTTTTCCCCAGGGCAGCTGTAAGTTAAGTGATGAAAATGTCTGCATGTTTAACACAGCTCTGCTCCAGGACTGGGGGAGAAGCAGCAGTGCTGGATACTATGCAGTGCCCTGTGTGGCCAGAGTCACTGCCCAGGGGGTGGGATGATCTTCTGTGGGAGCAAGCAGGATGAAGCATCCGACACATGGGGGTGGGCACGTGTAGAGCATATGGAGCAGCTTAGCTACAGGTAACACCGTCTTGATGCTGCAGAGGGCTTCCCCAAAGGGAAGGTGCAGTCCCATTCAGCTTCTTGCTTGAATCTGAGCGCCCTAAGCTGGACCTACTTGGTATCTTGGGACTGAGCAGGAAGAGCAATGGTTCTTCTTGCTCACCTGCAGAGCTGCTGTGGAGTAGCCCTTCTGTTGATCCAGGGGTTTACTCTGAAGGATGTAGTAAATCATCCAGAGATCTGCATGGCCACAGTCCCTCTCTGAAGACTGCAGTACTTATACAATATCTAGAACTAACCAGTGCCAGGGAGAATGACTTTCAATTTACACGTGCTTCTTATTTACATAATTTGCATATTAATTTGCAGTGCACAGACTAAGATAAAAATGAGAGCTTGGAAGAGATGGAGGCTTCTCGCTTGCAATGCTGTGTTTGATGTGGCTGCCTTTTTGTGCTGGAGTCTTGTGTGCGTGTGTGTGACATAAGTGGTCTTAAAAATACAAGGGATTGGGTGGGAGGAAAAGAATGGAAACTGCAAGTCTTTTACTGTGCTATGCAACATAACAACCCTGGAAATTAACTATGGGAAAGCTCTGAAGCTGGGCTTTTTTATGCCATACATTTGTTCTCAGTATAACAGAGACCTTCCCACTTGCTGCACAGGAGCCATGCCCAGGGGGACATGGCAATAATGAGCTCCAGAGCAGGGTGTCCCTTCTGGGGTATCTGTGTGTTTGGCCCATAAAAGTTTCACCACCAACCCCCAGAAACAAACAAACAAAAAAGGAAAGTGAACTCCAAAGGCTTCTGCAATGAATGGGGTCCTTTGTTGCAAAACAGCATCACCCAAAGTGAGGAGACTTGCAGCAAGATTTCAAGTTGCTAATGAAGAAAGGCTGCTGTGGCTACCGAGGTAGAAAAACAGCAGCCTGTATCCAAAGAACAGCAAGCTGAGGATGACCACGCAGGGAAGCCTTTGGGTGGGTGGGTGTGAGAAATTGGATGTTGTCCTGTTGTATGTGTTGCTTGGACAGCTCTTGCTGAAGACAGTTTGCCAAATCCCTGGTGTTTGGCTATTGCTGAAGCAGTCCCTGGTCGCTTAAGATGCAGCAGGAAGGCTCTGAAGGTGCTAGGACATGAGCCTACATCCTAACCTCAGCCTGGTCCCAAACAGGGTTTATCCTCAGGAACAACCCCCTTATGTTTGACTCTCTAGCTCAGGAAGGCAGGTTTATGGCGTGCATTCTCTGCAATGCTTGTGGTGCTAATGAATCTGAGTAGTTAATCAATGTAGTGTGAGCACTTGCTTTAAAAAAAAAAAAAAAGTCCATAAAACCATACAATTTATGTTTACTCTTTGCAGAATGTTTTCTATTCCATCAGTCTAAACACTGAGTAGTATTTTAAACAGATGTAGGCCATCAGTTTCTATAAACATCGTAATTGTTTGGCACCGCCGCTGCTTACAGTTAAAGATGCAGTTTGTGAGTATCCACGCAGACACCATGCGTGTGCTTTCTGCTGTGTGCAGGAACACCATTTACGTTCCACCAGAGACCTGTAACTTTCCTCCTGTGCAACTGGTTCAGCTCCAAGCCTGGCACCAAACAGCGGCTGTTATCCTCGTGGCTTTATATAGCTCCATCCTACACACCCAGCCATTTTAGTGGGGTTTGATGGGAGGATGTGGTTTGGATCCCACCCCAAAAGCTCTCTGTTCTCAATGCCCCTCTGACAAATAGATGCCACATTGCTGGCACCTTCTGTTGCTTGGGAGAAAGCATACAGCCTCCCAGAGCCCAGCTCACCCAATGTTTGTATAGGACTGTTTGCTGTATGGGTTATCTTCACGCCTGTGTTCATATTGCCATCCCCAGAAAGCAGGGAGGTGTGGTCCCCGTGTCAGATCGCTCAGCCTCTCATAAAAATGATGAATGGAGCTGGAGATGGGGGGTGGGTGAAAGGAAGGGATGGATAATATTCATGCTAATAAATCTAGTACAGCAATTAGCATCGCCTTTACAAATATGTGTGTTATCAGCACAAATGGAAAGCCAGACGAGAACAGCAGCCAAGAGCTGCTCCGTGTTTATAATCAAACAGGATGGACCCGGCATTAGCCAGGACTGCTGGCCAAGCCCGAGGCTCTCCTGGGCTGGGATGAGCAGCTCTTGATGGGCAATCTTTCACTGTGAGCTCACACACAGCTCAGTCACTCCATGTCAGCCTACAGCATGGAGGTGGGGGGGGGTGGCCATCATCTTATTGTAACTATTTTTGATAATGATTCCTTTCATAAACTCGATCTGGGTAGATCAGAATGGAATACTTTTGTACTGTGGCATTACTGAAGATGTCAATGATTTCAGAGCTTTGTTGCTCCTGTCCCAAGAACAGCCCCACATGTGTTCCCCTCTTGTTCTGAAATAGTAAGTGGCAGCTATGAAATGAGACTTCACTGATAGCATATGTTCAACTTGTGGGCTCACTTCTTAATACACTTTGTCTGCAGACTCTAGCTGAGCAGCCAGATTGCTACAGCATCACGAGTGTGGATAAATGTACAGTCAGAGCATTGCATAACTTTTGCCTCAGTGAGACTTGCAGAGAAAGCTGTGAATATCACCACAGCCTAAGAAAATGATTACTACTTCCCTCTCTGAGCCTCTGAAGTGAATGTGTGTGTTTTCAGGTTGCTTTCCTATCATTTATCAGTTCTTGGTCAGTTTGGTGTTGAGATAGACATGGCAAGATTGTGAAGATCAGACTCTCCCCTGCACGTGAGGTTAATTCTTGCTCTGAACTGCTCCCTGGAAGAGAAACCTCTCCACATTATGGTATACACAGGGATAAAATGTCAACCAGCTTATTTATTTAATTGTCCCAGTGATGGAGATTTCCAGGGCTCCTGGTGGACGCCTCCATTGCGTGAGGAACAGGTCCCTGTAAAAGCAAAAAGGAGCCACTTTTCTCTGAAAGCACTGAACTTCACCCAGAAAGAAACAACTTCTAAACATATACAAGGAAACCTAAAGCTGGAGGAAAAGGTTAGAGTTAATGGAAGTGGTTCGTGGTTGTGGTTGCTCAGTGGTCAGAGCAGTTTGCTCTTCATCTTTGCACAAGGGTCTTATTGTAGGAATTCCTGCTCATGTCACTGGAAATTCAGCTCTCTGGGTCAGAGGGGAAAGGGGAGTGTGGCTCAGGAGTCAAAAATGCAATAAACTTGGCTTCAGACAGATTTTGCACTCTCTGACCAGGGCAGAAGCTGATGTCAAGCTTTCCCCAGGAGTCATACTCCTAAATGGAAAGGAGCCCAACATGATTGCACGTTGACTGCCTGCTCAAAGATGACTGGCTGTTACTGCCAAACTGTTCTGGGAGGTTTGCTCCTGCATGCTGATTTTCCTCTGGAGAACAGGCATTTCTCAATCGTGGCCGAGCCACCAGCTCTTTCCAAACTTGGGGTTAAAGGGGGCATCTGCTTTTGCATAATCTCCATCTGCACATGGTCGGGAACTCAGCAGCAGTTGCTCTGCTACTGTGCTCTCCCATCCCTTTCAACCAAGGTCAGTGTCAGAGAAGGTGTGATAGCTTTCTCATGATGGCTTCTGGCAGGAGGATGTGGAGAAAGACCTCTTCTGGGTACCTTTGACCTAAACGCACTTCTGGTGCATTTGGGGTAACAGACACAATTATGGGAGAAATTCTGGTGCTTTCCTCCTGCTCTTTTAATGCAGTGATTGATTTTTAAAACAGCAGGTTTCTTCTCCCTGAATGACATGTAAATAGGTTTTCTTTACTGCAACAGTAAAGCTGAATTCTTAGGCAACCAAGTCATCTGTTAGTGCTGCATGGCTGTAAACATCTACTCATGCCATGAGGTTTTTCTTAATTGCATTCGGATCCTTGCTGAGGTTTCTCAAGTAATGTTTCTATTTCTAATGAGCGGATCTTCTACTGGTGTGGGAGAACCATCCTACCTGGTATTTTGACAGTTACACACATTCCTGAAAATGAACTTAATACATCCCTTCTAGTCTCTTCTGAAAGTCGTATTCATCTTTTTATATGTGAGACCTGACCTGTTCTTCTAAACTGGTTTGCCCATTTCTACTGAGGAGAAGAACCCATCAGTTAGAGCAGTGATGCCTCCTGGTCCCAGCATCTTCAGAGCCTGCGAAACCCTGCATCAAGATCTGAATCACAAGACTTGGCCTCTGCCAAACTGCAACCTGAGGTCCAAACCTCAGTAGTTGTTATTTAGGAAAGGCTCAATCTGAGATAGGGTTTAGCAGTTCCTGAGTGTGTCTCCACCCTGGCAGGCAGGGAGCAGAGCACACTTCCCACTATTCCCAGTAACCCAGCATCCAAACAAGGGCTCCTTTTATGTCACTTGGGACTGAGCTGGAGCAGGGCTGGGCAAAGACTTCCCTGTTGAATGGGAGGAGGAAAAGTGTTTATGTGCATGCCTGGGCACTGGTGGGCATCTTGAATCTGAGGGGAAGTCACCGAGCAGTCAAGTTAATTATTTTTAATGAACTGAGCCAAAGCTGATTGTGTTATTTTGTATACCATTAGCTTGTAAAGCAGTGAAAGTATTTGGCATCCCTCCCCAGCTATCACAGGGACCCCTTTGTGCTTTCCTTTTCCCCACTTTTCTCTCATATGCATAGCTGGCTTCTACATCTCCACTTGCTGACGCTGATTGATTGCATTAATATCACTGTAAATATTACATAATCTTCTCTTACAATGCTAGAAGGAGCTGATGAGGTTTACATTGCCAAGAATTTTCAGGCTGGAAAATAATAATAAAAATAATTTAGGAAAAATTCTCTCTTCTTTATTCTTGCGGCCCCCCCCCCCCCCCCCACCTTTTTATTTTTTGTCTTTTTGCCATTGGCCCTGTTGGCTGCAGCCCAAGAAAAGGCTGTATCCGCCCTTGGTGGCTATGGCTTCAACAGGACACTGAAAAGGAGGTGGGAAAAGCCAGACACAGAGTGACAGGAAACTAAGCCTCAATAAGTGTTATGGGGAGAGGGGATAGACAGGAACCATTAAGGTTGGAAAGACCACTAAGATAATCTAGTCCAACCATCAACACGTGCCTGTGACCACTGTAGACCATGTCATTCAGTGTGGAATAGCAAAGCATGTCAGACCACTTATGGAGCAAATGTAGGTTTCAAAAACACAGGGTTCGAGTAAGCTAAGAAGGGGCCAGCCCCGTTCCCTCCCCATCTCCTGCTGCAGACAGCCCCAGATCAGGTTGCATTTTGAAGCAGTCACTGTTTTCAGACTCTGTAAAAAATCCATTTATCATATCAGCATTACATTAGCTGAAGTATAGAAGATAAAAATTATCTTGGAAATCTAAACATAGATTCTAATCTAAGGTACAGCAGCATCTGTTTCCCATTACTTTTTATTGCTTGCAAGATTTAAGCTGCGTTCCTCCTGTGGCGAGATCTTTCTGAATGTGGAGGTCCATGCTTCCCATTGCCGCCAGTCCTAGTGTTGATCTCTTCCAGTCTCCTGGGGCTCATCAGCTTGAGATTTGCTGATTACTCAGTGCGCAGCATGCACCCTGTGGGCTGGGTTGGGATTGTACTGACTTTAGCAGTATCGTCATGGTGGTTGGATGAAAGGTCTTTGCTCAGGGACCATTGTGGAGATGTTCATCATGCCAGGACATACCAGTACCAGCTGGCTGGAGGAGCAGAGTGATATGGATTCATGGATCCAAAGCTGTGACTTCCAGCTTCCTTCCTCCAGCTAAGCTCTTTCTGAGCTGTGCTCTGGGGACAATGAGCTCCTCATAGGATGCTGCCAGAAGTGACTCAAACCTACCAGTGCTTGTCAAGGGTCAAAACCTTGCACAGGTCAACCACTGGCTGCTGGGTTTGAGACGCATGAAGGTAGAAACCAGGTGCTGATGCTTCATGGCCACCAGTTTAGTGTCCTGTATCAACAACACTCCTCACCTGGGCCCTTTGATGAGCTTCTCTTGAGCCCTTGTCTGTCCCTCCTGAGCTATGCTGCGGGGCTGCTTGCTCCTTGCCTTGTTCCTAAGCTGCTGCTTGGCTTTTCCTGATTTTCCTTTAGGGAGCAGCCCTGCTCTTGCTTCTCTCTGACACCAGCAAGCTTGGTGTTAGCTGTAGCATGCTGGGCACAGTGCAGGGGATGTGCTGCGAGCTCAGCCTTGCCCTGCTGCTCAGAGACAAGTATGCAGCTCTGCAAACTACTGTTTGCCTCTTGAGACAGATTATGGCATACTGCAATAGCTGAGGGATAGCATAAGAGGAGTATGCAATGAATCATGATGCATATGCACACGAGGGGAAAAGTTCAACCTTCTGTTTGCTATTATCTGACTCTTGAAAGCTGAACGGTTCAATTCTTGCATTTTCTTTGCAGAGTTGATTTCTGTGGTGTTTCCTAAGTTTGTCTGTCTGTCTCGAGGCAAGTGAAAGAATGCGCATCACTGCTCAAAACTTTGTAGTTGGGCTGGCTTGCAACTACAACTTATGGCTTGAGAGACCAAAAGCATCTTGTAACGTGGAATTTGGGTCACACCAGTCTGCATTTGGCAGCTGAATGAATTTCCCTGGCTCTCCTATTTGGGGTGCTGAGTGCCCTAAGCCCATCACTGTGGCCTCATTCCTGGAGTGCAGGTGGGAATGGGTAGAGAGAGAATCTCTCCACCAAGAAACTCAAAGTGGACTCTGCCTCTCAAGGTAGCTGATTTTTCCCAGTACTAACAGTGAGGACATGTGCTGACTACTCTCTGAAATAAACCCCCTTGGGCTGTTTGGGATTTTCAGGGCAGTCTGAAATCCCCTCAAATTACTATTACCAATACAGGAAAATTAGTCTTTAATTAATTTAATTGCTAGCGTGCATAAGTAGTTCTAAAGAACTGTGCTACTCAAGACAAAGGGGGGATTTGTTAACCTCTGCTCTGTGCATCAGATTTTGTCAAAACTGTCAACTGTGCAGTGGATCCTTGTCCTTCCTCAGGCAAAGGTTTTAGCATGCAGAGAAAAGGCTGAGAGATTTTCAGTCATCCCTTAATGACCTGTGAACATTCACATGTGAAAGGGTTTCTATGGGGGAAAAAATAATATCTCCTTAATGTAGCAGAAAAAAATGAGATTCAGAATAATGAGGAAACAGAAGTTAAACACATTTAGTGTTGACATAATGTGGATTTTCAAGAATGATACTAATTGCACACTGAAACCCGTTAGCTCAGTGACTGGAGGAGCCTATATTCCTTCCTTCCTTCCTCCTCTTGGCTGCCTAAACTCTTCTGGAGAGCACAGGCAGAGGTGGTGTGGTGCAGGAGGTCACTTGGGAGGTGATGGCAACGCCCCAAGCACCCCGGAGCATTAACCCTGAAATGAAGGAATGGCATCTCCATCAGCAGTACTCCAGTGCCAGCTCCTTGGTTTTGCTTGGGATTGAGAGTAGCTGGAGTAGAGTCACACTGTTTCATCCCAGTTCTCCCTCCTGAACCGCTTAGCTCTCCCCTATGTTTGCGTTAACACTGGAACCGCAGGATGGCCACCTCCATCAGCAGTACTCCAGGGCTGACTCCTTGGGCAGCAATCTGTACTTTGATTGGGAACAGCTGGAGTAAAGTCACCTTGTTTCACCCCAGTTCTCCTTCCTGAACCACCTCCCAGTGCCCTACACTTGTTTGTGTGTGCTGCTTTTGTCACAGTGCTGTGTACACACACATGATTCATTCGCCTAAAACTGCAAGTGGGATTACGCAGCAACGAAAGGAACTAAACGAACCATTTCACTTGAATCTAACATGACAAATGAACCTGGCAGAAATACGATGACCTTTGAAGTGTTTATACAAATCTGATTATTCCTGGGAAAAAAAAAAAAAAGGCAAAAAAGAGTCTTAATTTCACAGTAGTATTTTCTTTCTTAGTGTGCACGTAAGCTGGCTGTGTAATTACCTAGCAAAAAAACAGTGATGCAGCAGAGCCTGGACTTCAGAATGCTCCCAAAATGCAGTGCATGAGGACTGCTTGCTTGGGTTGCCCACCCCATGCACTGGAGGAAGTACTGCAGCCCTCTTCCTGCACCCACCCCCTCGGGAGCAGGGGAAGAATTTAGGTCAAAGTACAGAGTACGGTGTTACTGGCATTAGCACTTATTAACCAGTTTGATTCTATTAGGGGAAACCTACAGTGAATAATGAACACTGAGTCGGCCCTTTCCACAAGTGCTTTAACAGCTGGTGGCCTGAGAGCTGTTTTGATGAAATAAATCACCCCGATGGAAAAATCTCCAAAGCCGCAGACTGTGGAAAGTTGACCAGATCTTTACTGGCAGTATTTAGGGATGCTCCAAACAATGAGACAGTTGTTTTTCTGTTACTTTGAGTACTGTGCCTGGAAAAACTAGATAGCCCTTATCTGGGCTGCCCGTTGGGGTTTGGGATGTAGAGCACGATTAAGCTCCTGGAGGGGCTGCTGTGCTCGTAAAGATTTTAGTGTATGCAGTAATTGACGGGATTGTCTTGTCCTCAGCTGGGCCTTGGGACAAGCAGGGCTGGAGGAATTTTTCTCCTGGAAAGCATCCTCCGCAGTGCTGCACCTGCTGTGAGTTTTTGGGGCAAAACTCAGAGTTATGGCCATGCACAGAGTCCTGAGTGCCCTGCGGAGTAGTGTGAGGTGCCAGCTCTTTCACTGTGTGTGGCAGCTTCTCCTGGAGCCGGCCAGCCTCTGGATGGCATCATGCACGGATGAGTCTGTATGAGTCCTACAACAGAAAATGACCTGAAGTGGCTGGCTCAGGTGCAGGTAGGGGTGGGTAACAGCAGACGACAGGAATTCCTTTTCATATCCTCACCCTGACCTCTTCCTTTGCACCTCTGAGCGCAGCTGCTTCCTCGGCAGTCTGCATGGGGGGAAAACAAAGCCTGTGGAGGAGAAATGAAAAGTGCAATCAAATGCTGGCTAGCAAAAAGAGACTGCATGTTCAAGTTCCATCCTTGGGAAAATCTTCAGTTCTACCTGCAGGACATGGTGCCCTTCCAGCATGAGGAAATGGTGAGGCTGCACCACAAGTACTTCATTCAGTTTTTGGCCCCTCACTACAAAAAAGACTCTGAAGCCCTAGAGCGTGCTCAGAGAAGGGAAATGAAACTGTGAAGGATCTAGAACACAAGTCTTATGGGGAACTGGGATTGTTCAGTCTGGAGAGGAGGCTCAAGGGAGACCTCATCTATAACTCCCTGAAAGGAGGTTGCGGCAAGGTGGGATTGGCTTCTGGTCCAGGTAACAGTGATAGGATGGGGGGTGATGGCCTCAAGTTACATCAGAGGTGGTTCAGGCTGGATATTAGGAAAGATGTCTTCTCAAAAAGAGTGGTGATGCACTGAAACAGGCTGTCCAGGGTGGTACGTATAGTCACTGTCCCTGGAGGTATTCAAGGTCTGAGGGGATGTGGCACTGAGGGACATGGGCAGTGGACATGGGGTGATGGGTTGAGGTTGATGACCTTAGAGGTCTTTTCCAACCTTCATGATTCTGATTCTATGAAATGTCTGTGTAGTAGATTATTGAGCAGCACAAAATTGGGTTAAGGGCACATCAGAGGGGAGACCTTTTCTGTCTGGTTGTCGGTGTTGGCAATTTCTGAGCTCAGTTCAGCCTTGCACAAACACCTGTGCACTGCAGAGGAACTTAACCCTGGTTTTAAATCCTGGTGAGGAAGTAAAATAGAAGCGATCTGTCAAATTCTGTTTAATGAGGTCTTTCTCTTTAATTGGGTGTTTGTGGATGTGGAAATGGTGGTTTACATACCACAAAGGACATCAAACCAACAGGAAGGTGCTGGTTGGCTCTCTTGGGTTGCCCTCCATGAAATACCTTGTGCTGTGCCTCCCTGTTGTCTTGGCCTCTCTACCCACAGTCCTGCTTACTCCTTTAATGTAGAGAAAAGATCCGTCATGTTTATACATTATCAAATGCTGCTTTTTTTCATATCCCTTTTGCTGGGGGCAACCAGAGAAGTCTTTACTGAGATCAGTTCCCCCTCTTGGAGAGTAACAAGGAAAATGAGTTGTTGCAGTCAGAAGGTCCTAACAGTTTATATGGCAAAAAATAGAGTGAGCTTAGCTTGTAATGCAGCAATTGTGGGCTGTGAGAGAAAAGATGTAATTGTTGTCTGTGCTAAACACAAATCTAAACAGGATTGCAAATAATTAGCTATTTAATAGGTGACTAATGTAAATTCTGCAATTAAAAAGCCTGTTAAAAATATTTTAAAAAAAGAAACCTCACAAGAAACATAGCTTTGTCCTGGATTGGCAGTCAACAAAATCAACAAACCGTTAAAAAACAAGCATCCATACATGCCCAAATCAGTAAAACACACAATAATTACTTGGCACGTTTTATCTTCAAAGACCCCTGCAAACTCTAAGTAATTAATCCTCCCAACGCCTCTGTGCGGTATGCACGACAGGCTCTGCTGAGAAGCGAGCTTGTGTTGCAGCCAGGTATAAATACCTTGTCGTGGGGCACATTCCTGGTGGAGGAAATGCCACTCGAAAGTCAACAACGGGGCAGAGCATGCTTATCTCTTCAATGGCACTCATTGTGAGGTCCACCTGCCTTTGTTTGAGGGAGGGGAAATAGAGGCACGCGTGCCAGGGCTGCTAGAGGTGATGTGATGGGAGGCTGCCCAACAGCCTCTGTGATGAGAAAGGTGGCCATGGTGGGGCCTCTAAATCTGTTTGAAGGTGTTATCAGTGCTTTTTGATGTGACCTTCAGGTCAGGTGTGTTGAATTAGTTTCAGTGTAATTGCTCCCAAGGCGGAGGGATGAGGGAGCAAGTCTCCTCTGCAGTGCTCCAGCTGCGGAGGATGGTGAGAGAGAGATGCTATGGCATCCTGAGCAGAAGACAAATGGCTTTCTGCTCTGAGCCTTCCACCTGTTCCTCCAAATGATGTCTTTTGCCATAAAACCAAAAGGTGGGGAAAAGAAAAATATGAGTGGTAGATCAGAGTGGAGTAACATGGGGGAATGAGAAGCAAGAATGCAACCGTGGGGCACGGAAAATTCTCATTAACATCAAGCCATGTCAAAAACACATCCAAGCCTGGGCTCTGGGAGCTCCAGGAGAAATAAAATACCTTACAGAGAAAAATCAAAGATGATACCGTCAGATCCCATCCATTTCCCATGAAATGCAGAGAAGGGCTGTGTAGAGTTTGGCAGGTGTTGTGTGGAGCAAACAGGAATGATTAATCCCACCCTGGCTGCATTTAAAAGGCCATTTGCAGTGATGGCTAATTGGGCTGAGCATTTATACGCTTGTCCAAAAATCAGGTTTCCCACAAAGACGGTTGAGCTACAAGTGGAAAACTACTGTGCTGAGATTAGTTCTGATGCGTGCAGGAAAGTGCTTCTGCAAAATGAAAGGCTGTATTCAAGGAAGGACTTGTTTTCCCTTTGATCAGAGGGGCACCTACATTACAGGGAGGAAAATGGAGGTTTATGGATTTGCAGCTGTCAGAGAAGAGCATTTTCACCAAAACTGAGCATTCCATGGTTCTGTTGGCAGGTGTGTATGTCAAAGACAAACATCTCTATATGTCTTGCACAGAGCAATATGGTGGGAACATCACCAGGACATGGTTCCTTTGGGTGGGGAGATGCTGGGCTTCGCGAGCTGGTCCCCAGTTCTGCAACAAGGAGCTGCTGAGTGGCCCTGGCTCAACTCTCCCACCTTTGGGGGCAGCCCATGGACTGCTCTTCTTGTCTCAGACTCCTCCATAATCCTAATTCCTCGGTGGGATTCCTCAGGTTGGATATTAGGAAATGTTTCATCTCAGAAAGAGCGGTCAAGAACTGACCAAGGAGGTGGTCGAGTCACTGCCCCTGGAGATGTTCAAGAACAGTGGGGATGTGGCACTGCGGGCATCTTCTTGACTCAGATGACCCCATGCTGGTCTCTGTCCCCATGCCTGATTTTCCTTTGCCTCTTGGCCTGTTGTGTGGGGAAAATGCTGTCTATGGGGATGCTTGCCCATCCATATTGGCCTGAGCATTTTCTGTTTGTCTAGGAATTAAACCAACAGTAAAGAAGGCAGAGTTCTGAATCTCAAAAGGATTTAATAATGCATGAAACGTTTCCCAGAGCATCACATCGCCTAGGCATAAGTCACACAGTGTTTTTCATGAGCACACAAATCCTATCTTAAACCCAGAATAAGTTGCCAAGTTCTTTCCCCATAGGACATGCTCCATGACGTATATCAGCTGGATCATCAGGATAGTCTGTCCCTGCAAACAGCATTTAAACACTCACTGAGGTTTAAACAAGGAACTTAAGCACGTACATTAAGATTGAGCACTATCCTGATTTTCAAATTAGACTTATAGCTCTGAGACCATGGAGCAAGGCCAGCCTGAGATACCCTCATTTGTCTGTTCAGAGGTTTCCAGGGAACGTCACCTTCTTGATTCTCATTTGTGCAGTTAGGATTTCAGACTTGGCTGAAAGAGGCGTACGACTGTTTGCATTAGGTGACTCTTTTCTGAAGGCTGATCTGATAGCACAGGTGGAAAAACTGCTATTATCGCTGAACAAAGCCTGAAGTGTTATAATAGCAAATATTTGATTCATATCAAATATCTGCTCTTTTTTCTTTCTTTTTTTTTTTTTTCTATTTTCAGACAGTGCAGTAATTGGAGGAGATTTCATTTTCTTATTTTTCAGTGCATCTGTTTCATGCTTTGCCTTGCTATTTTCTTCTGGAAGACCATCTAGGATAAAAAATGTGCAAAATGGGCATTTGAGAGGTGTTGTTCCTGAAGGGTGATGGACCGCTAATAATCCAGCCCAGCCCCCAGGAGAAAAGGGCATCCAAAACGAGCCACGTCCCTGAAAGCACAACCAGAGCGTGCAGAGGGGGCACAGCGGAAATACTGAAAGTGACACCAGGCAGTGAAGGAGAGAAATGGAGGTGGTGGGCAGCACGGAGTGAGGAGTTGGGATGCTTAAGCTGTACGTGCTGGCCCCAGGTGCAGCAGTGTGATAACATCTCTGTGCCCTACATCCACATTCCTTGGAGCTGCCTCCTGGGAGAGGGTTGGACCCATAGGTTGTGGTGGTGTAGCTTTCCCTGCTGCCATGGCTGAAAGCTCTGTGTTGGAGTGCTGGGAGCGCCTGCACCAGCACGTGTCAGGATCCCTCAGTGTCAGGCAGGGCTTGACCTAATTTCTACATCACCAGTTTCTGAGCAGATGTCCCAAGCACAGAACTTTCTTCTCTCCTGTAGGGGATGGGAGGCAGCATTCTCAGCCCCCAGTGTGTCATCCCCCTGCTCCCTCCCTGTGTATCCCATGAAGTCTCTCGGATCAAACCCGCCACCATCCATCATCCCTTCACAGATACAGATTTCACTAATGGCCACAGTGTAAATATTTGTAGTAAACAGTTTGAACAGCTGACTTTTAGTAGCCACTGTGCATATGGAATTGCATAAACAGGAAGAACAATTATAGGGATGGAGAAATTGGCACAGGAGGAGGGGAGAGTGAGAAATGAAATGCTGAATTCCTACAGGAAGGTAGAAATCGTAACCTTTGTAATAATTAATTTGCAATGAGCCTTTTCTTCAGAAGACCCACAATGCAGGCATGAAACGGACATGTAGAATTATTTCATCCTACAAAATAATATATAGCACTGAAATTCACATTATGTTACTTTTTTTGACCCAAGTGATTAACCAGGATGTGGGGTCTCATGGCTTGTTTCCACTAGAAGTAGAAATTAATGATGGTCTCAAGTATTTCTTTAACACAATCCTGTTTATTTCAAAGACTGTGCAAAATCCTTGTTCCCTGAACTCATTAGGAATTAAATAGCAGGAGGCAGTTTCCTTGGGCAGTGGTCCAAGCCCTCTTTTCCAGCCAGCACTCAACCCAAAAAGCTCACTTCATCAGTCTCATTTCAAGGTCATGCTTCATGTGCTTCTTTAGTTATCCTTGACTTTTTCAGCTCTCTTTGCTACTGTGATATTTCTCATGATGTTTTTCCTACTTCTTTTTTTTCCTCCTCCTTTACCTTACCTCCTTCTCCTTCCCACCTTCCACCCAAAACCCTGCATGAATTCATTCACTTCTTTAAAGGAAATTTAAACCCTTAGCACCGAGCACCTGGCTAACCATGCAATGTGCTTTAGGCAAAGGCTTCAACTGCTTCAGAGAACGAATTCTCCCTCCAAAAGTAGCAACATTTTCCTTTTATTATCAGCAAAAGTAGCTTACAGGCATTCAAGCCTCAGTGAAGCATCTCCTTCTGCCTCTGACAGTGACTTTATTCCTTCAGCCATTGTCACTTATCTTGCCAGACGCCTCTGATTCCTACTACCTTTTGTTCTCCTTTTTCTTGTATCCTCAAGAATTTTCTTGAGGGAAAGGTGGAATTTTGTTCTGGTCTTTTTGGCAGGTTTCACTCCTGAACGGGGTTTTGTTTTTGCTTTCCACTTGAGCTGATAAATCCTTGTTGCAAGGTAGAACACAAACCTGTGACAAATTCCCTTGCATGCTTTATCTGTGTATATGCATGCAGGCACAAAGCTTCGGGCCTTGGCAAGAAGATGTATTAGCTCTCACTGCACCACCACCCCTGCCAGACTAACTCTTCCTTCATGTATGTTTATTTAACATATCAGTGCTAGAGCTACTTGCTCTCTGCAAAGCAAAAGCAGTATAATGCATTCAATAGTTCGGTCAAAATCTAGGCTCTGTCGATGCAGTTTTCATTTCTTCACAGTGATGTTCCTTCCTTTTTTATTTAGTTGGACATAGCCAGTGAGGTATTTATAAGGATATTTTAGGCTATCCAAATTATTTCAACGGGTTTTTGCAGGGATGACCTTCAAACTAGGACTGAGAATGAGGCTTAAGCTTGGGTTTATACATCCCCAGTGCCAAGATAGTTCAGATATAAGCTCTGTATTCCTTTGCTTGGCTCTGTTTTATCCTGCAGAAGGTGGGAGGAGGAAGGTTATTTGACTTGGAGCTGGGCAGACGTCTGACAAAATAATGTGAGCAAATTGAGACAGATGAAAAGTAGGAACACAGGGGGAGAGAAAAGTGAATTTCTTTTCCTCCTCTGGAAAATCCAAACAGTCCAATATCTGCTGCAGCCCAGGTGGCATTCATTTCCCCTATTTAACTAATTGGGGAGACTGGGATTTTTATTTTATTTAATTTATTTTCTTTTTACAATTTTCTTGAAGCTTTCTTTTTTCGTCTCTGTTTTGATTTTCTTTGGAACCGCACGTCTTCCTGCTATATGGAAAAGAATCAGTAAGCCATCACTTCCACTTCCTAAAACACTTTTATTGCTGAGTCTTTTTTAATGGATTTTTTAAAACCTGCTGTTGCCTTAAAAAAAAAAAAAAGTAAAAATGGTGAAATGCAACAAGTAGTAGAAGAAGAAGAGCTCTAATGACACTGTGGAAAAGATGGAGCCCACAGTACCTGATTGGGACACAAGGGAAAATGAGGCCAGATCCTCCCTGGAGGACCTGCACAGAGAATCAGAGATGCAGGGTGAAATCAGTACATCCTTCTTTGGGAGCGTTTTTTGCTGACAATCCATGCAACTATCCCCAGTGCCCCATTTGGGGATGTGGGAAAAACCAGCATCTTCAGCCACAGGGGCAACCATGAGGAATAAGTGACTTTGGGCCATTTTATCATCTCTCTGCATCAGCCTTGTGTCTGTACGTATGTGGAGAGGTCACTGGGGCAAAACTTTTCTGATTTCCTTGGAAAAAACATTGATACAAACATGAATGCCATGTGAAATCTGCACAAAGCAGCGCTACAATGGCACCCCCAGCCTGCTGGATCTCACCATTTCTTAGTAATTCAACTCTTATCCTTGCAAGGGGTGGAAGTTTTCAACTCTGTTGAGTTCCTGTTCAATGGGAGACCCAAGTGCAGACAATACTAGCCCTTAATCCTCAATTAATGCTCAGATCATTAAATAATTTTAGTCCAAGGCATGCTGCCAAGGCAAACACCATGAAGATTGTGTTATCATAAACTGATTAACAAACTGTGAAAGAGTGACTTTCCCTGACTCCAAGGAAAGATGGAAATATCGAAGAGAGCGGGAGGGATAATTTAATTATGAAAAACCTGAAGCTACAACATAAATACAAAACTATACTCTCTCAGTCAGCAGTGTTCCTAAATACATGTAATTTTAAACTCACCAAATACGCTCATTCAATTTCATACATGGGTTGCATGCTTGAAAGTTGGTGTATGCATTACTCCCTTGCTGAGCTGGAGGCCAGGTGAGACACATGCCTAAATGCTGTTGACATTTTGTTCTCAACAAACTCTCCTTCAAGTTGCTTTTAGCTTACCTGTAACAAGCCTGACATGGTTTGGGTTACTCTTGTCACCGCTGCGGTGTTTTCCATCCTCTGTTGTTACTGTTCATAACAGTAATGTAATTTCCATGCAAATCGTGAGTGGAAATTCTTTAAGTAAGAAAGTTAGAAACTGAAGAGCACTAGCAGATACTCTTGGGTTTTCACTACTCACATCCTACATTACAGTACATCCTCGATACAAGAGAACAGACAAATCCCAAGGCTGGCCCTAATATTCGCACCTCCCTGAAGACCAGGGATCAGTAACACAGATCTCCCAGAGATCCTCAGCATATGCTTGGGCACATGCATGTCATCTCTCTGGTATGCACTTGAAGAGAGAAATTTAGCACGCCACTCATTTTACAGCTGGCTAATGGGGCTAATTGTGCCTGCACCTGTTCGCTCAAAGGGTTTACTTAAATGAAGCGGCCTAATCTGTGCAAGGAAATGAGGGGCTGGGACTGGGACTGGTGTTAGTCCACTAGTGCCACTGAGCATCGCATTAGGTCCGCACATAGAGCCTCTCTTTTCCATGGCTTAACCACCTGCACCGTGCATTTTTTTTTAATTCATTTTATTTATTTATTTATTTATTTATTTTTGCACAGGGATTCCATTAGATGAGGCTTTGAGGGAAATCATTTCAAGAAAAGATGTTTTAATACATGAGAGTGAAACTCTGTCCCTTTCTGGCCGGTAACCTCCATCCGCCCTTTGTGCACGATGGGTGTTTGGTGCTAGGGGCAGTGGGCAGGAGGCAAGCAGGATGAGCTGTTGGTTTCTTGTAGCAAACAAACAAAAATGGCAAGGTGAGAAGATGTATAATAAGGAAGTCAAGTATTTCTGCCTTGATAATTAATTGTAGATTGATGAGGGTGGAAATGCCATGGTACAGGACTGAAGGTGAACACCCCGGGTAACCTGTTTGACAGAGGATCCAGACAGAATGAGGTTGCAGTCTTGATGAAGGGAAACATACTGTTCCTGAAAGGTGTGACTGGGCTCTGTGCAGTGCTGGGAAAATGAGTATTATTTATTAGTCTGATTTCCTAAATAGGGCTGCGCGGGAATTTCATTACGTTATTAATGAAATTTGTAACTCCATCAAAACCCAAACCAGTACAACAAGGAATGCTGCTGTTTTCATTGTGTAGAATAGGTCAGGTGAGAAGCTTACAGCAGGCTTAATGGTGATGCTCTGTATTTAAAGGTATAGTTTACTGACATAAAAAATATGGAGCTA
The DNA here is from genome assembly GCA_036925125.1 of Oreortyx pictus. NCBI lineage: Eukaryota > Metazoa > Chordata > Aves > Galliformes > Odontophoridae > Oreortyx > Oreortyx pictus. The sequence continues at coordinate 4,195,406 of JAUPFR010000010.1, read as the reverse complement.
AAGACATGAGAGGGAATATCAGAGTGTTTCAGAGCTATCTGAAAGCTCAGCCAGCTACATTCTAATTCAAAGATGAGGAAATAATCTCCTACTTTTCTTCTGTTCCTAGATTTCTTTGCTCTTTTCATTTCTTCCCTTTGTTGCATGCCATCTGATTTCCACTCTTTGAGATATATAAATGATCAGAGAGGAAATTTTGTTCTCATTTCCCACCACCGCCCTGACAAAGCCACTTAACTCCAAGCAGCCATGTTCTCCATCTGCAGCCTGGCAGAGGATTGCTCAGGACTGGGATGCATTTTTCCTCCCTGACTTAAAAGGTGACAGCTGAAAGGTCTCTAAAGGGTAACTGCAATGTACCTTTCCAGTTGGTTGGAAAACCACTAGCTTTTTAATAAATACTTTGACTTCCTGCAATCTTACCAATAACTTTGGCCACAAAGACTAATTGCCACTGAAAAATAGACTGGTATAGTTCTGCTCCAAAGTTCAGATAATGAACAGCCCAGTCAATGAAAAGATTTCTGTTAGTTTTAGCAAGGTTTGGCTCAGACCCTATCCATATGAAACCGTATTTTGTCCTGTTGTTACAAAGTTTGCAGGAAAGGAAGAAACCATACAACTTGTCTAGGTTACTCTTTAACAAATGGTTATAGTGTTCTTAAAATTCTGCCTCTGGGATGTTCATGCATCACTGAACACTGTTAAAATAGAGTTTGACATCGGTATTCATGGCAATACTAAGAAAACTGCCTTTCTTTATAAGAAAAAAAAAAAAAAAACAACACAAAACGAATCCTGAAAAGAACATTAAACATAAATAACATGAAACATGGCTGTTTCCACAATAATTTGAATGATTCATTTATTTGTTTTTAGTCCAGGGCTTTTAAGATAAAGATTCATCATATGAATTATTTTTCTAGGTAATGCACACTATAAACATATTTCTTTTTTCCCCCCTTTTTCTCAAGATCCGATCTTTTTTTTTCCTTTCTGTGGAAAGCAAGACTTCTTTTCCAAACTTTTTGTAGAATAAGTGATGACGACTGGAAGTTCTCTAATCTCTTGCCATTTACAAGTGAGTCCACGTGGAGTATTTGGATGGAAAGCTGTAGCAGAATGTTCCAAGGGCTGCAGGGCTCTCTAGCTGTGAACCGGGATGAGTGTACAGAGATGTAACCCAGGCAGCAAAATCCAGCCTTCCTGAGTACACGTATTTTTTCCCTCTCATCCTTTCCCTCTAATGAGCAAGGCAGCCTTTTCTTGCCTGCAAATTCCTTACTACCTGTGTAGCCACATCCTCCTAGAATGGGAAGGGGAGGATTTAGCTGCTGCAGGATTAGGGTGGCTCGTTCTGGGCCAGCCTTGGGGCCCATGCTCTGACTGACATTTTTTTTGTGTGTGCTTTGAGGAGTTAGTTTGGAGGCAGCCCAGTCTGCAGTCTTGGGATTAACTCCTCCTGTTCCTCACTGAGAGAGGAATGGTACCATCTGAACAGGGACCTAGGGCTGCAAAATGACCGTCTCCTCAGCTGGTTCAACAGAGAGGTTTATTCCATTTGCATATTATGCACAGGGGCATGGCTCTTTGGAGGTGATGGGAATCTTTCCAGTTGGTTTCCATTAACTAAATACAAGATGGAGCTACTACTTCAGAGGCACTTAGCTATGGAGAAGCACTGGGACAGTAGAACCTGAGGCTTTCTCTTTGTTTTCGGGTAAACCAGACCAAACCTTGGGCAGTGAATGACTGTGAGAGCTTGGCTGGATGCTTGCTTGCCTTCTGCAATGTTTTATGGACCAAAAGATCTCCACGGCACCCGGGGTGCAAAGATAGGTAGGAATGAAAGCTTGCACTGCACCCTTAATGTGGACATATTTGTGATACTTTTAGTCTGTAGACTTTTCATGTCTGAAGACTTTTTGTATCAACGTGGAAATACGGAGGAATGTTGTTTATAGTGTGCCCCCCATGACAGTAAAGGTCAGCTATGTTCAGGTCTAAGATTTGCTGTAAGACAAAAAAAAAAATCCACCCTGAAAGTCTAATGGAATGACTGAGTTTGTAAAAAAAAAAAAAAAAAGAAAAGACTAATGAATGTTGAATATCAAATATGGACTCACTTCTAGAACGTTTTGAGAGTTTTTGTTTTGGAGTGAATGCTTTACTTGGGCTGAAATGTGAAAGGCTTGCAGTATTTCTTTTCCACAGAAAGGGCTGCTGTCTAACTATGTGGAAATACTATCTATTATGCCACATAGTAAAGCACATTTTTTTCCTCTTTTGCAAAAAGTGGTCAGAAGCCAGCTTTCTTCTTATTTATCCAGCATTTGTCATCCCACAGGGAAAGGACTGGAGATTTAGTAATATCTTGAAAAAGGATTTGCCAATACAAATGCAATCGTTTCTTGCAAAGGCCTGTTAAGAAGACAACACTCAGTGCTTCCAAAAAGGATAAACAAAGCTGAATGTCAAATAGTTTGAGAGGAATTTGCAGAAAGTCAGCAAGGAATGAGTCTATTCCTGCTGAGATGATAGATCATTAAAATACAATATGACTTACTCCTCTAGAAGGCAGATAATTTGCTGTAGTATCTTGTGATTCTCCAGGTCAGGAGCTGTTAGTGGGGTATAGACTTTTGGGTGATGTGTTTATGGTACAGGCTCAACAGGAATCAGAGCTTTTCCCAGTGTAGAGCCATCTGCACCTTTGAACCATCAACTACAGCTGCCCAGCTGGGCCAGCGGGTCTTGTAGGTACAGCTGATAAAACACGGATCAAACACTGGGACATTAAGCCATGAGCCAAAGAAGGATCCAGGTCCCCTGTGAGTGGTGCTTGGTGACTTTGACTCTTTGTTGACAACTGACAAATGGACGATTTGATCTTAGTTCAGCTACAAAAGTAAAACACATCCACTTTTCCAGCCTCCCTAAGTGCTGGTTAAACCTTATTAATTTTACTAAAAACAGGATGTGTTTTGTATTTATCCATGACTCTGGCTAGGGTTGCTGTCCTGAACCAGAGCCGTGATAGATGAACATCTCAGCTTCAGCCTTGTTTTTGTTTAGCTGGTTATGCTTTACAGCAAACAACCATGTCTGAGAAGCCTGGGGTCTGTGGGATCAACTGTTTAATCAGCTGTAGCAAGAATGTAATTGTCTTTGTTGTTAACCATTCAGCTATGAAAAGTGGGAACAGTATATGTACATTTGGAAGCACTACGCGAGTAGTTTTGTCCCTGCTTTGCTCCCTCCTACTGGTCAGATGCTCAAAATAACTTAAATATTTTGGAAGTTGAGCGATTTACTGTTTTCTCTGAAGTTTGTGTTTTCAGTTCAAAGAGATAATTGCATCTGTGCAGGCGAGATGTTTTCTTCACTTGGATCCGTTAACATCATAAAACACCTGCTAGGGGTGTATGGCTTTGAGCTCCTAAATGTTCATTTTTAATGACTCCTTCAGTAATATGAATGTGCCACAGTATCTGTAGTACCACCTTCTTTCCCACTAAGTACATATAATTGCTTTCTTTTTCATTTCGCTTCTGGACTCCCTAGAGCATAAATATTTTCCAGCCTTGCAAAGGAAAAAAATCAGTCAAATTTAACATAACTGACAAAAATTCACACTGTATCCACAATTCCTGAGGTGTTGGGGTGGAAAGAGATGCTGGTGTCCATCCGTGGCCGCTCTACTCTGGATTTAGGTCCTCCGTAAACCATAAAGCAGCCAACTATGCTCCCGGTTCCTGCGGGGCTCTGAAGCCAGACTTGTGCTGAGCTGAGCTGAAAATCATTTTGCGTGGGTGATTGCTTCGCCCTGCCGAGAGCCTGGATGTTGCAAGACCACTCAGAGTTTCAGCTGTTGTCCCGCGCTCTGGAATGTATCTCTGGTCAGGCCTGAGTCATTTCTCCAAGCGAAGTGGTTCTGGATGCTCCAAGCAGCTCCAGTGCACTGGGGCAGCCCATGGGGCAGTGCCCGCTCCATTACGCAGCAATTGTGTGTTGCAATGGTTTTTAAATGGGAAGTTAATGGAGAGCTAAGCTCAAAAACGCCAGGAGCTACCTAAAGGGTTACATCACCTTGCCACCCACAAGCATTTCCTACGAACTGTTCCTGATTTCACTCGAACTTCTCAGCTGTCATCTCCTCTGCACATGGACAGGCAGCAGCATTTGGGATTGGTTTCAGTCCTCTGCAAAAGGCATTTTTTAAGGTATTGCTGAGTGCAGAGAGTGGAGTCTGAAGCAATATCCCATGTCACCGGGTGCGGCAGAGGCACGCTGGGTGCCCCGCTCCCATGCTGAGCCCTGACTGTATCGATGTTAATACCACAGAGCTGTGGGGTGAGAGAAGGTCTACCCCTTTTCCCTCACTATTGTCATATCTGAATCTCCCTTGAAAATAATCAGAGGGGAGCAAACCACAGGCTCCTTCTAAATCGTTTCCAGGACCGTTGTGTCCATGCCATGCTTTTGAAATAAGAACCCAAGAAAGGAGGAGCCCGTTTGCTCTCCCCTCTCACCCCAGTACTCCCCTCTTCAGCTCTCAGTTCCAATTTCGGAGAAAAAAAAAAAGAAAAAGTTCACAAACAGGACTGATAAACATCTCCCATGTTGCATAAGTGCTGCCCTGAGTGCATTTTCCATGCTCCCGAGCCAGGCAGGTTATTCATTCTGACATTTCACTTATGTCTCACTCTCTAACTGCTCTATCACAAAATCTCTGTCTTCTCTTTCCTAAACCTGCAGCTACTTATGTCTGTCCTGCTCAGTCCCTCACCATGCTGGGATGACCTGGAGACACTCAGGAGAGCGGCCTCTGGCTGTGGGACATGGAGGGGTGGGTGGTCTATAGAGGGCTCAGCCTAAGCTGTCCCATGAATGCAACACCCTGCAAGCCCCATTGGTGCTTTCTGCTTTCTTGTGCACTTTCAGGTTATGGGGAACATCAGAGCTCCTGCAGAGCAAGCTTTGCTGATGCTAGGAAGCCTGCCCACATGGGTATGCTCAATGCTACCCAGCATTGAGAGGGAAATGTCATTATTTTGATGCTTTTTCTCCACTTTAATACCCGTCACAAAATGGTGCTGCAGATCTGAAAGGATCCTGCATTTTCCATGCAGAATAGAACGGGTTCCTGGCAATTGGAGCACACAGAGGCATAAAACATTTCTGGGTTTTATGGAGGTGCTCGGTGGATTTATGAAAGGTGCTGTGTGGTGAGAAGCTGGGCGCAGAGCTGCACTTCCAGCTGCCTGCTCCGTCCGGGGATGAGGTCTGGGCACCATTTCTGGGTTGTTTCACTGCCCTAATCTTCCCCATGCTGCTGGGTGTTATATATGCTCATATTACAAGACCATCCCTGCCTTGTTTTTTTCCCACTCAGTAGTAATTTGCACCAATGTCTGGCGCTTTAATACAGACTGAAGTTTTTTGTTCTGTTGCTTGAAACTTAATTTTGGTTTCTTCTTTGCTTCCCCGCTCCCTGCTGATTTCTCCCCTCAGTTTTCATCTCCCAAGTCCATCTCTAGAGCAGATTTTGTTGTGATTATCACCCAGCGTAACCGAGTCAGCATAACTCCACAAGGCAACACCTCTCTCAAGCTGTTTTGTAGATGACCCATCCTGGTAGATCCCCCTCTCCTCACTCTGACAATAACTTTCTATCTCTTTTTGGTCCGCTTTTTTTTGTTTACTACCGTAATCGTTTTTGTCACGATGGTAGCAGCGCTCTGTGTGCCAGAAGCATATCCCCAGAGCAGCTGTGATGGAAAACACAGTAGCAAGTTTTGCAAGTCATTGTTAGTCATTTGCCAAAAACGAGTGGCAGCTCTAAGTATGCTACCCAGATGATGCCCAGGATAGCAACACCCGTGCTGTGTGCTTAGGGGCTTTCTGCTTCCCACACGGACACGGCAGACTTTCACTGAGGGTGGTCGGAGTGACTCACGTCCTGCCAGGAGGGAAGTGGGACCCGTTTCTTGGAAGAAACAGGAGCAGAGGCAGGGCCTGATTCCCAAAGTCTGATTTTTCTTTAAAAACTGCTTTAGAAAGCTCCCTGTGCTGTCAGTTCGAATTCAGCAGTCTGCTGGTGCCTAAATTGTTCTTTTCTCTTATTTCTTTCCCCAAACGCAGCTATTATATATTACAAATCTGTGCTGCTGACTTGAAATTCCTTATGCCTATTCTTTTCGTACCCTGGGATGGAGAATTCCCAGTCCCTCTGATTTCCCCACATGAAGCTATGGCTGCGATTTCCTCCCAGCTCCACTGTTTCCACCTTCAGTCCTGCCTTGACCCCATGCCCTGCAGCAGATCCTTGCTGAACACTGGCTGCAACACTGCCTGGAGCAAACCTTGGTTCTCCTATTTCTGCTCCATTTTTACTGCACCACAACCCTTTTTCCTTCTTCAGGGGCTAAATGTTTGTGGCTGGAAAACATCTGAGGCATTTTTCCACATTAAAAATAAAAAAGAAAAAAAGCTTAGATAGGGTAATTTGACAGTTCTCCTTTTACCTCTGCTCTCCCAAACCTCAGAGTTGCTTCCTTCATTGCTCTTGTGTCCCATTTCACGTATGGCAAGACTCCTACTATTTTGCTATTGTGATACATCCATGTAAATCAGTGAGGAGTCCCTCCTCCTTCCTCATCAATATATATATGAAGGTGTTTTTGGTGTTCTCTAACAGAAATTCCAGCCTCCTTCATCATGGCAGTCTCCAAGTCTTTGGGTCCCGCTGGCTCTTATAGTTCCATTTCAGTTTTGATACTGAAGCTGTAGCCATGCTTAAAGTTGTGATCACTCAGTCCAGGATTATTTTCTGTGTCTTCTGTGCTTAACTGAAAGTGGGTCAGAAATAGCAGCTAGCAAGGAAGCCTATCCAGAAATAACTGAGCTCCACCAAGATAGTAGAATGATTACCCCTGTTTCCCTGAAGGAAATCTCCTTCAGGAGTACAATTCCCGGCAGCTTTCCTCTATCTAAGCCCATGCGGAGCTCACTGCCAAGGTCAAACTTTGCCCTGAAAAGTCTTGGTCAAACTCTGGGTGTCACGGCCTCACGTCTCAACATCATTCTGTTCCAGACAGATGCTGACTGGTCCCTGATGAACCTTATTCCTCAGCATCAGCAGTGCAGCAGTTTGTGATTTATCAGAGCACCACTCCATCACTCCTGCTGCTCTGTGGAAATCCTTCTAGGGAGCCTGGACGATACCTGCGCGATAATCCTAAGGGCTTTTTTGGACTTGCTTGGGGAACGTGCTTCTCTGAGTGTAATACATCTTCCATTTCTGAAGGCCCTGTGTGAATTTCATGGTCTTATTTGGTTCTTCAAATGTTACACGTGAGCCCATGGACGGCCGTGCTCTGTCTGGCTTTCCATGAGAGCCTGCCTTCTTGGTCATAGCTCTCTGAAATCTGCCTTTATCCTCTGCCACATTTGATTTGTTGATGTTTCTTCTCCCACTAGTATTTTCTGAAGCCTGGTTTTAAGTCCAAGTGAAGTTCACATATATTATGTTGTTTATAGCAGATATTTCTTCTTTAGTTTAACTTGAAGCGCTGCATCAAGGGTGGTCCTTCCTTCACTTCAAATCACTCTTTAATCTCCCATTCACCAAGAATCGCTGCCACTTCCACTGAGTGCTATGTGGTCAGGGTGAGCTTGGCATTGCTTGATGGCCAAGGCTTGGCTAACTGGCCCTACTTCTAGGGTGGAATTTCCTCCAAAGAAAGAAAATCTCCACTCTTAGCCTGGAAAAAAAAGAATTCCAAAACTATCTGATCTCATCAGGTATGAAAAATTGCACTAGGGACAGGTATTTGGCATTGTCATGTCAGCCTAATCAGCCAACTGCCTCTTCCAGTCAGCCCCAGTGGGACCTCAGATTTGGGCAATCTCCAGCAGATGACAGTCTGCTCACCAGAGCACTTTCAGACCATCTCAGCCAGAAGGAATCGTTTCACTTCCTTACACCTTTCCATGTCCTTACACCCACCTCTTCTGTCTGGGATTTCTTCCTGCTGATGTCCTTTTAGCAGTTGGTAGTCATCTTACAAAGGATGGGAAAAAAATTATCTTCCTGTAATGAGAACTGCCTCGTTGGATAAATCATGTTTTCCTTTGTTTTGCCTTGTAAATACATTAAAAAATGAAAGCAATCACAATATCATATTATTATCTGTGAATGCTGTTTGGGGAAATCTTTACTTTCCTGTTTCTTTTCCATACATGTATTTGTTTTGTTTGTTTGTTTGGCTGGTTTTCTCTTACATATGCTGTAAAGTACAAACCACTGTGGATTTGGAGATGTGAGTCCAGCTTCACTTGAAAAATAAGTTGAAGCTTGGTAAAATGCCCACTACTGGGAGTGGAAAGGCTCCTAATGACTGTAAGAAACTGCAGCTTGTGTGTCAGAGAACATCCAAGGAACGTTTTATTTTATGCTAGCTTCATAGTTAATGAAATGGTGATTCTTTGAACCAGAAGAATGGATGGATATTGCTTCACGCTTCTGTACAATTACTAGGTTCCATATTGCTACTGGGGATATTGCTGGGGATAAATGAGTAAAGAAACATGATGTGGTGTTGTTTTCTGTCAGTTACAGAATGATCAATAGAGTAAGTTTTATATGAAGTGGTCTTGTCCCATCCACTTGAAATTTGGCAAAAAATAATTTGGTAATGGGATCTCCTTTGCGCATTCAAGTGATGCAACAGTATACAATGTCTAGAAAAATCTGTGTTAGAAGCATAGTAGGATATTTTAAAAAGATTTGATTTGGAGGTGGGACATGGGATTCTTCATCACTAGAAGTGATGGTTGGGTTCCTTCCTCATAGATCCTCAGCATGACTCAGTCACACCCTGGGGATCTGATGAAGAAACAGGGCAAGGTTCATGCCCGGGTTAGGCAGGAGGTGACAGCAGTTATTACAGCCTCCCTCATCCTTAGACCTAAGAACAGGTGTTCATGAGCTAGGCAGTTACTGACAGTATGCCTTTCTTATCTCAGTGGGTGATAAATGAGAGAAGCTTAACTTCCTAGACATTTGGAGTTTTGGTTTGAAAAATGAAGGAAGGAGTCTCAATGTACTGATGGGGATGCTGTGGCTCCTCAGGCTCTGGGAACTCCAGCTACGTCTGGAGAAAAGAAACTGTGAACGTAATATTAAAAATTAAATAAATAATAAAGAGGAAAGAAAAGAGGCCCCTGTGTTGTGGTTAAAAATCAACGAGTGTCCGGGCTCTCTGCAAAGTAGAGGCCTCTTTGGTTTTTGCTTCTGTCTTATTTTATTAATCTTAACAGCTTCAGGAAAAGGAGTCAGACCTTTACAACGGAAGACACAAAGTGCATATGTGAGTGCCAGCCTTTGACTCCCGCAGTCTGTGTGCTGAGGAGGGGTTGAAATGTGGTGTAGAGCTGGGCTGGTACAGGGGCTGGCCGGTAACCTGTGGGACACCATGCCCACCAGGCACAGCCAAGGATGGTATCTGTGCATCAGAGCTTGTGCACAGCCAGATGCTCTCAGAGTGTCTGAATGAGGATGTTTCTGGTGGCAGATTGATCAGGTTATCCATTGTCTTGTCCTGAGTTGAAAACTTGGAAGAAATGCTCCAAAAGCCTGAGCACTTTCTTGACCAAGACACAAATTCCCAAAGCATTTACAGCCGATGTCCTTAAATCTCTGAGGTCAGGCAGAGTGTCCTTCTACACAACTTCTTCTGAACCAGCGTGAATCTGTCTCCTTGCACTCTTTGAGTGGATACAAACGTGTCCAGTTTGTTGACACATGTCCTCTTCATCAGTTGGAAGGTCTAAGACCGCACAAGGCCCACGCACATGAGGAACTGAGACCAGCAACCTACCCCTTGTGATGTCATTGAAATGCTTGGTCCAATGCTCCTAAGTTAGCTAATGTTGGTAGATTTGGCATAGCATCTTTCTCCACTCCATGGGTGGACTTTATGGCTGTGACTCTTAGGCTGGGGCTACAGCAGTTGCTGCTTCCTTCTTAGCACATCCAGGCAGCTCAGTGCTGTGTAGGTTCCCACAGACATTTCTCAGTGGGATAGATATGTCTCTAGGTCTCCTCTTGTTCTCTTACAGTGATGGAAGGAAATCACACAAAGGATTCTGTTCCCAGGAGAATGTAAGGTTACTGTCTCACACTTGTGTGCAGTATATACTCCATATTGCTGTTTGATTTTGGATTATTGCTGGGGACAAATGAGTAGGGAAATGAGATGTGTAGTTTTATTTTCCTCATGGTCATTGTCCTGAGTCTGCCTCACTTTTTCTTATTCATTTCAAAGCTCATTTGAAGCTAAGGGCAGCAAATGAGATGTAACTGGAGTGGTCCTGAGCTCAGGCTGGGATACTGAATGCTGAAAGTTCTCAGGGAAGGAGATGAATAAACAAATATGTCAGACCATTTATCAAAAACAAATCTTCCTCCAACGTTTTGCTTCTCTAAATAAAGTTCCGACAGATATTCATTTACAGTTTGGATATACGCTGTGAAATGTTTGACGTACGGTTAACTTCATGCTGCTAATTGTTTGAGGCTTTCTACAAGTTTGATGTGGGATTTGGTCCGGAGCTGCGTGGCTCAGCAGAACTCGTGCAGGATGGATGATACCTTTTCCTGCCCCTTCTTTGTAGTGATGACCACTCACAGGCTGTGTCATCTCATCAGCTGGGGAAACCCATCCCCATCCGTAACTCAGTAGGCAGAGGACGCATGTATTTTGGAAGAGAGATTGCATCAGGGAGCGAGGCCAGCAGGAGGGGCGATGCGGATGGGCCTGCAGGTGGTTTAGCTCACTGCCGTGAGAACCGGCATGCGGAGCAACGCCTTTCCCATGAGCGCAGTGAGGAGATGCTCCTCTGTGCTCAGCCTCCATCCTCTGACATCCTGGTGCTGAGTGCCAGTGTGACCCCGGGCTTCTTCAGAGCCTTTTATTTTTTCTTTTTCTTTTTTTTTTTTTTTTTTTGTAATCAAACCAAACTCAATCTTTGAGCAAACTTAGCTCAGGCTAAGATGTGGAGCAGTGAAGTTTTAACTTCAAGCTCTGCTTTGTTCCCTGTGCAGCCAGCAAATGTTAGATTCTCCTGCTTGTAGAGGAGGCAGGAAAGACAGGAATTTCAAAACTTCATTCCTTCAATTTGCCTTTCCCTCAAAAATGCCGCTCTTCCTTTAACTTCTTCTCTGGTCTCTGGCCTAAGCCAAGGTTTCATAACTCCTTTTTCCCTCCCTCTCTGGTTTGAATTAGTGCAGTATCTATCACTTTTAGCTGACTTTGTGAATAAGCTCTAACAACGCAGGGAACGTCTTGCTTTCTAAATGACTCAAGTGCAAATCACATCTAGTGGGATGAATTAGAGCCCAGGAAGTTTGGAGAGTGTTTATTTTACCAGAACTTCTTGTACACGTAAGTGACTGCTGACTGTCCATGTGAGGAACTCCACGTGGGAAATATTGTCCATTTCGCTTTTCCTTGATTTACACTTTTGCCATAATTTGCTGTTTTAGGGGGTGCTGAAATCACAGCTATCCACTTTTCTTGCCAGAGACAGACTAACACTGAGAAATCCCGAGAGGCAAAAGTGCTTCCATCCAAGCGGAGGCCAGACAGCCCATTGATGCTGCATGCTTGAAACTAAGAATGAGTTAAACAATAACATCAACAGCTGGGGGAAAGTGAAAGAATACCAGGAAATAACTCCTCAGGCATCTTCTAATTAGCTCATGGAACTCATTGCTCGAGAGATCATTGTGATGACTGTTGTTGCCCAAATACCATGGCATTATTCAAGGAAACCTGTCACTATTATGTGTAAGGAATCTCGGAAGGAGGTTTCTGGAAGGGCAGTATGGTGGGACAAGAATGACACCATGCTTTGCTTTGTGAGATGACTGCTCACAGCGTCTTGGAAACTGTCAAGGCTTCCTGAGAAGTCTGGCTAGCTTAAAATAGACAACCTGGGAATAGCCGTTCCTGGAATCATAATGCTTAATCTACCATGTTTCCTCATTTCCCCTTACCCCCTCTGTTCCCTCAAATTAGCTGCCAATTGAATAGAAAGGGGTTTCTGTGTTCAACAGCTGTCAGGTTTCCATTGCAGAATCACTTGTCAACCATACCTGCTTCCCATCTGATTCTACAGAAAAAAATATATATATTTTCCAGCCTTCTTTTAGGTCTTTATTAATCCCTCTGAAGAAAATTCTGGAGTCCCATGGAAACATGTCCAGGCACTCTGCAGCAGTGTGAGGGTCGGCAGCTCGTCCCTAGCCCCACATTTCCATCTGTGCACTGACACACTCTGCCTCAGGCCACTCTCATTAGATGTAAGATTGTGCAAGGACCCGGGTAAATGTATTCATTTATTTTGCATACCTTGACACCAGCAAGGTGTCAAGGGCCTGCACATTAATTTTGATGCTGAATTTCCTTTGTAGATTTGTAAGTTTAAACTTCTAACAAGCGTAGCCTGTATGTTTTCCACTGATGCTCATAACGTGCTTCTATTTATGACCAACTGGGCAAGCTGGGATTTCTACTTATTTAATTTCCAAAATACAGTCTGGAAATTACACAATGAGCTAAAACATATCCATGAACCTCTTATCATCATAATCAGATATATATCACAGTGCTCCATAGGAAGGGCTGTCTGTGCAACAACTGGGAAAAGGTGTGAGTCATCGCTTCTTACTCCATAGACGTAAGTGGAATATCACACCACAGCTCGTAAGATGAGATTACATGTGAAACAGAAGATTTAAATGATCAAGGGTTATCACTTGAGATTTTGCAATAGAAATGGCCTGTGATTCACTTCTAATTTCTGAAGGTTTAGCAGTTTTTTGGAGCTAACATAAAGCAACAAGGAGTGCTTCCCGTAACATCCAGCGCCGTTCCCTGTACAAAGGCACTGACACGCCATTTTGAACACATAAAGGGCAAAGGGCTTGCCAAACAATTGCGTCCCAACACCTCACTATTGGCTGAAAATTGACATCCACACGTTATTCCGTATCGGTTCAGCTGTGTCTTGTACTTATTATATTGGCTCAGGAGCTGCTTTTTTTTGCAGCCAGGAATACATACATTACTTGTGTATGCCATTCAAGCTGTCTTGCTGGAGATCTGCCATCAGCCGGGGAGGTCACGTGGATCTGATGCCTAGAAGGACAAATGAATCTGAGAAAATCAATAGAATCTCTACAGAGCAGCACAAGACTTATTCCAAGCCCTCCCTTTTTAAGCCTTTGGTGTAACTTCAGAAGGCTCAGCTCACTGGAAACAACTGTTTTGCTAAAGAAATTAAAATATCCTGTATCTTTCCTCTTTCTTAAGAGCAAAATCAATTCAAAGCAGTATTGATGCATCAGAACTACTTGCTTCTCTTCTTTGTGATGTTTTCCTTTCTGCCTGGAAAAACTTTCATCCTAGTCCTTTTGCGTAGTCCCATTTTCAGTAGCACACAGCCAAGCAGCAGCCAACATGTGTCGTGAGAACATGACCAGTAAGAGACACTTAGAAGAAAGAAGAATCCAGGACTACATAATATCTTGATAGTTAACTTGGTTAGAGTGATTAGTGCTAACACGAGTGAGAACAAAATGCAAAGTTTTGGGAGCTTCTGAGCGAAGGCAAACATTGCAGTTTCCCATGAACTCTTTTGCTCTCTGGCTGAGCTTTAGTTATACCCTAAATGTTCACATTGCTTCCTCTTTTAAAGACCTGCGTATTGATGTTGACCAAACATTGGTTTTATGGTTATGATCTTTTTGTTCTTTTTGCTCTGGAAAAGAAAGAACAATAATAGAGGAATAAACCTAGCTGAAGTCATGGATGCCCTTTGAATATTACAGGCAGGACTTTTGCAGGAGGGCAGCTACTTTATAACAATGCTTTCTGGCATTCAAACCCATGACTATATACATCCTCTCATGAAAAATGACATTTGTTCAGCATTTGAAGAAGAAATTAAACTTTAGGTGCTGATTTCTAGATGGTAGAACAACCTCCATCCATCACAAACTGTAAAACTCTTCCATCATTATAGCTTTTAACCAAAGGTCATTGAACTTTGCAGCTCTACATGACTCTGGACTAGAATATGTGCATATAGAAAACCTTGCTTTAAAATTCTCTTTGAGGCCTGGGTTTTGCTACCATTTTACATATTGAACATAACTGAGGTTTTGGTAATTGTTCCAATGGTGAAAAGCTGAAGAAGTTAAGCTCACCCAAACAATTGCTGTCATCTGATTATCTGGGTTTGATTTGGGGACTTCTTAAATGACTGAAAACCAGTTCATATCCTTTGCTTCAGAGGCAAACCTTATAAAGTGCATTTAGTGTCCCACTGAGTATTGCTCACATTTAACTCTGTGCTTATTTTTGGTTACAAACTCAGTGGGAAACGACATAAACAAAGCTGCAGTAAGAATACGCGTGTACACACAAAAAGTTTGCCAAGCAAACGATGCCAGTCCGGGTAAGTCTGATGTAAACATTGAGTCTAGACAAAATGATCTAGAGACAGAAGCCAACTCTGATGTCAAAGGAGATCAAATGTTGATAAAATTGCTAGAACCAGGGAGCCAAAGAGGGTTTGTGTTAAACTTGTATAGTGGTTGACAGTGATATTGCTTCTTGAGGCTGTGTTAATGCTATCCATTATGCAAGTTGCAAAGGAGCATACTCAGAGTATCCAAGGGTGCCTAACAATCCCTTCTCTGTGCTTCACTGTTTTTCTTATTAGGTTCTGTATGCCTTATCTGAGATCTCTGTCACACACTCCGGTGGCCCATTGTGTCGATGGGTCTGGTTGCAGGAGTGCTTGGTCAGATCCTAATTTGTCTTGAGGTTGCCCTGCCAACATCTGCATGTGCTCTGTTCTAGGTGGGAAACACTTAGCCTCATTTCTGGAATATAGAAACAAAACCAAAATAACTATCTGAGCAGAAAGTGAACTAACAAAAAAGTTATTCATGGGAAATGATTTAGAACACAGAACAATATGTCAGTTCCTAAACAGGTTAAGGTCAGTGGCATGAAGGAAACAAGCACCATGAAAGAGTAAATCTGCTCTGTGGTTCCTGTGGTGGGACAAATCTCCCACAGCTTGTGTCCTTAGCTGCCTCTGAGTGTTCCCAGAGCACTGCCTCGTTCCACTTGACTTCCAGGAGTGGCTTCAGACCTCTCCCAAAAGACCATCTTCATCTGTCCCAGCGAGTAAGAGGCATAAGCTGCTGGATGCTTCTCCTCCAGCTCCATGGCCAACTACGTGTTAATGAATGTGGAAGATAAAGCTGTGGCTCAGTGTGCCTGGAGATCTTCCTGGAGGAACAGACAGAGTTTTTGCAGTCCTGACATTACTGTGCAAGGGTAACCACCAGCTCTGGTCCCTCAAATGTTGGTGCCTCCTGGGGACCCCCCTCCCACTTTCCCACCTTGGATTATGCAGTAGTGGGGGCTACTTCCCCCAGCTCTCATCACGGAAAACTCTAGGGAAGATGCACTTTCATATTTCCCCAGCTGCTCCTAAAGGCACAGAAAAGCTCTGAAATGAAGGAAGTTATATAATCTATGTTTTGAATTTTGCTTAAAAGCTTATTAACCCTCCTCCTTTTTTTTTTTTCCTTCAGTTTTTTCTCTCTCTTTTTTTTTTTTCTTTTGAGGGTATTTCCTTTGTTTTACTGAGCAGCTGCAGACTGAAAGGTCCCAGAATTGTAATTTTGGCCTGCAATAGCACCATATACTGTCACAGTGTGTATTACATATCCAATAAAGCCTGACTATTGTGTCCTCTGGGCGCACTTTAAAATAATTGCTTGTAAAAGGACTTACTCATCTCAGCTGCACTTGGCTGAGGGACCAGAATCAGAAAAGGTTCCCCAACTTCCCAGACCACAAACTCTCCTTGTCCTCCTCCATCACACTCACCCTTCATCACCCCCCAAATCAGCTTTTCCTAGAGAGCTGCTCAAAGGCTGTGTCTGCCCCTTCAGCCTTGCTCATGGCTGCATGAAGGTGGTCCAACATGTAGAGGAGGAAATACCTTGGTGATAAAGGGGTGGTGGAGGAGACGGAGTGAGATTGTCCCCCCTGTCCCATTGGAAATGGAGAGATCTCTTATTCAGCCTCCTCCTCCATAAGACACCACTTCTCCATGCATGGAGAAGGAGCAGGGCCAGACCACGGTGGTGGATGTTGACTTGCCTATGAAGACACCATCCCACCATGACAGCTGCCATTGCTCTTTGCCTTTGGGCTATTGTTCAAATATCAAAACTCCAGCATGACACCAAAGAAAAACAATTTCTCCAACCATCATGACCTATAAACACCACAGACTGTTCCTTTCCTCTTTCCCATCTTAAATTCTCTGTGCAAACAAGGAACCCATAGCCCTTTCCTGGCTATTTCACCGTGTTTCAAAGTGACTATTAAAGATTAGTGACGAGTGAGCATCCAGTGCTTTGCAGTTTGGGGTCACTTCACTTTAAATAAGCATCCAGACATTCCCAGTTGAGCTAGCCAAAGCTCATTTGTCTCAAAATTTTCTCACACAATTTCAGCCACAGCTGGGAGTATCAGAAGAATATTCCTCTATGCTTTGGTTTAGCTTGTTTGGCTCAAGTGATAGCCAGAACTGGAGGTTAGAGGGGAAAACTGAATCTATCTATCATCCATCTATCTGTCTGTCTATCTCATCTATCTATCTATCTATCTATCTATCTATCTATCTATCTATCTATCTATCTATCTATCTATCTATCTAATCTACTCTCGATGTGAGTATGTGTTTGAAAGCTGAAAATGCTCAGAACCCAAAATAAAAATTATTCAAAGTGGGACTGAGTTGGATGTAATGTTTAGGGGAAAAAAAATGGTTCTATATTTTTAACCTAACATGCATAAACTTATTAGAAATCAGAAATTCCGTCCATTTTGAAAAGGAATCATGAATTTTTACTGTTTGGTGTGTGCATGTGTGTTTTCAAGGCTATCAATTTACATATAGTAGCAGCAAAATTTATCTTCTGGCAGCTCATTGCCAGAATTCCAGGCAAAGGCTTACAATATTTACAAAAGGTGTTTCATTGTGAACTTTCTGTAGAAGCACATATTAAAACTCAAGAAATACACATTGCAAGTTGAGGAAAATTAATTCTCCTTCTTTCATTCCTGTACTTGCAAGCAATCTTTGCCAGTCCTCTTTCCGTTCCAGAGCACTATAATGCCCGTAAAAGACCAGAGAGTGTCTGCTCTGTGCAACGTTTCTGCTTGTTTATAGCAGCAGGGGAAAAAAAAAAAAGGATCGAATTTATTACAGCTGGTGGGGGAAATCTGGTTTTGTCCATTTTACCTGATTGTTGCTGAAACCATGTGTACAAAATAAGTGGAAAGAAATGTACCTGTACAGACATTCTGCTGTTGAGCTTTCTGCAGGGTTTTCCTGATTTCTGACCTTTGGCAATCATGGCTTTGCTGTGCTTTACGGAGATCTAATTGTCCTTAATTTCCTGTCAATAAATGGTACAAGGTGTGGAGCTGTGCTTTTAATGTTAAATTTCAATCATTTGTCTGACTTAATAGACATGAATAGCACTTTCAAATGTAAGTGCTTTCAGTCCATGTAGAACATATTTATATTGAAAATCTATTTCGGGTGGGCAAAGTCATTATTCAGGATGTAGGAAAACATTTCCTACCTATTTCTGTCAATCTTGGGGGGAGCTGAGGACTCAGAACTCGGATCTTCTGATCTCAGGAAATGGACTCCATAGTACAGTTGGTTTTCCCTTCAGTGAAAGTTGCAACAGCCTCTCATTTGCCACATGGTGACATTGCCACGCTCTGTCAGAATGCAGCACGATGCCCACATTCATCTCAGTGTCACACAGATGTCCTCCCACCCCTCGGCATGAGGCTGACAAGTCTTAGAAATATTAACGTTCCATCATCAGCATCCTTCCCAGGATTTTGGGAATTAGTTGTAAGAAGTAGAGAGTAGAAACATTTCAGTAAATAACGGTTTATTGGAATCTTCAAGAGAGAGACCATTAATCCTGCAATGCTTCCACAGATGAACGTGTGGCCTGTGTTGGTAAACACTATTTGGGAACAGATTAAGAAAATATATTACTGACCGTATAATTTTGCCATCCTACCGTGACTCTGAATCAGAGCAATTATTCCAGTTTCAATGTCCTCGTCTTTGGTATTTTTCATTCAGTTTTACACGCTGTTTTAAGCACTCCTGTCAGAATCCTAAATTCTGCCTGTCCTTTCTCCTGCCTAAAGCATTTAAGTACACGAGGAAGTCCATTCATTGCTCTGTATGTGAAGCTATTCTTCCATTTGTTGTGTATGATACTGCTTTTTCTAGCACTGAATCCCTGAAAAGTGGTTGTATTTTTCCTATGAAAAAAATAAAAAAGATGTGTATCATAACTTTTCCTTAACATAGATTGTGTTTTAATATAATTCAGCTCATAACTAATCCCCTCCTGCGCAGATAACATTTTATACTTGAGTTTTGCTCTTTGAGCTTTTCAGCCTTTCAATTCCAGCCCTGGATTCATATCAGGTTTCCTCTCTTAAATAGTTCTCCTGTCTGTTTTGTATAACTTCCAGTGGTTTGCACAGTATCTTTGTTTCAAAATCTGTTGGTCTGCTCTGCTGGGACTACATATGTCTCTGCTGTGTTTAGCTATCCCCTGCAACCTGTTAATATAGCATAATGGGTTTGGGAAGATAAAAACCTTACCAACAAAATAATGCTCCTTTCATTACAAAATGGGCCATGAAAAAAAGAAGGAGACCCTTGAAATGAAAAATATTTCAGGAGAAGAAATATCTAGGTCACAGCTTTTCTCAATTTTTGTAATTTAATGCAGCCTGGAATAATTGCTGCACGCATTCCTTTGAAATCAAGTCCTATAATATTCTTATTGCTCAATCTCTGTTTTCAAATGTTCTTGGTACTGTATGTTGTTCTGTTTTCCAAATAATTACATTGTAAAAATGCTAAAAAAAATAATTTGAATCTGAGTTTACCCAAATGTTGAAACGAAATGTAGCCATCCCCATCAGCTTCTGAGCTGCTGTTTTTTTTTGCAGGAAACCAACTCCAATTCTGAAGACTTCACTGCCACGAAGCCCCAAACTTTGGAGGGAAACACAACGTTGTGGAAGAGATGGGGGAGGTAAACGACTGCTGGAGTCTCAGGTAATCTTGTGGAAATCTGAGGAAATTCAGTAGTGCTAAAAAGGCGCATAGGCTTTCTGCATTGTGTATGGAGTTCCCTTTGGAGCAAACAGTGGGATCATGCACAATTTCCTATTCAGGATTGTGTATTTCACATGCTACAGAAGACATTTTGAGAGCATTTTAAAGTGGTTAAAAACCGTCTGATGGAGGTAAAAAGGTTAAAGTCTAAGATTCCTCTGAATTACCATCTCTACAGCACAAAAGCGAAAAAGACTGGGAAACCAGTTCTGTGAGTCTCCCATTGCTGATCAGCTCAGGAGCTGGGAGGTTCTGGACAGGGAATAGCAGGAGAACACTTGCATCCTGGGCTGTCAAGCTTGGAAAATAGAAGGTGGGCAGTGAGTACCATCAGTTTGGCACAAAAACATTTTCCTTTCCCTTTAACTTGACATTTTGCTGCTGCAGCATGCCAAGCCACTGCACACCACCACCACCTCTTATGCACCCACCTCACCAGAGTGATAAGGTAAGAACTGAAGAAAAGTAGCTGATTGTCTGCTACAGGAGAAAAATGCTGGCAGAATTTCAGATCAGGCATAAATATTTGAAAAGGAAGTCTATTATCTAAAAGATTATTTTCCTCTCTGTAGCTTAAAATAAAGCATTTGAAAAAATACCAGTATTTCGTGAATCCTAACCCGAAAATAATTGGCTGGAAGTAAGAAGTGGAGCTCTCAAATTGCTGTTATGTATTCTTCTGTATCTTTGCACGAGTGCCCTTTGAAATGTGTGCAGTTAACCTCTTTTCACTTTGCTGTACCTAAGATAATCACTTTTGAAATAGGAAAAGGAAGAGAACTTAAACTGTTTTATGTAATAGTTCTCTCTCAACCACTGCACTCCTCCATCACATAAAGACAAGAAGCTGGCTGCTGAAGTCCATAACTTGGGGCTTGGAACTAAGATTTGGGGCACTCCTGTTGCAGAACAGCCTGATGTGCTTCCCATCGATGAGTTCATAGAATCATAGAATCACTAAGCATGGAAAGACCACTAAGATCATCATGTCCAACCATCAACCTATTGAACAAAAACACATCAGAGCACAAAGACACTGCACAGACAGCACAGATTTTCTGGTATCCTAGCTCTGTTCAAATTTAATTATTTTTTTACTTTTTTGAGGGGTCACCACTGTCTCCATATTTTAAAAAGAAAAACCTGGATCATCTTTAAGAGTAGCTCTGAGGTATTGAAGTCTTATGTTTTATTCTTTGTGGTGATTGCTGTAATTGGATTTCACTTCTGGCTTTTTTGGTTGGTTTAGTGGGATATTTTCTTTCCTATTCAGGTGAATAATCATAACGACCACACGTAGCTACATTTCCATTTGCATCAGCAGAGACATACTGACTAGTGCAGGAGTTCTTATGTAGTAGCTGAATTTTCCTTGTGCATTAGATAGCAGAGTGTTGATTAACCAGCTTTCAGTTGGGTCAAAGCTCCCACTCCTTTGCACTCAGTGTAGCTGTGCATTGCTGTCTGTGTCTGTTTGCTTCCAGCAGTGGTGGTCTCACAGAGCATGAATGAGATTCTATGAGAATCATAGAATCATTAGGGATGTAAAAGACCACCAAGGTCATCTAGTCCAACCATACCCTTGCCCCTAAAGGTCTGTTCATAAGATGTAAATGATATCAAAGAAATCAGTGCTATCCCCTCTTTATTAGCTACTAGATCTACAGGAGAAAGTAGTACAACTTTATTCCATGATCAAAGGAACATATCCTTTTGTGCCAAGTTTCCAATGTGAATATTTGCATTATATAATTTCTTCCCTTTTTTTTTTTTTTTTTTTTGCTTCTATAATTGTTCTTGTCAGTAAATGCGTTCGTTACTGGAAAGAGAAACTTAAAACGAACGTAAGCACAGCTACAGAACATTCAGTAAGGCATTAAAGAGAGTATTCCTGGGAACTGTTTTTGTAGTCTTTTCCCAGCACTACATCTTCCAATGGACAGCCCTACAGAAAGCTCAGGGAGAGAAGGATCCTAGATCATTTTCCATGGAAATCCTTGTTCATTTAGACCACGACCTGCAGGACTGATTGCTGTTTGGCAAGAGATAATTTAGTATCAGGGTCCTCCCTGCCAAGGGATGTAATTTGGTTCCTTGTTTATCTGAGAAGCCTTGCCTACCTTTTTAAGCATTGAGTTAAGTGGTGGTTAAGAGGAGGGTTTGAAACATTTTTGCTTGAAAAGGTGTCCCTTTTGTAAGAGTAAAGATGAGCTGCCTCTGGCCCTTTGGAAATCTGAAACGACAGATTACTTGAAAGAGCTTAAATGTGCACCTATTCTTGGTGGTAAGCCCTGCGTTTTCATTTACATTCTTCTGGTGAATAAGAAACATGAGCCCAATTGCAAAGAAGGGCTCTTTCCCCATTTGCAAAGGGAAGCCAGCAAGGCAAAGAGAGCCCAGATATTTTATGGGGTGGCCACTTCCTCTCTGCAGCACTGTGGTATACTTTTGTGTTCCTAAAAGACAAAGCCCCTTCTCCTCTCACCGTTTCCTGACATCCATGTAGCAGCTACAACTGCTCTGATAGGAAATGTAATTTCAGCTTTGTTACGTGCTAAACCAAATATGTTAAAATGGAGAAATCATCAGTATTTGATCCTCCAAGGAGATATTAAATAGAAGCTTAAAATTAGATTAGGAAGCCCTGATTCTAACTCAAACTTCTTTGGTTTAGACCTATTTGGAGAGTTTGGTAGTGAAGGAGTGCAGGAGTAGAACAAAGGAGCATACTTACAGCAAGTAAAATCACTTCTTAAACATCTGAGAGACTTCATTCCACCCCGGTGTCATAAATTTAAACAAACAGTGTTGTTACAGATTCATGCATTAAATCAGTTTGGCAATCAGAGACCAATACATCTTCTGTCACCTGTATAATCACACAGGCAATTTATAGTTGCACACGGTACTTTACCAAGAAAGGCAATGACTTACTGAGCTTTATTATATTTCATTCCTACCAAAGCTCAGATGTTGTTCTTTTTGTCATGTTTTGTGTTATCACCCCACTCATCATGGAGAGATACCACTATGCTCTTGTGTCGTTCCCCATGGTTTGGAAGAGTTGGCATGCTTTACTCCAGTCAAATCTGGGTTGATCAGGCAGAATTTTTTTTCCTGCACACAACCTTCTCACTGACCTGAAAACAGCATGTTTCACCTGACCCTCTGTACCCCAATGTCATAATAGGAGCTAGGCACCCTTAGCATGAGCAAAGAGAAGTAGACTCCTATAGAACTTCAACCACCTCACCCTGAGTGGCCTTCACACTTGAACCCACCTTTCCCTCTCCACTGACTCATGTAGGGCCCCAGGTTGGACAGACATCTTCTTCATGTATGGCTAAAGTGGGGAAGGTGAGTCTTTTTTAAAATATCTGCCTCATTCATCACATCTGCCAGTTTTAGCCATGTTTTGCCTGAATGTTAATTCTTCTGGTTACTAGTGGGTTAAATGGAAACACGCACACTGCTAAGGCCTCAGGTTAGTGCTCTGAGATTTGGCAGGATCCTTCACTCCAATTGTGTTATTCTGTGGAAATAACTTCACTGTTTTCTGGAAAAGGAAAACAAAACAAAACATCTGTTTTACTCTTCCCACCAAGAACTCCATTCATTAAACCCTGCTAAAGCTACTGAAGTGGGAGGCCATCAGAACAGGAGAGCTGCTATAATGTCTGAACGGAATTCACAGCTTTGTTGTACCTGGGAAGAATATGAGTCACAGTGCATATGGAACATGCAGAGACACTGGGAAATAGGTTTTGCAAAAGGCAGCAAAGTGATGTCAAAGAGAGCAGATGGATTACATTGTGCTTTGCAGATGGGGAGCCGCTCCTCTGTTATCTCCTGAACTAAAGCTGTTGCTCTGAAATGTGTCTTCTAGCACATATTCTGCTGATGCAGCGATCTTTTGCAAGGGAAGCATTTTGGTCTCCTAGTAACATGTCCAGGATTAAGTCTGAGCATCCTCTGTGGCACCATCCTTAGAGGCCATGCATCTGAGGGCCAGCAGTGACATGGTAAAGGTGTCTGATAACCCGTGTCTCCAAGTGCACCAACAGTTAGTTGGCAATAAGAAAGGAATCAGGGGTTGTAGATCCAACAGGTGTTGAGAAAAACTGTTCAGTTTGTTTTCTTTCTGAGGTCTGTGGGTTTTTTAAACAAAATTAATGAAAGTAAATGCTTGGAATAGGATCTTTTGCAATGCAGGTAGCATCTGCTCTGTATGGAGTAGCAGTCTGTAGGTTAAAACTTGGACGCAGCACACTGACCCAGTGATGCTGCCACTGACCCCAAGTCAGCAGAGCTTCAGTCCCCCCCGGTGCAGTGCTACCAGGAACATGAAGACACCACTGAGCTGCCTCTCTCAGTGGTGTTTAACAGAAGGACATGACCCAACAGAAATATTTCTCCCATTCCCTTTGCTTAGTATTGAAGTGCTCTGCCCCTAGAAATCACGCGGGAAAATTACAACCAGATTTTCACATTGCAATGTGTTCTGTTTACAAATGGAGACCAAACTATGCTACTAAGTCACAACCCCTTATTAGAGGGAAAGGTCTGAGATGACGAAGTGCTGTGCACTGTGTGGATGAGCTGGACTTACCATGCTATGCCTCAGCTGACTGGCATGGGACCCCATAGCGTGGGTATCCACCATCATTCCATACATAGAAACTTGCAATTGTATGAGTATTTCCCCTCACTTCTTGTTCAGCTGATGAAAATGCACAGATGTGAGGGTAAAAGGTTGTGTGAGATTCAGGATGTTGCCAGTTCCTTTTAAATTGCCTCCCTGGACTGATCAAATGTTATTTTAATAATAATAATAGTAATCTCAGCTTATTGTAAATTGAAAAGAAGAGTTTAAGTAAAGGAAGGACTTACCAAGATCCTCCAGGAAGCCACAAGAGATTGAGAAGAACCTCTCTTCTTCTCCAAACAGAAAAGTAACCTTGGTTTAAGTGGGGACTGCTCACTTGTCTTGCCCACCTTGTCCCCTCCATGCCCACTTGCATGGCCATGGCCAGTGCTGGGGTTGTACTAGCCACCCCTGTGGGACACTGGGGGTTGGAGGTGATTACCCAGGGCACTTTGCTGCACTAACCTCTGTCTACCTTGCTTGGCAATTCGTCATCTACTCCACTGAATCTTTCCAATGTGTTCTTGGATAAAGTGTCAGGCTTGCCCTCAGGAAACTCTATTTGAGCTTCCTTTTCCAACTCACTATCACCCCTTGGACACGTTGCATGGGCATTTGAGCAAATACCCAACCATAAAATAAGCATAATTGTTTTCTTAGCGAGAGGAAGAGGAGTGTGTTTGTGACCCACCCCAAGCTTTCCTTAAAATAAAGACTGTGTCTGTGGGCAATAATCATATTAGCATACCAGGAAATTAGAAAAAAAGAAAAAAATGTTGTGTTGATCTTCTGAACTGGTGGGTTTATCCCTTTCTTGACACACACAATTAGACTGTGTTACTGGTCTGTAGGTACCTTAAATCTGGCAGGGAATGACTGAAGTATGGACATATGGTTAAGAGAGTAAAACAGTCCAAGCCTTTCCAAGCATTAGCTGAATTTCATCCAAAATTCCATTAAGATACATACTGAAATAATGTGGAAAAAAGAGGAGGATTTTTTTTTCCATAGCCATTTATGTGTTCTTTGGTGTCTTAGTGTCATCATGATCCTTAGCAAAAATCCCTCCAGATCACACATTCGGTACAAACTCTGCGTTGACTTGGTGCCACGACTGAGATCTATTCGGGGAACTTTAATTTCACGGACCCTCAAACCTAACACTTCCAAATTAACACCAATTGTGGTTAGTCTCTTCATATGCACTCTCTTTAGATATCCATTTCTGGCTGTGTGCAACTGCCGACAGGAAAAATGTGTTAGAATGAATTAACTCTAACCTCACCCAAGTGAAAGATGTTTCAAATCACTGGTACTTGGACGGGGGCCTGCACGCTGATGAGTAAATAGGGGCAATTTGAAGAAAAGCCTCCAGTGTTGTTATCCCTCAAGCCCAATCCCTGATCACTGGGGCTGCAGTGAGTGGACTGCATCAAAAACTGGCTTCACTTCTCCAAATCCTATTCTGGCACCTTGAAAATGCCAAAAGGACGCATCCTTCCTCCTAAACACCTCAATGGAAATTATACAAAGCAGTTCACTATGAGCTGTGATGTCTTCAGAGAAAATTAGGAGGCAGCTGAGTCATTGCTTATGTTGTTAATTTTCAAGAATTCCTCATTGGGGTAGCTGGTAGTGATTCAGAATTATTTTATTTCAAGAATATTAGGAGGGTCCATTCTGTTTTTCCTGTTTTTCTCCAAGATACACTTCTTGGGCAACAAAAAGAATAACTCCAAGAGGGGCAGATGGCATTTGGTTGTCATGCAGACACAGAGAGACATAAGCATCAATCTTTTCTTGCAGTTTTGGTGAGTTAGGAAAATACAGTAAGTCGCTGCTCCCACCTGGAAGGCAAGGAGAACTTGCTGCATCTGTGGCTGATTTGCGTGTGCCCCAAGAAGGAAATTGTATTTCTGAAGAGTTTTGCATTCAGGTCAAGGTTTTTTTCCTTTTATTCCAAGCAAGTGAGCTTTTGCTGGAGCTCCTCTACAAGCTCTGAATGCTAGATGCTTCCAGATAGTTTCACCTGCAAACCAGGGAGAAAATAAAATAATCGACTTATTTTATTTGTTTTGTATTGATCTGTTTTTCTTTTTAAACATATTTTGTTCTCCCTTTCATTTGGAGATGTCTTTTTTTTATTATTATTTTTGCCTGAAATAAGTGACTTCAACTCTTACTCTTAAAGAAAATGGCGATCTGAAAATTTTAGCAGAAATGTTAATTTACAGTCATACGGAAGAGGTCAGCCAATCTGAAATTATCTTTTTTTTTTTTTTTTCAGATATATTTTTTTCTGGTTTGGCAGCTGAATTAAAAAAAAAAATCATTCTTTGCACAGCTCTAGATAATGTGTTTCAAAAATAGTCCAAGGGGATACATTCACACAGAAACAGATTCTCTTTCATTTTTTTAGCCATCCAATAGTGAGGGGAAAAAGAGACCAGAACCTCCTCCAAGTTTCCTCTGCTGCTCCTCTTTGAACAAGGGGAAACACATTTCTGACCACATTACATGTTTTAGTTGGACACCACTAAATACAAGGCTTCTGCTGAAATACAGGACACCACCCGACCAACATTCAAAGTTGGGCCACCTGCCATGATTATTTGTAAAATAAAATGAATCCGAAAGCTGTCATAAAAGCAAACGCAATTGTAACTTGGAGCATCTGCCTGTTTGGAAAGACCATCCTGCCTCATTTACCCTAGGATTTGCCTTCCCATTGTACAATAGCTGGAATATAGGTGCATGAGGACTTTGGCTTGGTGTGCTGGGTGTCCTGCTTTTCCTTCAGCTTCCCTGCACTCACCACATAGTGTCCCATTGTGATTGAGTCTTTGGGTGAAAATCATGGCCCTGATGTCTATTAATGTAGAGACTCTTACCTACGTGCTGTGTGTTAATCTTTAATTCCTCCTTTCTGGTGTTATTTTCCACTTCATTTGGGTGTAGGAATCTGATATTTTATGTATTTCTTCTTCTAACTTGTGTAGACATTTCTGCCAAGCCCACAGGAGATTTAATGTGCTGCAAAATACATAATTGCATTTACACTCCCTGGTTGAAGCAAGTAGCTGTTATGTAGCCTGCAAGATCCCTATATCTACCAAGACTTCAACTAGCAGAGCACCTAGGGCTGCAGGAGCAGACATTTGAACACCCAGAGGCATTCAAGGCCAGGCTGGGTGGGGCTATTGACAATCTGATCTGTTGGGTGGCAACCAACCATCAGCAGGGGTTGGAACTAGACAATCTTTAAGGTCCCTTCCAACCCAAGCTATTCCGTGATTCTGTTTCTATGGCTTCCTGCTTTCGCCACCTCACATCGTCGTCTGCCACCACATCAGTCAAGCATGGCTGTGTAATGGTGGAAAAAAAAAAAAAAAAAACATTTTTAAAAAAGGCAACAGCAAATATTTGTACTTCATTCCATGCCCAGGAGTTGGTCATACCTGAAACTTTCTACCCAGGCCAGTTTTGGACAACAGAACAAGTTTTGTGCTATGCAAACCTTCCTCAGGTGGGGAAACCATCTGCTGAGGCCAAGAGGATCTGGGAGAGCAGATCACCTGCAACTGCCCAGATGCCAATTGCTGTGACTGTAACTAGTGCAAGGCCAGCACTGGTCCAAATGAGGTGTGTAAACCATCCCACCCCACACCTTCTCACAGCCAGTCCTATGAAATCCTCCTTAGGTTTGAACTCAAATGGTCGTTTGTACTGTAACCAGAGCTGGAGCAGCTCGCCAAAATACAAGACTTAGCACTTAAAAAGCAGCTTCATCCCTCTTTTCTTTCTCCATTTGGCTGGTGGGAGGAGAACTGCCTGGCTGCAGTTAGTGCTGGCAGCGATATGGGGCAGTTTCTTCCATGGGCTGAGTGAAGCCCCACTTCCCCCACGCACCAGGAATCAAAGAGCCGGAAAGGCTCTTCGTGCTGCCAGAGCCAACCCGCACACGGCCTTCCCTTTGGAGTTGCTCAGTTCCTGTGCTTTTTTTGGCCCCATCCTCTGCTCCTTGCTGATGTTCACATGCTGTGGGCACGCTTCAGGATCTTTGCCCACCACCGTGGTCTCCAGGCTCTTTTCATCGCCTCCCTGATGGGCTGGGGCTTGTGGTCCTGATGTGGAAAGGTCGTAGGATCATAGAATGGCTTAGGTTGGAAGGGACCTTTAAGATCATGGAGCTCCAATCCCCACACCTGCAGGGACAAAATCTAAATGCAGAACTATAGTGCAAAACTCATGAAGTGATGGGTGAAGGCACAGTAAATCCTTGATGCTTGCACTGAAGTGCACCAAATAATGCACAACATTATTCTGCAATGTGAAGATTGCTTCCAAGCATGCCAGTCCTTGTTATAGCCGTGACTACAAGCCTGTGCGTGAGAGGGTCTGGCAAAAGAGCAGCTTTTGGCTAGAACTTCAGCAAACTCATTGTAGGATAAAGTAGAGTAAAGTCATTGTTACAGGCCACTTTTTACAATATCCAACTTCTGGATCAATTCAGATGTGCATGTATTTCCAGTACAGCTAACACAGGAACATCTCACTGTCACCTTGGAGCTTCATGAGTGCTGAGAAAAAACATGTCCATCAGTGGGAGATTTACCTCTCATCAACAGATGCCAACAGCAAAAAGCAGTGATGCAGCGCATTCATGGTGCACAGACTCAGAGAGCAGCAGGACCCGTTGGCCATAGGATGCTCTGCCCCTGGCACTGAGCATTGGCACCAGGGATGGGGAATTGGCACCTAAGGCTCAACTAGGCAAGTCATGCTGCCACCTTCGCAGCACTGCACCTTCAGTAAGACCTATTCTGTTGTAATTGGTGAACCAACTGTTCCATGGTGTCATGATGTACGTTTTTAAGAATAATAGCAGTTGTATGGCTTGGGGATTCCTCTCTGAAAGAAATAGATCCAACATAATTCTGTGTATATCTGGCTGCTTAAAAAAATATATGCTTATGTATGCTGTAAAAATAGGACATTTTCCTGGCCTTAAGGAGATAGATTTATCTGAAAACGATGCTGTAACATGAAATTTCAGAATATTTTTCTGCAGTGGAAAACAAGGAGATTTTAATAAGCTCTTGATTAAAAAAAAAAAAGAAAAATCGCCAGAGTTGTCTGCAACACAAAGCTTTGCAACTCTTGTTATTCACATCACCAACAGTTTTGAAAGAAGTGGTGTGCAGGGGTGTGGGAAAAAGAACTTTGTGGTTTTTGGTTTCATCTCTGCCTGTGAATCACTTTGCAGTCTTGGGCAAGTGGCTTAACCTCTTTGGGACTCTATCTGTTCAGCTGTGCAGTGAAATGAGCAATGTTCCATGGACCTCGTTCAAAGGGGTGCTTGAAAATACCACAGGAGCTGAGAATTCCCTGAAGAAGGATGGCACATAGATGTAATATGTATTTTAAGAATACTGTAGGCCTCTAGCCAGCAGGGTTCCTCAGGGAACAGAAGCCCAGTACGGGCTCCGGTCTTGTCCAGCATCATCAGTGACCTACAGGATAGAGTGGGATAGAGTGGACCCTCAGCAATTTTGCTGATGTGAAGCTGGAAGGAGTGGCGGGCACATGGCTGTGCTGCCATTCAGTGAGATCTGGAGAGATGGATGAAGAGGAACCTGATGAGGTTCAACAAGGACAAGTGTAGAGTCCTGTACCTGGAAAGGAATCACTGCATGCACCAGTACAGGTTAGGGGCTGACCTGATGGAAAGGAGCTCTGCATAGAAGGAGCTGAGTGTCCTGGTGGCCAAGAGGCTGATCACGAGGCAGCAGTGTGCCCTCCTGGCCAAGAAGGCCAATGTTATTCTATAGTGCATTACAAAGAGTGTGGCCAGCAGGGCAAGGGAGATGATCCTCCCTCTCTACTCTGCCCTACTGTCAGGAACCTTCTTTAGCAGGCAGTGATCTCCAGAGATCCCTTCCAACCCGTACAGTTCTGTGTTTCTGTGACTCTGTGATTATACTGGCTGGAGTATCACAGCATTCTCTACTTCCAGAAATCCAGATGTGCTACATGAAAAGGGTGTTATTGTTACATACGTATGGTTTTTTCTTCCTCAGAGGCAAACAACGGAACATCTTCCAGACAGGGACCAGGATCTTGACAGCCCCATCAGGCAGACTCTCACTGAAGCCAGCTAGAGCTTTGCCTGAGCTAGAATTTGGCTCCTTGTGAATTATCCAACACAATCCATTGACTCTTTAACCCGTAAATTGTCCGACTCAATTATTTCCAGTGAAGCAGATGGCTGAAAACAAATAACCTGTAAGATAAGGTACTCTGGCTCCAGTTTTAAGTAAAATTAAAGTTTGTTAAACACAAGCGTTACAGTTACATAAATAACAAAAGAAGAAATCACCACTGAAGCCAAAAACCGTTTTTCTGCAAAAACAGAGAGGATCAATTTCTCCAGTTTAGTATTACCAAACTTGGCAGTAATTCACATTTGAAGTATAATGATGTCATCTGGTTGGCCTTTTCCCATCGCAAACAGTAAATCTTAAAATCTGGAGAGATCTTTTATTTGGTTATTCATATTGTACTGCATCAAGGGGTTACAACACATGTGCCTGGGCTTATTAAAATCATCTGGAAGAGAGGAGCTCGTTTAAAGGCACAGTACTTAAGACAACTCTGTTTTTCCTGGAGACTTCTTTTCTGATGTCAGCTGCACTTACAGCCATAAACTCACCACCACTGGTGTCTCAATGAGAGAGTTTCTTTTTTGGAGTGGCTTTTTGTAGCATCTGAATCATAGAATAATGGAATCATACAATGGCTCGTGTTAGAAGGGAGCAAAAGGATCATCAAATTCCAACCTCCTGCTGCAGACAGAGTTGCCAGCCACTAAATTAAGTACTAGATCAGATTGCCCAGAGCCCCATCCAACCTGGCCTTGGAACACATCTAGGGATGCGGGTATCCACAACCTCTTTGGGCAGCCTGTTCCAGCACCTCACCACCCTCTCAGTGAAAAACTTCCCCTCACATCTAATCTAAATCTTTCCTCTTTTAGTTTAAAATCATTCCCCCTTGTTCTATCACCATCTACCCATGTAAAAATTTGTTTTCCCTACTGTTTGTAGTCTTCCTTTAAATATTGAAAGGCCAAAATGATCTTCCCAGCTTTCTCTTCTCCAGACTGAATGAGCCTGGCTCCTTCAGCCTGGAGAGATGCTCCAGCCTCTGATTATCTTTGTGATTTTCCTCTGTACCATCTTCAACAGCTCCACATCTTTCCTGCTCTGGGGGTCCCAAACTCAGGTGCAGTACTCCAGATGGGGCCTCAGGAGGGCAGAGTAGAGAGGGACAACCACCTCTCTGTCCCTGTTGGCCACTCCTCT
Organism: Oreortyx pictus; assembly: GCA_036925125.1. NCBI lineage: Eukaryota > Metazoa > Chordata > Aves > Galliformes > Odontophoridae > Oreortyx > Oreortyx pictus. Next base: position 4,164,065 of record JAUPFR010000010.1, on the reverse strand, counting down.
TCTGATGGAGACCAGGATACTGCTGGCTGCCTGGGCTGCAGGTGAACACTGCTGGCTCATACTAAGTTTCTCATCTACCAGGATCCCTAAGTCTTTCTCAGCAGGGCTGAGTGATTACCCTGATCCAAGTGCAAAACCTTGTGCTTTGCTTTACTGAACATCATTAGGTTGACATGGACCCACCTTGCAAGTTCAACAAGGTCCTCCTGGATGGCATCACTTCCTTCTACCATTTCTAGAAATAGATGCTCTAGGCCATGGACTTGCATCCATCGTCCAGGGGAACATCCATGCACTATGCCTTTCTACTTCGGGCAGGAGTGAAACCATCATGATAAATACTACAGTTGTCTTTTGAATGGAAAGTTACAACTTTCTGGTGCTTAAGTTCACAAAAAAGACCTCCCATTTTTGGGAACAGGCATGTTGTTTTGCTCTCGCCAGCCAGATCTCTTACTCCCACGTCCAGTTTCATCACAGCTAGGCCACACGTTAGCTGTGGTGCAATGAGCAAATAGCAGGTTGGACTTCTGCAGGGCCTACAGTGCCTTCAGCTGGGCTGCTTTTCCCCTGCTCTCCTAAAGTTCCAAAGGCTTCTTTCTCCTCCTCATTTTTGTTTATGTTCCTGAGGTTTACGTTGTTTGAGGTTTGGTTGGGGCTGCTGGCTGTTTTTCTTGGAAAAAGCCCTGGTGGAATGCGAGATGTCCTCGCTGTGCTTCTTCGTGGAACATTCCCCTGCTGGAGATCACTCTGTGTTTCTTAAAAACATGGAACCAGCCCAGCAGCGCCAAGCAGCCTGATAAGTACGGGTGGTGGATTCTTTGTTGTAGATCCATGCAGCACCCAGTTATGACAGGTTGGTAACCGGAAAAAATTACTTCTCAGAAAAAGCGATGAGGTATTGGCACAGGCTGCCCAGGGAGGTGGTGGGGTCTCTGACCCTGGATGTGTTTAAGGAGATGTGGCACTGGGAAACATGGTTGCTGGGTGTGCTGGGAATGGGGTGACTAGATAACTAGTTGGACTAGATTATTTTGGAGGTCTTTTTCAACTTGTATGATCCTATACCTGTACACAGTATTTTCTCCATTGACTTAACATTGCAGTGTGTTTGCACTGTTGATCTTTGTCCTGGCTCCTCCTTGATCCCCTCTGCATTGGCTTCTTCCAACCTGAGTGCAGGGAGGTTTCTCTGGTTTATTAAGTCTCCTCCTGGAACGACAGAAAGGCCAATTTTGTAACTCAGCCAGATAGGAAAGTTTGACATTGAAGTACCCTCATGAAACTTTGCTGAACTCTTCTGCAGAGCCGTGATCGAAATACTTCCAGCCAATTGTGAACTCTCAACAGCAGCTTATTAGATAGCACAGCAGAGATTGCCAGGTATATAAAATCATCCCATAGCTGGAATTAGTAGCGGGGAAAAAAAAAAGAAACAACCAATCCTACACATTTTTTTCTCATACCTGGAGAAGGGAACAGTGGCCAACACCTGAAAATGTAAAACAAACTCATTTGAGAATGCCCTTTTATTCTTTTCCCCAGGTGTTTGTCATGATGTGATGGCTGGAAAAAGCCAGCTGCAGCTTTGAAATCAGCCAATGATTGAACACCGCCATGAAAACATTTCAGCATCTGCTATGGGTCACTTCAATGGACAGTTCAGGGCAGAGGGTGAAACTGTAAGATCTGCCACCAGAAGTCTCACTCACTCACTCAGGTCATTTCCTGATTTTCCAAGTGTCTATATGCAGTAATGCTTATTGAGTAGTTCTCTAAATATATTTCTGCCCATAGAAAGGATTCCTAAATCATCCACACGCATTCTGGGGTTTGGAACTGGATGATCTTTAAGGTTCTTTCCAACCTAAGACACTCTATGGTTTGTGTAATTCCTATCAATTTATCTATTTAAATAGTCAGAAGATAAAATGCAGATCCTTATGCTGTTGTAAAGAATCTAGGTTGTCCAAACTCTTACATTTCAAGGGCTGACGATCTTGTTAGAGCAGGGAAGTCTCAGTTTTCTATACTTAGTGTGCTATCTTAAGGACTGTCCTTGTTCCTCCCTCTCCTGGCTGTGAATGTGAATTTTCTTCATGACAACTATCACGACAGACATGCTATGGATAATATTAAATCCCATCCCAAGAGGTATAATGGTCTCCTCGTGTGTCTTTGTACCCCACATTGCAGCCTGCAGCCTCAGCCTGGCTTGCGTGATAGTGCAGGATAACATCATGCCAATGATGGTGATGAAAACTGTTGTCAGGCTGTCAGTTGCCTTTGTAGCAGCAGCTGCCACGGCCTCATATCTCCGTTTCTTCATCTGGATATGAGATGTGGTGCTCTCCAGCAACCTTACGTGGTTGTGGGTGGGCCACAGCGCAGCAAGTCAGTGTTAGGAGACACAACATGAATGCCAGGAAGTGTAGAAAGAACATGTGCAAAAAGTGCTCGTGAATTCCCAAAAAGGCTGTTCCTCAGTGGGAAGTGGGGCTTATAAGTTAAATCACCTTTTCTTACAAAAAGGATCACCTTTCCATGGGAGGGAAATATTGACATTTTCTGGAATCACTTGAAGTTGTCATCTAACAATGAAATATTTACTAGCCTTCATATGTGCATGTATATATATATATATGTGTGTGTGTGTGTGAAAATGAAGGAGTCCTAGAAAAGAAAGCTCTTCTTGGCTGGTTCTGGCTGATTGCTGTTTTGTTCTGTGTCACTGCTCCAGTGTCTTTTTCTCAGCATAGAAAAACTGATTTGATTAATATTGTTGTAAAGGCCTGCTCAATCATGGTGAATATTTTGGAGTTATGGTACCTGCTTAGTCAAATAGAACGTGCTTCCAATTAGTGTTGGTCTGCTCTGTTTCAGAATAAATGTGTAACTCATTATCAGCTGGTATCACAGGTTTTGAACTGAAATACATCCCAAAGGAAATGTATAACAAATATTTCATATCAGTTGCATAAATCACAGTAAAAGGAGCATTAATCCTTTTTCTCCCCTTCTTGGGATGCTGTATCCCTTAAAACACTACCAGCCTGTGTGCCTGCTGCTGGGTGCTAGGTTACTTTGCCATCAACCTGTGCTCTGCCTGCTGATAGGTGTCACTCAGAGTCCAACCCATCACACTGTTTACCTAAGCAGCCAAGACTTTAAGAAAGAGCGAGCAATGTATTCCTTTCTGTTTTGGCTGTGGTCACTCAGTCCTAAGGCTCCTTTTCTGATCACCTCCAGGTTTTTCTGTTTGACTTAGGAATCTGAAGCAAGTCAAATTTTCCTTCTTCCTCTCTCCTTGGAGAAGAAAACTTCTCTGCTGTTATTTTTAAATGCAGGAAATGCATAAATACTCAGTGCCAGCAAAATACGTGTGAGTAATATGTGACCGAGTGCAAGTGAGGCGGTCAGCATGGACAACTTTTGAGCTGCTGCAAAAAATAGGAAATGCAAACCCCAAAGGGAGAGTTCTCAGTGTCATAACCTGACACTGGGCCACGATGCATCCTCACTGGGACCACTGGGACATGCAGAAGGAGCCGCTCCCAACTGTGATGGGCACTCAGAGGCTGCAGGGCTGTAAAGCAGTGGGTTCTCTATGGAGGACAGTGTTGGAGGATGCCTAGGATATAGAAACTGGATAGGGAAGAAGGGCTTTTAAAAACCGAGTGCTGTTTTTATGCATTTTGTGAGATTGCAGAGGAGCTGATTGGAGGGATGCTACACAGACACTTTGTCCAAGTCAAAGTTTGTTAAATGCTTGGATGACATTCAAGTGTGCATATTCACCGTGTCTCTTGTTGGCTTCTTGCAGCAGTGCAAATCCCCAAGAGACCCTATTATTAATTTATCCTTGGTTCTTAGATAGGCATGGGCTATTTTGATAAAGGGAGGAGAGCTATTGTGACTTTCCTTCCTTTATTGCTCCACCCAAGATAAAGCAGGCAGGATATTTCTCAGCACCGTGCCTACAGTCCGTACATCGTCTAGCAAAAGGTGCTGGACCTCGGGGAGCAGGCTCCCTTCTGTACTTTTTTCATATCAAAACCTGGGAAAGTTTGGTGTTTCATGGTTTCCTCTTTTCCCCTACATCACTCAGTACAAAGTTCAGTTTCAGATCTTGTTATAGAACTTCATGATGAAGACAAACAATTGGTCTATACTTATCCTCAAGCATCATGCAAAGGAATAAATTCAGTTGAATATTGTGCCAGATTTTTTTCGATGCTTTCTATTGATAGTCGCCAGTACGAAGTATTTGTACACATTCTCTATTCTGGGTATAGACTTTTGTCTTCGAAGTAGTTTCTACCTTTCTTTAATTTTCTCTTTCTTTCTGTACCTTCTGCAGGATAGTCAGCAGTAGCCAGTACTGCTTCAGTTTTTGTTTTGCAGCCAAATAATTGATTCTGGGTCCATAGCAAAGACGGCCTTGCAGCAGCCTTCAGACCCCAGTTAGTCAAAACACAACCTTATCCTCTCCAAGATTCTGCTCCTGAAAACCACTGTTAGTGCTGTTGTGAGATCACTATGGTCCACACCTTTTGAAATGCAGGCTTTTGGTTGCTCTCACTCCTGGCTTATCTCTGTTGTGTCTGCACAGACCTTCGAGCTGGGCTTGCAAAACAACCCAGGAGCTGTGCTGTGTGAGCTTGCTGCCCATTGAACCCCAGTACAATGCCTGGCAGGGGCTGCAGCAAAGCAGGGAAGAGAGGGGCTTCCACTAAGGGGAGCAACTGCTTGGGGAAGCCACAATGTGCTCAAGGAAGCTGCTTTTCATAGAATCTTAAAGGCTGGAAAATATCTTTAAAATCATCAAGACCAACCATCAGCCCACCCCTGCCATGCCCACTAACCATGTCACTCTTATACATTTTCCTTCTGCAAGAGCAGTTCTTCTGTCCTCGTGGGCAGGGACTTAACCAGCAGACAGAGGAGAGACTTGTCCTTATATGGCCCCAGCTGTGAGAAATGCTTCAGATATTTCTGGTGTTGGTCACACAACATCTCTCCTGCACAGATGGGAAGTGAGCTGGGGCTGGGCCAGATGCAGCCTGGATCCTGAGAGCACAGACCCACCTTTATCCTTCTGGTGACTTCTTATTGACAGTTACTACAAAATGTTGGGCCTCTTCTGAGAAGAACAATTCTGGAGACCTGGATAGTGAGAGGTCTGCCAGGACAGTCAGCCCAGCCTAGGGCAGGGGTGCCAGAAAGGTAATGCTCTCATGTGTTTTCATAGAAGGACTCGGTATCGCAGGAATACAGGACTGGTACCATGTTTACCCAGGCAGCTGGAGTAATCCACTTCCTCCACCACTGCAAACCACTCCACCAAAGTGGATTAGTGGCTCATAACAGGGGCACCTGTTATCCTTTGAACAGAAAAACAGCCTTAAACCATATGAATAAGCCATGTTGTTTTAATGAGACATGGAAATTAGTTATCACTGCCAAAGCTCAGCTCCTGCTCTCAGCGTCCTGTTCTGATTATAAGAACAGTAATTTGCCAGCTCCCAACTTCCTGTTATTAAGCCAATTGTTCAATTTTCAGAAGGATTTGGGATCATAGTCTAAAACTTGAGGGTTAATATTTTCGCAACACAGATAGAATCATGGAATCATAGAATTGTTTGAGTTGGAAGGGACCTTTAAAGGTCATCTACTGCAATTCAGCTGCAGTTACCTCCTATTCCTTCTTCTATTTCTTCTCCTTGCTCTCTCCCTCTCCTTCTCTTCTCCCAGGGCAGGGTGCAGAACTGGGAGCCACATGGTCCTGAACACTGGAGAACGCCATCTGTAAGGGCCTAGGAGGTGTTCCCTCATCCAGGGGAGCCATGGAAGAATGAAGCCCCTGGCACCAAGGGCAACATGAAGAATGAATCAGCTCCAGATTTCCTAGAACTCTTGCCACCACAGCCCAGGCCTTGTTTTTTCCTTAGAGGGATGAAAGACCTCTGAATTAAGTAGACTTCTAGAAGCAAATGTCCTGTTTTCTTTGCAAGAATAACCTACCTAGCATAATAAGATTATTGCATGTTATGAAATCTATTGAAATAGAGAATATTTACAGGAAAAAAGGACTTTGCACGCCTGGTTCCTAACAGGGCAGGGAACAATAATCCCACTGCAAAGGGAAATGCAGGTTTTCTTCTTGTGATACCGTTTATTCTGTGGCACAAGAGTGCTGCTAAGCCCCTGAAGCACAGAGCTGTGCTGATTGCTCTATATGAACAGTGTAGCTTCACATTTCCCTGATGATTATGTCAGTGACTTCTGGAGCATCCTCAACTGCAGAGCATGTTGCATTCCACTCAGGGGCTCATGAGATTTTAGGTGTTTCTTCTGGTGTGTATATGGCATTCCCTGATGTCATGAGCTCTGGTAAGAGTAGTTAGCCAATGCCACGTTGTTCCACTTCAGAACACTTCAGAATTTTCTGTTGTTTGCATGGTGGACTCACCTACTCTTGGATAAAACAGCTCCCACCTTTGCTTGTTTTGGAGTGATTTTCTTTAAAAACCTGTCGCCATTCTGTCTAAGCACTACGAGAGATGTTTTCAAAGACACAAGAAGCTGTTCAGCTTCCAAATCCCATCAGCTCTCCAAGGGAGATAACCATGAAATTGCCCTTTGTATAGTGAATATCACTCCTGCCTGTACTGCACTATTGGGTTACACTTATGGACTTCTTTTGCTGACCTCAAGTCCTCATGGAGCTCAAGTTCCCAGCTGCTGGCAGGCCTGGCATTTGGATAGCAGATAGTGTTACCAGCTCCTCTGCACCCAGCATATTTCACTGCTTCACTTGGGTGACACCAATTTGTCAGTATTAAATGTCTGTATTCCTGTGGCTATTAGTATTTATACATTCGTGCAGCACCCTTATAATAACATTACACTGGAAACTGGTGGCAGGCAGGATTTCTATTTTAAAGTTTCTCTTTGGTGACTAAATTCAGATTTTCTAGTGTATTCCATTGTGCTACTTGCATAAGAAATCTCATTGACTTCTCCTTTGTTTCCTCTCATATTTAATTTCCTTTAATAATCTGTGTTCTATCTCTTCATTCTAGGGAAATATGGATTAAATGAAAGGTACTGTACAAGTGAAAACTTCTGAATGCTTTCCTCCAAGTGAGAAAGCTCCCACTTGTTGTCTTGTTTGTACATGTGGGGCTCAGATACAGGCAGAGAGTTCTCAATATGCATGGTTCCTTTCACAGCTATAAAGCACTGCTGTTTACAGAGGTATACTTTTCCAGATCTCTGCAGTATTAATCATTGCTCTGACTCAGTAAGTTTGTTCAGAAAAGCAACCATCCCTGACTCTTCTTTCTGCGATGTGATACTAGAGAGGGACAGAGCTGATGGCGGGTCCACGCTCTCCTCATGCTCTTATTTGCCTTAAAAGTCAGCTCCTAGACACTACTAAGTGCTTTCAGAATGTAATTTAAGCCCATTGATCACCTCCTTCACAGAGACTGTGAGTCAGCTGCATCCAACGTGGCAAAGCTGTTTGTTTGCTCCTCTGAACAGATGTTGGAACAGTCCCTCCAACCTCCAGTAAAATATTGCAGACAACTGTGAAGTTTACTAACCCCTTGTTAAAGCAATCTCCTTGAAGTCTTTCTCTTCCCAGAAGATAAACGGCATCAATAGGGTACGCTCTGAAGTATGGGCAGCCACTTCCACCAGCAAACAGGAATTCTGTCTGTAAACTTTTGCACTGGAAATCGTTGTGTCTCTGGTTTAGATCAGTGACATTAAAACAAAGACAGACGGAATATTTCACTCTTATCTGGGGCTGTGGTTAATTGCATTTCTCGTGGCACACAGCACCTTCTTCTCTCTCTTCTTCCTGCCCTTGCCCTCTGTGCTCTCTCTGACCTCCTAAGGGCAGTCTTGGTGGATCCAGCAGAAGAGGGAAGCAGCACTGCAGGGAGATTGAGACCAGGAGATTGAGGCAGAGAACAAGGAGGAGTATGGGATATCAGCACATGGGATATTTTGGGTTAGAAGGAACTTAGAAGATCTTCTAGTTCCAACCCTTTGCCTCAGGCAGGGCTGCCAACCATTCAGTCAGAGAATCAATCAAGCAGCTCAGGGCTCCATCCAACCTGGCCTTGGACACCTCCAGGGATGAGGCATCCAATGCTTCTCTGGGGTATTAGCTGAGTTTGGGATAGTCAAGCAAGATGTGCCATGGAAAGTGGCAGGCCAGCGCTTATCCACCAAGATGTGCTGCCTCTCTAAAGCTGTGAGGCACAGCTTACTTTTTGCTTTTGACACGCTTCCCCAGATCCTCATCTCTCAGTTCCTACTCTTCCAGGAATTCACACTGAAAAGGGAATTAATGTTTTTGGTTGTCAGGACATGAGTTGTGCACCTATATATGGACAGCACCTTCTCTTCCACCATGATCGTTTAGCAGAAAGCCATCACATTTCCAAATATGCTACCAGGTCAGCAAGCACCATTAGAACATCATATGGCATCAACTGCATTGAGAATGGGTTGTGTCTTCTGTGAGAAGCAGGCGCGGGATCTGGGTGACCAAAAGGTGGAAGATTTGTCACCTGTACTGAAGCAGCATTGGGTGTTAGTAAGAGCTTTCTGTCCTCCCTGTGCAAGAGGCTCTCGAGAGAGATACAGAGCAAATTATGAGCATGGTCCATATGCGTAATAGTGTCCAGGTTGACTGGTGATGATTTTTCTCATCTGCAAAGTCACTCTTTCATGCTTTGGATCCTCTGAAATATATTTGATAATAAATAGCCTAAAAAAGATGGAGCTTCTTTATTCCAGACAACAGACTCCATAAATGCATTTCTAAAATAATTCAGTGAGAGATCATCTGTTACACTTGTGCACGATGAGAAGAAAATTGTCCAAAACTTGTATTCTAATGGGAAAAAAATAATCCTTGGAAGAAGAGAGAGGGAATCTGCTGGCTAAGAGACCCCAGAAAGCTTTGAGTGTTTCGGAGGCTGTAACTGATACTGAGACTTTTGGGCAAATGGACAAAGAAATTCCTGAAGGCAGACCTCTCTCAAGCCCTAAAATGCACTATTTTCTTTTCTTTTCTTTTCTTTTCTTTTCTTTTCTTTTCTTTTCTTTTCTTTTCTTTTCTTTTCTTTTCTTTTCTTTTCTTTTCTTTTCTTTTCTTTTCTTTTCTTTTCTTTTCTTTTCTTTTCTTTTCTTTTCTTTTCTTTTCTTTTCTTTTCTTTTCTTTTCTTTTCTTCTTTTCTTTTCAATTTTGTGAAGAGACATTTTTAATGTTTTGGTGGAGGAGGTTGTTGGCCTGCCAGGCCTTCAGGAGGTTATTTAACTTCTTCCATTCACAGTTCTGGACTTCATGGTCTTCTGTCTTTATTTCTAATGATTTTCTGTCTCAGCTCTGAAATGTCTGGTTCCCATTCCGAAGATGTAATATGACTTCTCCTGCAAGCAGTTTAACTATATCCATGTTTTTTTCTGCAGCCAGAATTTAGAGGCACTTCATCTCCTATTCAAAGCAAATCTGATGCTCAACATGGCTGTTGAGGCTGAACTCCATTGAATGAAAGTGCTCTCTAGCCTTCAGAAGACCAAGTGCCTTGTAGCTTTTCTCCTCCTAAAACACAGAAAATAAAATATTTTTGCCCCTTATAAAATATGAGTAAAATCAGAGAAAGCTCTAACCACTTCAGGGGATCCTAAAACCATGCACCTGAGCTTGAGAAGGAAATAAAACCATTGTCTTGTGCTGACTTGCAGGGGTCCAAGGCTGGTTTGCAGTGTGCCTTTCTATCCTGGTTAGCTGTGTGCCAAGCCTGAGAGCAAATGTGATATGGATGGATATGATGCCCAAGGGATGCTGAGGGCAGAAGAAATGAAGAAAACTGATGAGTCACAAAGAAATGCTCTTCAGACCCCTTCGTTCGCTTACATCAGTAAGAGGAGTGAAGGGGACCATTTCTGTGATTCTCTTCATCCCACTGGATGAAGCTCGGAGAACAGATTATCTCAGTGGGAGCAATTGCTTCCATACATCTCCAATGCTTCTGGGCAGCCAGGGTTCATCCATGTCTATGCATCTTGTTTGATGAATAAGCCTTATTAGATCAGAACTGTGTACTCATGAGCAAGAAAGGGATCAGAAGATGGGATACGGCTAGATTCCTGTACTTACACAGCAGAGCTAGGCTGGGAGATAAACAAACTATTAAATCATGGTGCTATGCTGTTGCCAGACTGTTATATCTCTCCTTTGAAAATAGCGTCTGCAAGGAAATGACAAATAATTTTCCATATGCAGACCTTACAGACACTCTGAAGTGAGTAACTTGGAGGACGTTCGCATTTTCAGTATTCCTATTCTTCCAGAAAGCAATGTCCAAGTCCCCATGGAGCACAATGAGAGCATCTCACTCCTGGAAATGGTGCTGAGAACTCAGAGAATGCCGGATAGTAAATGATGAGTAAAGACCTTGAAACGATGTGTAGAATTCCAGGAGGACGTGGGCTCACACCTGGACGGCAGCCATGTGGAGGTCATGGAGGGAAATAAATCAGTGACTAGTGAGCTGGGCTGGTGAACTGGCTGTAATTCCTGCCCTCTTCTCATTGTAGTGGCTCCAGGCCCTGGGACTCCACTCATCAGTACGACGGCGGAAATGCAAAATCCAGATCTTTACAACGGAGAGCATTGAAAGAAGGCTCTCAGGAGGAAGTTTGCTGAGCAAAGGGAGTCATCTGCCTTCCCAGCTGCAAATGTGTTGTTTAGGACAAGAAAATGCAGGGAAAAATAAATAAATACAATAAAATCCTACATTAAGGTCTCGGACCATATGATGTCACTTCCAGAAAAACATTGTCAAGTGCTTTGCTCACGGAGCACACTGGTCTGTGTGCTGTAATTGCAGGCTGCGTTTCCCAGTTCATCTTGACTGCTGTGGGTCTGGTTAGGGTGTAATGAGGTAGAGGAGGCCCTGTAGGGCTGTCATTTTGGATGTCCCAGGCTTGTGGTGCCCACTGAGTACGCTGAGGGCAGAATCCTGCATAGCTTCCTCAGAAAAGCCAGATAACATAAGCCCACAGTCCTCCAGCTCTGGTAGGAACTTCAATGGCACTCATCAGTGGCTGGACCAGCCTGATCATTAGGAGTGTTTTTCTGCTCCTAAGCTTTCTCTAAGTTCTCCTAGATTTCTTCCACCTTTCTTTCATACCTTGGCTTTTGAGGCAAAATCATTGTCACCTTTGCCATCACCCCAATGGCTGTCATATGCCAACAGGGCATTTGCACATTGGTGGAAGAGTCCTCAGGACAAGGAATTGTATGATCTCCCTATAATGTGCCTGACCTCTTCAAAAACTTCCACAGACGTGCCAGTTTGGGTGTTTTTGGTGCATAACTATAGCTGAAACCCTGAACACAGCTGTATGATAGGGTTAATCCCAAGCAATAAAGCATGGTCTGTTCTTGTGCCTGTAGACCAAGCTGCACATTCAGATTTTACTATAAACCATGCTTCTTTTTGATTTTTGAATATCCCTCTAAGGTAGGAGGGTTGAGCACTGTCAGAGTCTTTGCCAGCTTCTGGGTGCCTCAGAGAAGGGAACCAGCGTGGGAAGGTGCTGTGCTCCTGCTGTGCTTCCTGAGCTGGGAGAGGAGTGCTTTCACTAGGGATATTCTACAAAAGAGAGGGATATTGGCTCAAAAAGCCATGGTTCTCATTTATGGGAACAGCTATAAATTTCTGCAGAGAACATTGACATTTAATATCTAATTTCACTGAGATAAACCCATCCTGGCAAGGCTTTTTGTCTCTATTTTTAGTTACACCAACAGTCACTATCCAGATTTGTGAAGCTCTCTCTTTTAGCATGTTCATCCTCACTTGAGCCTCAGTCTTGCATCTGGACCAGACCTTCCTCCTCCTACACTGCGTGAGGTCCATGGGTGGGCTGAGAAGAACCATGCAGTTGTGCTTTCCTTAAGCCTTCTTCTCTAAAACTTCAGTGAACCGTGAGCATACAGCAGGTATCCAGCACAGAGCTGAGCTCTGTGGTTTGTAGAAAGCAAATGAAAGCTAGGGAGTAAAAAACGGGGCTCTCCCAGTGGGCTCAGTCCTATCAAAGCCAATTTTGGCTCAAACAAAGAATACATCCTTGTTAACACTACTTGCAGTAACACCCTTCAGCTCACTCATGCCTGCAGGTGAAGGCTGCTGGATGAAGGCCTTGGAAGGTTTTCTTCTTGATTCTTCCATCGTGGTTCCCATTTTTGCAGGGAATGCAAACCTTGCCCTCCGTTGTGTCCTCTCCATCAATACTTCTGCTTCCTTCCCACATCTTGCCTTGGGCTCCTGCTAAACAAGACCCAGATAGCAATATGTTCGGTATCACCGTCAACAGAAAAACACTGTGCTCACTTATTTTATTTACACAGCTGCCATGAATTTTGTTATGCCTAAATCCTCTGTCTCTTCCTCTCTCAGTGGGCTGGGGAGAGAAGAATAGGCTTTTTAGCTCTTTGTGTTTACTTTTATTGCTCTTTAAAATACTTTATGGCCTTTTAACAGAGTGGCACAATAATATTAAAATAACTTTAAAAAAAAAAGTACAAAAAATGTATTAAAGCATCATAGATGTGGATTTAACACTTCTAGTGCCCCTTCAAAGCGGCACCATGTCCTTGCTTTGAAGTGAAGCAATAAATTCACTTTGTAAGTCTTTATGAGAGGTTTTACTGGAAATTAGAGTACATGTTCTAAACAAAATGTCAGCTTATCTATACACAAATATTTGCCTGCAACTTGGATTCAAAACAGTGTATTGCATATTGCAGTGCAATTTGTATGACATTAGCTAGTAATCATGGCCTGGCCCCACACTTGGTGCTCCATCTGTATTTTAAGTTAGCTTCACTCTAAAAAATGAGCAGTGTCAATGGGAAAACAGCTGAAGCAGTTTGCACAGAGAGGCCATGGGATAATACAGAGCCGGGGCCTTTGAGCATCCCTCTGGTGCAGCTCTGGCTGTGCAGAGCCAGGAGCACACAGCAAAAGCTCTGATGGCCTTATCATGCTGGTGGCTGGAATTACAACAATGCAGTGTACAAATGCAGGTGGTTATGGAAACAGCAGATACAATGAGGGTAGAGGGATGAGATGCAGGCAAAGCATCCATTTCAGAGCAAGCATGCAGTGCAGGCAGGCAAAAGGTGGATGCGTTGCTTTAAAAATAGCAGTGTAGGATGCTTGACCATTACATCATGTTCAGAGGAGTCCCAGGTGCCCGGCAGCATAGAGCCATGAAGAAGTGCTCACTGAGGGAAGCAGCTCACACCCTCAGCTTGCTTGTTCTCCTTCACATTCCCTTTGCATTCACAAAGCTCTCTGAGGAATGGTGAATTAAGGAGTGGGGAAAGATGATTGTGCCAACATATGTTATTTATATGACATAAGTCATCACCACTGGGGCTGTTGCAAAGGAGACAGTCACTGGGGAGTTGGGGCGAGGGGCGGAGATGGGGAACAAATGGCAACTGAGGCATTTGCAGCAGCAAAAAGCTCCCAGTAGCCCAAGGAGATTAGTATTCTGCAGGCTGCTCCTCCTCGCAGCCACGGTGTCCTACATCCCAGGGCCAGTGCAAAATGTGTCACTTTAGAAGCTCCCACCCTTCTGCCTGCTCCAACAAACATCCTTTCAGGATCTCCAGTGAATAAGGAACTGTTTGACATGCAGCTTCCCTGCGGCCGAGCCCGGCCCTGTGAGCGCCTGCTTGTCTCTCCAACGCTGTGTAAACACGCACGGCACAATCTGGAGCTTTTTTTTCTTCTCTTGAGCAGCAGTGTAATTGCTTCTTCAAAGGCCACAGTCCTCATGCCAAGCTCATCCAGCTGTCACTCAAGAGGAACAGGTTTCAGGACAGCTGCTCCTCATGATCCCCAGAGCTGGATGGATGCTGTTGGCCTCCAACTGCTGGGTTGGAGCAGGCCACAGCCTCGCATCCTTGCCGTGCCAGCTCCCACTCTGCTGCCCCTTGACCTACTTGGAAGGCTCGTTGGCATTGCATTGAGGTGTGAGAAGGATGAAGTTTGTATTTTGGTGATGGAGCAGAGCTGAGAGCACTGCTTTTGGCACGTTTGCTTATGGGACAGGCTGCCTGGAGAAACTGTGTGTGCCCCATCCCTGGAGACCTTCAAGACAAGGTTGATGGGGCCCTGGGCAGCCTCATCTGGTGGGTGCCAACCAGCCCACTGCAGGGGTTGAAGCCCAGTGATCCTTAAGGTCTCTTCCAACCCATGATTATGATTCCACGATTCTCTATGAACTTGTGATGCCAGGAGCTCTTCCTCAGGACAAAATAAGCAGGCCATCTGGTAGTGCTGATCAGTGGCTGGTCAGTGGTTGGTCAATGAGGTTGAGTGTTATGAATCCAGTTCACCTCCCTGAACATCTGTCCCTCTGGCCGGGATCAGAAGCAGTCCAATGATGCTGGCTTTATCCTACCTCATCAGTAATATCCCAATTGAGCTGTAAATTTTCTTCTAGAAACCAATTGTCATGTTCAAGTTATGCAGGGCCAACACTATCACACTACAGGGTAGCAGAAGGAGTTTCAATATTAGAGCCAAATCAGTTACAGACTTATTCCATAAACTTCTCACAGTGTCATTGTATTTTTTCCTCCTTTGATGAATAGATTTTCCCGAGTTTGACAGATTTATTTTTTTTTTTGTGGCAGGTATTTTTTCTCTCACTACACTTTATGCCAGCTTTCCATTAAATCTTAAGGAACAAGATGAGGTGAGAAGTAGGTTTGTTTGTAGCTGCAGTTTGATTTAGCTGTGAGCAGTTCATAGTTGAGAACTTTTTTTTTTTTTTAACAACACATGGACTCTGTTTCCAAAGCCTTTGTATGGCTGTTTGGAAATACTGATGTTTTTAGGAGAGGGAAGAAATCTGAGGAAAACGATAGGATCTGCAAATGGCATTAAAAAAATTAAAATTTATTTCAAAGCCTGTTTTAAGCATCACCTTCAAATTGTACATTTTCTAAAAGATTGTGGAATATTTTTATGTATCTAAAAGGGATTTTTTTTGTAGAGACCTGTGGAATATTTCTGCATTACCAAGGAGAATTTCATTCCATGTATAAAGGCAAGCCTTAGGTTTCTTCAGAGATTTCCAAACCTATAAATGCTGTAAATAAGATCAGACATCGCTCTTTATGAATTCTGTTAAACTGACACTTTTTTTTTCTTTTAAGGGTATGATCCATGGTTTATTTTGCTTGACCTATATTTGATATTTAAGGAAATGAACGAGATCTCACGTTTAGGTTCCCAAAATAATACGTAGCGTCCATTAACACATGTTAAAACTAATGAAAGCTTGGTGGTGAACATATAAATAGCACAGCTTGACGGGCTGGTCTGTTAAACTAGAGCTGAGCTCTCCCTGCTGTAAAATGTGCAGAGTGGATTCACGGAGATAAGAAGCAATTGCTTGGTCGTTTCAGTGTATGGACTCTCTGGTTATGCAGTGGCCAGCAGCGTGGTACTCCATCAGTGCAGCCTTAGTGCTAGAGTTCTTACAGGTTGGTTGCTGTTTCCACTTCCAGCCCCAGAAGGAAGCAGCAATTCTCTGCCTGCTCACTTGCGCAGCGGTGTCACGCCATAATTGCATGGCACGGAGCCACTTGTGGTGGGCAGTACTCACCAGCAAACGTACTAAGTTAAGGGAGAAAAGATAAAAAATCTTGAGCTTTTGAATGCATCAGACCAGGTACTTTTATCCAGTTATTCATTATCTGTTCAATTTTTCCCTATTATTATACTTCCTAATTTCTTTTTCCCCTCAGATGGCAGTTGTCACCTCCACTGATGTTTATGGAGCTGTGGTGCAGTGCCATGATTGTCTGATGGCAAGTTCATTACCCATCGTCTTACGCCTCGTTTTGAAAGCACACATTGCATCCAGATTTGTCCCTTTGCTTTCCTTGCTGTATAACAAAAAATGTGGCACCGTTAAACAAGGTTGTACTTAAATGAGTGCTGCAAGTGTTGTGCTGAAGTCTATAAGTGCCTCTTGACACCCATCTCTTTGCATCACCTGGGGAAGGCTTGCAAGTGCTTTGCATCCCTCATTGTCGCTGTCTCCACCCCCACAAGGAACCTTCCTTCCCCTGGAGGCATTGACTATTGCCCACAGACAGGAGTGCTCAAAGTGCAGAGGTGGTGGTGGGGGGAGCTGAGGCCAAAGTTTTGATTGAATATCCAGATAAGATCTCATGGAACCTCCTTCCCATTAGGAAGCTGCTACAAGGATTAAAACCTTAAATGTGATCTCACATGAGGTCAGAAAATTAATTCCTCCCCCCTCCAAAAATAAAAGTTACATCTCGCAGAGAAGTAGACAGAAGCAGCGTGGGAGCTTTCTTTAGAAAATACCAACAGACCTCAAGCATGTACACCCCCTGCAAAGGTGGTGTTCATCAAAAAACATTCAGTTTGCCACTGGACCTCATCCCAATTAAACCTGAAGATTTTTTTTCCATTAGCCCTTACCAGAAAGCACTGAACACTGGTTCCAAACTCTGCTGACATCATAGGGATACTTTCCAAGGGCTAATGGGCTTTGGGATCAGGCTTCTGGGTTTTATTCCAAGCTTTCACAACAGTGAGCTTAAGCTGGTCCGAGAAGATTTTCCTACTTTACCTTCACTGGGGACAAAATTCCTCCCCCATGCAGTGGGCCTGAAGGGAAGCCTGCTTAAATTCTGTTGACCATCTGAAAGAGCATGGGATTGACAGCACGGTGGAGGGGAGGGATGCCCATACCACTGACTTTGCTTCTCTGGCTGAGATGAGAAGACACTGGAGGCAAGGCTGCTAAGCAGAGCTGAGAGTTTTGCAAGGGATGGAGCAGGGAGAGCCCACGGAGCAGAGACCCCAGAGAGTTCACACTCTGCTCAGCAGTATTGCTGGGCTTAATCAAAGATGCTGTGCGAGAAGGGTGGATCTGAATATTTCTATGCTTTCCTTTTGGTGGTATTCATCCATCCAGCAGTAGACATTAATCTCTGCCTAATTGACCAGAAGGCCTCAGATCCACGGTATGTGAATATGATCCTAATTAGCTGACTTCAGGTTATGCATTGATTTTCTGCCTCTTGCCTTTTGGAGCTGCAGAGCAGCTTGTTTTTGAGGAGAACATAAAAGAGAGAATGAGGGGGGTAGGGTGTTAGTTACAGCCATAAATTTTACAGTTAATTGGAAACCACATTAAATGGCAACATCAGTTTATAGATCAACTCTGCAACTGCTTGGTCGTTAAAGTGGTGGTGGTAGGTTATTGTGTTGTAGCCTTGTAAAATATGGGCACCGTATTTGCTGGAGAGAACTAAAGAAGAATAATAAAATCTGCAGTGTCTTTGATTTGCTGTTTTGCTTGTGTTGCAGCTGGCAGTATGGTATGATCTGGGTGTGCATCTTTTTGGGGTGTGAACATTTCCAAGGCTCCATAGAGCAAACCTGATGGGTAATTCTGATCCAAGGAATCCTCTGGAGTGATGGGATTCACCCTATGTCACTCCTTGCCCTCTGCAACCAGAGAGGATGTGGCCAGACCACACCTTATTTGCAGTGTCTCCAGGGACAGCAACTGCCAGTGCTGCCCCACCTCTGTTCTCATAGAATCATAGAATCTTTGAGGCTACAAAAGACCACTAAGATGATCTAGTCCAACAAACAACCCATCCCTACCATGCCCATTAAATGGTGTCTCTCAGTGCAAATTCTGCCCTTTTTTTGAACAACTCCAGGACCCTCCATCAGTATACTCAGAGCCACAGAGCATCATGTGCCTCTGCAAACTCAGCCAGGCACAAGAACAAGACTGAAGTGCAAAAATAGAACACAGAACTGATACAAAGTGGAACCTCTCCACAGACACTGCCTAATCTTTGCCTGTCTTCTGAAAATATAAGCATTTATTTTGGACTGTGAGGATCTTCTTCTGAAGGTTTGACCACTGCTAGAGGTGCTGAGCACATTGGAAAATTCCTGCCATGATATGCTGCCCAATGACCAATTAATTTTGCACTGATGCTTTCCTTTCTAATCAGAGAGGCAGAGAGCCATCTGTGGGACTGGTGTAACGTTTGCTGGAGGAATTAAGGTTAATAACGCCTCTTTAGGCTACATGTGTCGTGAGACATCTTCCAGCTGAGGAGCAATAAGCACTGCCTCATGATGGGTCTGGATGATCACAAAGCTTTTCTTCAAAAAAAAAAAAAAAGCCTAAAACCCGTGGCTGAATTCCCACTGCAGGAAGAGCTGTTCTGCATGAAGTCCAGTTGGGTAGTGATGGCAGTTGCCAGCACAAAGGCTTTCAGACTTCATTTGTTGAATTTATGGGATTGAGCTTCCCACTCACTTTCTCAGAGATGGAAAACCATCAATATTCTGGGCATGTTAAGGGCTGTTTCTTCAGAACTTATAAGGCCACACATGAGACCTCACCACACTCTTAGCTTGAGAGCCAGGAGAGCAGCAGAGAGCTTTCAAGGATGTTTGAAGGGCCTCTTCTGTCTCTTTCCTGTGAATGGCAAGGGCTTTTATTGCCTGCATTTCAGAAAGTACTGTAGTCCTGTGAATGCTAAATGCACTTAAGAAGTAGCATAGAGACAACTGGTCAAGAGTGATCAAACATGTCATAACCCTGTTAAGTTTGTTTGGTTGCTTCCCAAAGGAGAGGGTTGTAAAGGCTCTTAGTAACAGCCTCAGAGTAGCATAGCATGCTACTCTGTGATAATCTTCTTAAGAAAGAAAGAAAAATGGAAAGAAGCTTATTACTATTATTACAAAGGGAAACGGCAATGCCTCTCTGCCTAAGAGGTGTGCACTGATAAGACAGATGGTCTGACTGCTCTGCACTGAGGGACAAGGATATTTTCATACTGTTCTGCTCTGGTTTTTGTTTTTCATTGTACTCTATTCTGAGGGAGCTTTGCTTGTTTAAAGGGGGCATAAAGACACTATCTTCCAACAGGCTGAATCCCACTTTTGACGCGTGAAAGTGCTCTAGCCACCCCCCTGATTGTCCGTGTTGATGCAAGTGCAGCTACTGGTTTCTATAACATGTCATGGCCAGATCATGGTCCTGGGGAGCCTCACGGTGTGAGAACGAGTGTGGCATGTTGTTAGCGCTTTGATATTGAGCAGGGGACCATTGGGGACCTTCTGTCAGGGGACAGAGATGAAAGATAGGGCTTATCTCAGCCAGGCAAGGGGCATAGGCTAATGTGTACTATGCTGTCCTGTTGCAAAGAAACTCGTTCATGAATTGGCCTTTGGAGACAAAAAGCTCAGTATCTCTTTGATAAAAAAATGCTTAGAACTGCCTGAACAGTTGAATTTTGTGATTATTTGGGTGTTATTCTCTTTACTGCCCCCTTTTTACAAATTAAGACTGTCAGGAAAATGTAACATGCCCCTAAAAAGACATTATTTTCATTATAAAATTTCCCATGTCCCCAGATAGAAATGCAAATCAGAGATAAAATCTGACACGTTCTCACCAGTTATTTCTTTGTCAAGAGGAAAAGAGGGGTCATTCAGCTCTGGGTCTGACGTACAGGATGCCACTTGAGCCGTCATCCCTGATAACTTCAACTTGAACTTGTCTGCTTTTGTAAATGAGGCTGTTTTCTAACCTTGCAGGAGAGGCTTGGAACTTTGTATACTGTTCTGTGTGATGACAATCTGCCCTTTTGTAACGGTGTTAAACGCACCGTTGTTTAGCACCAGAGACCAACCTGATGAGATCTAACATACCCTTGGTGAGCTTAAGGAGAGACCTGTAGTTAGTCCTGATCTTTAGTATTTAAAAAAATCCTAAATCCTTAAAGAAAGCTGGGAAGTCAGGCACTCGATTTTCCTTTCCCATTAAAATCATCGTAAATTATCAAAACAATAACCCTATATACCACAATTGCTGCTAAAGTCTAAGGAACAACTGTCCAAGCCCCAGTTTCTTGGGATTTTCCTGTGGTTCCTCCAACCAATTCAGCTATATTCAGACTATTTATGTCTCATCACAGCTCAGTGATAAAATGTAGGCCTGTGGCCATCAGCAGCAGAACTTCCTGCGAAGAAGAAAGCAGAAATTAGCATGGATAATCCAAACCATGCTACAAAATTGAATGGATGGTTGTGAGCCTGGCCTGGATATGGATTGCAGACTGGGTCATCCATCACTGGAACCAGGTTGCCTGTTCCACTAGTAGGTTTACTACAATAAAATACAGTGATGTCTTCCCTCCACACTGACATAGCCATGGCACAAGTGATATTATATGCAACCATCATCTGGTAGGGTCCTGAATGAAGAAGAAATCAGATTTCCTACAAACCTTCAGCCCACATCTCATGGCACACATGAGGATCACTCACCTCTGCCAGCTCAGTGGAGTTTTAGCAATACACGACTGCAGGATTTCAGAGGTTAAGGCTGTTTATAGATGCTGGCTCCAACAATGCCTTTTGTATTAGTCAGAGAAGAAGAGCATTATTCTCACAGACCACTCCAATTTCTGTTTGTTTGTTTGTTTTTAATTTTCTATGTAACATGTAATTTCACATTACACCATTGCCAAACAAAGCTCTTTCAACCTTTGTTTACAAAAGTTGTGCTTGGCTGGAATTGTGAGCCTTCAGATGGCAGAAGAGAAAAATAGTTGGGACAACTGGAAAAGGCAGAAATTAGTTTTCATTCTTAAGGTGACCCTGAGCTGCGTTTGAAGCCATTTTGTGTCTGACGTTGCTGCCCTGGGACCATCCCAAAGCTGCGTTTTGGAGCAGGAATGAACCATTTGGTTAAGGGAGGGCATGACTGATGTTCAGAAACCATGAGTGGGATGAGAGTGGAGAGCAGCGAATAATAACAAAGGCAGTGTCCCATGGCCCATGGCTCCTCCAGCTGGGCATACCGGGTGCCAATTCACGGTGCTTCTGCAAAAGTTATGGAGTTCAGCTAGGCATCAGCTGAAATTATGAGCACTACATTGAGCTTCCTGCGTTGCACACATTTATTGCCCATCTCACCCCAACGTGTCCTGCTACAACTGAAATGTGTGTGTTTGTAATTGTTTGGATTTCTTAAAGGCTGCACCAGCACACAGGTGAGGATGCCTCCGGGCAGCCTGATAGGTTGCACTTCTGCTGCTGCGGAGCCAGGAGCTTGGCACTTACATTTCAGGACCATACTTGGTGGTTAACAGAAGAAGACGTCCAGCACTCCATTCCTGTGCACCACTGTTGCATATATAGCTGACAGTCTGTCAGCTTGGATATTCTGTGCATTTCCTTTACAGGGAAGTTGTTTTCTGAATTGTATGAGTAAGGAGAAAAATCATCTGTGCGTTCCTGGCAGAATTCTACTTCTTAGCTCCATTTTTTGACTCCATTTTTTGCCCATCTTTCATTTGCCCCTTTCAAACAGGAATGCATACAGGCGTCATTTGAAACTGGTATGTGTGTCTTATATTGGAAAGATTAATTGTTCAGAAATGTTCTGTTTATAATAAAACTCCCTTACAGTACTTGGGCTATATCAAGAGGGCTTAGAGTTGGCACAGATCAGTTATTCCCACTTTTGAGGTCTATTTATAGCATCAAAGCAATACAAAGGAAGCTCATAACACGTCTGTACTTAGTATTCATTACACACATGCTTATACACATTCATTACACCCATACATATAGGTATGCATGAGATAAAGACAGAGATAGATTTGCTCAGCACAATGTCTAAGCTATGCCAAAGAAACAGAATTGCATCCCCAGAATCAAACAACAAAGGCAAATAGGGTCTAGCAGTCAAATCACAGATTATGATCATAGCTAAGTGACTTCTTTGAGCAAGGAGATGAGTTGGTGTATTTGCCTGGGGAGGCTGCCTCTGACACACATGACATTATAAATAAAGAGGCATGAGCCAGATGCCAAGGATGTGAGCCAAAGCTGATAAAAGTGAGTGGGAGTATTCAATGTCAGTAGCTTCAGAGCAGGTCTGCCAGGCTGAGAGCTGTCCAAAAGGAACTGCTGCAGCTGGGCATCCCCCATCTCCCCCGGATGGTGCTGCAGTATCAG
Source organism: Oreortyx pictus (assembly GCA_036925125.1). NCBI lineage: Eukaryota > Metazoa > Chordata > Aves > Galliformes > Odontophoridae > Oreortyx > Oreortyx pictus. The sequence goes on along the minus strand of JAUPFR010000010.1, from coordinate 4,141,911 downwards.
TGCATCAGAGTTTGGATACATCATTCCTCGCACTTAGCACCCCTCACCATCCCCACAAGGCAGCACTGGCATTTCTGCCAAGGGGTAGCACAGGTGTAGCAGGACGGCTTCTTAAGACACCTTCATCTGGAATAGCAGCAGTTCCAAATGCCTGGGTGCTCCAGAAGGAACCCATTTGTTAGGACCATCTCTGCTCAGTGTGGCTCTAAGAAAGTAAGGCAATGAGTTCATGATATCTGCTTATGTGTTGTAAGCCCTAATTGTACATCGTGAATATCTGAAGGTCCCTTCTTCTCAAAGTGTAAACCAGACCACGCCTAGCAGAGGCATAAAAATACTCTTTGGCACTCATCAGGTGACAGTTTAAATTAACCAGACCCAGCCTGAAATCCAGTTACCTCCACCCAGCTGGTGAGATATTAGAAATATTTATTTCAGAAATGAATTAATTCTCATTAGGGATTTTCTAACAAATTCCTTCCATTAGAAGGACCCACAGGGGCTTTCGTTGTTAAAGACTGTAGCTCTTGTCTTGTGGGAATAGGTGGCGTTCCTTTCCGTTCCTTTCCACTCATCTGTGGAGGTTTCCAGCCAAGAACGGGGACACAAATAGCCAAAGAGAGGAGTCCACCCAATCGAACTGATGTCATGTCACTGGAAACAGTGGAAAATGTTCTGTTAATGCTCTAGTTGGCTGCGTGTTCTCCAGAAGCAGTGCATTTTTCACAGAGGATGTTCCTGCTAACAAAGAACCCATTAACCCCTCTTCTCTCCTGGTCCCACCTTTTCCGTTTCTGTCATGTTCCCCAGTCCCCAAAGTGCAGGCTCATGGAGTTAGAAAGATGAGTAACAATATATCTTCACTTCTGGAAAAAAAATTAAGTCCTTACGGCCACTGCAAGAAGAGTTTTGCTGCCTCCAGCATGCTGGGGGAGTTTCTGAGGAGATACCATCAGCCCTAAAACTGATCAAGCCTTCCCCTAGCCAGCAGAGCTCCTTGCATGTTTATGTAATTATGGGCAGAGGTTATACTCCTTGTGCCACATTTGTTCTTTAAGTTAAAATGCTCTGTTCTTGTTTGGTTGGTTGGCTCTTTTTTCCTTTGCACTACAGGGTGGGTGTCACACTGAGTGACATGGTTTCGAGCAGCCATGGATGTGGGTTGATAGTTGGGTTGGATGACCATAGTGGTCTTTCCAACCTTAAGGATTCTACTCTTCAGTGTGTTTGCAGGTATTGTGTCCATCTCAGATTTCATTTCAGGCTTTCAGTTTCCTCTGTGAGAAACCACCTATTGCCTGGTGGTTCTAGTTGCCCTTTTTCTTGCGTTTCTTCTGGGATCCTCCTGGCCTGGAGGCTACACTGAAAAACACGCGGAGTCCCCAGCGAGCCTCTAACACCTTTTGAAAAGGCTTCCCCTCCTTCCTGTGTCTTGCCAGGATCAGGATTGCCTTTCTCATAATCTCATGGTGGTGTCGGTTCATCCTGTGATTAATTAGCACAGCTGGATCTTTCCCTTGTCATCTCCCTCTGGAGATGGACCACACCAGTCTGCCACTGTTGGCAATACAACACCTTTGGGAATGTGGCATGACTGTTGGCTGCTACACAGTCCAGGGAGCAGGAGAATGGGGGTTCCCAGGACCAGCAGAAACCCAGGGCTCTTCCCACGTCTCCTAAAAGCTCCCTGGAGCAGATGCAGCACTGGGAAACAGCTGAGTGCAACGAATCTCAAGTCTTCCACAAATTGCCATTTGGTCAGAGCATAATCATCCAGCTGCACTCAGGACACAGCTTGCTGCTTTTATGGACGCACATATATCTTTTAGGACTAGAAATCAGCATTGTTTTTGTCTTTATGTGTAATGTTTGACATATGATGTAAATTTACTTTTACAACATACAGACATAAAAGCTACTGTGACTTGGACTTAGGATTTATTGATTGTAGAAAACTGACTACCAGGTTTGTCGATTAACATTTTGCTGTACAATGGGAAAAAAAGAATCAAAATAAGCAGGAGCAAATTTTGCACTTCATAAACGTTGTTCAGTCTTTTAAAATGTTACCACTGTGGCTGAATAACAAAGTTTAACATCACTCTATTGTAATTTTTAAGATGTCCTCAGTAACAAATCGGTTGTCTCTAGGCCTAGTTCAACCACTAAAATTTTGTAAATATACTCCTGCAAGCACAAGTGGTAAATTTTGAATTTAACAATGATGAAGAATTATCTTTTTACTAGTACAAGAATCCCATACTTTATCATTATTATTATTTTTTTTTTTTTTTTTGCAAGAGCCTATAGAAAAATGCAAAGGCAAACTGTACAGGCCTGATGCACTGCTGAGCCTGGTGCTTCTTGTTGTGGGCAGATGGGTTTGTCTTGCTGAGAACCCACAGTGTGGGCATTTAATGGCACCCGTTTTGTTCAAAGTAGAGACATTGGGCACAACTCCCTACTTCTCTTCTTTTCTGTTGTCATTGTTGGTCTTTGGCTCAACCTACTGATCTTTCCTAGCAAAACATGTTGGAGAAGTATTTAACTGACAGAATATGGCCCCTGATTGTTACCATGGCCAGGTTCATGCAAGTTTTTCTAGCCTTGCTTTATAATTCAAACCATTTTCATACTGCAAATGCCTAAATAAGGAAGCTGAAGCTATTGAGTGAGCCATGCATGCAGCTGAGTGAATGTATTTTGCTTAAAAGTATCATTAAAGCAATTTCCCATAATGTCTGGCAGGGAGTATGTTTCAATTAATGATTTTATTAAAAAGCGAATGAAGGGCCAAAGGTTGCTTTCCTACAGTCCTTAATTTCCTGTTCCAGTGCCAAATGCTGCAAGCAGAGATTGCTTGGAGTGGAAGATGTGGAGCTCCCTGCAGGATCAGTCCCAGCGCGACGCTCAAAGCTTCATGGCTGTTCTCACGATGCGACTGAGCATCAGCAAACACAATGGCAAAAGCAGATAGCTGTCATCTGCAGGCACAAGCTACAGGGGTGGGGAAATGTGCTATAGACTCAAAAGCGTTCTGTTTAAGATCTGGGATTTGATTTTCCTCTTCCTGATGTTTAACTTGCAGCTCCAAGGAGAGCAACACGGAGCAGTGGGCCCTGAATCATAGATACGTAGAATTGCAGAACAGCTTGGGTTGGAAGGGAACTTAAAGCCCATCCAGTTCCAGCCCCATGCCATGGTCTGGCTGCCATCTTCCAGCTCAGGCTGCCCTTTATTTCTCCTTTGTGCAGCATGGATGGTGCTGATATAGTCATTGAGGTTTGCAGTTTGGTAAGCATGTGCAAGTGCTTTGAGTTGAGGAGCTCCTGGTGGGCCAGCATTATGGGCTCTAAGTTTCTAACTTACTAGAAGTTTGAACAATTAGTGAAAAAGCACTAGTAGCAGATATTAATAAAGATCCCCTAATTTTTATTAACAGCTTGTGTTAATAATTTGGTTGTTTTCTTAAAAATTTAGAATACTGGAAAACCAAACACTAATCTGCTCTTGGTGCGCAGAGGACCAATGTGAGCTGCAGCCTGCATCCTTGCAGCACTTATGGGCCTGGCTAACAATTGGCAATGAGCAACATGTCAGTAATACTGCAGTCTTTAATGCTTTTTTTTTTTTTTTTTAATAAAAGAGCCATAATTTACCCCACTGCAAGAGCCATAAACTGTAATTTAATAATGTGTTTGCAAGGGGATGGCTTTTTAAATTTTTTTTTGAAAGGTTTTATTATTAATAAAGAAATGTAGTATATAAAAATATCTAATTGCTGAGGAAACAGCATGACTGTGATTTTCAGATATGTAGTATAGGTAAATCACTTTAAGGGAGGGATCTGAGTTTTTATGGTAGACTCTTGCAGTACGAGTCTCATTATGTTTTCTGGGAATACTGTTCACAATCTTTACCACACTTTCAAACAACACTGAACATATGTGCTTTTATCCAGCTCTAGTGGGGGATTCACAGATGTAGATGATATTTTTTTTGCGTGCAATACATACATCTTTCAATTAAAATGAGTCTATTTTCCACAGGACAGATCTTCACACCTAGGTTCAATCCTGATGAACTGATCCCAAAACATCACTTTTAACATTACCGTCTGGAATACCTTAAATGCTCCAAAATCTCAGATCCAGGACAAGCGTAACCAGGCAAAAACATGCAATTTCTGCTCTGTCTTGTTTGCAGTCATCTGCTCTGACACAAAATAGGATTAAGAATCACATAACTGCTTCCAGCTAATAGATTTAGCCTGTGGTTCCAGGGTTATTAATTCCAGATCTGTGCACTACCAGCTCACCCAGGACTATAAATCTAATGTGGATCAGGCATGGACACATGATTGTGTTTTGTCAAATTAGCCAAGGGACATGATATGGAATTTATACCAGCTTTATACTTCTGTGCTTGCTGCACCCCTGCTGTGCAGAGGCAGAAGATAGCTGCTCCAACATGAAGTCAAGATAATACGGATCTGCTGAAAAAAATGCTGTTATATGGGTGTTTTATTATCATTATTTATTTTATTTTACTTTTCTATTGACAAATGCAAGCCGTTAATTAGAGCTTGTCTGTGCTCTAGCAGCATGATGCCCAGCTGCCACATGGTATGATACCACCTACCTTACAGTTGGGTGCAAACCACAGCCTTAATCAGAATTAGCATTTGGGCTCCGGTCACATAGATGCCCTTGGAAAATTTGAGTCTTTTTCTAGGGAAGTTACTATCATTTCCTTATCACTTGTTCTGGGATCAGGAGGTTTTTTGCTGCTTCATTGTATGTCTGTGACAAGTCTTTTATCTTGAAAAACGAGTATGTTACAGAGGATAGCGTGCATGTGTGCTATGAAGTTGAGAAGGCTCAATTTTCAGTGCTAAGCCTGGGAGGAGGAGGTCACATTTTCCTCGTTACTCTGGGGACATGTTAAATATTAATTCTCAGTGTTGCTGTGGGACTGGAATCTTACCTTGCCAATAAGTGGAGCTCTCCTTGGCTCTAAGGCTCTTTCGTGGTCATGAAAGTTTGGTAGGAGAGTGTGAGTGAGAAGATTGTTGTCATATCTGTGTTTTTGGATGAGAAAGAGCACATGGTAACACATAATGAGCAAACCATTCTCTTTTTCCCTTCTACTTGGACTTTCTTGTGATGGAACTCGAATCTTTGGTGTAAGCACTGGAATGTGGGTAGGCCATTAGGCTGGGGTGACCCACAGCCCATTCACAGCCAATGAGGCAGGAGCAGGACCAGTGGGGGAAGGGTTGAAAGCCACATCTCTTCAGTTTCTGGATAAATCCCTGGATAAAACCCAGAATAGTAAAGGTAAAAAATACAAAAGATCATTAGTGATACCTTTTGGAGAAGAGCAGCCACAATAAATGAATGTTCCACTTGGGATTTCTGTAAAGCTAGGAGCCCCACTCTACAAAAAACAAAACAAAACAAAACAAAACAAAAAAAAAAAACCCACCCTGTTTTTTTTGCCAGCTCTTTTCAAGAAGACACAAAGCAGGTAAAGATCTCCTCCAGGGAGGCTAACACAATGCTCTTGAACTGTTCCATCATTCCTAAACAATACCAATGAGATTTTCACATTAACATGACAACCCATCCCTGTGAGTTGTTTCTTCTGTGCTCAAATCTCCCCTTTCACCTGCAGGAAAACCCCTGGACCCAAGGCCACTGCAGCATCAGCAGCACTTCTGCTTTGGATATTTTGCTGTGTTGGAAAACAGGGAAGGGTGAAATGTGGAGGGCCCTAGATGCTGAGTAAGGCCTGGAGAAGAGGATTGACACTGGAGTGTAACTGAAGTCAGGCTTTGACCCTTAACTTGAAAATACAAAGCTAAATTCTACCCTCATTTTCCCTCTCCCCGATCCTCCTTGGTTCCCTACATGGCTGTTCTGTATTATGATCCCTTTAAATAAGCAGCCTGTCATTAGCTTTTATCCCAGTGCTTGCTCAGCCGGACTAAAGTCTAAGTCTCTTTGTTTTTAAGACTTGCATGGTGTGTAAGTGCCAGATGTTTCCCATCTCTTGGCTCTTGGTGAAATAAACACGAACTGCCATAACCTTCACCTTTCAACTCTTACATTACCTATTCCTGAAGTACAAAAAATGGATGTGTGTTTATGCTGTAAGGCTTTGAACTACCTTCCAGGTTTATGTCAAAAGTCCTATTCTCCAGGCAAAGATAACATATGAGAGTGAACCTTGGTGCTGCTATAAAATTCACCTTCCGTACTAATGAAGTGGTAGTCTTTGCGGAGGAAAGTAGTCTGGGGGATTAGAGGCCATGTGAAGCTGGTCGGACTGTCAGGGAACAAATTGAGTTGCTCAGCTCCAGATTTGGCACTCCCGAAAAGGGGAGTCACTCCGTGGTGGCAGTCTGGTTGTTTTATCTGGAAGTAGTGTAAATGTGCAGAGAATCCATAGGGATTTATCTTACATGACACAGCTCGCTGTGCAGACAGAGTGAGTCCCTTTAATGCACTGCAGTTATCTTCACAGCTTTCCCCTCCTACTTCAGCCAAATCAAAGCTAATTTGGAGGGGTTAGTAACACAGTTTTCATTATTAATAGCAGCTCATCTACATTCATCATGGAGTTATTTTTCTTCCTCCCCCTCTTTTCCTCCTCATTTTGTAAATGCCTTCTCGAAGGCACTTGTGTCACTTGCCTTTCAGCAGGGCATGCACATCTTTTTCAAGTTTGTGCTCACGTGTCCTAAAGGAGAACAGGGAACGTGTTGCCCAGAGAGTCTGGAACCAGCTGCGTGGTGACACAACCCAGAGCTGCTGGGAACAGCCACCCAACCTAGGGTTGGTCGCAGAGAAGTCGTACAGCGGCTTTTCCTTCTTAACTTGATTCAGGAGCCTTGCGCAACCAAACGAGGAACAAATGGCGTAATTAAGATTGCAAAAGCATTTCAGCTGGAATTTCGGGTGAATTATGCAAATAGGGTTTTAATTTGTGCTAATTCATGTCTTCCCAGAAAAAAAAATAAATAAAAATGAGGTTTTCCTTTGGGGGTGGCATTTTTTGGTCATGGTCTCAGCTGGAAGGAAAGTTAGCAAGAACAGAGAAGTGAAATACCTTAGCTGCTATCCACATGTGCATACAGAAAAGTATGAGTGTAGCTCACTGTAAATGGACTATGGCAACATCTTTTCCTCACCCAAAGCTTGAACCCAACTTCCCAGGAGACCAGGGCAGTTCTTGCAGATAGTAATCATCAGTGAACTTTCTTTTGTGCTTGGATATCATCAGAATATCCTCCCTGTTTATTTTTCAGTCGTCAAGCCAAACATTTGGAGGCTATTTTACAGAGCACCCATTTCGGAGGGCTCTGTCCACGGAGATGAGAGAGAAGGTATGAAATCGGAGCCTAAAGGATGCCTGTCTCCAGGCACTGATGTGTCTCCGCAGAGCTGTAGAGGGCCTGGCCTCTTTTATGACCTCTCAGTGCATATTTCCTTAACGAAGCTGACTCAGGATGCTGGGGTCACTGAAACATACGTTATTTCAAAGGCTGGGATGAAGTGTACATGGCATAATCTTCTGTAAATTCATACTAAACCATAGATCAAGAGCAGTTGCTCTTGTTCCTGAGTGGGAATGAGAAAATAGCAAACTCTGTACCTATTCTGTATCCCTCTGTATATGCTTGAGCCATTCATTCATTCATTTAAGCACACGCTGCAGGTAAATGAAGTAAATGCTGAAGTTTCAGCTCTGGCACATACCCAGGTTCCTTGCTGAATGACAGCTTCCATCATTTCCTTATCCTTCATCAGTGTCTGGTGCCTTTCTGTTTAAGCTCCCATCTCTATGTGGGTTTAGACACAATTTCTCCTGTAAACTAGCCTCAACCATATCACAGAATGTTCTAATGACACTGTAAAAATGCAAGAAAAAATGTTAACATTGAATTATTCACATAATGCCAAATGGATCATTGTCCAGCATGGGTCTTATTAGAGATCACTGTATTTTTTTAAATGTATATGTGTTTACTTATACAAATGTATATAAGTCATCCATTATGAAACTGCACTAATTTATCTGTATCCTAACATCCTGATAGCCTCATTCCTTTTGCACAATGCTTAGCTTGCTTTGGTCCCTGCTGAGGCTGAAGTTGTATTTCTGTATTACCATTCAGTATTTCTGAATACCCTGCTTAGCAATTAAGTGCCTAACTAAGTGGTTGGGTTTTTTTGTTGTTTTTTTTTTTTTTTAATTCAGATGATGATTTAGATAGCTTAGTAGATAGATGGAGGATGGAGATCTGGACAAGTGTTCAATCGCCCTCATTTTTGAAAAGCTATTTTTTCACCTATGAATGGCATTTCCCATATATTCAGTTTGTGCCCATTACCTCCAGGTTGTTGATAGTGCTGTTAAACAGGATTGGATCTGGTATTAAACCCTGTAATGCACTCCAATGGTCATGCTGTCCCTGTTATCATCCCTGTTACACCTTCTGCCCCACTATGTCATCACTCTGCCCAAGCTCTTCGCCCAGGATGTCAGTTTGCTCTGATAGGAAGCACAGCAGTCACAAAATCAGATATTCTAGTGAAATCAGCAGTAATTTTGCTCAAATAAAGTGGTATTTAAATTTTTTCTTGGCATCTTCCTGGCATAACCTAAGAACACTGTAAAATAAAACACATTCTGTGTATTTTACTTTTTTTCTTATTACCTGAAGGCAGTAAATCACAGAGTTACAGATGTTACCTCAGTCAGGAATAAAACCATCACCTTTAGCATTGGTTTCAGTAAAAACACAAACACTTCTGCAGTCGAAAGGCAGAGTTTTATGGCTGCGGTTCTTTGGAACAACTAATAAATATTTGTTTGCCATTTCTCTCTGGAGCAACTGTCTACTCGCTAATTTACACATCACCAAGAGGCCATTTAACTCTTGCCTGTAGGTATTAAACCCTATCCATTACCATGTCACTGAAAATATAAACTGTCTGAAGGCTGGGAAATGTTTGGAAGAGAACGGAGCAGTTCAACCCACAGCAGGTCATCCCCAAGCAGAACTCAGCATCCCTTAAGAGCCTTGCATTTTCTGATTTAACCTACATGTGGAGTTTTTGCCCCAAAGGTTGTGGGCGGTGTTCGTCTGTTGCGGTTGGAAGGCCCTTCTTCCAGCTCATAACTCAGCCTGGGAATCAGGTGTCTGCTCTTTCCTGGGTTTATTTATAAATGTACATCTTAGGGTTTTATGTATTTGTGTTCTTTGGAAACCTCAGCTGTTTCCCTGGAGATTTGTGCTTCATCAGTTCCTGTCCCTGGATCCCTGGTTGATAAGCTGACTTCTAAAACCCTGTGAATTAGCTGCCTATGGTTGATTGTTTGTTTTCCTTCCTGTTTGGCTTGAGAAACCTGCTTTCCATAGCATTTGCTACTAAAAATATTAAGAGAAATGCATCTGAATAATTTATTTTTGTTGTTAATTACAGTTCTTCCTTTTGTGCCTCTTAATGTCACTCCTCCCTGCTAATGTCCAGCCCTTGCAACACAAACTACTCTCTGGATTTAGCAGCAGAGCAAGTGCACTAAAGACACAGAATCGTAGAATTATTAAGGTTGGAAAAGACCACTAAGACATAAGTAACTTTCCAATGTCAGTGCATCTGTGAGGGTACACGAAATGGGCTCACAGGTGTATCACAGACCAGGGTGCTCTCACTGATGTCTTAGAGGGGTGGAGTAGTTGCTATTAGGAGGTACAAGGAAGAAAGTTCTCACCGTGTCCTTTCACAAAAGGATCACCCAGAAGCCTCCTCCAAGTTTGCCAGCAGTGTCTCCAGTAATGTCACTGTCCCTGGAGGTTTTTGAGAAATGGTAGATGTGGCACTGAGGGACATGGCTGTGTGGGTCTGGTGGGGAAGGCCTGCAGTTGGACTCGATGATCTTAGTGGCTTTTTCTAACCTTAATGATTCTATGATTCTCTGTCTGACCTGGCAACGAGTATTTGGCCGCAAGTGAAGCTGCAGATAAGCCTCATGCTGTAACATCCTGCCCTGGGAAGCATTTGCTCCAGCTGTCTCCTGCTCTGTTGGACTCCAGCCTTTTCTTTTTCCCGCATGGACATTGCAGAGCATTCATATACAACTACAGCAAAACGCTTGAAAGGTGACATTATTTATAGCTTCTCATAGTGCCTTCTTTGTGCTGCTGACTTATGAATCTGTAAGCTCACGAGAATGTCTCCTTTACAAAAGCCAAGGTCTGTTTGAGCACAGAAACCGTCTCCCAAGCACCAGCATTTTACAATTGAACCATCTTCCCCATTGCTGTCCAACAATAGCCCATGAGCTCCAGGTTTGGCTTGCATCCCACCATAGTTTGTTGAAAACACCAACACCAAGCTGGCTGTAAAATAAAGAAACATTCGTTATGATTTTTTATAGCTCCCAACTACTGTAAACCATGGACGAATAGAGCTGCAAAGCTGGTCATTAAACTGTCTGCTCTTTCCTGTTTGAACAGGGCCTCTCCAGGGCTTTTGCTGCCTCCACCACCGTCGGTCAACATCCAGGAAGGAAGACGTTTCTAAGGAAACCACGAAGGCTTTCCACCAAGGTGGTTGCATGAAAGCGCTGAACTGGTGAGAGTGACAAAAAGCAGTTCATTGGATAATGCAGAAAAAGGTAAAAAGTTATTGCACACAGACTGTTTTTATAATGAGGCCATTCAGGCATAAAATCACTTTAAATAGGTAGTTTGTTTCCACATTGCAGAATTATTTTCGTCCTACTCTTTCAAGGGGCAGTTTATCTAGGCACAGTGGTGTATAAATAATAAATAGCCCTGGGGGCAAGGCATTTTTACTTTTTTTCTCCTGCTTTGTATCTTGTTGCAGCTGGTCTCAGGCTGCAAAATGAATTTTGTTGTTTTCTAAAATAATATTATTTACTTTGAGTGCAGTCCTCTGCAAGATGCCATGAATTCTCTTCTGCAATTGCAATGTCCCAGACCAGACAGGAGCTTTTCAGTCCAGCTTTTTTACTAAATGGCTTTTCTGTGAGTTGCAGAGTGGCTTCCTGGGAGGACAGGTACAGTGCCATTAGCTCACAGACCTCCATGAAAGTCATGTATGCATCCAGTGTTTGGACCAGGTACTCACATGTGGTGCAAATGGTCCGGGGATAAACCCATGGAGACCTGAGATGTAGTCTCGCCATAAAGGTGTGATGAGGTAACAGCTGACATACTGAGAATATACAGCTTTGAGACTCTGGACAAACAGGACAGATTCATTTCTTCTGTTTCCTGAGGTGATATTGCACATCTGCTGCAGTAACTGTGTCTGATACTGCAACCAGCAGACCAGGAGGCCATGCCAGGATCTGCTTTCCCTCGCATGGAGTTTCATCCTGCCTTCTGGAAGCTTCTAAGCTTTGACCCCATGGTACTGTCAGAAGGCAAGCCTGGCATCAGCATCTGCTTGGAGGAAACTATTTGGGATGTGACTCACCAGCCCAAATTGAAACTCCCATATTTAATTTGTTCACAGATTCCAGCTTTGCCAGTATGCTTGATAGGCGAGAAAGAGGGTTGCACCTCCTTTGCACCCCCCTTCCTTGGAATGCCTCCTGTATGTTGTAAAGGATAAATGATGGTTGTGGAAGGGTCAAGAAGACTGAATTTAGACATGGGAGACTTTGGGCTCGGTGTGGAGATACCAGAAGGGTGAAACACCCTGCAAGTTGGCTCTGGGAGAGGAGTAACAAGGACTTACAGTAGAGAAGGGATTAGGCTCAACGAGTTCAGGTGAAGAGCTTCCACCACGAGTGCTAGGCAGTGCCACTAATTGTGTCACAAGTGTGGGCCCAAGAGAAATAAATAGAACGTGTTAAGGAAGGATCAGCTTGAAATGATCCAGACATGCAATAAAGTCCCAGGTTGCTGATGGGGGAGGGAGTGAAATTCCTGCTCTCCTCAAAGCAGTGAGTGATTAGCTCTAAAAGCCATGTGCCAACGCTCCTCCGGCTGCCGCTGTTCAAGATAAAATAACAGGTCATCTGTTGGAGCAGAGGTCCTTCCAGACTAAGGTCTAATTTCTGTGCTCCAGGGGCTTAAGTGCTGGTTCAAAGGTCACCAAGCAGCACCAGTCACCGAGCAAGGACGAAGCTCATTTTCACTCAAAACAGAGCCCGCAGAGCAGGACCCCACGCTCAGTCAATCACACACAGCTTGGATCTGCACAGTCTCAATGGAGGAGGAGATGTTTGGAGATCAATAGTGCAGACAGATGGTGCCAGAGCAGATGCTGGTGCAGAGATAGGGCTTACCTTCCCTCACGTAGCCAAAAAGCTTGAAGCACAGAACTGCAGAATAAACTGTAGGAGCTACAGATAAGCCTGTGGGGAACCTCCGTGGCTCTGTGCACCAGAACTCCACAACTCCATCCAGAAATCATGTTATTGCTACACCAACTGTGCCTTCATCTGCGTGGTGGATGATCTTCATTCCAACGAAAGATGCTTGTGGGTAAGTGAGGATTTCACTGTACTCTTCCCTCACAAATAAATAACTGAAACCCCTTCCCCCCACCCCTCAACAGAAACATTCATATTTGTGGTTTGAAAGGACCTTTCCATTCAGTTCCCTGCCTCTGGTTTCTTATTACAGGAACAGCGGCACTTAATAAGGTTAATAATTCGAGACATAGTGAAGGGAGTAGCACCTGAAACACGACTCAGGTCCTGCTGAGTGCCTGGCACGGTGCTGACTCTGTCCCAGCTGGGAGGGGAATCAGCCTGGCCTGGAGATGGACTGGCAAAGAGTAAAGGAAAGTGGTTGCTGTTGGGCATGGAAAATGGATTTTCTTTTTTTTTTCTCCAAATAGCATGAGAAAAGATGTACCTGAAATAAATGAGAAGTCCTTCATCTACTAAGAGAAAGGTGGAACGACTCAACTATTCAACACAGAACTTGTTTTAGAGAGCTAGATACAGTGGTACCAGAAACTCTGGAAAAGGAAACTAAATAGGATGTGCAGGAGCTCAAGGCCTATTTTGGACTAAACGTCAGTCCACGTGTCACCTGGGCAGTGAACTTCTACCTGGACCTCTTCACCCTTTGCTTTGCTTCTAGCAAATCAAATATTTGCAGTCCCTGGTTGCCTGATTGGAAAAGCCATTGCCCTTCCCCAGGAGTAACCCACAAAACCCAACAACCAGCTCCAAAATGACTGCAACACAAAAGCTCTTGGGCTAGTTGAGGTGCTCTGCAAAGCATTCAGGGCTTTTAAATGTTTGTTCCTTTTAGGCACTGAATGGCTTTTTTTTTTTTTTTTTTTTCCATAACAAAAATGATCTATTTCACAGCTTTCAGCCCAAAGTGTCAAGCACTCAAGCAGTAATTGGACCTTAACGATTGCAAATATATTTCAGCACCTAAGGAATCTATGCAAGAAGGGCAGGTAAAGGATGGAAAGGGTCTGTAGTTAACTCCTGCCCTCCCCTTGCAAGGGTTTGTATCCCCTGCCTCCCAGTCTCTGTTTTTACTGAGTGGCAATTAATTAAAAAGATCAAGATAGAAGAAAGATGGAAACCTTATTACTGGTGTTATATTTCCATTCTAGTTTTGCCCAGGGAAAGTTTCCCAGGAGATTAGCTAATAGTTAAGCTATTAAAGACTTCTAAACTGAAAAGGTTATTTGCAAGGTCAGGCAACTTGACTAAGCTCGTAGTTTCAAAATTATCCTGGGTTCCTTTACTAATTCATCGATCAAAATGGCACGTTTTAAATTACAGATGAAAATGCAACAGATTTAAGTTCCCATCATGTAACCCCTGCATGAAAACTACACATTACAAGCTTCTAACCATAGTAATTTTAAAGCGAGAATGAAACATTTGTTCTTATTATGAAGTGCTGATTTACTACAAATTTGCGAGAAGCTGAACCAGCCTTCACACTGAAAACACACCATCTCCCCAGCCCCTCTCAGATACTCTGAGCAGTTAATGCAATATTATTTCCCCACTAGTTTTAGTCATCTTTCTGATTCCCAGTTTAAAGATAGGGATGCGCTTGAATGAGTTGGGAAGCAAAGAGAGATGTGAAGGAGGGTTTTTCTCATAGACTCGCTTAAACACTGACAGATTCTCTTTATGGGAAGCCAAGAGATCTGGAGGGCATGCAGAAGAAATTCTATATGGTAAGGGTGATGGAGCACTGGAACAGTTTGCCCAGAAAGGTGGTGGTATATCCTTCTGTGGAGATATTCAAGACCCAGCTGGACACCTACTTGTGCGACCTACTGTAGCAGGGGGTTTGGACACAATATTCTCTTGAGGTCCCTTCCAACCCATTATATTATATTAAATACAATGCTAAGGCTGCTGTTTGGGGATGATCTCAGACTGGGCACCACAGGTAGCTGCCTTTGAAATGTCATGATTTGGACAGGTAATCTGAAATCAGGTGCAGAGGAGAACTGTGCTTTTCTCAGGAAGAACATGGGGTACGACCTCAGGAGGGGTGGAATGAACCCAAGTAGATAGATCCAGCCAGGAGCAGAGCACCCAGAAGAAATCCATGTTATGTTTGAGATGGAGCCATAAAATATTCACAGTGGAGGTTGTGACTGGGGCTTTTGCATCCCATGCATAACCCTGGAAGCTCACAAGAGCCACATCACCCTGGATCCATGCTTTCATGGCAGCAGTGGTGGGGTTGGCTTTCTTTCCATCTGGCCCCACTGCATCCTCCAGCATCCTCCAGTCAGCACTTGTGGCCACAGCTGTAGCAAAACCCATATGTTGAAGATTGGATCATTTTCTTTCCCATCCCAGGCATCTGGATTTGTGGCTTGTTCAGCTAATCGACTTGCTGGCAGGGCTGCACACAGCTAAACAGCCATGGGGAGGCTCAGGGAGGAGCTCACCTGTCCTGCAGGGCACTTCCCATTCTTTCTCTTCAAAGAATGTGACTCGTTGATGTAAATTCTGTAGACATCCAGTGAAAAATGCTACTGGATAATAACAACCTCCTTTCAAAGTCTCTGCTATCATATGTCCCGCTACTTCAAGAATTGTTCCTGTCAAGATAATGTGTTTATAAGTTGTATTTTTTTTTCTTTTTCAACGTGAATCAGTTGCAAAATATTCGGGCAGAGAGACATATGGAAATCATATGAGGTTTTACTGCATTACACTTGAAAGTGATCCCTCGGAGAGCTCACAAGCAGCAGGACTCAGTGCAGGGCTGCCCAGCACTGCTGAAAGGGGATGCACAGGAGGAGGGGAACCCGGAGCTCCTCAGTCTTTCATCTCTGGGGGATCACTTGAGCTATCGTGGCTGGAAGCGTGTTTGGTGCCGGACAGAAATCTCCCACTGAACTTTTTCCGGAGAGGACGCAGGGTTTGGTTACACGAACGCCATCTGTGTTTTCGAAGCGTTTGTTTTTTCTATCAGAAACTGAAACCCCCACTGGTGAGTAGCTCAGGTCCTGGATCCAAAGGTTTGCAATGCCCTGAGCACACCGTCACCCACCACGGTGATGTCTCCTGAGCTGGCACCTCCCTGCTGCCAGGGAGCTGGAAACGAGACATGAATGATGATGTGAGCAGGAGATTTACCCCCATCTGCCTCCGTGCACATCTGCTGGGATTGGCTTCCTTTCCACCAGACAAATTTCACTGTTATAGGAACGTTATGTTTTTTAAGGTGGGGTAACAGGACACAGCATCTCTAGAACAGGCAATGGCTTCAAGTTGCATCGGGGGAGTTAAAAGTTGGATATCAGGAAAAATTTATTCTCAGAAAGAGTGGTGATGCACTGGCACTGCTGCCCAGGGAGTGGAGGGTCATCATCCCTGGAGGTGTTCCAGAACCATGGGGATGTGGCACTCAGGAACACAATCCTTGGGCATCGGGGTGGATTGGGGCTGCACTAGGTGATCTTAGAGGTCTTTCTAACTGTAATGATTCTGTGATTCGCTTGCTGTTTTGATTTTGCCACGGGTCTATGTGGGCAGGAAGGTAATCTGCTTTGCAGAAGGGCTGAGGCAAATGTTGAAAGGAAGAAAGAGAACAAGAGGGAAGGACAGACATCTGCCATGCAGCTCCGTTGTGTAACAGAAGCAATGTGTATGTTCAGACCAGAGCACACACTTGTTTACCAGGGCAATGCTGCTGTCACATGTCACGCACCAAACAAAGCTGTACATCAAAGCCACTGAGCACTTGCTAAGCAGCAAGCGTGACCATTCATCATGTAGGGCTACATATATGTTATTCTGCAGTGGAATGCAGTGTGTTGTGCTGGAACATAGTGGCAGACACCTCCAAACACACTGAATGATGGAGTGCCTTTGTGCAAGGGGAGAACATCAGTTAGATATTATGCTGTGACCAGCAGGCTGCTTCGGTTCTTATTCAAGTCTCTCTGCCAAGGTTGTGACATTAAAGGTTTCCTTGCAAACTCACGATGAGTAATTTTATATTTTGACTCGATGTGCTCTATCCTGGTACCTTTCTTGATGTCACCTCTGTGGCTCAGCACTCATGGAAGAAGAAATGGCCAAGTAGATGCATGGGTTCTAGTTGGAGATCATGCAGCCAGCACACTGCAAGCTTTCTTTAGAGGACAGCACATGGGTTATTATTAAACCAGAAAACATATGTGAATAATTGAGGAAAAGGATCCAGCATTTAGCTCAGAAAGTCAGCTTGCTGAGAATAATGTATCTCTGCATTTTGACCTGTTGCTGACAACAAATATATTTCACTGTTACCTGGATAGCAGTGATGGGATTTTTTTTCCTCGTCTAAATGAAAGCCAGTTGGGAGAAGCTGGCAACAGACAAATGATGCTCATTCCACCCCTGCTTTTACTTAATGGCTGATATCAAGATCCTCAACATTCATTGGTGACATTACTATTAAAAACATATTTCTTATCTGGCTCTTTTCTTCCTACAAATCAATCATGGAAATAAATCTGTGCCGATGGAGCAGTGAGCACACAGCCATGGGAAGGAGGAGGGCTGCAGCCTGCCGCATGGTGCACCTGCCTGCCACTGCCAGGCATCACCTGCATCCAGGGACTGCAAAACCCCAACCCTAGAGAGTTGAAATGCAAGAAACAGTGCAAAAGCCAAAGGATAAAGGAGTTCCCATCAGCCCCTGTGTGTCCCACATGTTCAGAAGAATGTGGAAGGTCCCACAGGTGTTTTTTCTCACCACCAGGATGGTGAGTGAATGGTTCTTGAGGTGATGTGCAGTGTATCAGTGTACTCACGTGTCGATACGTCAATATGTGGCTGCAGGGAATGGAGAAGTGCAAAATAATGTACATCAAGTTCTGTGTGATCACATTGTTGATCAGTGCATGAGTGATATGTGGTAGATACATCATCCTATCCAGATCAGGTCTCCAGGATTTAAATACATATGGTGAATAAAAATTCTGTGTGAAATCCTAGCTAATTGCTCTGAAAGTATTGGAAAACATGACTTCCCCCTTCCATCCCCAGAAAGGCTTTTATTGGGGCAGATGAGTAAGTGCTTCACAGTCTTTTCCATTATGAAGGAGGGTTTTTAAACCACAAGTGTGGTTGAAAAGAAATGAAATTGCCTTACCAGATTGGCCTAAGGTGCTAAAACGTACTGTAATGGTTGTTAGTGCCATGCAGACAAGGTGGGACAGCACAAAGAATCAGATGAAATTTAATGATAAGTGATAATGTCAGCTCTGTTTACATTAACCAAATAAGGGTTTGAGGTTATGTTTCTCTTCCAGTTTATCTAAATTTCTGTTTATTTTATTATGTGTCCTCAGGGCATGGACAAAGCTTTACCTGATTACTGGATCCAGCACAGAAAAGCATAACTTCAGGCTTCTTAAGATCTACAGATGGGAACTTCAGAGTCCCGGCAGAGTGTGCAGAAATGATCAGGTAACTGTCAGGGGATGAGAGTATCTGGTGACCACTTCTGGCATTCAAAAGGGAAAAAAACCCAACCCCTGTAACAACACCACCTAAAGACCAAATGGAAAAAGGCAAGGAAAGGGCTGTAAGGGGAAGGAGGGCACTGGGTGCCTCTGTACTTCATCCTTTGCAGAATTAAACAGTTGGAAGGGACCTTCAAAGGCCATCTGGTCCAGACACTCTGCAATGAACAGAAATGGTCGCAGCTTGATCAGGGTGCTCAGAGGAGCAATAGAGATGGCTGGATGCTATTGCTTTTCTCTTTGCAAGGTCCTTAAGTAAAAACATGCTCAATTGTTCAGCTGCAGGAGAAGGACTGGACGAGGAGCTCATCACTTTGCCCACTGAGGGCTGTGCACATGCAGGTGTCCCTGGGACACACTCACTTCATAGAATCACCAGGGCTGGAAAAGACCTCCAAGATCATCAAGTCCAACCATAAACCTACCACCACTATTTCCTCTCTAAACCATATCCCTTAGCACAATATCTATACATTTCTTGAACACCCCAGGGACAGTGATTCAACCACCTTCCTGGGCAGCCTGTTCCAGCACCTGACCACTCTTTCAGAGAAATATTTCCTAATATCCAACCTGGACCTCCCCTAATGCAACTTGAAGCCACTCCATCTCATCCTATCAGTAAGGAAGAATAAGTACTGAGATATTCCAGACTGTGATATGTGAGATCCATCAGAAAATAACATGATGTGGCATCTCCTATCACCGTCTTCCTTTCAGGTCCACAAGGACAACAGGGGACAAATCAATCATACAAGATGGATGAGGCCACTGGATGATGCTTGGGTGAAAACTGCTTCCAGATTTCACACCAGCTTCTCTTTTGTGCTCTGTCTGAAAACACAGCATTATTGCTTGAGCATAAGTAATGCAGGAAGGCACTCATTTTGCTCATTTTGTGCAGCTTTTGTTTGTGATAGTTTTAATTTACAGCTGAAGTGAATCCGAGACTGATAATTGTTATGATTTTTTACCAAGAAAAGACATTAAGCTACTTACTTTGGCTGCACTTCCTACTCTGCAGAAATTATTTATCCAAGCACAGCAGCAAAGTGGGTCAGGGGAGGAATGATAAAAAAAAAAAAAAGAAACCGCCCACAAAAATTTTGAATCCCTTGCAGAAGTTGGATTAAGGCTCAAGATACTGGATGAAAACCACTGCCACCTTCTCCATTTCAAAGGAAAGGTGTCAGCTCAGGCAGTGATGTAAAAGGCTGCAAAGTTTGGGCTGCAAAATCCCACTCCCACGGTTTGCCAGGCTGGCCACAGAGCAATGGAGAGCTGGATTCATCTGTGCAAGCTGCTCTGCCTTTACCTCAAGGTGGAAAAAAGCAAGTTGAGTCTATGAAAAAAGAGTAGAGAAAGCACTTGGGAAAGCATGGGTAAGCAGCAGTGCCCATGGGGAAAAGGAGAGAACAGAGAAGAGAAAGCTTTTTCCTCCTGTATTTTCTACCACCAGCTGCTCAGTTTGGGTGAAATAGGAGAGTCACATCTTTTCCCAACTCTCTGAAGTGAGGGGAACTTTGCTGAGGCCCCAGCTTGAACCGGACCATGCCCA
Source organism: Oreortyx pictus (assembly GCA_036925125.1). Taxonomy (NCBI): domain Eukaryota; kingdom Metazoa; phylum Chordata; class Aves; order Galliformes; family Odontophoridae; genus Oreortyx; species Oreortyx pictus. The sequence continues at coordinate 4,122,345 of JAUPFR010000010.1, read as the reverse complement.
GATATCATCAGATCCTGCGCAAGAAAAATAAAGAGCTCAAGTTGCAAAAGAAGAGCGATGGAGGAGTGAAACTCGAGAGGAGCATGCAGTCTGCTGACAGCTCCCTGCAGCTCAAACCGACCGATCAGGGCCATGGCAAAGCCTTGGAGCAGCAGCACTGTGCTCCAGGAAAATCAGCATGGTGCAGCCAGAAGGGGATCATGCTCATGCAGAACGATCTCTGCAGCAGCACCAGAGGAAGAGATCACACCATTTGCAAAAGTAATCTGTGCAGGTGAGAAGGGAAGCACAAGCCACACCAGCAGCTCAGCTAATCAGAAATGATCTAGCATTAATAAACCAGAAGTGGAGGAAAGGAGATAAAACTTGGCAAGGCTGTTGGCAGAAGGATGCTTTTCTCGCCTTGCAAGCAGGAATCCAACCCACAAAAACCCAACACATTTCTTACATTAGACAATTAAAACCCCATCTTTATCCTGAGTGACTTCAGATGGCACAGCATGCTATTGTTTAATTTTACACCTTCCAGGGATGATTAGCAATCCAAGCACCAAGGCATCTCCACCTCCAGTACAAGTAAAGGAAGAGAGAGCAGTGGGGTGGAACCTCTGGATGAAGAAGGTGGGACAGCCACAGTGGGATTTTCAAAGTCATTCCAAGTTGAGCAGAGTCTAATCTTAGTGAGGTTAATTGGAATTGTATTCCCAGTATCTGTAGGGGCATCAGTAGTAGTGGTAGAACCAGGATATGGTTGGGATGGGATGGGGTGCAGGTGGGCTGGATGCCTTGTCTGCTGGATCCCAGCCTTGCCAGGAAATCCGCTTCTTTCTTCAGAGTGATAATGTCAGTGAAATCCGTTGGCTGTGTAGGGCATCACAGACAGCCCTATGAGCACAGCCCACCTCTCCTCATGCTCTGGGAAATAGCTAAGAACACCAAACTCACAAGTAGAAAAGTGCCTGAGCCAGCAGGAATAGGTCTTCAGCTGGGAAGGTGGGTAAATCCGGAGCAAGAAGGCCACTCTACAAAATGAAATACCAGAATGACTTCAGGTTGCCTTGATGAAAGCCAGACTTGTTTCCTTGCTTCCATTTAAGATAGTTGTGAGGTTGCTTCTTTCCTTAGGTGTTTCCATGGCTACTTAATGAAGCCTTTCCACTAGCTTCTCACTTGGAAAATAGGAACTGGGACAAATTGGAAGTGCTTCTGGGGTGAAAAAATAGCTGAGTCAATTTGGCCTCTCCTCTGCTCATCCACCCTTCCTGGCAAAACAGAGGTGACGTTGGTCTCCACAAAGTGGTTAAAACCTGAGGTGAGACCTGTGGGCAAACTGGGAAGTACAGATGTGCCTGTCACGTGTGACCGTTCCTCCTGAAACATTTCAAATTCAGAGCTGCCTCAGCTTGCTCACAGATGTCAGGATGAAGCAGAGAAGTTCATTTCCGCCTGCAAGTGAAAGGTCACCGAGGAGCACAGCTCATGGCAATCTCCATGTGTGCCCATCAAACGTGACAAGAAGGACATTTGCCACACAGGCAGCACGTGTTGCAACTCTGACTTGCACTGGTTGTACGTACTCGACCTCAATCACTCTCTACCTTTCCAAATATTGGTAAAGTCCTCTCCCACTGATATTCTGAAGAGCAGCTCTTCAAGATGGGTGACTTCCAAAGTGGCTGATTGTGCAAATGTGTCGTGGCAGACAGGGTGGGAAGGCGTGCAGCTGGAGGAGCACTGGGGCTATATATTTTGCAGTGTTTGGAGTGTTTGTGAGTGCAGCCTGAGTCAGCAGTTTGCATTTTCTCCCAGGCAAGAAGAGATATTTCATGCAAACTTTGCCATCCTGTTCTTGTTTCCTGTGTATAAGAAATGACCTGAAAGCAGAGAAGGAGACAATACAGAAAACTGTGATGCATGAAGCATACTAATAAGCCAGGAGTGTTTCAAAACAAAGCTTTTCAGCATTGGAATTTTAATAGAATTTAATGGAAGAGTTGGGGGAAAAGGAAGGGATTTCTAGCCTGAGCTGTCAGGGTTTGCCCTATCTATAGGGCTGGCTAAAGCACCCCTCTGTACAAGGCTTGTGGATTTGCTCCTGCAATCTGTGTTGAAGACAGGAGACAGAGGGGTTTTGAAGGCTACTGAGTACTGGTGTCTTTGCCTTCAACTAAGCTGCATATTCAGAAGGGAATATATCCACAGCACTGTGGGTGCCACCTGTCACTGCTACTGTTTCCAACATTAGTCTTAGTACTCCATCTCATAGCACCACTAAGGTTGGAAAGGACCTCCAGAATCATCCAGTCCAACTACCAGTTCACCTCACCATGCTCACAAACCATGTCCCTAAGTGCCACATCAACCTTTCCATTGCTCACACATAGCCTTTAAAGGTCCAATTTTGAGGAAATATGAATCCTATTTTTTAAAAAAACAGAAGTATAACAAAAATCCTATTCCCAACATACAGCAGTGCCATGCTTTCTGTTGCTAGGACTTCCTTTTAGAAAATCAGCTCAGCTTTTAGGGGCCTGCCTATCCAAAAGGGTAACACGTGGCTTGAATGCAAGCCAGTCAAAGCTCAACACCTCAGCAAAGTCAGTCCTCTGGGAAGCAGAAGCTGAGCAGCCCACGTGGGTGCTACTGGAGTCCTTCTCTGGAAAAGATGTAGGGCTGAGGTCTGGATCACACATGGCTGGGACGGTCCCAGCAGAAGCTTGCAGAGCTGTGTTGCACCCTAGAAGTTTAGCCTGATTTTCAGTACTGAGGTCTGGTCTGGCCTCATCTACTGGCTCAGCTTCTCCCCATCAGTGACTTCTTCAGCACTTTTACCTTCCTTCTTGTCTGTGCCGGTTTCAGAATCACCATGGATTGGGAACTCAGCTTCCAATGAATTGCTCCATGTCTAGAATTTGTCACTGCTCCCAGAACATCAGCAGAAAAAATGACTCTAAACATTCATTACCATTATTGTAATTAGTACTGCGATTGCTGCTTATTCCCAGCAGAAATTTCTTACCACATAATCCCCGATAAAGCTTCAACAAATGTTGTCTTCTTTTAAAAACAAATAATTTCCAGCAGGAATAGCATGCAGTTCCAGCTCCTTTGGCTGGTGTGCACTCAGAGCTGTGATGTGTAGGCTGCTCTCGTATGGGTACCAGCACTGGGCTCTGTTCAGCCCAAGTGAAAACAGCAAAAGGTAACTGGGAAATAGATGTCAACAGTGTTTCTAATCATCGCAGATCACCTTAGACACGTGTTTTTAATTGCTTTAAGGAAAAAAAGAAGTGAAATAAAAACAGTTATGAATAATCTAATAAGCTCACCAACCACCTGTGAAACGTGGCTTCCCAGCTGCACAGTATCAAACACAGGAATAGAAAACAGAGCATTCTCCGAGGCAACGCACATCCACATCATTCCAAAGCCACAGAAGAAAAATGTATTAATGCCATTTTTGGCTCATGGTGTGCATGCCACTCTATAAAAGTGTGTCGGTTGGTCAGAGAATCTGCTTGAAAGTAAAAAAGCTGGAGGGGGGAAGATGGAGGAGGGTAGCCTGCTCCCTGGCATCATTTTGAATGCGAAAGTGACATCGTCAACAAAACCCCACATAACATTAATTCAAGAGATTGCAGTCCAGCAGGCAGAATTACTCAAGAATAGCTAAGCATGTTTGCCTAATATAAAGATCTTCAGGAGTAAGTGCTCAAACAATGTTAACATGTGGAGCTGCATGGGCAGCTTTATTCAGAAAGTAATTTGTTTTCCTGCTATGAAAAGAGGGTTATGTTTGCTGTGTTTTGGAGCCACCCAGCACGTGTCCTTGCAGTGCTGTTTTTCATGGGAATGAGCTGCTTCATGGAGGGAAAAAGGTAACATCCTGACGCGGAGGAAAAAAGAAAACTCTATTTTCAAGTCTGTTTTGACATGTTTTTCTTCTACACAGAACCAGACTTCAAATACAGCTTCTTAGCCACGACACTAAGTGACCCACCCAAAGAACTCTTTTTCCACAAACAATATAACGTCGGGAGAAGGAGCCTGAGAGGAAAAGCAAACAGTCCTTAAAGCAACTACTTTATTTGGATAGTTCTGAACCACTGGCGCTGGGGGCAGATTTGAAGTCGGTGGGCGTGGGGAGAGGAAAACTCATGGTTTTGATTTGAAGTAGCCACATCAAAACCCGTTTTAGTGAATGGAATGGCAGTATTTTGAAAAATACATCCTTCTTAGGGGGATGTTAGGGAAAACAATCCCGTGGCCTGTTGAATGATAAAAGCCAACATGTTGGTTGAGGAGGAAAAAAATATCCTGAAAGTAGGATAGTTGGATCAATGGGAGCTTACCTTTTCTGGTTGGAGCAATACATGTTTGGTGAAGGAAATCATTATGCACGTGTTGCTGCTGGGCAGGGAAGTCCTAGCAAGCAGGACAGACGTCAAAATGTTGTTCTTTCTTTTCCACCACATGGTCTGCTGACATGGAGCTGTGCATGCTGTGTTGGCAAGACACTAAAAAGCAGTTGTTTAGTTCAGGAGAGATCTGGATCTCCAGTTAAAACTCTTTAACTGCAAATGCACTACATGATGTTATGATGTGGAATACCAATAACAAAAATCATAAAACCATGACACCTGCCCATCCTTCCTCTCTGGGTACAGCCTACCAGCCAAGTCCCCAAGTCACTGCTGATGGATGAGCCACAGACCTGCGTGCTGGATGCTGTGTGTTGAACAATAACATGATTTGGAGCAACGAAGACGCTGAAAGTAGCTCCTGGGTAATGAGGACATCTCATACTGGGTCTTCTAGCCCTTGGTTTCAGCTTTCACTTGTACTTTCTATCACCACAGGGTAAGTTTTGGAGGAACACTGAGTCCTGCTTCCCATGCTGTCAGAACATCTCATCTTTCACACATGGATATTCATAGGTCTAAAGGAGATACATGTATCAAAGTCCAAGCATGGAGCAGGTGACCATGGACCACCATAGCAGCGTCTTCTCCAGCAGGCCATGACACTTCTGTCAGAGACAGATGGAGATCAGGACCTCCACAAAGGTTTCTGAGATCTGGAAATGTGTTTTCATTCTGGTGTGGAATAAGAACCAAAGTAGTCAAATGCTCCACCGAAATGAATATAGTTTTCTTGTTATTTTTGCCATTGAAACATCTGTTTTCAGATTGAGATCAGGGTTCTCATTTAGATCCTTCACTGCTTATAAATTGACCCCAGAAACTCTGAAAACTTTCCCATGGAAATATTATTAATGGGACTATTTCACTGTGAGATGTTTTGGTTTGGATGAAGCAGCATTTTCCAACAACAATCTCATTAAGATTTTTGAGTGGCTTCAGTCTCAAAAGCACAAACTTTTTTTCGAGCCTTTTCAGGTCCTACTGCAAAAAAACAAGCAACACCAAAGTGACATTATTGTCACCCATCTGATATGTAAACTGAAAGCTGTATTATTGCCTGTCTGTTACAGCCTTATATCAACGGACCTTTGTTCACTTCAAATCTGTTACAAAAATGAGAAAAGGAAAATGCCATGAAATACCTCCAGACAAGGCTCTCAGTGCCATTCAGCAAGGATGCATTTTGGTCATTAATCACCCACATTTAGGCAAGCAGTTAGAAAAGCCCAGCTGTTCCAGGCCACAATGCTTTCCTTCATTACATTAGTGTCTCCCCGATAACAAGACAACTTCAACACATGATCTTCAAGGAGGGCCATAGTGCCTTATTCCCAAGGTGGCCATTGTGGCATTGTTTTAGATTGAAAAGTTCATGTACTTAATGCCCTTAAGAAGTCCCAGCTCTGTGTAAAGAGGTTTTGTACAGGCAGTAGTTGATCTCACAGTGGTGCTGCAGTTACCCAGCAGCTCCCAAGACACCTTGGGGTCTTTGGCCTTCACAGGGAGAGGTTATGGATACCCCTCTCTGGAGATGGACTTTTGGACTGGAGTCAGGTATCGAGCAAGCTCTGAGCTTCAAATGAGTGGGAGCTGCCTAATGCATGTAACTTGTGCTTTGTGCCAGGGCTGGTTGAAGCACTGACCAAATGTCTCCTTATTTCTTCCCCTCCCAGCACTGCATAGTGCCAAGCTGCTGCATTTTCTCTGCTCATCACTAATTCACACTCTTTTTTCCCTTTTTATTTTTCTTTAGTCTGGGATTTCACCGAATTTCACAGGAAATCCGATGCCAGGAGCCATTTGGATGATGCCAGCCTGCTAAAGACATCCAGGTAAAGCCCATGCACATTTTGCTGGATCGAGCCCATGCACATCCTCCCATGCAGGATGACATTCCCTTGTCCTTACCCCAGGGATGGCACTGCATGTTGGGATCTGCTCAAGGCTGCCCCCTCTTTTGGCATCACCTCTCCCCATCAATGCCTTCCAGGGACGTATTCACACTTCTCAAACCCACAGCTTTGGAGTGGGTTTAAAATTTTCCCTGGGCACATTCCTAGGGCCTCTGGTTTCCAAACTCTAAGGAATTTACCACACAAACATGCTCCTTCCCTTGATTTGTTTCTTCCAAGTAATTAGATCAGGGGTTGTTTGCTACCTGTCATACCCTGGTTTAAGCCATTTGGGAACAAAGTGGGAAAAGAAAAAAAAAAAATGAGAGGCTCACAGTGGATTAAGACTGCTGATTGTAGTAACAAGAGAAGGTATTTTAATGACAGGTTTAAGACTTGCTAAGTAACTGCCGTGAGGATTATGAATATATTTTGTAACAGGGTAAGATTAGCAGATAATCCCTTAGGAAAAAAAAAAGTTTGTGAATTTTTTGAATCTTTTTCAAAAGAAAAATAAACTACAAAAACACAAAAAGCCTTTAAAAATTCTACACGTAGAAAATTCTCCTTTGAAATAATGGCATCATTAAGTATTTTCAGGCCAGTATCTTCAGCAGGATTATGCTGATGTATCTTAATGTGAGTAAAGCGGTGTTGATTTATAGTGCATATAATTTGAGCATTTCTTAAAGGAACTAATGAGTTTCTTGCCAAGGAGCAGCCTGGCATCTTCTGCTGCAGGGAGCAGTCCTCAAGGAGCATGCAGCTTTTCTTAGAAATGAGCTCTTGCTCCAGAACAATGCCGTCTTTAATACCTAAATGTCATATGGAAATTTCGAGGACACTTGGGGCCTTTCTCTTTCCTGATCTTAACCCTCACCAAACTGAATCTCTGACCAGCCATTAGCTTTGGATTTGACCCTTCCTATTCATCATGAGGAAGTGAAGGTTGTGGTTTTGTTCATTATCAGCAGTAGGAATTCACTGCCTGTAACACCTTCTTCTTGGCTGTATGTACGTTTCTAAGTTCATAAGATCTATGCGGGCAGATCTCTGCTGACAAAGGATGCTTTTCCAAGCAGTGCTGGAGCTCTGCAAAACCAGCTGAAGACTTGGCTGCTTGAGCCTGGTGAGGGATGGGGTCACTCAGATCTCTACCAACTATAATGCAAACCCAGCTTCATAGGATTGTTAAGGTTGGAAAGACCAATAAGATCATCTAGTGCAATCATTAGCCCAGGCCTGTGACTGCTGTAGACTCTGTCACTCAATGTGACATCCACCCTTTTCTTGAACACCTCCAGGGATGGTGACTCCACTGCCTCCCTGGAAAGCCTATTCCAATCCCCTCAACCAATGGGGAAGGACTTTGTCTGTTGTCTGGCCAGTAGAATTGGAGTCTGATTTCCTCTTTCTTTCTTTTTTCATTTTTTAAATGCCATTTCTTCAGGTTTGAAGAATACCATAAGTGGATTTAGAAATAAATCAGAAGTGTTTCCAGGAGAATGATATAGGCTCTTGGATTTGCCCTGAAGCATCACCATATCTCTTTTTCCAAATGCAGAATCATGAGTCACAGGATACAACAACACTCAGAGTTTATAGTGGGAATTTCTGATCAAAAGTGTTTCTGAACTATGCCTTGACAACACTTTTTTTTGTTGTTGTTGTTTTTGTTGCTTTATGTTTGTTTGCTTTTTTTTTCCAAAGAGGGAATTACTAATATTAGCATCTATTGTGAAGGGACCTTCAGTGATTTACCTCAGTATCTCTTTACTTAAAATCAGCAGGAAAAAAAAATTACATGGAAAAAAAAAAAAAGAGGAATTAACAGAATTTTTTTTGTAGGAAATACCTCACTAATACCTTAGTCCTACTCAGCAGAGAGATTTGAAAACAACAGTCAAACATCAAACTACAGGATAAATCCGAATGGCCAGAGGCTTCACTTGTGGACACATTTTTCACCCTTTCTGACCAGAACAAGACATACTTCAAATCTCAGAAGCAGAGGCAACACTCAAGCTTAGTTACTGCTGTGACATTAAATTAACGTTTTAGGACCACCACAGGACTTTCTGAAATTAAAGAGAGGGAAATGAAAGCCAACAGTGATTTAAATGAAGGTGAACCTGTCTCATCCAGACAGGTATTGCTGCAAGCCTGTGGTTAAATGTCCAGTTACAGTCTTTGTTTGGTCCATGGCCACAGAGAAGCAGAAACTTCTTTTTCTCCCAGAGAAGCAGCTCCTTGCCAAGTATCCCCACACAAAGAAAACAAACACAGGAGAAGGCACCATCGCAGATACCCAGGGAGATAAGCTGCAAAAACATGTGTTCTGGGCAAAAGTGCAAGGTGCAGAATGTGAGTTCATGATCTACATGTGTTCTTCACTCTGTTTTGTTTATTTTTGCACGGTTTTGATGTGTTAAATTAAGGGATAGTTCATGGCCATAAGTCATCTTCTTGCTGTCGGAAGCCAAATAGTGGGAAGCAGGTATCTCACACATCAGAGGCCAGCTGTTTTACAGGGAGACTTCAAATGACTAAAGCGAGAACATGAGCAGTTGTTCCATGGCTCAAAATATTGAAGGGACTCCAAAGTTTTTGGAACAAAAATTGCCCTAGGTCTCAACTGCAAATTAGAATGAGATGAAAATATCTACTCCTCAAAGCAGTTCAGTGATTGAGGTCATCAGACTGCCGGGGCTGGGGCTGAGTTTCCACGACCCCTTTTGGTACAGTTCCTGCTCCAAAGGCTTTATTTGGAACAGAACCAACCTGTGCAGCACATAGTGGTGAATCCAAAGAGGTGATCCCAGCCCATGGGTGGCTGTGCTCTTCTTTAACACTCATCTGACCTTACTTTCAGCAGAATGGGGACAAAAAGTTACCCATCCTACTCCAGCCAGATAGTTTCCTGCTAGTCTGTGGGTCCAACTGCCACCTGACATTCTGTATGCAATACACAGAGGTGGAGAGCTTTAGTAAGGCATAAGCAAAGGGATTCTATAGTTTGGAGAGGAGATGGGTTTTCTCAGCACTTACAAGTGGAAAGTTGAACATTTTTCTTTTCCAAGACATTTTTCCCATGCAGCAGCTGGCTGTATTACAAAATTAGTGCAGCACTGATCTCTACGTGACTGCAAAGACACCTCAAGGAATTTTGGATTTAGTCTTGAGGGGAATGATTCTGCTTAGGTCTGGCTGTTGGCCTTTGAGAACCAGTTTGCATTTTCCTGATATGTGTTTCTATATTGCTGGTGGTCTTATTGACCACGACAAGTTAGGCAGCAACAAGAAAACAAGGAAGAATCAAACCTTTTTCAGAATTTTCCCTCATTACAGGAAAAAAAAATGAGTATGCAGGGGCCACAGCTACTGACATATAAATCTGTCAATCTCATTGTGTAGAGATCCATGCTGTAACTTCATGGTAAACTCAATGGCAGTAAGTAAAGCGGGGTAATGAAGCTTAGCTATTTTTTAAACATGCTTCAGTCTCCAAAAGAGTTTGCATAAAATACTCTTCTGGACTAATCCTTCAGAGAATATGGGGATTGAATTCATCTACAAATTTATTTCCAATGAATAACGCAATCGATTCAGAACAAAAATTATTTTTCTCAGCCATTTTGCATTTCCTTTTGCATTCACCTTGACTCACTGATGCCAATAAAGCCACCAGGATAGGACCAACGACACCAACAGTTGTGTCACTAACTCACTGCTCAGCATCAAGGTTGCTGCTCTCCTGTGTGTTTTCCCAAATCCAATTTAAGCTCATAATATACTTTATTAGCTGAAGACAGAATATTTAAACTCAAAATATTTTGTTTTTTAAGTTTCATCTTTTGAAATGGCAATTGGCAATATTCAAGCCACATGTTAGCCACTTGTTTTTAGGACAGAGGGTGTACCTTAGTACAAACCTTTCTCTGTTTCTTGAAAAAACAACAATAAACCACCCTTTGCCTTTTATCCACATCTGGCTGCAGCAAAAACAGTGACCCATGGAATTCAAAATTTCATACTTCACTGCTGCAGGCAAAGTCCAGAGGTTATTCTCACTGTGTTTGCGAAAGATGTAGCGCTGTCAGGAGAAGTGCTTATTGAAAAAACACATGGAGTTTCTGTTTCCAAAAATTATGGAATTAAGCAGTGATAAAAGAGTTTTTAATGCCCAGTAGTCGTTCACGGGATTTAATAGGGAACGGCTCAGTTGCTAATTGTAAGACAAGAGTAAACATCCCATGTCAGATCTCATGCATGGAGTGCTACAGCTCAGCAGATCTGCGATGCAGAAGTACCTCTCCAAGGGTCTGCAATTCCAAGGAGGCTGTTAAATATAAATTACCAAAAAATAATAACCTTGAATTGAAGCTTACACTAAATCCACTGCAATACTATAGTAAGTCAAGCTTCCTAAGAATTCAAGGAGGGAAAGTGTTATCAGAAAAAGGAGGATAAATCTTAGCCATATTCCCAGTGCTGCCATCCAAAGATCACTTTTCTCCATTTCTCCATGAAATAGTACTTAAGGTAGACCTTAACAGAGAAACTAGGAGTTGTACTCAAACCCTTATTCTTTCTTTTATTCTGAGTAGCAACCTATTACATTACTGCATAACTTGTAGAAATCCTACGATGAAATGAGATGTATGAGTCCAAAAACTACCAGTATTTTGGGGCATGGTTTAATGCACATGGCGGTGATAGGTTGATGGTTGGACTAGGTGGTCTTAGTGGTCTTTTCCAACTTTAATGATTCTATTATTCTATTATTACTATTTTATCATTCCTCTGGTTTATCAGTTGCCCAAACTCATTGCTCATATTGCCTTTCTGGTGTAAAGGTCTCCCCGCATTTAAAGTTGGACAATTTTGTGGATGGGAAAATGCAGTCAAAGTGAATGCATCTCGGTGGGAAAGAGATGTGAAATCGGCTGGCAGCCTCACCATTCCTAAATGAATTTTCACCCATGCTACCCTTTCCCCCAGTAAGACCAACACACTGCTGCTTCGAAGGCAAATGTCTGATTCCCAAATCTGGTTCTGGCTGGCATGCAGATCCTATCATCTTTCATGTGTGCACAGGGAGGGGGAACTTTACAACTTTAATGATTGCAGAAAGAAGTTCATCTGCCAGCGCGACCTTTAGGAAACACATTTCCTTCTGCCTTGCATGTGATTCTGAAAAACATTTGGTTGACATCTTTCTTTGAGTCTTCCCAACCATCCTACATATCTACAAAATCCGAACAGCAAACCATTGACAGAACCACAGTTTCACAATATTTTGATTAAAGAACAACTCGTCCTCTCTGCTTTGATGCTTCCCTGTCTGTGTTTCCTGGAGGCAGAATTTCAACACTAAGCAGGACATTGGATCTCAGCCATTTAAAGGGGCAATGCTTTTTCTTCTGTGGCATTTGATAAGGAAAACACCCTAGAAGCAGGGTGTGAAGCAGGTATTTAATTGCTTTTCTTTCTTGGTACACATTTGAGGATGTATAAGTCCTTTCCTGTCTAACCACCTTCCTTAATTACATGAAACATGCTTCGCGTTGATGCAGAATATGAACAGTATCCTTGTGCTTATGCCTTCACAAAACATTATGCACTTCAATAACCTTTGTAATTGAAACAGTGACAAATGAAACAAAATATCATTCCAAGTAGGAAAATGCTTCATATATATAGTGTCATTGACCATTCCTATTAGAAGAAGGAAGATCTGAGTAATAAACTCCCTATTATTTCTTTTAAACCCCAAGCCAGCTAATGCATTGTATCTTATTAGTCATATGGGAGTCATGCAAGTATTTCTTTCCACTCAGATTGCCTAAGAGTTAACCTAGGCGAAAGGCAGAGCATTCTGATGACACCAAGACCGTGTAGATAAATTTCATATGCTTTCCAACACCATCACATTTGGTTTATATCAGCACTGCTGAATTCCTCCATAATTCCCAAAATTGCATTCCAGTTAGTTGACATCCACATTAGCTGGATGTTAATCCAGTTAAAAATAAATGCAAATGAACTCATATGTGTTTGGAAAACAAGCTATTCCCAGTTCACTGGTTTTTAGGAGGCATCATTGGTCTTTCTTCCCCATCCCTTCAAGGCCACTTGAGAGGGTCACATGAGAAAGGTATTCTGAAACACAACAGCAAAGGACAGTGCAAGAGGAGAAATGACTGGCAAGCTTTTCTGAAGGCCATCTTCGTCCTCACCTCCTACGTGATCCTAGAGTTCACGTATCCGGCCAAGTGGAGTGGCCTCACCACCCATCCAATTGCATATTGCCAAAATGGCATGGATTTCTGGCTGTGCTGCCATTGCTACAGCATTCTCCCAGTCAAAAAGGAATGTGTTTAACGAGAAGACTTTTTCTGGCACATGACGACCATTTCTAAAAAGAACTGTAATCAAATTGTAAATCTTGCTTACACTTCTCCCCCAAGATCAGTTTGTCCATTGTTCTGTTTCTAGGGTTATCTATACTAGCACCATCTACTGCATCCCAGGGATATTACAGGCTTCTTAAGAAAGCCACTTTTTTGAAACTGAGGGAGCATCAAAGGTGTGAGGGATGTCTGCTTCCAGGTGGCTTCCAAGGAGATGCTCCAGGTGATGACAGATGAGCCCAGGCCATGCAGCTCTTACTCCCCAGCCTTATTTACTCGCCCAGTTTGCTTCCCCAGAGCTCCCAGTCTTCCCATGCAAAAATGCACAGTGGCATTTCCATGTGCCTGCAAGGGGGCTGGCCCATGCTGGGTTGGAGTCTGTGTCCCTGACTACAAGGGCTTTAATGTCCATTTCCCCGCTCCTTTGATCCTGCCCATGGCATGCAGAGGAAAGGAAAATCTGGCTTTTGTCTGAAGCACGTTTAACCCTGCTGCCCAGAAATGGGACCTTGTCAGTCAGTGGATTTCATGGGTGGATGAATGAGATCACAACAGTTTTCAGTTCATTAAAAATAAAAGGCCTTCCTACCTCTTGCTTTGGGTCTGTTAGGAAATTAATGTGTTTAATATCAGACCTTAATGGCAACAGAACACAGCATTATTACTTTTATAAGACAAATACAAGCAGTAGCTACATAGCTCATCATCTCCTGAGCTGGGGTGGATTTCAGACAAGCTCCTGCTGCCCAGCTGGTACGAAATCCCCAGTAATAGGCCACAGATGGCACCGCTGCAGCCAGGGGTCACACAGGCGTTCTGCTAAATTGCTCCATGAGCACCGCCTGGGTGCTGGGATCATGTGGTTTCATCTCCAGCTGGAATTTTAGAGGAGTTTGAAGTCAGGAGCAAAGCCTGCCCAGGGCTTTCTTTTCTATTATTTCTTTTTTTTTTTTAATTTTCTCTCACTTTTGTGAATTTTGGAATCTTGACTGATTTGGAAATTTCTGTAGGGTTTTTTCTCTTTGAAGAAAGAGAAATGCATATGTGTCCTCTTCTCTGTCTTCCCTTCTGAAGTATTCTGCCCTGATAGCTGCTTGCAGTGTGTGCCACATGGAGTAAGCAGCTTCTCCTGGCTGATATTTGGTGATCTCTCTGATAAAGGGAAACCCAGGTATAAGCAGCAGTTGTAGTTGTAATACTTCCAGCCAGAAGCTCAGTATGTTTGAGCTGTGAATGTAGCTATCCATCAGGACTCTCCCAAGCAATGTGGCTGACTCTTCATCACTTGAAGTTTTCCAACCAAGATTGGGCATCAGTCCCACAGCACCGTGGTCTTGTGCACATGGGCTTGATGTTGTATGTCTCCTGTATGATGAAAGAGATGTGAGCGGTGAAGATGTCCATGGCAGGGGTTGGAATTGGATGACCTTAAAGGTCCTATCCAACCTAAAGCATTCTATGACTCTGTGATTCTGAGAGTGTGATATTGAAACAGACAGCTCTAGGAGAGATCACATCTCAGAAGTCACGTGTTGATACATCAGCACTGCATTAAGCTGGCACTCAAAGCTCCCTAGTAAATCCAGCAATTGTCAGCATTTATTGATGCTAATTAAGACAGCAAATGTATGACTGCAGAAATGCTGTAGTTATGTAAGCAAGACTCAGCTTGGCACTATCCAGTGGGCTTAAAAATGGTGATGCCTCACCCTTGGCATAGCCCCACCTGCCCTGTCTGATCCAAGGGAAAGGAAGCATCTGTCAGTATCTGCACAAACATCACTGACACAGCGAGGCCATCACATCTGTCCTGTGTGCTCCAACTACAAATAGCTAAACCATCTGATTCATTCTTAGCCTAATTATATTAATCCTAAAGTAAATAATCCCAGCTCTTATGCTGTCAGTGTGTAATTTTGGTGTTATTACAAGATCACTGAAAATGGGGCTGGAAGGGAGCTCACCAGGTCGTGTTGCGTGGTGATGCCAAGCTCTCCAGTTCATTCTGGTGGGGCTGAGGTGCCCCAGAGCAGCTGTGTTCACATCAAGCAGCAGTGGCAAATCCCTGAAAATCTACACAGAGCATCCCTACCTTTGCTCTAAATCTCTTTCACTGTGGATGAAGCTGTGATTTCTTGCCTCATTCCCCACTGGACTTAAAATCAGTTTATTCCTTTCCTCTCTGCTGAAATATTTGTTATAATATCATGTCTTCCCCCTTAGTCCTCTCTGCTCAGGACGACATGAGCTCAGTGCTGGCTGGCTCACAGCAGAAGTCACGTTTTCTAGAGCTTTTCTCATTCCCTGCTGAACTCTCTCCAGATCTTCCCTGAGGTCCAGATCACAAAGTTGGACTGCTCACTATGGCTGAGGTTTGCCAGCCCTCGGCACAGCAGAAATGATGCATGCAGTGGTATAACAGATAGATGCATCTGTGACAAATGACACTCTGCTTTGTGTGCCTCAGAGTGGTGTCTGCTTTTCGTAGAGGCCATTTGGTACATCACACTGTCTGTGGAGCATTTCTGGGACGGTCATCCCAACCTATGGACCTTCTCAGCTCACAGTTCCTTCCCTGCTTTCTTCACCTGTCCTAGTGTTGTGCCAGCACTGGCTTTTTTTTCTGCATTACATAGCATCCTCTTTATTTTAGGTGATGGTTCTTGACCATGCAAGCTCTTACAACACCTCTTGTCCTTAATACTGTTGTTTGTAGCTTGATAGTAGTTGTTTTCTTACACAAACAAACAAGAAGAAACCCCAAGCAAACACTTTCTGGCTTTAACAATCAACTGGAGAGCTGATTGTCAACATGACCGTGATCAGGGTAGATTT
The DNA here is from genome assembly GCA_036925125.1 of Oreortyx pictus. Lineage (NCBI taxonomy): Eukaryota > Metazoa > Chordata > Aves > Galliformes > Odontophoridae > Oreortyx > Oreortyx pictus. Next base: position 4,106,781 of record JAUPFR010000010.1, on the reverse strand, counting down.
TCTCAAGACTTATCCTGAACCTCCAGGCTTTGGCTGGCTGTGATGGAAATCTTGGAAGAACTGGTGTTATTTATAGTAGCTCATTATTTCTACTTTCTTTCCCAACATTTACGCATCTTTGAAAAGAATTGGACACATCATTTGGGAGAGAACTCCAGCTTAGTTTTTATTTTATTCAAATGTGTTTGCCGTATTAAGCTAAGCTTGATATGGGTATAGAGTAAAACCAGGATAAATCTGAAAACGAATCGCAATGTCTACACAGTCATTTTTAGTTTCAGTTCAAGCAACTCAGCAGAATCATAGAATTGTTAAGGTTGGAAAAGTTCATTAAGGTCACCTAGTCCAACCCTTAACCCATTTCCACCATGCCCACTAACCATGTATCTCACATGGGGCTGATCAAACCTAGAAATATTTCTCTGTTACTTCCCTAGCTGTCCCACTTATAGCACAGCTTAAGCAGGGTATTCTAGCTCAGATAACTTGTCAGACATCATGACCTAGGCAACTGCCAAACATCACAGCATGGGTACCTACACACAGCTCTGTCCTTGCAGGGTTGTAATGATTTGGAGTGTAGAGTGGGAGCAGGAGCAGGAGATTTCGCAAGCGAAAGAAAATAGAGCCAAGTATGACATTAGAAATACAACTAGGGAATAAGTGTTTGTAGAATGAGGTCTTTAACATAATTGCTCTCTGAATGATTAGTCCTGAAGATAGGAAAGTGTGTCTTGTTTCAGGGCTGGACTGACTCTGAGCATCTGGGGCTGTTGCAACAGGTCCCAGTCTCCCTTGGCAAGCATTAGGATGAAGGAGAACTTTTCCAGCACTGGGAGAAACAGGCCCCACATGTGCACAAAGACAATAGTCCTTGGCTAATGCAATGAAAACCAGCCCAAACTGCGAGTTTCCAAATGCTGATGAAACCCCTCATGTGCAATACCAGGAAGATACAAAACCACCTGGGTTTTTGAAACTGTTTTATTTATTTCCATGCATGAGGGCACTGAGGTCAAGAAGAACCTCACAGAGGGCAACAAATTATGGACTTTCTTTCAAAATAAAGCTGGGTCTGTTCATGGAGTATTTACACAAAGCCTTAGCATATGACAGCCTTGTGATCCATGTACCAGGCACAAGCAACATGGAGAGCAATGCATGCAGTACTGTGAGATGGTTCACAAATAAATAAATCAGTGCATTTTGACCTGTGCACTGCAGACCCATGGGTGTCCATGGATTATATCCAAGAGGTCTGTGAAATGTAGCGAAGGAAATCCAGTTTAGATGTATTGCAAAAGGGATCTGCATCTCCATTAGAGAATATTTAAGTCTGTTAAAAAAGTCAAACCACTGAAAAGAAAGGAAAAAAAAATGGTATAATACTGCATTCACAATGACTGCTATATTGTAGGGATAAATACCCAGGAGTAAATACACATATTATGCAAAATTGCATTCAAAATAAATAAACCCTTGAAAACCAAAGTTCGTCATAGGAGCTGTTGAGTTACAGATGAGCCTCACAGATCTGTGTCTTATGTCTCCGTAGCACTGAGTCTCAGCATCTGCCAGTGGGTTATTAACCAAAACTGGAGCAGATCCCAGTCATGCTGCCCTGTGTTCCTGGCTGGGTATGAGAAATAGACAAGGCCTAAGAAGCTCACGCCATGGCTTTGATGTTCAGTTGTAACCTGGGTTTGCCATTCATGGCGTTCACTGCTGAGCCACTGGAGTCATAGAATCACGGAATATTCTGAGTTGGTAGGGACCCACATGGATCATCAAGTGCAGCTCCTGTCCAGCCCTGCTTGGGTTTCTCTGCCTGGCAGAGCACCCAGTGTAGGTGCAAGTGCTAAGATTAAAGCTCTGGGGATTTATCAAGGTGAGATGCTTTTAGGGTGATGTGAAAAACCCAGTCTATGCATGGAAGTATACCTAATAGCTGGGATCATATCTGAAATTATATCAGGTAAGGGAAAAATACAAGGCGAGGAGCCAACATTAAGTAGAAACCTACCTCCCATGGTATATTACTTTGCAATTAGTTATGTGTGACTGGGAGCAGATGAGAATCTATCTTGCTATGAAACACCATTGCAGAGGAGCCCTAAAAGCCCAATAAATTCCTAGACATGACCTATCTTCAAAGATCTGTCTGCAGAGTGCACTCCATACATGAAAAATCCCCATCCACACTGCTGCAGGAAGCCAGCCACATGCATCCCTCTGGTCTTATTATGCAGGAGAACAGCAATTTGGGGAGGCCGTGACCCAGGGTTGAACGCTGGATGACAGCAGTCCAGGAACAGAAGGCATGATCCCACATTGCTCCACCACTAAATAATCTTACCGCTGGGGATTCGCTTCTCTGCCAACCACCCCTAATTAATGCTGTTAGAGACGACTCTAATACCATCCCTGAATCAGTCCCACAGACATCAGTGGCAAATCTGCCATTTATTTCAATAGCAGCAGGACTGAATCACAAATATCCACCTTCACCTGACCGTCAGCACGCAGGCAAGTCACAGCTTCCCTGTATCGGGTATTGCTCTTCTCCTTTCTGTGCCAGAAGTTGTAGGAGAACCAAAATTTGTTACCTGAAATAACACTGGGAGCTGTGGACACCATGCGTAGCCTTCAGCATGAAAGGACTTTTTAAGAAAGGTATCATTTAATGAAAATATAATAAAGGGTTTACAGAATTAATAACAAGGAAGGGTTTTGCATGGACCCAGAAGCGTGCCACATTTTCCAGAGCTGTTCCTTCCATCTGCTATGGAAATCCAACTCGAGCCTGCTTTGGTGTGGGTGAATGCTGTGCCCACAGCTGCTGCCTCCTGCCTGAGCACTGCTGTGCTTTCACCACCAGATCCAGCACTCATCCATCTCTCCTTTGCTTCTCCCCATAGTGTATTTTGGGGAGTCCCACTGACTTCATGTGGCAGTAAGCATTCTTTTGAGGAGCAGATGCCCTGCTATATTAACTTCTCACATTCTCCTAGCTGTAGCATTCTCCTAGCTGTTTGAAGGGATTTTATTTGTTTGTTTAGATATAAGTTTGTATGTATTTTCTTATGTGTTATTTATATGGTTTTATAAGCATTTACAGGGCTGAGTTTAACAAACAAAACCAATCTGGCAATTCTGATCTTCCACTGGAAGCGAAGGGGAGGTCTCGAGGGTCTTCAGTTTGGAAGGACACCGAGAAATAGCAGAGTGTGTTTGTTGAAAGGGCCAACATCTCCATGAAGGCAGCTCGTTAGTCTTCACTTGCCTTTCCCAGCAGCACTGACACAGGAACTTGAGCAACGTCAAATTGTGTAAATTGGTGTGAATTCCATGTGACTGGTGAACAAACTGACTTCTGAATTGGGTGGTTTTCCTCTTCCCACAAATGGCATTTTGCCTTCTCCAGAATCACTTCTTGTTAAATCCTTCCATTGAAACGTGCTCGGTGTTTAGTAATAAATGCATTGCATGTTTAAAGCAGCTGATTTACTTAGATTAGCTCTGCTGAGATTTAGCAAATTTGTGACAAATATCTCTCAGTGCTTTCTAGCTGAATGTAAATACAATACAGGGAGTAAAACTGACTTATCATGATGGCAGAAAGATGGAATAACAGAATCAAGCTCAACATTTTCAGATACATTTAGGATGTTTTGTGGTTAAATTTCCATCGCACTTTGTTCTGTTGTTTGTTTTTTTTTGTGTGTGGTTTTTTTATTTTTTTATTTTTATTTTTTTTTTTTTGCACCCCAGAAGCCAGGAATGGAACATCTTTGTAAGAAAGAGGAAATCAAGCCTGGATTACAGAAACAGATGCCATTTATTCCCAGTCTGGCAAAAGACCCTGGAGTATATGGTAAAAGGTGTGAATAAAATGACACAGACCTCCTCACCAGAGATTAGTGAGTCTGTTTATTTACTCAGCTTATACAGCCCTTGTTTTATATTTGGATGCATATGAAACACAACAAATAGTTTAGCACGTGCCAGCTGCTCTGTATAAGACCCCAAATGCTTTTCCAGCCAGGGCATGCTGGAAGGAGTGGAGGTGACTTCCCACACCAGTTTCTTAAAGAGCCTTCTTCCTCTTTGAGATGCCAAAGCAAGGAAAGGTTTCTACACAAGTGAACAGATACATTCTCTAAATGTGATTTTTTTTCTTAAGTGACGCTTCAGATAGATCTATCAAATAGATTTATCCATGGATGGTCTGCCCTTGCAGCATATCCCACTGGGATCTTCTCAGGCTGTACAGTGGGACCAGCATGGTTAGGGGCAGGGTGAAGCTGCAAAAAATACCTCCATTAAGCAGTAGAGCAATTTATGCTCACTAGCCCTCACAGCCAGGAAAGAGGCTGGCTCTGAACCTCTTTGTTTCTCCTTATCCTCATTTGCTCATCTAGAGTTCCTAACATTGGTATTATTCTGCTTTAATATTGTGCATTAGCCTAAGCTTATAATGAGCGTGGTATGAGACGTACATGGCACGGCACATTATGAACAGCTCTGATTGACGGTGCCGTGCAGCGATGACAGCGCTGTGTTTTCCTTTCATTTTTGGAGACTAAGTGGCTTACATGTGGTCCCATTTAGAGGATGTCTGGGTGGCAGCTGCATTCTCCTATGTGCTTATGAGAGGGAAATGAACTTTTCAGTCTTGAAATGCTGTAAAAAGGGGTTATGTAAAAAGGCTGCATGCAGCTTTTGAAGGGGGAAAATATCCTCTCCAGACAATGCGACTTCCTGTTTACAAAATAGAAATGTTTTGGACTTGCCTCTAAAATGCCACGCAAGACTTCTGATGCTTTCCAGAGCAGTGTCCAGCTTTGGGATTGGAATGATTCTTCAGAGAGCGCTGTCCTCAGAATAAAAACCATTGTTGAGGCCGTGCATCTGAAACCATCCATCTTTTTCCCAGATTTTAACTTCCATCTTTAAATGCAGAGGCCTCATTTTTAGGGAAATGCTGTGAGGCAAGGCTCACATGTCTTTCTCCATCATGACAAGCAAACAATATTTTATCTCCACTCTTGTGAATAGAATCATAAAACCCATGTGGAAGTCAATGGTGGGAGGTGTTGCTCTGAGTGACATGGTCTAGAGCAATCACAGGTATGGGCTGATGGTTGGACTGGATGATTGTAGGGTCTTCCCAACCTTAATGATTCTATGACACTAAGAAACAGCCCCTGCAATTCTTCTAGAGCCCGTGGTCAACTAGAACCAGACAACGTATATCTCTTTTTTCCTGGATGCTGGCAAGCAGTATTTTTTTCCTTTTTCATTTTCTTTGGTGTGAGCTGTCCCTGCAGCTCAGCTCTTGTTCACAGAGGGGAAGCCAAGAGCAATTGAGGAGCTGTGGTACTTTGGCACTGAAGAGCAAGTGAGTAAGTGACTGAGTCCTGCCAAGACCAAACGGTCCCTTCAAGCAGAGCTGTGGCCTCCAGTGATAAAGTGCAAGGAGGTTGCCAGCGGAGGGCTGACCCAGCAAAACCCTGGTTTATTTATACATTTCAGTATGTGCTGAATGTGTATGCTGAGTGGAAGGAGTGGGGGAGAGCAGCGCGATAAAAAACACACATTGCAAAAAATGAATAGTAGGGTTGCATGTTTGAGATCTATGCACCAATTTCCAGAGGGAAAACATCCCATGGGAGCTCATAGAAAGAAAGGAACTGGTTCCCCAAAGGTCCCTGCCCCCCACTTAGCAGTCAGAGACTAATGGTATTGGGCACATATGTTATTTGTTACATCTGCTTTCCAAAAGAGAGCTGAACTGCTAGATGGCTTTCCCATCCCTGGTGCTGTGACCCTCAAAACTGAGAAGCTCTGCCTCATTTAGGGCAAATTATCTCTTTCCTTTACTCACCTCTGTAGTACAATTGGGAGATAGGGAAGGAGGTTTTGTGACTATGGCACAAAACCTGCACAACTTTGAATCCTGATTTTTACACGTGTATAATATTGTATGGGAACAATTAGGTCATGGCCTAAACCAGTGATTGAGCACCTGGTGAAGGGGCGTAGTCAGCCCTGGGAGCACAGGTGGAAGCAATTCACCTGTGCAACCAGAAGAGTCCACCCCTCCCTAACGTCATTTAAGGGCAGGCAGCTGCAAGGGAAGGGTCTCTACTTGGATATTGCCTCTTTTGGAGTATTTTGTGAGCCCTGATCCTTGGAAAAGGGTAAGTGATTCTTTCTTTATTTTTGGGTTGTGACTGCTACTTTTCTTGAATTTAAAGCAACTGTATCTGCTGCTGTTCACCTGTGTTAAACAAGAAACGTGTCTCATTGTGTTTGGCTTCTTTGGGGTTTTTGTTAGCAGTGTTGATGTACTTGTTGTTGTACTGCTGACTGATAAGCTGTGTACAGGAAGCAGTCAAGCATGAGTGCTTGCCCTTAACATTCATGAGTTGTTGGGTCGTTCCCATTGCACGTGCAATATACCTCAAATGCTTCTTAGATACTCAGAAAATATGCAGTGTTAGTGTTTACAAAATTAGCTTTTTTTTTTTTTTCTATTTGCTCATGCAAGGCAGGCATGGGGAGACCTTTCTCAGGCTCCCTGTTTCTTCCTGCTCCCTAAACAACACATTAATCACTTGTACAATGTGACTGAACTCCAGGCTACTGCCTTGAAAAAAGCACTGTCCTTCCAGAAACATCAGTATCTGGGTAGCGTGGCATTTGTTGCTGTGTTTTTCTGCAATCTGACATAGTCCTGAGTGTCTTGTTGGGAGCAACGAGTGGGTCTGAGCTTTGTCTACATTTGTGAAGATTGTCTAGAATCTTCCTTGCTGATGTGCTGAGGGGAAGTATGGTGCTCTGTCCTTTGCAGACTTCACTTGGTTGAACTTTGTGTTATGGCACAGATGAGTTCTGTTTGGGTTCAAAGTAGTTGTTTTTGTTGCTTAAATTGACTCTTGACATCTCTTACCCTGACCCCATTATGTTTCTGCCCATCCCAACATTAAAAGGCCATCTAGTTCCACTCTGGGCCATGTGGGTTTCTGGAGGTTCATCAGATGTCAGGCTGAGATGAATGAAGAAAACCTCCTTGTCCTGATGAATTGCAGAGCCAGTCAGGAAAGGTTATTAACAGAGAAGTCAAACCTGAACATGGGGAATTCTCATCTGTGGGGGATCACAATGGGGGATCACAGTGAGGAGAAGTATGGCCTCGGGGTGCCTGGAGGGATTTAGTCGTTATGGGCACAATGGAGGATGACCAGGGAACCTGTCTTCTTCACCAGAGAAATAAAAGGAGGAAAAGTGAAAGTAAATATTAAAAATTGAAACTAAATTCAGAAGTAAATATTGGGGGGAGAGGGTGACAATGATACAGCAAAAAGCATTGCTCTGCTGGGGTCAGGGCAGGGAGATGTCTACATGGCATTAAGGTACAATTTGTGGTGAGAAAGGGAGGTGGTGGTGAAAGCAGAAAGGGAGAAGACAAAGATGCTGCTTCCCCTATGCTCTTCTGTCACAACAAGTCTACTTTGTGACCCTGCCACATCTGCCTCAATCTGTCTTCATTTAGCTCTGAACAGCGATAGATAGCTCAGCAGGTTTTCATTATGGCTGTGTGATTAGGGCTCGTGATGACTTGTGGAAAATCCTCCCCTTTACACATAAATGGCTGGATGAGCCTTGCTGATTTCATGCTGCTGCTGGAAAACCAACCTGGGAAGGCTGATCAGAGGTTGGCACACAGGGAGGCAGTAGGAAGAAAGGATTTTCCTTGCAGTTCTTTGTTTTTAGCACTAACAACCTGGTAATGCCTCCCAGCTTGCTGCTTCCTCCAGCCAGCCCTGTGCTTGTGGTTAGTGCTGAAGTTTGCTCTGCTGAGCAATTCCACTTTATTTTAAAATTACAATACAAAAAGGATAGTTTATAGTGGAGAAGAAACTAGTCTCTTCCACACTAGGTGAAAATAAGATGCTGCTCCACTGAACATCACAGAATGGTCAGTGTGAGGCAGGTGACTGTACTGGAGGGTTATGCTGGCTACTTCTGGCTGTAACAGATTAATAGTCCTTTAAGAAAGGGAATTTCATTTTACTCTGCAGGCTACAGAAAGCTGCAATGAACTGACACAAGCATGAGGAGTACCTAGGGAGTATTCACACCTCTGCTGTTTTGTGTGGCTGCTTCGCATTGCTGTTTGGCAGCATCTGTTACTTTATGTTGGTGTCTGTTGACTGCTTGGTGCAGAATGCTTCTGGGAGCTCAGGAAGGGGCTGTGTTGTTCCCTGACCACTGGCACCCTGACTGTGCCACCTGGCATCAGGCAATGATTCACTCAGAGTGGTGCACTAACAGCTCTGCATTGGTTATGTACAGCATCTTCTGGTCCTTGGTCCAAATTTCAGCAAGGAGAAATACCTCATTTGATGTTCATTATCACTATTACCTGGTTGTTGTTTTGTGTGTGTGTGAGGGGGGGGGTGCTGATAACAGGGCACCAGTGATGTGTTTTGTGTGGTGATATGGTGATGGGTTGTTGAGTTGACCAGATTTAGTGCTTAGTCTTAGTAGTCTTTTCTAGTCTTTTCCAACCTCTATGATTCTGTGCTACATGCTTTCTTACCCTGTGGATGCTCTTTTATCTTGTATCTCATCCTAGAAGAGTAGATCCTCTTTGGAGTCAGGAGAGATGCACATGCTGTTCTCCTTATGTGTTATTTTACTTGTGCATGGATGTCCTGAAGGCTTTTGACTAGATCAGTGGGAACTATCAATTCCCTCCTTCCCCACACCAGCCTTAAATGTGTTTGGAACTTGGTTAGAAGCTCTGACAAATGTCTCTTCACTTTGATGTTGAGGTAACATGAGAGGCTTCCAGGTGGTACCAGGGCTTTGCCAGACCTCCCTGTGATGAGTGTTGTCTCTCCAGGTGCTCAGAGCCAGCCTGGAGCAGATCAAGGTATCCTCACTGGCTGGCTTGCTGTTTCCACCTCACTGCCACTCATCACAGCTCAGCACCTTCCTGTCCAACCACTAAGGGCAAGGTTGCAACACACTCCTCCTATCCTTTTATTCCTCCTTTTCTTCTGGTTCAGTGTGGATGACCAGTAATGCTTGAGGCTCATCAAGGAAATGACTTCAGATTTTAAGTTCTTTCCTGGGGCAGCTTTGAGTATTTAAGTGTGCTTTTCTACTTTTTTTTCTTCCCTACACATTCGATAAACAGCTTCTCCTCTAGAAATGAATACAGAATGATATCATAGCTCAGTAAAATGCACTTGTTGCTTTAGCTCTCCTTGTGTTTCTAAGGGCTCACTCAGATTTCCCAAATTTGGCTCTATTTCAAAGCCTGGGATGGTGGGATCGTTGGGCCAGATTTCTCCTCTTGCTTTTACCATTCCAGAGGTATAAAAGCCAGGAAAATTAATAATGCTGTGATTTTACTAGGGAATGTTATACATTACCAGCCATGCACTCTTGAATGTAGGTATTTACCATGACTGCTTTGCTTGCTGGCTTATTTAACCACTTTCCTCTCTTCAAAGCTCTGGGTCCTTACAGCAGATTTTTTCAGGTAGAGATATAGTCATTTCTATTTTGTGGAAGGAGGGAGGAAGGCACAGTTTGATACAGGGATGGAAGCCACTTCACCTACCCACCTACATTAGCTGGCTCCCATTTCAGTCAATGAATAGACTCTGGCTTATCAAGACTGAAGATGCTTAAAACATGCTGGAGATGTCTCAGTCTCTTCACTGGGTACAGATGTAGTCAGGGGGCAGTGAGATGAAATCTGCCTGAGCTAAGGGACCACATCCTTTTTTAAATCCTTTTCCCACATTTCGGAGTTTGTCATTTCTTCATAGTCCCAGCACTTTCCTTTGAGTTCAGTGCTACCCAAAACTCAGAGAGGACTGGATCTCTGGGACACATGCAGAGAAGCACTTGCAGAACAGAGGTTGGAGTGATTTACCATGGGAATAAAAGTTCTCATGGTTTTACAGGAGGATAAAAAAAACTCTTATCTGCTCAGGAAAGGATAATTTTGAGTTAAGTATAATTCAGGCATGGCTACTCTTAGGGCTACTACCGTACTAGGACATGCATCTTCTGTTGCATAAAACAGGGCTGAAATATTAATTATCATCCACTCAGACCAGTGCATTATGGAGAGGGGCACTAGTAATCAAAAGTTGATTGATTTCATCTGATCCTCTGCAAAGTTCATCTAGAAAATGGGAGATAATTAGAAACCTTCTTTGAGAAAGACTGACACTTCAACTTTTTTTTCCTCTAGAGGAAAGTTGGGGAGGTTTACAGCCTCCTGCAACTTCCATAATGCAAGTGTAACTCAATCACACTGTTACCAGTGTAAAAAGAGGGAGACCCGTGGTTCTTGTGATTTGCCTTTGGGATGCTGATTCAGTCTGCATCATGGGAAGTGAATTTCATTTTTGCAAAGCCTCTGAACACCTCATGTAGGCAGAAATCAGAAAAACTCTTCCACAGAGTTCTCCTGAAGAAGATTGGATCCACAGGAGTGCTAAGGAGGGCTGGATATCAGCTCTACATCCAACTTTCAGCTGGTAGAAAAAAGATGACATCTCCATGGTTATATTTCTCCAGCTGGTTTCTTAATCCCTTTGCCACATGGATGTAAAGTGCTCCTTCCTTCTTCCTCTAGAGACTTCAATCATCTTGTTTGTGCACCAATGGTGATTAGGGAAGATTGCTCAGGTTTGAAGGCATTTTAAGACCTGCAGGCTCGCTAAGGCAAAGTTAGTTGGTTATGGGAGACTGCTAAAGGCCCACAGAGAGAGTCTCAAGGTAATGAGCCTCTGTGTAACTAATGTTTTGGGATTTGTTTGTTGATGCTGTTATTTTGAATGGCCTCAATGTGTGCTCTTGTCAATGGTGCTCTGTCTCACTGGGGCAGCTCCTGGCATTTTTCTTCCCACACATTGCACTCAAGACAGCATTTTGAGACTAGTGGGACCTAGGAAATCATTTCTCATCCAAACCATAACTGAAGGAACTTCACGGCCAAATCACTGCAGCTGACTCCGTTTGGCAGCTTGGACAAGGATGAATGTCAGTCTAGGGTGGTGGGAATCGAGAGTGGTGGTATAAGAAGTTATGCTTGAAGTGGCATAGTGCTATGCCAAGTTTTGCTGAATATAAATATCCACAAGCAGAGGAAGGGAAGTAATCATGTTGAAAAATGAAACAATGTGAAGAGTTTTCAGTTTGGTGCTGGAGATGCTGGTTAGTTCTGCACCATTTGGGTGTGTTGTTGAGTACAAGTGATGTCATCCCTCTGACAGCACACACTTGAGAATTTGTTTTAAAGCAACTGAAATGATCTGCTCGTACTGTCAAGGAAACAGAAACCAAGCAGGAAAGCTATGAAGCAAGCTCTCTTTCCAGGACAAAGCAGCAAAGCCATCAATGAAATATGAACAGCAGACATCAAAGAAAGGATGATGTGGTTTTCAGTACACCTGGATGTCACTTCTTTCCCCTTCTTTCCCCCCCTTTGTGTTCAATATACTACATCAGCTGAAATACGTTGGACCCCTCCAAAGCAACAGCAAAGATGTGGGAACAGATCCAGTGTTCATGAGAGCCTTTCAATAACTGCAGTGACCATGAGATCAAGCCTGATGCAATAGAGTATTGGTTTGCTCATTTGCTTTTTGTTTTTCAGGTAAAAGTTTTTGTTTTTTTTTTGTGAGAACAAGCCATTTGATTTTTTTTTTTTCTTTAAGGCTCTCAACTTGCTTGTGTGAGATGACAGCCCAAGAGTATTTGCTAAAAGTTGGGAAAATGCCAAGTTTTCATTAAACCTCTTGTAAACCCCCAAATTGCCGTCCTGCGAGGCTACATCTGGCAAGGAAGCCATCTGTGATTCGTATAGTCTTGCTCCAACAAAACGACAACAGTGTGAAAAACTCTTTTCTCTGGTCGGCAGTGAACTGTAAAAGTAACATTAGTAATAGCTTCTGCAGGCTCAGTAATGACATAATTGACATTGGCTGAAAGCACAAGCCCCGACCGTGGGGTCTTGCCAAGGCTCTGGATTGATTCATATCATCCTTCAAAAATACAGGTCATAGTCAATAGCCCTCTTGGATGCTGCTTCTCACACCGGTGTTGAGACTGCTCTCCTTCTGAGCAGTGTCTGCAGTGAAGTCTTGCAGAGTATGAGCCTCCTGACCCCGGCCCCAGCCAAAAAAGGGGCTGTTCTGCTTGACTGAAGCCATTTGCTTGTTCCATAAACAAGGTCTGTATTTCCAATTGTTTGAAAACCTGCAGTTTCACAGAGAAGTGCACATTGCACCTAGTAATCTCTTATATCTGTAGCAACATGACCTGGTGCATTTTATTTAATGCAGAGCCCTAGTAAGGAGACTGGGCTCTAAGCCATCTGCACATATGTTTCTTGGATGCCTGATATTTTCATTTTGCTTCAGATGAGCTGCACTGTGAGGGGGCTCCCATTTATAGCATCCGGGATTTTTTCCAGAGTAAGTTGTGCTTGCTTCGTCTGTGGACCTCTCCTTCCCCCTCAGCCCCCTTCACCCCCATGACTCAAAAAATACAAACCCCAGCAGATGTCCATAGGAAAAAAAAAAAAAAAGTGGGACAAAAAGCACTGATTTGCTCAAATCTTTTGCTAAGGAAACCGTTCCCCAGCTCCCTTTGTGTTTAAAAGCTTGAGGCCCCTGGTTTAGAGAAATCCTAGAAATACAACTTAAAGAGCTCGATGGGACTGTGCTGTGCTGAGCAGCTGCCTGCTTACTGATGGGGGAATGTTTGGAAAAGCAGCACCTAATGCCACCAAGGTTTCCATTCACACCTCTCCTGTTCTACACATTTCATGGAGAGCCTGGCCTGAGGTGCGGGAGCTTTTTATGTGTTATTTAGACGAGTAAGTGACAAAAAAGCACTGGATTGCAGCCTGAATACTCTGCTAAATCTTTAGGTCTTCCTGGTTCAGGCAGAAAGAAGGAAAGGGCTTAAGTACTGAGGGAAGACCAAAAGAAGATGGGGAAAAGCTCAGATTCAGCAAAGGACTAGGGAGTAATACAGAGCTGAGTGCCTGACCCTGGGTGAACCCATGTTAGTGAAGAGCAGAGATGGCTCTTTGTGGACACAAGAGCTGGGGCACAAAGTCTCATCCCCACACTTACAAAGCTCCCAAGATTGGCCTAAAGATCTCTGAGCATTCCTTCCCCTTGTGCCAACCCTGATGCCGGAGGCAGAGTCTAAACAGGCTGCCAGACAGTAGTTCTAAAGCCAGCACTTGAAACCAAGGCCAGGATGCTGGAAACCAGCTCTCAGTATGCCCTTCTATGGCTATAGGGGCCATCAGATCTTGCCTTTGGCGTGGTTTGAAGCTCCCGTGGGCTGTAATCTGTGGTCTCTTTTTTGTTTTACACTGACTCTACAACATGGGCCTTCAGGGGATGTTCATGGCCAGCTTGCTGGGTGGGAGACAGGGAGTTTGTAACCTTACTAGGGTTTGTCTGCCAGAGCTCCTGACTGTGGCAATGCAATGCTGCTCCAGAAAGAGGAGGTCATGGACCCTTTTCAACGCAAATACTGCTGGAGGGTTTTGCAAGCCCATCATGAGACAGAGATGGATCCCCAGCATGGTTTTGTAACTTGATTATGCTGGGACAATGGAAATCAACTGATGCCTTCCAAAAATAAAGCCTTGCCCTACTGGGTATAGCCTGAAGAATGCAGGACTTGAAAGGCTCCAGCTCTTCCAGCACTGTTGAATACATCTCTGCTATTGAGGAGGGGCTGAAGTCACCAGGAGGACTACGCTTTCTCTATGTCATAGGTGAAGACCAGCATTTGTTGGCTTCCTAGGGGATTCCAGAGTTCTGGAGTGCTACCAGTCAGATTTTTCCAGAGTGCCCCAGCACAGTGAATACCAGGGACTGACCATCCTGGAGGAGCTGCCCTCAAGGGCAGCAGAAGCCCTTCTTCATTGGAGATTTCTGATGGAGGGTACCAAATAAACCTTTTCTTGCAGCTGAAGGATTGTAACTGGATGATCTTTGAGGTTCCTTCCAACCCAAGCTATTCTGTAATTCCCTTGGGAACCCTCCATCCCCTCCAGAACACTACTCTTACACTCTGGTGGAGTATTTGTTCCTTAGTCCTGCGAAACCAATGCTGGAGATGATAGCAAAAAGGAAAAATGTGTAATGCAAGCAGGGAAGCAGACAAAATGAACAGAAGTCTGATCAAGGGTGGTCACTTCCTCCATTTGTATGAGGATTCAGGAAGTCCATTACACAGTGCTACATCACTGTCATTTCTTTCCAACTAGATTATGAAAGATTAATAGCTTGGCTCCTCTTATCCCCTTCTGGCATGTTGCAGAGGGTGGGGTTATCAGCCCCTCAGTGTATGCCAGGTAGAGTTTTGTAGGATTTCAAGAAGCTTTCTTTTCTTCTCAAATACCTTAATGATCTGAGCCTAATTTTCATGGGAGCTGTTAGTATCCTTCCAGGCATGGAGATGGAGAAAACACACGCTGGGAACTGTAGACATCCGATATTGTCTCTTTGGGAGGCAGTGCTGAGGCTGTGCTGCCTGGAGCAGGGAGCCTCTTTTTATTAGGCTACTCCTCAAGGTCATGTTACTGTCATGGCACTCCAGAGCCCATTAATAACTCTTGGATACAGCACCAGGGCGATAAGCAAGTTCATTACATGCTGCATTCCAGTGTTTAGCCTCAAATTCATGGTCCTGAGGAATTCAGCCTGATCTCCACAAGCCTTAAGGTGATTTATGGCCTCCTCTTCTTCTCTCCTGATCTTTTCCCAGGTAACTTGACTTTGATGTGAGTTAGTTTTGAGTAGGAAAACCATATCCTGTTCCTGAGCAACTACAAACAGAAGTTGGCATTTGCCAAAGCGTTCACACTTCTACTATCTATATACACATGTTGGATCCAAGCATCAGGTAGCCTGCTGTTAATATCTGGGCATCCTGTTATTATGGAAACGACATCGGTAATTGCAGTGGTTCCTCCATTTTCCTGCAGGATCATTACGTGCTTCGCATGGCAGCTCACCAAGTAAAATCATAGAATTGTTGGATTGAACGGTACTCTAAAGGTCATCCACTTCCAAATCTACTGCTGTGAGCATGGGTGCCTACCATTAAATCAGGCACCAGATCAGGTTGCCCAGGGCCATCCAACTTGGCCTCAATCACCTACATATCTCACATTTAGCAAGAAATACCAGTAGTATCAAACACCAATGACGTTTCTAGGATTTTCTTTTCCGTATTTAGGATTTTCTTTTCCATTTCAGTGCAGATACAATTTTCTGAGTAGAACACAAACTGATATTCTCTCCCCAGTGATCAGTGGACTGCAGGACCTAAAGCAGAAAAAGCATAAGCCAAGAATTATTATTGTCAATTTTGATAATTTTTGATCCTTCAGTGTGCAGGCAGATCTTGGTGGTTATAAAGAGATGTGGGGTGCTCCTTGGTTCAATATTCAGTGGCATAGACTTAATTCTATCTATTCCTTCAAATCTGATCTGGTCGAGGATGCCAAAATACCTGGTGGATCTGCTGCTCTTCCTGCTTACATTGTCCAGAATTAATTTCACTGTCATAAGGTCTTGGTTTGCCAACGAATTGGGGTTCTGTGATCATAGCAAATGTAAAGATTAGTCCCACACTGTACCAGAAGAAAAGCATGATCACAGAGCCACTCTCACGTGCTTCTTCAGGGCTGGCCCTTGGTTCACCACTGGCCAAAAAAAATAAACGCAAAGATTTTTTTTTCTTGTTCTTCCAGAGTTTCTTATTCCACTAAGGATGTATTATTATTTCAAACTTAATGGGGATTTAATCAGAAAGGAGTGATGTAGCGACTAGTCACCAGCTGAGCTCTGCAGAGCCCTGATGGATGGGGCCAAGCCTGTGTCCAGCCCTCCAGTACTCCATGACCATGTGAGCACTTGCCTTTAGCCAGCTTTTCAGGTTTGGAAATCATTACCGCTGCCTCCCGTGGCAATGGCAGCTGATTACAGTAATGGAGGAATTAAAATCCTTCACCTGCTATGGCTCTTGTTCAGCTTCCCTCCCTGCCAAGTGCTATCTTTGTCCATAACAGCTTGCAAAAGCCCGTCATGTCTTGAAACAGCAGCAGATGTTTTGTTTTAATAAGGGAAAAAAGAAGGAGAGAAGGGAATCAGTGACAGGCTGTGAAGAATAAAGGTGGAGGGGAAAATAGCAAAATGGAATGATCCTTTCTGCTTTTGTTTCTCCTATGGCTGGCTCAGTAAATAACCCACTGTTCCTGTTGTCACAGGAGGTCTGAGGGTATTTCCAGGCTTATCACTATCGTTTCTTCTGAAAGCTGTACTCCTGTCCCAGTTTTTGTGTGTGTGTTGCTGATAGCTGATGTCTAAAGTAGTGGTGACTGTGTGTGCTTGGCTGGGATCCACCTGCCTGTAAGAAAGACATGCCAGAGTTGCTCATTTTTGCCAACTATGTTCCCACCTAGGAGGCTTCTGTGTTGTTGAAGACCCCTTACATCCTCAGGCATCTCTTTTTGGCCAAAGACAGTCTTCTCTTTTGGCCGCCTTTCCCCATGAACATCTTTGAAGATGCCCTCTCAGTGTTGTTCTTCAGTTTTGAAGCTCCTAAGCCAAAAGCAACACTGAAGCAATCTCTAGAGCTTCTCATGATAGCAGCAATGGCAAAGAAAGATGCAATGCCAAGGCTGCAGTGGTAGGATAGGACGGTATGAAAGTTCTGTCAGTCTACTTAGAAAGCACACACGGCCCACTGCTGTATCTACAGCTCACAGGGCTGTTTTAGAGGGCATACTAATTATGCAATTTTTTTAAACGGAAAACAAGGCTGTAGCCTATTTGTCCTTGTGCAGAAGAAGCAACTTAACGCAGAGAGAACCCACCTGCTTTCCATTTTTAGGGCATTTTTTTCTTTCTTGGGATAGACTGTGGACAATTGTGTAACTGCATAAGAGCTGTTTTATTTCCCCTCAGTTATATAAAAGAAAAAAAGATATGCAGGGTTTGCAACTGTTCTGAGAACAAATTGTGTGACAAGAATGAATGACTCCTTTTCATTAATATGTATGTCTCTTAGCTGTGCTTTTAGTGGAAAAACTGCTCTAAAAGAAGCATAAATGTGACTTGAAGTCTGATGCTCTGCTAACTTGGCAAATGCCAGATGATGAAGTATGGAGAAGAGCTAACCTATAAAGTATCCTGTGTTTTAACAGCCTGTTTCTCCATTAAGTTCTCTTAGACATCAATAGAACAAATTGTCCTGTATTGTATGTTAGATGTCTGTGTGCTGTAACAGCATTAAAGCTTTTGTCAGCTCGCTGCTTTAACCCTTGAAGGTGGTTGGCACTCCAGCAAAGTCATCACCTTCTGGATTTTTTCAGAAAGCTGCTGTTGATTTTATGGTTGTGTGGCCACATCATCATTAGTTCTCACCCTCAAGACTATCCAGATGCTGGTGGTGATTTTATTACCATTGCTATCGTTATTTGCTGATGAGCTCCTCCATGGACCAGAATGCTCTTAGATGAAGAAATACTTAGACGTGAACCAAAAGACCCCAAAGGCTTTTGGGGGAGTAAGTTCAGCCTCAGTGGGGTATGTTCTACAAGGCAGGAATGTCTATGCAAAGAAGCTGGCAAAACGACATCTGTAGACCATTACAATTACATGCCCATCCTTGAGCTCTTTCACACATAAACAAAGCACTGCAGATGTAATTCTAACCTTGGTAGCCAAAGGCATAGGAGAGGTGTAGGGGAAGATGGGGCAAACCTGTGTGTACTGACAAGAGGAAGCAGTGAGGATTTAAGGGCAAGCTTGGGACAGGCATCACTTCAACCCAGGACTCCCCTTGCTGAAAAGGGCTGCTTGCTCTGGCCAGACTTTGAACCTTCTCACCAGGATTTTTGGCTCCATCTTCATTTCTTCCTGCTTTTTCCTGAGGCCAGTGACTCCTTGAATGTCCTGCTGGACTGAGAAGCTCTGATAGCCCCGCCAGCAGCTCCCACTCACACAGTATTTGTGGCGTCCTTGTGGCTTCCTGAATGCGTGACCTGGAGATAACCACTGCTCACCCTGGCTGTGGGTACAGCATCTCAGGCAGGTTCCCACCAGGCAGTTGCTGTGCTCACTGCTTGTATATTGACTGCTCTGCAGTAATTGTCTATGTGCTCATGTTGACCTGCAGTAATCTCAGATTGAGTTTTGAGGACCCCGAGGTCCCACAAGTGTTATTCCAAGACCATCACTGAGGAAAGGCTGCCACACTGGAGGACTCAACCCTACAACCGTTAGCCACGGGATATGCCTCTGAAATACCTCTTTTTGGCCATCGCTAAGTATAGGTTCATGATATGATGGGTCTGCTATCAAATTAAAAACCAAAGAAACTCTTTCCCGCTCTTTCCCAATACCTATGGCTTGCCTGCCCTCCACATCTACACGTCTGTGAAGAAACTATCATCTCTGAAAGTAATTTTCTTCCCCTAACAATACAGTTTATAGTACAGACCATCTCTAAGATCTAGCCTTCATATTGTATGTATAATTTGTTCTTGGAGGATGATGGAAACAATACTGTTGTAAAGAAGCAGAAAGTATTTAACCTGGTGCTGGATCATTAAGCATCATTCCCTTTAATTGAGTTATTCAGGATAACAGAATACAGAAGGCAAGAGTCCTGTGTTGGTCTCCCATTATTACCCATTCAGTGGTCCCCGGGCTGTGCCTATTGGTCACTGGAGCCCTAAGACATGGAGAGAAGGGAAAAAGTGAAGTAAGTGAATATGCATCTTAGCTTTACTTCTACTAGTTGTTTGTTTGTTTTTAAATGGGAACTGTGGTGACAGCTGTATCATATGGACGGTGGGTTCTCCTGAATGAGGTTCCACAAATGCTTAGTTGACAAAGATATTGAGACAAAGTAAATTACTCCTGTAGTATGCCAAGATTTTAATAAGAAAGGGGTAGCAGCTGTGAGAATAACCAGGAAGTAACTGAGTAGCCGTGCCTGACCAGCTTGGGGAAGGTGTTTGTGAGGAGCCTGTGACTGAGCCCCATGACGTAGGTGGTCCCTTCCAGTCCTACGTGCCTGGTGATGGTCATGGCTCTCTCCCAAGCACTGCTGCCACTGAAGTATTTATGTTCCTCACCACGGTATGCAAAGCAGTTTCTCCGGAGCCAACAACTTTTATACCTGGAAGTCTCATAAGCAACTCCCACGCTGATCTGAAGAAAGCACCTCCGTGCTGAGAAGGAAATGACGACAGCAAAGTCTGCAAACACTCTCACTGTGGGGTTCAGGAGGGAGAAACCCAACTTACACCCACTCTATCCTACCCCTCTGTGAATATTTTACTCTTTAACTCAAGGAGATCTCTCTGCCTGCTGAGGAACGTTGAGCATAGAAATGAATGGGTCCTTCTCTCTCTTTGTGCTCAAACATGGGAGTTCACATCCTCTGCCTCTTCCTTTCGGCTGCTGGCCCCCTCGAAGAGCAGAAGCACACCCCAGGGACGGCACAACAAACAGGGTGAGAGGTGAGAACAAAGAGCCCTGCGGCCCTGTGAAATGTTGGCCTGGAAAAGGGAGTGTGTTCCAAGGCCATGCCGGTAAGGGGATTAAAAGAGCACCAGGAAAGCAGAACAAAAGCAAAGATAACAAGGCTTCAGTGGTCTTCTTGAGCATGTCTTAAACTTCATGCCTGAGTGGGTTCCCATATATATATTTCCAGAAGGGAAATGTGAGCCTTGCTTATAAAAACTATGAGCTTTCTTCAGAGTTTAACCTCTACACTTTAAGGAGCAGCCTAAAGAATTGCTTCATGCAGGGTGAACTGTTCCTCTGTCCCACTTTGGTTTTGAAGGGAAGAAGCAATTTAAGATTTTCTCACCCTTCTCCTGTCTGCTTTTGTCTCTGCTTTAGTGGAAGGTAGGAGCTTTACCAAATGCTTTGGGACTTTCTGTGATTGTGTCATTCCCATCTTGGCATCCTCATACCAGCTCCTCTTCCTGTGCTGTTCACACGTAAATTGCCAAGAGCCCTCTAGCCACCTTCAGCACACACACTTGTAGCTACCTCTTGTAGTTTCCCTTGTGACTACCTGTAGTAGCTATTTCTTGTAACTGCTTCTTGTATATACCCACATAATTTTCCTTGTAGTTACTTCTTGTAACTACAGCTCTTACTCTTGTAGACATAACCCTAAGAACAGTGTGGTACCTCTGATAAATATATGTATGTCTCTGTGCTTAAACTACCTCATGTTTTAGGTATGTAGACAAACAAAGAGGTAGGTAGGAATTCAGCTAAAAAAGAGCTGCCTTTGCAATAGTGTTGAATTTCACAGGAAAGGTGTAAACTGGGAGAAGTGAGCAGGGAGCTAACACACTGCCTGTAGGGCACTGCTGTGGTCAAACACCAGTGCTCTGGACAAAAGAAAAGATGAAGAAGCATAATTAGGTGCCAGCTGTAGGCTTGTGATACCTTCAGCCTCTTTTGCCTTCTTGGACGTAAGCAGTGGAGCAGTTCTGCCTGAACCTTGAGATGTGAAGTGAAACTTTCGTTCAAAGGGTTGTTTCTTACAAGATTTTGGATGGACAGCAGCCCAAGTTGGAGGGGTGGAGTGGGGTAGTTGTGGCAGTGGTACCGCTTCACTCCAGCCACTCATCTCACCTTGTGCTCTACTTTCCAGTTTCCCTTTAAGAAAACCTTCCCTTGTTAAACACTTAATTATTTCTTAATAGTTGAGATGGTAAGCACTTCAAAGTATGAAGACACAAAGTTCCCATTTGCATTTAATCAGCCTCACTGGATATCAACAGGGCAATGTAAATTAGCACCCTACTGTGACCAGGATGCCCTGAGCCATTGCCATCCACGAGAGCCCACCCAAGACTTAAGAAGGGAAAACTCCGTTAATATTCTTTAAAACTCTTAAGTGAAAGAAATTGGGTGTTGCAATGTTGGTCATGGCTTTTCTCTCAGGAAAACTCCTGCTGGAAGCACCCAGAAATTTGCCCAATCTTGTACTGCGGCATCTGGGTGCCCACTAACAAAAGAATCTCACCAGACTGTTGCATAAATGTGAATTTTCTTGCCCTGAATCCATTGTTTGAGTTCACATGATTCGTTGAACAATTCCATTGGAGCCTGTAAATAACTACCCCCCATTATTACCCTAATAATTCTCCCAAGATTGAAAATGTGTTTATTTTGACTCAGAGATTATAAAACCACAGGAATAAAACAAGTTTAGGCTGCCAGTGCTTTATTTAATTTCTTGTTCTTTTGCTGAAGTTCTGAGAATAACTTCTGTTTCCTGCCGAAGAAGGAAACAGTGTTTTCCTTGACTTATGTATATACGACTTTCCTGCTCGTGAATTTTCCCAGTGCTGTAAATAGGCAGGGACCTTCCCAGAGCCCCATGTCTGCAGCCCGTTTACAACATTTTGGCCCACACCAGCACTTTGGGCTGGCTTGGAGAGCTGGGGCTTCCCCCTGGAGGTTAGGCATCTGCTGAGTCTTATGGGCATACAGAGCCAGAGCAGAGCAAGAGGTGCCACAAGCACCTCCCTCCTGACCAGTGTGCTCTGAATTCGTTCAGACCTCATTTGTTTCTTTCACATTCTCTCTATTTTTTTTTTCCTGTGTTATAGTTGTTCGGCTATAACATATAATCAAGACTTCCCTTACCAAGAGGAGCTGCATCAAGAACAGAGGGAGTAAAATATAGGCTAGCCATGTAATGGGAGCGTGTGAATGTGGGATGGGAAATGCAAACAGGAGGATGGGAGGGCAGAGCTGCAGTATAAAAGCAGCACTGACATCAGGAGTTATTTCTCTGGCATGTACATAATCATATGGTAATGTCCAGTTGGGAGAACGTGGTAGAGTGTTTTAAACAAAGGAGACGACCGATGCCTGGAGCACCACTACACGTCTATTACATCAACATAATGATATAGAATAATAGAAGAGAGGCAGAGGCTGACGTTATGAGCGAGCAAGAGTGGCTGCTACCAGATATAGCACTGCTGGGAACACGCCTAGCTGGGGCCTGGTGTGGAGACTGAGCTTTGAGAACGGTGAATTAGTGGGAGTTCAGGAAGATCCTTCTGAAAGCTGATATTGGACCACTCTGTTGTGGGGTGAACCTCTCAGTGGCTTCATCCATTGAGAACCCCAAGGATGAAGGAGTGGGGTGGCTTCATCACAAGCAGATGGGCTCATAGCAGTAGAAGAGTCGCTGGTGGCAAATGGATCTTTGCCAAGACAGCAGCAGCAATGATATGGCTGGAAGTTCAGCCCGGATAAGATCAGCTGAATGGGAGATGGAAACATTAAACCCATTCCATTCATGATTCTCAATGGGCGACTGCAGCTATTGTCGGGGAGGTGAGCACTTCTTGGGGCTATCAGGTCGGGGTTTTTTCTCAAAGTCGTGTTCTAATGCAATCAGGGAATTACAGGCTTGATGCAAAGATTATAAAATTTAATCATCTAGCTTCTGTTATGCAAGAGGCCAGGAAAGATAACATTCCTGCCTAGCCTTTAATCAATGATGTTCCTGTTTGCAAAGTGCCAAGTGATGTGGGGCTCCCTCAGTTGCAGGGTCCTGCTGTCAGAAGGTACTTTTGGGAAGCACAGTATCTGCTGAGGTTTCTCTGATTATCTTTGCAAAAATTAGGACTGAGACTTGATGTTCCTTGCTAAAAATGACATTCTTTTCAAGCAAACTCCTAATCTAGAAACCTGAAACCCCTTGGCAGCCATCAGCCCCTGCCGTTTCCATAAAGACAATGGCTTGATTCTTTCATGTGGTTATTTCCTGCATTGCTGTCTCCATAAATGAGTCTTTACACCTGAGGAGGACGTCTCTGCTTCCCTGCCAGGGCCATTTTTCCTCTCACTGTACTCCAAGCTGTCTTTTAGGTTGGTTTTGTTTTTTTTTTTAATATATTTTTCAACATTTTTTCCCTTTTCTTTATATTACTGCTGAGGTGGTGGCAATTCCCTGTAACGATATAATCCTGTTCAGCTTATCACGATAAATCAGTTCCACAGGCACAATGGAGCCCCTGATTGCTAGGGAAAAAAAAGCCCTTTATAGGCGAGAAAATTCAGGGCAAGGCAAACAGAGCTTGTGCATCACTGTGACTGAAGAGCTGACAGGGAAAAGCTCTCCTGCTGCTGATAATCACTGCAATGCATCGCTGCTGTGGTCTACTCATAACCCTTGAAATGAGATTTTAATTTCTGAAGTCTTGCACAAACAAGAGAGCTGCAAAGAGGGAGACCCCAGGGTGGGGAAGAGGAGCAAGGACCTTTGCAATTGAACTCACAGGGAAATGATACACCCTAGCCCAGTCCTGAATTTGTTCTTGAAATGAAGTTGGCACCAGCTCAGGGAGATGGTGGAGGAGTTCCAGACCATGGGCATGTGGCACTGAGAGGACATGAGCGGTGGGCATGGTGGGGTGGGTAGGAGTTGGAGAACTCAGAGGTCTTTTCCAACCTTAATGATTCTAAGATTTCAGGCATCCCCCACCCCCAAGAAAGTGACAGAAGTGTCTGAGGTGATGAGCAGATTATATGGCTGGGGTTGGCATTAATCATGCTCTCAGACTGGCACCCTTGGGAATTGTGCTGATTTCTATATAGGATCCGCTTTGTACAGATCAGAACATCCAAAAAGAAAAACAATGAGGAATGTGGCTCTTTTATATTACACATCTTTTATATTATATTGCACATCATTATATATATTACACATCTTGCATATTATGTACTACACATACAACATCAAGATGGTGATCATAGAATCATAGAACATCCCGAGGTGGAAGGAACCTGTAGTGACCATTGAGTCCCATTCCTGGCTCCACACAGGACCACACAAAACCCAAACCCTTTGGGTTTTGGCATTGTCTTCTTGAGCTGTGGCAGCTTGGGGCTGTGCCCACTGCCCTGGGGAGCAGTTCCATGCCCACCACCCTCTGGTGAAGAACCTTTTCCTTACACCCAGAGTGACCCTTGGCTTCTCCCCAGGAGAACCAAGCACCGTTGCCCCATGTGCCCCCTCCACACAAGACCCTTGGCATCTACAGAAACACCCAGCTGCTGCTCCTGGCCCAGTGCTTTCCCCATTGCAGGGCTTCCTGGGGTGAGGCTGCGAGTGCTGGGGATGGACACATGTTTCCCATTACTATGCAGAGCCGTGGTGACAAGAGATCTGACAGAACAACGTCGGGTGGAGAGGGGCCACAGGTGGGGGAGGGCTCTCCTGTTGCAGGGGGAGAGTCGCAGGGGCCCCGTGATTAATAAAATAGTGGAGAAGGTGAGAGCTGCAAGCGAACTCAGATTTGCAGTGGGTCACTTTAGCCCAAACAAGCAAACAAAAAGAAATCTCTTTATAAAGCAGACTGGCCAGGTCTGGGGATGTGCTGTCCAAACCCATGCTGTATCACTCAAAACTGCTGCAAGAAAAATACAATACACCAGCCCGCCCTCTGTTTCTATAAATCACTTCATTTCACCAACATCGCTTGCAGCGCCGCTCTCACGCGCCGCTGTCCCGCTCCTCACCCCGGTTGGAAGCACTCCCTTGTTTCCAGGGTTGTGTTACAATCCCATTTGTTTTTTGCTATAAAACCAGCTCATTACGTGGCTCTTCCCATCCCTGCTGTTACAGTGCAGTATGCAATTTTGCATTTGCTTATGACACACCGTGATCCGAGCAATATGAATATCATGGCCAATCTGGTGTTAATCATGTTGGTACCGTCTGATGGGAGGGCGACTGGAAATGCACGATAGCTTTGCAGGTTATTCATAGCATCAGCTCACTAATTTTTAATGGAATACATTCGCATCTGAATGACATGTTTATTGGAACTTCTTTTGCACTCAAAGAGAGCTATTGTGGGCATGGGCTAAATGCATTCAGCCATTATATTCTGCAAGCCACAGCTAAATGCCAGATTAGGGTTGAGCTGGGTTGGAACAGTCCATCTATAAAATCTCCTTCAAGTGTCACCAAAACAGACTTGCTAAAGAGTCTACAGGCTACTGGCTGTATATTAGCCCCATACATTAGCTCTTAGCCTAATAAGAAAATAATAATAATTGTCAGAGCTACAAACGTTGCAGCCAGGCAGAGAGTGCTTGGAAAATGTAGCTCTTGAAGAGAGTGGGTCATCAGCCAAGAGAAATAAATTCCCTTCAGCTCCCAGCACGCCAGCTGTGCCTGAATCAGCTGCAATGTGCGATGTGCACAGACGGGTCTATCTGCTTGGAAGTAGAAGGAAGGTGTTCTCGAGAGCAGCCAGCCACAGTGTCCTCAGCCCCCCTGCTCCCAAGGAAATCTGCCTCCAAGTCCATGTCTTGCCTCTATATCTGATCCTAAAGCCCTGTGGTTGCTTTGCATGACTGTAATAGGATTATAGACTCATTATAGAATGGTTGGGTTGGAAGGGACCTCAAAGGCCATCCATTTTTGACTCCCTGCTGTGGACTGGTTGTCCTCTACCAGAGCAGGCTGCCTGGGGCCCATCCAACGTGGTCTTGGGCACCTCTAGGGATGGGGCATCCACAGCTTCTTTGGGCAGCCTGTCCTCTCCATAGTGAACTGGTATTCTGATGGATTCCATTAGAAAAGACTCCTGACAAATTCCCATTGGGATGGTTTTATTGGGGTCGTTCACACCTCTGCACCACAGTTTAATTTCTCTCCCCATTCTTGGGAGTTTTGGGTAGTAAAAAACACTGCCTGGTTCTCCTTCCTCTCCTCGATAACAAAATTGAATGAATAGAAGCCAACCTAAAAAAAAAATTAAGTTGTCAAGTGCCCTAATTTGCAAACTGCTCACTTTTCAGTGTATAAGTGTGTTTAGTGTATAAGCCAGGATAACAAGAGCAATAAAAGCCTTCATGGAGTTGATTCAGACAAGTAGTAAATCAAAATGCAGATTTGAAAAATTATGAGAAATAACTTTTTTTTTTTCCATCTTTGAGATCTCAGCTCCTTTCTGTCACCAAATAGTGAATGAAAAAAAAAAAAAAGAAAAGAAATAACTCCCATTGGGTTATTTTTGCAGAAACTTTGCACAACTGCAGGCAGAAGCCCAGAGCATTGCAAGATGCAAAGCACAAAGGACTTTGTGCACTGTAAACCACTCCAGATTAAGTATTAGTGGAACTCATTTTTCTTATTGTTGTTTTTAGTATTAGAGAAGACAAAATTTCTTAAGAAAATGCTATTTTTTCCCGCAGCTAAATCTTGGAAAGAAACGATAGTCTGATTAGAAGCGCTGTGAAAAGAAAAATTGGGTAATGCAGCATTAATGTCTTTCTTCAGAGGACACAACGGAGGACGGTTTTGCAAGCTTGCCTTTTTGTGTTTGCTCTTTTTCCTTTGCAACCCTGGTGTTAGAGGGAGCAACAGAAAGGGGCCACTCAAGGCTTAAATATGGGCAGATGGAAATTTCCCACATGAGGATAGGCAGAAAAAAATAGCTGAGATGTCAAAATGTAGCCCTGCTCGTCTGGAAGTGGTTGCGAGGCCAACAACACCTTCCGAAGGTGTTAGATCAGAAGAGAGCTTCTGTCTTGTCCCGCAACTGGTTGCAGTCCAGACTTGAGGGGTTACGAGCAATTTAAATACCTTTTGGAGAAATGGTTGAAGTGGGAGTTGTGCTGGTGTGGGAGATGGCAACTGCTTTGTGTTCTGTTTGGATGAACCATGTTTTTGTGAGCAACTCTGGGCAGCTGCACCACGCCAGTGTGACTGCAGCCAGAACCCCATCAACGATGCTGGAAGTTTGGCCATGAGGATCTGACACAGATGCACGTGGTACTCACATCTGGGGTTCCTGCAGCCCCACTGAGTCCCTTGATGGCAGGGCACACATGCTTTCTGACCACAGAGTGCCTTGTGATGTCAAGAAACCTTTCTTTGTGAAAGCTTATTTAGAAAGAGCTGTGTCCTATGAAATATTCTTTTTTGAAAGTAAAGGTTCTAGGGTAAAGGCTCCGAGAGCAGCCTTTCAGTACCTATGTGTGCGGGGGGTACTTTAAGGAGAGGAGTAGACACTTTAGCAGGATCTATTGTGACAGGACAAAGGGAAATGGGTTCAAACTGAAAGAGGAGGGATTTAGACTGGATATAAGGAAGACATTTTTTACAATAAGGGTGGTGAGGCACAGCATAGGTTACTCAGAGAGATCATGGGTGCCCTGTCCCTGGAGACACCTGAGGTCAGGCAGGACAGAGCTCTGAGCACCTGATGTAGCTGGGGGTGTCCCTGTTCATTGCAGGGTGTAGGATCAGATGGCCTTTAAGGGTCCCTTGCAACTCAAACAATTCTATGATTCCATTAGAAAAAGAAAAGAAAGCAAAAGTTTACAACCAAAACTTCCCATCCATTTCCTCACCATCGGGTTTGGGCAATCTCATGCTCACCCATGGTCTGTAACTATGGCTTGCCCTTCTAATAAGTACCATGGGGTTTCTAGTTCCCACCATCCCCTCCCCTGATGCCAACTTTGGGACAAGCAAGGTGTTTACCTCCCATGCACCTCATTTTCTCTGCTGGTGATGATGGGCAGTGAAGATTGCAGCCTGCTTTGATGAAGCATCCTGTGATCTACAAACGAAAAACGTGGGGTAAATGCAAGGAATGTAATTATTATTATCACTAAAGAAGCTGCCTGGTGACCTCACTGCTGGGTTATAAATTCGTGATTGGTTAAGATCGAAAGGGCGATGAGTCAATGTGTTTAAACATGCAGTCACATTCTCTGTACACCCAACTGAGTCTTGGTGTCTTGGTGGACAGTAAATATTGCAAGCTTGGTTAACCAGTGTTTCGGAATGCTGCAATACCTTTGCCTTTGATAATCTTCTGAGCCCTGCCAGTGCTGGGGTTTGGAAATCCACAGTCGATACTCACTCTGCCATACAAGCCAGGTTAGTTTTCAGCCCATGTTTTGCTACAACAAATTATGTGCAGGCCTCAGGAATGAGAACCAAATACTGCTTGACATTTACAGTGAGTATTTCATTTCAGAAAGAGCCTTTGTGTAGAGCAGAATAACGCAGCAATGAAAAGCCCCTTCCAGTCTGAAAAGCAGCTGCTATTTAGTGTATTACAATCATTTTATGCTGCCCTCTGAAACAGAGGGTGAGGATTTGAGTGCTGCATCCTGTTAAAATTACAGAAGTCTCAATAGGCTGAAAGCCATTTTCCAAACGGGAGTTTAGCTGTAATTATGGGTCAGACTACACTTCTTAAGTAAAGAGCCCCCTTATTTAATGACGTGACACAACATCACTGCAGGGCCTTTGTTTTTCAGCCTCTTTTCCTACCTCTCATTTATTAAATTAATCTGAGCAGAAGGAGAAAACAACATGACCATGGGAGGGCTATAAATCTGCCTGCTTTTGAGCATAACTTGAGCCCTAAATAGAGCGAGGTTGGGAAGCCACTTCCTCCATCGACAGGTTATTCTATAATTATCCTCCACCTTCCCCTGCAGCCTGAGGCCGGGATGCTCGCCATGGGGGACACAGCACCCAGCCCTTGTGCAACACAGCTCTGCTATCAGCATCCTCAGCATCTTCCCACAGCCGAGACAAAAGCTCTGTGGTTATTTGGAGCTGTCTGTAATTTGTGGGGTCCTCCCATCATTTGATTTGCTCTTAAATATAGGACTGGGAACTCCTGTGTGGAGTCGTCCTCGTACTGCTTGATGTTTCCTGTGTACTGAGTGTGCTGTGTGCTGGCAAAACAACCATTCCCCTACCCTTGTTTACTGCTCTCAGCAGCTTTGGCATGTCATACATCAGGCCTGGCTTCCTCCCCAGCCCCTTGTTATCATGATTACCTGAATAGGCACTATTAAAGGCTTTCAGCAGTCCTCCCAAGAAAATCTCTAGGTTGTCCCATTCAGCGTCTTTTGTAGAAACGATGGTCAGTAAACCTCTTGGGAATATTGGGATCATCTGTCATTAGCTTCCAGCTCATCTCCCTGTAGCCAAACCGGCTCCTGGCTGGTTTCCTCCTTGGATATTTAAAGACTGTTGCAGTATTTATCTCTCTTTCCTTGCTATTTGTGTGCTAGATCCTCAGGCTCACAGTTCATCGCTATTTCCATCAATTTTCCTCTGTTTCAGGAAGAGGCAGTGTTTACTCCGGAGGTCACGGGTGGAGGGAGAAACCCATGGGCAGGCTGAGAGCAGGGCTAGGATGGTTACAACCTGTGAGCTGTTCCCAAGGGCTTTTCATAGAGTCATAGAATCATAGAGTTATAGGATGGCTTGGGTTGGAAGGGACTTCAAATCCCAACCAGTGCAGACCCTTGCCATGATCTGGTTGCCTTCCACCAGATCAGGCTGCCCAGGGCCCCATCCAACCTGGCTTTGAACACCTTCAGGGAAGGGGCACCCATGACCTCTTTGGGCAGTCACATCCAGTGCAACCCATGCAGCACCCATTTCACATCACAGACTCTGGGATGGGAACCACTGGGAGAGCTGAGCTTGGGCTGTTTCCCCCTCTTAAAGCCACATGCTCTTCTGGATCTGTGAGCTGCAAGGGGACAAACCCGATGATTTCTGCACTAAGCCACATAGGCTCCTCAAACAGCTCCTTAATGTGAACCATGTGGCTGCTGAGCCCCGACCGTCCGTTCTCACTTCAGCTTGGCCTGTGTTTGTTCTAATGTCAGGGAACAGAAGTTTTGGGGTAAGAAAAGAAGTATGCCTGTTTAAACCCGCTGCTGTAAGAATGTGTTTGGGACCCTCACCTAAAGGGTTTTTAGACCCCTTGCTGCTATTTAGCATCAGCTCCTGTTAAAACCTGCACCTGAATGACCTCCCTGAGGTTCACGTGGACCTTTAGTTGCTTGGCAAGTATCAATTCACTATCATGGACATGTCAGTTCCCACTTTACCTCCCTGCCTTGCTTGAGGGAGAGAAAATGGCTCATTACAGAAAGTATCCCCTTTCCTACAGGGTTTGGCACAGGGATGGCTGCATTATTTCTAGCATCTGCTAAGAACTGGGAAGAAATTAGCCCAGGGGAAGGAGAGAGAGGCACACTCTGCTGCTGAGCCTGACAGCTATGCCAGGAGCATGTTGCTCTCCTGAGCTTGAGTCAGCAGGTTAAGGAGTACATGCTCTTGCATGGCCATCCCCTCATCAACAAAATGGAGCTCATTGTGCTGCTCCCTCTGCTCAAGAGCAAGATTTGCTGCTTTGTTCAGTTAAAAATAATTCTTTTTTTTATTATTATTTTTTATCTTCTCGTCTTAGGTACCTAAGAAAAGAAAAACACTCCCTAAACACATAGAGATTGTAAGCAATTTTAGAGTGAAGGAAGCTTCTGTACCTACAGCTATGTGGGTCTGCACAGTAGCTGAGCAAGTCAACATTTTCTAATGGGGGTGTTGCTTGAAATTTCCCATTCTATAAAAAAGAAAAAAAAAAACCCCACAGTTTAGAATACGCTGACATCTGCACTAGTTTCATTGAGTCCCTAGACCAAAACATGAAGGGCTTTTCTTGGACCAAGAAGGTTCCACTTTGGCACCATGCTATATAAAGATAGAAAGGCTGTTTTTGCCTTGCTTGTGTTCTTAAACTCATTTTTCTGTTTAATAGAGCTCTTGATGGCCTTGTTGTTATCTGCAAAAAGTGTACACATTTTCCCTCCATAAGGAAAGATAATGCAGAGCAGCCAATGTATGGACATGATCCACCCCAAAGGGTCTCCCCTTGCCCATTCTGCAAGCGTTGCAGAACCGTGTGCAGGGCCAAGCAGGGGCCAAATCCACGCCATTTTTTCCCCATTCTGTATGTCAACTGAAATAGCTACTCATAAGGATAACAAAGTTGTGAGAAAACATCTTGAGGGAAACTGGAAGCTCATTACAGGCCCCATGCTGACAATGGTTGTCTCACGTTGCCAATAAGGGACAATTGGTATTTGGGCAGGTTGGCTCCAAGCGGCCCATCCCCACCAAACCCGCTGGCTGATTGCAGAGGTGCCAGCCCATCGATGACTGCACCGCTACGTGCTAATATCTTCCTCTTGAAAGCCCTGCTTCATTAGCTTAAGCACTAATCCGCATTGTCTGTATCTGTACAGAGACCGGCTCTGCAAGAAAGCTGCTTTCCATGCTCTTTCCTGAACAGTTAATCCACCTGCTGGTTCCTTGCCTGGCCCACTTCTGCGGGGAACTGCTCTCTTTGCAGGATAAGACATGCATGGCTTAACGCTTCCAGTGAGCGTGCCTGCCTTATTCAAATCTTAGACATACAATTGCCTTCCTGTTTTCAGTGCCAGTTCAGACAAGGAGGAGGCACACAGTCATTTGAATATTTTGTCCTTAATAAACAAGGCTGAAAGTGTAACCCAGCATCCCTTGCCTTGCCCTGCTGGCCTGTTTAGCACACAGTGGGTGGGAATAGTTATGCAGCCCTTTGTTCAGCTCACGTTTGTCGGTGTCTCTGCAGATACCTGTGTGCTGCTGCTTGCTTTCAGCAAGGTCACATCTGCATAAGTCAGCTGCACTGAGAGAACGTAGTGTAGAGGTAACTTCTGCTTCCTGTGCAGCTCCTTTGGAAAGTTGAATTGCTAATCAGCGTTACTGCTGTGTGAGTTTTAGGGTACATGCTGGCCCGTGACAAAACCATCTTTCCAAGACATCCTAACAAAACAGTTTGACATTGCACAGAGGAGCCATCTCCAAACCTCTCAAAGTCTTCCAGCTCTTGTATCTTAGCTCATGGTGGCATAGTTCACACATCTAACAGCATCACATCTGACTTATGCTGAATATAAAGTGAGTAAGAAGTGACTTAGCCACAGAACTCCATGCTTTGAGGTGCCATCAGCTCACCTACATTGCTTAAAGAAATTCATCTTACACGTTGCCATGGAAATCATGGAATCACAGAATCATTAAGGTTGGTGAAGCCCTCTCAGATTCCCAAGCCCAACCCCAACCCACTCCACCATCCTCACTGACCATGTCCCTGAATGCCACATCCTCATAGATGACCTCCAGGGACAGTGACTCCACCACCTCCCTGGGCAGCCTGTGCTAATGCATTACCACTCTTTTGGAGAATAATTTTTTCCAAATATCCAACCTGAATCTCCCCTGGTGCAATAAAACCTTATGTTTAATCTTATATTGCTAACATGCAGCTATGGCCAACTCCATGAGAGATGGCTATCCTTCCTTCAGAGGGGAGGCAGATCAGCTACCTAACAGAAGAAAGCATGAGGAGGGTGAACACTATCAAGATGTGATTCTCCAGGTTCTCTGAGGAATCAGGATCTGATAAGGGATCTCTCCTTTTTGAGAGCATCAGATTAAATTTGACCTACAGGCAGAAGTTACTCTTATCTAATTGTATGGGAACTGTTGAATGATGTCCTGAACCACTGATGGATCACCTGAGGCGAGCACTGAGTCAGCCGCAGGAGCACAGGTGAAGGCAATGTACCTGTGTGATCGGAAGGGGTGGAGTCTGGCTCCACCTCTCCCAGACCCCATTTAAGGGCTGACCACCACTGGGGAAGGGTATCTTGTTAGAAGTCCCTCCCCTGTGGAGTTACTGGTGAACCTCAACCATCTGCAAAAGGTGAGCCTCTCTTTATTTACTGGTTGTCTGTTTGCCATCCAGATAAGCCTAGCTAAACATACCATCTTCCTTGCTATTTTCTGTGGCTACTATTCTTTTGGGTTATTCACCCTAGACTAATAGCTTCTGAGAAAGATGAAAATTGGTTCTCAGCTATTCACTTCCCTGCCAATTTTGTGTTATTTTGCAGCTTTTTTGACATTTCGGAAAAGTGAGTGAAAGCCTGAGCAAAAAACAAGCATTGTTGATGAGTATATCCCATGAAAGGCTAACTAGGGGAACTTATGTGACTTATTTTTACTAAGCTTTTTTGATAAACAGCAAAGGGCACGGGAATGCTGGCAGTTAGTAGTGGAAAAACAAGGGACTTGACAATGTATTTCTTACAGTGAGGCCAAGGAGCTAGTGGGACAATTGGTCAAGGGATGTAATAAATCCTACACAGTTCAACACCTTTGTATCAAGCCTGAATGTCTTCCTAAAGGCCATACAGTACCTTAGCCATGGGTTATAAGGTCAAACACTAGAGATGTGGGATGGAGCGCTGATGTCCTGCTGGCCTTGGCATTGACTGATTGGTGTACTGTCAGCGCTGACAACCTCAGGAAGCAGCGAGCTGGAAGTGCCATGGATGTGCCATGCCCAACCATCCCAGGCTCACTCCACATCCATTTGAGAGGAGGGTTCCTGGGCTGGCTCTGCTGTAAGGAGCTGCCTCTCTTGAATTTAGCAGTGTTTTTCCAGCTGTTGTTATCTCACTGTATACAAGGAGAGCTTTCATGGACTTTTTCTAGTTCATCTTATTTTCCCATGGCAAGAAATACTTTGTAAAGAAAAAAAAAAAAAAATCAAAGCAAAGCCCATTTTTTGTTTTAAGGAAAAGATTCAGTAGGTTTTTTTCCCCCTAAGCCTTGGTAGCCATTCTTGCTTTAATTTGAGGAAGGCTTATAGCAGTTGAAGTCATACTTGTGTTTACTTGTCTTTGAGGTAGACAGGACTAATCCTGCTTAAAACTGAACTAAGAATATCTATACAGTTTAATGAAATGGACTGAAGTTTACCTCACATTAAGCATTAATAATCTGTCTTGTTCAGACAAGCCCTGGGAGGCTGGAGCAACATAATTCATTTGCCTTCATTGAAATTTCCTTGAAAAGAAGCAAATTAGGTACTTGTGTAGCGGGCAGGGCCCTTTGATATAATGGTGTGCTCACAAGAGATCTGGCTCCCTTCCTCTGTTGGATGAAAAGAGTTTCTTTTCTTAGATTTTATTTTATTTCTGAGTGCCTTATTAAAACAGCACAGCTCTTCCTGTTCCATTTGTGAGGTTTCTTTAGGGAAAAGCTCAGCCTAGCACAAATTAAGTGCTCCTTCAATTAATTTATATCTCTGAACAGCTTCAGCTGGCACGTGCTCATGCCACACACCTGGAGATGGACATGTCAAAGTTTGGGTGGAAAGCCAAGGCTGTCACACTGGTTCCTGCACAAAGCAATGACTTTGTCAGAGAAGTCACATTGTTTCAAGGCTTGCTGTGGCATTAATTGCTTTAAAGGCTGCAGGAGCAGTCTGAATTCCCACCAGTTCCTATTTGTTCCATCAATCTGTGTGTGTGTATGCGCATTTAGGGACTTGGTTAGTGGGCATGGTGGTGAGGGGCTGGTGGTTGGACTGGATGATCTTAGAGGTCTTTTCCAACCTTAATGATTCTATCTATGTTGGTGGTTCTCCTCAAATTTCTGCTGACACGTGGGAACACCAAAAGGTGTTTTTCTTCCCTAATAACCCACTGTTCCTGCTGGTTGTGAACCCTCAGCATACAACAAGATCAAATCCTGCAGAGTTCATGCCTCGGTTACCACATGGCAGGCTCCCACTTCACGTGTGCTGAAACAGCGCCGAAAGTCACTTGGTTATGGATGGAATAACAAAACATCAGCACGTGATGGTTCTATTCTGGGTAAAGCACAAAAATGAAAGGTTTGGCCCCACCACTATATATTAAAAGCAGTGCTGCCTGTGAGCTACTGCCGCGGTCTCAGTCTGGGCAGGAACTGGCAGAACGGGACTTTCGAAGGAACCCAGAGGACTTTGGGAGATTTTCCTCGTGACTTTGCTTCCTTCTAGCTACAGATAGGACTGGGCAGGTCTCTGTCACAACCAGTCTGATCAGTGCTACCCAAACACACCATAGGTGTAGTCTGTGCCCCGAGGAAATCAGAACTTCAGACAAGCTCATGCAGGCACTCCCACGCCGGCTGGTGCCAGTGGGGGTGGTGTGAAGGTGATAGTTGAAAGTCGTTGGTTTTTGTGGTTAGTTTGTCTGTGTATGTTTTTTTTTTTTTTTTTTTTTTTCTCTCGCTGAATCAACAGGGAGTTGTTTTTGACCTTCTGCTTCCCTCAGTGAAGGTGGCAGCTTGTCTTCAGGCTTGGTGAGAAGAAAGGTTGGGCACAGGGCTATGCCAGGAGCATCACCTGGTGGCTTGGGGATGAGCACAGGGAGGTTTGGAGGAGCCAAGCAGTAGGCCGGGTCCGTGAGAAGGTACCCTGCTCCTGTTTACAGAAATGGTTAACTTCACTCAAAAAATCTGATCTAGGCTCTAAAGGTGAGGCTGAACCTCAGTGAGGCTGCAGGAGCTCAGCCCGGTTGTCTTCCAGCTGCAAACAGCTGGATGAAATCTTCAGACACCCAGACCAAGGCAGGCTTGACGCAGAGCTGCAGGTCTCTGCTTGCAGGATGGATCTAGTCCCTCCCCCTCCTTGTTGAAAAACCTTATAACCAAAAATCATCGAGCAGAAGTTCAACAGCTTCAGCAGCTGCAGGCTGCCAAGCATTCTTGCTGAGTGAGGCTGTTTGGGCACACCGAAAGACGGCTGAACCTGGGGCTTGCGTAAACCTTTCTTACCTGGAACAAAAGATCTGCTTCCGTGGCAGTCAGGTGCACGCATGAATGAGGTGAAAACACGTCCAACCGGTCCCCGTGCAAAAAAAAAGACAGGTTTGACTGGAAGGGCTGCTTGTGCAGAAAGGGCCTGCCAGCATCAAAGGCAGATGTTCTAGGTGCTGCATGGCACGATTAGCATCTGCCGGAGCAGAGCCTAGTTTTACAGCACTGAAGGCCACAACTGGCAGCCAGCCTCAGGCTCCAGCGATGCACCTGGTTTGCATAAACGCATCAGAGTCTTTCCATCCATCCATTTCCCCAGGAGAGCTGCAGCACCAAAAATCCCAGTGCTGCTTGCACCAGCCAGCTGCAGCCCTGTGGCTGCTCACCACCTGTGTTAAGGGCCTAACCCTGCAAGGTGCACGCACGGATGCTCAGGGTTTGCGCGCAGAAGTGGTTACCTTCAGATGCTAGTGCTGATATGATTTGGTTTTGTTTTCCATTTTACCCATTCCTCTTTCACTTCCTTCCTGCCCTGCAGGAAGCGATGGCAACAAATACGCCCCATCATCTGATCAGAGATGGCAGGACAAACTCTGTATGGTCCATGGAGAGGAAAGGGCTAAGTTGCCTTCCAAGCTGCCCAGTGCTCCCCTAAATTTCCTGTCCTCCATCTGCCTGTACACCCATTTTCATACACCCATCACCACCAAAGCTCCTAGTTTACATTTAGGACAGGTGGAGATTTACTAAGTTTTTCCACCTGTAATAAAACAGTGCTACTAATTACGATAATAACATCAAATGCTAGCTGTGCTCTGCCTGCTTAATTTCCACCTGCTATTTATTTTCAGTTTGATGTGGTATTTGCTTCCTGTCATGCATTCTTGCAAATTATTTCAGCACCGCCTTATCTTGCAAATGTGGTTCACCCAAGGAGCGGCCGAAACGTGGCTCTGACCAAGGGTGTCACCGAGGAGGAGTTCATATTCTTCTCAGCTCCTGTAGGAGGGGAAAAAATTGAAATTTCTCTCTTCCCCTTCTGCCTATGTCTTTGCAATGCAAGGATTTTCATCCAGCTGCAAAGCATCTCCTTTTCATGGGAAGGTGTTGGTACAGCTGTAAGCCCTACCAGGATGCCCAGATCAAGTTGAGAGGACTACAAGCGTTTTTGTTGATAGATGATATTTCTTTTAAGCTTGGAAGATCTCTGAAGAGTAAGAGATGCAATCAATAAAAAGAGATCTGCTCAAAGCCTGGGCATCACCATGAGCAGCTCAATGCGAACCCGTGATTGCAGCCACCACACCATTCCCTAGTGAGGAGCTGGCAGGTCCTTCTCACATCCATCCACAATGGCATTGGGTCCTTCTCACATCCATCCACAATGGCATTGGGTCCTTCACATCCAGTTCTATTCACATCCATCTACAGCAGCTTTGGGTCGCTAGGTACCAAGTCCCAAAGGGTGACCCCATTTCCCTGGCAGGGCAGCAGGGCCTCAGCCTAAAAGCAGGACACAACAAGGTGCATGGAGCTGTTTAGTTGTGTTATGAGCTTTTATTTAAAAAGCACATTTATACAGCAATAATTTCGCAGATACAAACTTTCACTTTGTATTCTACAAAAGTCTTTGAATATTCTTCTCTTTACAAAATGGAACATTACAAAAATACAGACAATTTAATATGTTTTTTTTATACAAATGTCTCTAATTGTAGTTATTTTCATTAAAATATTACTACCACAGAACTACAATATTTTAGTCGACTATAAAAAAATTAATTCAATGCTTTTTTAAGCAGCAAAATGTAAATAACACAGGTCAGGACACAGTTTATAGTCATAGTGGATATATCTAAAATTGTTTCAGAAATAATATTTTACATAGTTAATTTTTAAGGTTTTATACATTATTTATATAATATTTATATATAAAAAAAATCATAGCTTGCTATAGTTGAAATGATAGGACGGATTCTGTACGAAGGATGTGCAAATGGCCATTCCGCATGCTTTGTGTGATCCCTTTGCAAACGCGCTCCGTGAAAGGTCTGCAAGCCAAAAACTTGTGGTTTCTGGACAAAAAAAAAAAAAAAAAAAAAAAACCAAACAAAAACACACAAAAAAAATCCCTACAAAATCACACTGGGTAGAGGCACAGCTGGCTTCCCGCTGGTGTCACCAAGCAGAGCACTGGTGTGCCAATGGGAGAAGTAGGGGGGAAAGGAGGGATGCACAAACAGACTGACACCCAGGCTGGGACGTGCCGCCCAGCAGCCCGTCCCAAAAGGGCAGAATTCAAGGTTCCCCAGGACTCAGCCCCGAGGTCGTAGTGCGAACAGATCTCCGGCTGAGCCACCGCTACCCAAACCGTGAGCACGTAGAAAGCCTGCTGCCGTTCAGAGCGGGGAGGACCAGGAAGCTGAGGATGCTCTTTTCCATTCTAGGGCCATTTTTGTGGCTGCTGCGTGCACCCGGTGGCTCAGGATGAAACCTCACCAGGAAGCGAGTGGGAAGGAAGAAATGTGGGTTTGTGCTCCGAGGGTGCACTTGTTCAGCCTTGCCACACGTCTCGGGACTGCTTGTGAAAGGTGCGTGGTGTGAACAGAGACCCTCCGGAGATCCTTGGCTGGGCAAGCTCCTTCTATGCTAAGTCACAGTATGGAAAGGAGGAGGCAGAAACAAACTAGCATTCAAAATTAAAAAAGAAAAAAAGCAACTCTTACAAACCAATCCCAGATCTTGACTCAGTGCTGTTTCTCTTATGTAGTGCTATACAATTTGCGAGTTGTTTTTTTTTTCCTTGCCTGCATTAGAAATCTTCATCATTAGAAATACTATATATAAAAAAAAAAACCCTAAGATGGCCAGCTTTCCAAAATCCCTTAGTGTTCTTCACGCTATGAACAATTTGGCGTTCACTACAACATGAACACTCAAACCAATTGCACATCCAGAACTCCGGCACCTCTTTGCTTGCTCGGCTTTTTTGCTGGGTGTTTGTTTCTCACTGTTGCTTTTGACTTAGTTGACCACCAGAACTCCTTTCCTCCAATGTTGCGAGTTGAAAAGACCACAGAGTAAGACTTTACCGGTCGGGCAAGAAAGTCTCTCCCTACATTCTACTGTCTGATGAGATTTGAGAGCAGCAGGTAGTTGCTGTCAGCAGTCATTTTTGCAAAAAAATAAAAATAAAATACAACATCAATCCGATTGCTCAAAGGCCTACACCATGTTGTGATGGTTATTGCGTTCGATGATGTCCACAGGTGAGAGGATCTCCTTCCGGATGGGGGGTGGAGGCAGGCAGGTTTTGGGCTTGGGTTTGAAGAGATCAGAGACGTAAAACACCTGCGGGAACAAGAGAGAGGGTAAGCTTAGCCCCACTGAGTGATGCTTTGTTCAACAAAACACAAACATATTTAGGTTCAAACGTCTGTTGTGCTATTAAATTCCTGCAGGTAGCCCCAACAGCTGCGAAATCTCAACTGCCAGCTACCACCTTTCCTTACAAGATGGAAAAAGGCCAAAAGACAGCACAAAACAACAAAAACATGAATCAGAACTGCTTGGGGTGGAAGGGACCATCCTAAGGATCATCAAGTTCCAACTCCCCCCTGCCAAAGGGCAGGGCCACCAACCTCCAGAAATGGATGGTGGATCCATTTCGTTTATTGCTGTGTTGTCAGTAAGAGCAGTACCCCAACTTCCGTGAATGGGGTGAAAAGCCAGGAAACAGATACAGCTCACACTCACAAAAAACAAAAGGTCCCCAGCAGGCCAGCCTGACTCATGCTGTTGTTTTAGGGTTGGGATCAGTGTGAAACAACACATTCAAGCAGACACCAGGTAGGCCTGAAAAGCCTTCAAATCCAAGCTGTGCCAAAAGCTACATATGCAGCAAGCCCACAGCAAGCAGTGATCTCCTCTTATTCCTTTCCTAACCCCGCAAAGAGAGGAGGAGCTGTTCCCAACAACTCTTAAATATCCTGTGATGTCAGCCTTATCCTGGATGTGAAAAAGCCAGCACTTGGCAATTCTGGAAGGCAGCAACACAATAAGAAACAAAGTGCTGGGAGGAAACTTCCACATCCTCCTTTGGCAGCCACTGCACAAAGCTTATCAGCACCATCACACCGAGGCACTTTCTCCTGTGCCAAACCCCAGCCCCACACTAAAAAAAGAGTCAGACAGTGCAGATGCTCCAGAGGTGGTGAAAAGCAACGAAGGCTCTTCTTCTTGTTAGCTGGTACCAAATTCCAAACTTGCGTCATGCATCTGCCAGCCTAAATTTGCTGGCTCCATCTCTCAGGCATTGTCAAGCACCAGTAATTTAGAGCAAGGTGTGAGCAAGCGAAGACAAAAACCTGGGAAGAACATCACATAGTGCTGGGAAGTCATAGGAATGAACAGCAAATTTGACTTCTCTCCCACAATACTCGGATGCAACTTCTAAACAAGATAAATTAGGTGAAAAAAAAACCCACAGTGCTTAAATGAACAATATCAGATTGATGCCTCCAGGTTGGTAATACAGGGAAGGAACTGGGATGTTCCTTTCTGCCTTTCCACGTTTTCTAGCTACCCACAGCAACTCCAGTTGTCCTTGGAAACAACTTTTGCAAGTCCCTATCAGCACAAGGCAGATAAGGAACTGAGCTGAATAGACACCAAACCTGCTATAAATGACAATTCACTCCTACAGTCGTAACCGCAGGGTCAGGAAGCTGAACTGTTGTTGTTCAGCTTTTATTGCTTCATGGAAATGCATGGAAGGAGTTGACAGGCAAAACAGCTCTTTTCTCAGGGACTTGTTGGTATCTGGCCATATAACAGAGCTGACAAAGTTGCTTAGGGGGCATCCAAGTGGCAGCGTCTGCGCCTTCAGCTCCATCACAGAATCCAGCAGGATTTACACCAGATCACAAGCCTGGATTTGGCCTCTTGCTGCAGCATCTCAGTTTAAAGGCATCTTG
This sequence comes from Oreortyx pictus, assembly GCA_036925125.1. NCBI lineage: Eukaryota > Metazoa > Chordata > Aves > Galliformes > Odontophoridae > Oreortyx > Oreortyx pictus. The sequence goes on along the minus strand of JAUPFR010000010.1, from coordinate 4,066,198 downwards.
AACTGCTCTGGCAATGGTTATCTGCTCAGCCTTTAATAAGCGTAAAACCCCTGCTTGGCGTGCTTCTGGTGCCAGTTCGTTTGCGTGCCCACCTCAGAGAGCTGGATTCAATCAAAAAGATGTCCAATTTCTGAACCGACATGGCCATGACAAATTGATTTATGGGAGGAGATGGCTCCGTGCAAGAAGCATATGGGGATGACGCCGAGTCTGGTCCTTGTTTTGGACAGGAGTGAGTTACGGGCGAGTGTCATCCTGCATATTTCAGCTTTGGCTGTGCTGCTCGCTGCTTTTCAGGGTGTAATTCAGAGACTGGGTAAGAGTTTTCATTTCTTTTTAAACTGCATTTCACTTCAGCGTGGCTGAAGGTTATACAAATACTTACAGGAATTATGAAACACAATCTTTTGGGGTTAAAACAGTGTTAAATCCTCCAAGTGTTTGAAACATTTTACACAAAAAAGGGACTAATAAACGTGTAAAGTTTTTCACTTGGATTAGTTCCATTTCCTGTAGAAGGTGCTCTCCACCCATAAAGAAAACTTGACAGCAGAAGACCAAGCATCTATTATACCAAGCAATTCAAGATGTTATATTGCCACTTAACATTGCAAATTCCTTCTTGGTGTACTGAAGAAGTCCTTAATCACAGACAGAGAGGTTAAAACAACCACACAAGCAAACCAGAGCAACATCAGGAGCACGTCCTTCCAATGCCTGCCCTTTTCTCCCTCCATCAGAAGAGACAAACTGCACGGCACATAGCAGGCTGCCTACAACACAAGCAGAAAAACTATTTCCATTTAAGCAATCCTCATCATATTTCACCCTGGAACCAAGTCCGAATGTTTCATCAGCTGGAAGTGCTTGACACTAATATCTTCTGATTGTTATTTCAGGCACTGGAGGACCAACGCGTCTGCAGCAGCACAACCTGGATTAAAGTTCTTGCAGCCCTCAGAGGTGAAACCCACAATTGGTTTCTAGCAGAAATTATAGCCTGATAACTATGGTATTTTAACAGACATCATCAGACGTGCTCCTGAAGGCTTTGCTGTGGGAACAGAAAGAGCAGCAGATCCCTGCCTCCACTTCAGAGCATCCTCTGCACAAGCACCAAAACCCAGGGCTGGGCAAGCACCTCTGGAACACTGCTGTGATCTCCATCCACCCAGGGAGCCTGCAGCAAGGCTTTCCCAAATGCTGTTTCCAAAAAGCATGGAAACAATCATCCCCTCCACGAGCAAGCTGGGAAGGGCTGTGCCAGCAGATCCATGTCCATCCATGAAGCTCCCAGGCAGCTGCTTCCGATGCCTCAGAACAGGAAAACCACCTGGCCCGCTGTGGCCTCCCCTTCCCTACACAGCCTCCATCTGTTGGGGGAAAAGGCCAGGTATGCTGCCTGTTCCAGCCAGGAAGCAAAGGAATGCCTGCACTTAACATCCGGAGAGCTGCTACCTTCCTGACATCATGACCTGGCCAGCCACTGCCCTATCCCCCAAACACCACCCTTACCCCACTTCTCCACAGACACAGAGAGGTGACGACCCCCTGGTAACAACACCCAGTGATGAGCACTTGGTGTCTGCACCTATCTCATGTGCTGGAGAAGAAAACATTCCCAGGATGCCTGCAAACACCCTGGTGGTATTTCTACAGGAGATAAAGGAACTGCAATGCTGCTGCTAGCAGGCAGTAAGCAGCAGCACATCTCTCTGCTGGCTGAATGGGACACTGGCACTAGGCAGTGGCAAAGCTGATCAGCAGGTTAATATTGCCTCATAAAAACTTCCCCAGCAATGCCACTTTTTGGCTTGGCTTTGAATTCTCATCAGTGAGTGGATAGGATGCGAGTAACCTTATCTTTCTCCTCACAAAATAAAACTTAAGCAAATTTAATTCCTTGCCTTCAGGTTTGATTTAATTTTACAACAGTTCAAGTAGTAATAATAATTTAAAAAAAAAGAAAGCTGTTGAAACTTTGGTTTGGGGAGTTGATACAGAGATGTGAATGATCCCAGCCCCTTTGTTTCTGCACAAGGCAGGAGCCCTGAAAGCAGCTGCCCCCCATCCCATGCCCCGGCCCCAAGCATTCCCATCTGTCACTTCCAGTTACAGGGCCTGCAATCAGGGCGCTCCACTGAAAGTAAATTGCACGAGAACCCAGGCTGCCATAGACAAGCAGAAACAGCTTTTGTTAAGTCTTCTCAAGAGCTTTTCTGCTGCGACAACAACAAAACAAACCCCCAAACACAGGAGGAGGGGCTCCCTGCATCCCCCAGGCAGAGCACACCACGTCCCCGCATCCCAGGTGCCACGCCAAGCCCCAGGAGGACGCTGCCTCCAGCATCCCCCAGGCTGGTGGCAATGTCACCGTGGTCCTGCCAGCAATGCTGGTGACCCCTGGCAGCGTGACCCCCTCCCATACAACTGTCCCTGCTGGAGCAGGACTTACCACGCAGTAAGCCACCAGGGCTCCCTGTGCAAAGCCTGCCAGCACGTCGGTGGGGTGATGCTTGTGGTCCGACACACGGGAGAGGCCGGTGTAAAACGCCATCATGATGAGCGTGAATTGGAGCAGGGGACGGAGCAGGCGGGCGCCCTTCCACGTGAACCTGGCCTGCAGATAGAACTGTGGGGAAGAGAGGACAAACAAAAAAGGCTGCGTTAACTCGAGGCTTGACCTGCAGCAGGGAGAGCATGGGGCATCTTGCATTGCTTTAATACAAAAGGGAGCGATGCTTCTGCTGGGTTCCCTGAAGCCACAAATAACTGAACACCACCATTTACCTACTGAAGCAGAGTTAATGGAAAGATGATACAGGGGAAGCACTGCATTAGTGGATTTAGTGTGCTTGGCTGTTGCATAAACATTATATTTACCCTTTTTTTTTTTTTTTTTGGAAAGAATACACACCAGGCTCATCAGGGAAAATGAAACATCATGTCCTTGGAACAGAGCAGATGCTCCAAATTACCCAAACTGTTGTTAGCCAATTAGCGTGGAAGAGAGCAGTACCAAAACAGCTTGATGCTGGCTAACAGGCATTATAATTCTGGGGAATATTTCTGCAAACCGGTCAGAGCCTGGGAACAGGGCCACATCCCCACAGCACACTCTCTGTGCCATGCAAACTGGTCCATGCAATGCAGTGGGGTGAGCTGTAGCTCTCAGGTCCCCATAGCACCCCACGCATCTGCAGCCTCCTGGGCTGAATACCCCTGCATCAGGCTGGCTGGCTGCTTTATGAAAGTGATTTCTGTGCTTGGGCCAAAAATGAGTCCACAGCCTCTTTAAAAGTCCCTAAAAAAAAACCCAGCATTTGTAGAGTACCATTTCTAAAGATAGACAATATTCCGCTGTTGCCACAGGTTAGGCTCAGGAATACTTCCAGGTCCAGGGTGCAAAACTTGGCTTCCAATACATTACTGTAGAGCAAAAATAGCTCTGAGTATTTTATCTTATCAACTATTACCCTTAGTTCTACCGGGAGCTTTGCAACCTAATATTTTCTAATACCCTTCTACAATTCGAAGACCTTACTTCAGGCTTTGTCCCATCAAACCCTTTAAGAAAGAGATTTGCTGCTTGATAATCTGACATTTATCCTTTTGCACAGAATTCAAATAATATCCCAGCAAGCTTGGACTAAGTAGGTTAAGTTATAGTTGAAAAAAAATCAAAGTATCAATTAAAAATTAGCAATGAAAAGCACTGATAATACTGAGTTATTACATTTTCTTTAGAAACAATCACAGAACTGCACAGCCTCTGCCCCAGAGTCCTCTGGCTCCACTACCTCCTGCTCCAGGCACTGGCCAAAGAGGTCAGAAACCCTTGGAGCAAAACTTGTTTGCACTGCAACATCCATTCCTCTACTTCCATGCCACTTGCACACCATCCCCACTGAGCCTCGCTGAAACCAGCCCAGGAGTTCAGAAGTTATCAGGATCTGCAGGCTGACAGGAGGACATGCAGATGCAGATGGTGGGGTCACCCGAGTCCTGTTTGCATAGGAAGCTGCACTAAAATGGTGCAAGGGTTTGTTTGTGTACTGAATCACTCCTTCCACAACACGACCCTGGGTTGTGCAGTTTGTGCGTATGCTTTTAGTGTTTAAAAGATGTGCAAAGGTAGAGCAGCACTGTACTGCATCTGCTGGGAGCCAACAAAGCACCCAGTGCTAACTGACACGTTACTCTGAAAAATCTGCTTTTGTGACCACAGCTGGAAGCTGAAGTCTGCTAGATTTGGATGGGAGCAGAGGGCTGGATGGAGCCCTTCCCAGGACAGGTTGCAGAAGCCAGATTGCAGCCTGGCTCACCACCCCCCATAGCCCATTGCTGAGCAGCAGGAGGCAGGAGCAACAGCCACAGGAGCAGTCTAGAGAAGGGGTGGATGAAGTGAAGTGAGGTCACTGCAGGCAAGAGTTATTTGGAGCTCCCTTCCACTGCCTGGCTTCTGGCAGGGGCTGAGTTACCACGGAACAGATGGCTTAAAGGACATCACTTTGCTCTTCTACTGCCAGGGGACTTCCAAGTGTTGGTGGGGACAACCCACAGCCACACACAACCCATTGGGGAGGAGTTGGTGCAGGACACAGGCTGAGAACATCACCTCCAGCCTCATGGGGCTTTCTGCCACCCAGACATCCCATCCTGTTCACACTCTTCCCCACCACAAGTCTGAATTCCATCAACCACATCCCTTAGTCACCCTAAAACTTCCTTCTGGGAAGCTGCTGGTCTTGTTCCTGACCTGCAGTTACCTCCTACTCCAGTCACATCTGCACCCAGAGCAATGCAGGGCATAAGCCCTCAGACTTCAACTCACCCCCTATGTAACACCCAGCCCTGTCTGGACAAAGACAGCAGAAAGAAGAGTAAAATCCAGCTTTTAGCACCAGGTACAAGGAGAGAAGGGCCGGGACCTCCCAGCACCAAATGGAAGATCTGGTTGCCTCTCCCTGCCTCTGCAGGCTGCACAGCACCCTCCCACCCTATCGGGAATCACCATCAGTCCAGCAACGCAGGTCACACCTGAGCCCTGGCCCCTGACACAATTCCACTTTACTCCCTTACTTAGCTCATTGCTAAGCTTGAGTCCAAGTCCACAAGCACCACGGAGTTCCCTTCACACATTGTCATCATCACAAGAGCAGTGGGGCCTTCTCTGTCCCCCAGCAAAGCCATGGTTGTCCAGACAAAAATCAGCAATGCCTGTAATTTTCCTGATAAAGCCAGCAGGCCTCAGTGAAACCCACTCTGACCTCAAGCCTTCAGCCTCCCCCAACTATACTCAATAAATATACAAGATACTCCCATTTTCTCCAGAATCAGCCTCAACAAGGGATGCAATTTAGTTTTTATTCATCCACCAAGTGGGTGGCTGTGATTTCATCTCTTCTATTAAAAAAAAATATATATCTAGCATTAAGGTCTCAGGTGTTGGACAGGAGTGCAAAGCCCCAGTTGCCCTGCAAACACAGGCACATAAACCAATGGTGTGGGTCAGGTCCAGAGTGCTGCACATGGTGAGCTATTACAGCCCTCCTTCCTCAGTCTGCTAGCAATGCAAAAATTAAAAAAAATTAAAAATTAAGACAAAGACAATTACACAAGCATGATTTCCCCTCTGAATTTTTTATACAAAGGACTGATGCAGATTGGGAATTTTTGGTGACAAGAAGGCTGCAAGAAACAGTCCTGAAGTCTCAGCGTTTATAAGCAACACTCAGGACCTTGGGCTGTGGGACGAGCACTTTTCCATGGAACTTCTCCCCGCCCAAAACCTTCTAGGAGTTGGCATCAATTCACATTTCTCTATTGGGAACCCATGAGTGAACCGACTGTGTAGGCTGGCCACATAGTTTGGTGCCAAAATAGGACATCTGCTGCTGTGCCAGGCCATGGGAACACCATGGTCACCCACTGTCCTACTGCTCCTTCCAGCCATAAGCATCCTTTGCTGGCCTAACACAATTCAGCAATGATGGATTCCACAGGAGTCATTTCTCCCCACAGTGGCATTTGGTAGCATCCTTGAGGTCTCCAGGTAGGTCCCACTTGTGTCAGCCCTGTATCCTACCAGAGCATCCAATATAGTATCCACCATAAACCTGTTTTGGAGCAGGGGATTATGCACACCCACGTATCACTGATGAGCATATACACAGCACACCTTCAATGCAAATATCTTTCTGCCAGTGTGTGGACACCACATTTTAAAAGCGGCTTGATTTTAAGCTTGGGGTGATGCAGTATCCTTTAATAGACCAGCTAAAGCTTTCTGAACCCACAAAGTCCATTAGGTGGGATGAAGGACTTAAAAACATCATCACGCAAAATAAGCTGCAAGAGCAATGCCAGGAAGTGACTTATCCTTGAAAAAATGAGGTATTGTTTAATACAGAACTTGGATGCTGCACTCAGGACATAGCTGAACCTCTGCAGCACGCACTCAGCCCCACAAATGCCCTCAAAGTGCCTTTGCCACCACCAGTGCCCCAGTTTGCAAAGCTCCCAGCCAGTTCCCATAGCACCAGCAACAACCTGCTGCCACGCCAAAGCTCTGCCATCCATAACAACCTGCCAAAAATCCACTCATTCACTGAGCTGAGCAAGACAGCAGGGTTTAGTCTGCATTAAAAGAAAATCCCCCTAGGCTAATATAACTTCTTTATTATTATTATTATTGTTGTTGTTGTTGGGCTCTCCAACATGACAGATTTTCTGCCTGAGCTGCAAAGCTTCTTTTTGCAATGGGATTTCTCCGGTGGTGGTCAAAGAGCCAGAGTGACAGCACAGAGTTCTACCAGGCAAGCTAAAGGGCTCATTTCCTCACCCCGATACATACTGCATAATGCTGTCTCATCTCAGGCTCCCCTTTTCTCCCTTAAATTTATAACTGAATATTGAGTGTGAATTTTTTTAAGGTGCAGCACGAGTGAACAGCTGGTCAGATGGAGCCTGCTACCCCAGTAAAATATCAAATAAAATCAGTCTTACAGGACCAGGAAACAAAACCCCTCCGTAGAGATATATAACAGCATCAGATGGGAAGAAGAGCACTTCCTAAACCTGTTGCAAAGCAGAAAGAAAATGAGGCAGCAGGCACTGGTGCAAAGCTGCATTCGAAAGTCTTTTTCCACATGTCCCATGGAAATGCTGTATGCATGCTGCAGTTTTGGAGCCTCCAGCATGCCCAATGCCAACAATGCCCTCCAGGCACCTCCATTCCCACTTTGCATCTTGCTTGTTCCCAGTCTTAGAATATCCCAAGCTGGAAGGGACCCAGAAGGATCATCAAGTCCAACTCATGGATCCACACTGGCCCACCCCAAAATCAAACCCGATGTCTGAGAGTGTCATCCAGATGCTTCTTGAGCTCTGGCAAGCTAAGTGCCATGACCACCTCCCTGGGGAGCCCCAGACTGAACACAGTATTCAAGGTGAGGCCACACACCAGTGTGGTGTAGAGCAGGACTCAAGCTGACTCACGTTCAGCTTGCAGTCAACCAAGACCACCAAATCTCTTTCAGCAGGGCTGCTCCCCAACCTTTCTCATTCCCCTGCCTACACGTATAACCAAGGTTGCCTCTTCCCAGGTGCGGAATCTGGCACTTACTCTTGTTCAGTTTCATGCAGTTGGTGATTACACAGCTCTCAAATTTGTCTAGATCTGTGTGCAAGGCCTCACTACCTTCGATGGAGTCAGCAAACCCTCTCAATTCAGGATCATCAGCAAACTTGCTCAAAACCACTCCTAGTCCTACATCCAGGTCATTTATGAAAACATTGAAGAGAACAGACCCTAAAACAGGGCCATGCTATGAACTGACCACCAGCCTGATGTAACCCCATTTACTAGAACCAAAGGCCTTCACTATAACCAAAACAGGTAGGATCATGGGATGGGGCTGAGCACCGCTGGGGATGCCCACGTTTGTCCCCTACTCTGAAAGATGCTGCAGGGCACGATGCTGGCCAACAGATGAGGGATCAAGTTGAGCTTTCGAAAAGGCCTAAATCTTAAATTAAAAAAGAATTTAAGTAATTTTAATAAGTATTTGCTTATCTGGGGAAGTAAATGCCACCAAGTTAACGTGGACTGGCAACTTGCTGTTTCCAGATGCCAGGCTTGAAAAGCCAACTTATCTGCCTGCGTGCAGAACGCTCTAAATAAATAACTGCCCCTCCTGAAGCAGTGCAAGGGACGATTTCCAAACTCAGCTCGGAAAGTTTTGCAGATGCAAGGCGGGAGGGCTGAGCCTCCTGCAAAGCATCACCCCGTCAGCTCCAGCACCAGGGGATGCTCATCCACGTCACCGTCCACCGCAGTCTGGGGCGTGCAAGTGGAGCTAAGGCTTTGGAGGGCTGCTCAGTGTGGAAGAAAGAGCTATTTTTGTGCAAGCAGTGATTTTTGTTGTAGGGGAGGGGAGGGGGGGAAAATAGCTGTCGCAAGGAGCTGGTTTCTGTTTTGTTTTTTGCATCGTCCTCCCCATGCTGGCTTCTGGTAAGGGGAATGCAGTGGGAGCAGGCCAGCTTCTCCCACAGCCCACCACCTGGCTGTGCTTCAACCTCATTATTGTAAGTTGGCCGGGAGGAGGAAGCAGCTGAAATGTTTCCCAAAAAACCCAGTGTTTCAAGAGAGAGGGAAAAAAGTAGGGGGAACAAAGGAAGAATTTAATACACCCCCCCCCCTCCACCTCCTTAAACTGCCTGGAAAGCTTAGTAATTAAATTAAAGAAACAGCTCCCAGCTCAGGGAGGGCAAATCCAGGGATTAAAAGCCAGGAGGGAGCAGTGGTAATTTATCTTTTCAAAAGAGAAAGTAAAGAGATGGGGGGAAGCACTGCTCAGAGATAAATAAGAGTTCATGTTTAATGTTTTTACAAGCACAGAACTGTTTTTTTACTTGCCAATCTTTGCTTATGGGAGATGGAGGGCACAGACCTTGAATGGAATCTGAATACTTCCTACTTACTATTATTTTTAAGCACAAATCACTATCCAAACTCACTCCCCCCAGCTCCAAAACCTTCATGTGGGGTCTCTGGTGGGGACTGGGGGGTGGTACAGGGATCATGCCTGCAGTAGCCCTGGCAGGAAGCACCTTGGCACGCCATAGCAGCCCCAGCCCCACACAGGAAGGGCAGAGCCATTTGTCACCGACAAAGGGAAATACAGCCCAGCCCTCCATGCAGGATCCGGCCAGGCAGGCTGCTTCACCTGCTCTGCCATCCCCCAAAATCAGTCTCCATGCCTAACAGAGTTGCAATAGTACATTTCCCTCCACAGCCAATGCAGTATTTTGGTACCCTCCAAGTGGCTCCCAATGGAAATCACAGTTTGGGGTGAGCAAAAAAGCTCAAGAGTCATCCACAGCGTTGGTAGGACTCAGATTTAACTGCAGCCTTGGCTGCATTCAGAAGTTGCACAGCCCAAGCTGAGGGTCTCCATCCTAAGTACCACAGGGTCTAGGAGTGGGATTTTTCCACCACTGGCATTTTTGGCTCCTGTTTTCTTCTCTAATCCTCATCGCATCACTACTGCGAACTGATATGGGTGAACACCTTGAATGGGGAACTGCGGTTGAATCAACTCCATCTCAAATAAAGCTGAAGTCACTTACCACCAAATACAGCATGGTGTAGAGGGAGAAGGATGCGTGCCCAGAGAAAAAGGATTTCCTGAAAAACAAAGCAGGTGCTAAGAACCAGTCACCACAGTATTCTGATTTGACATTATAACATTACGTGTGATGTGATAACCTGCCCCCCTACTACCATGAAGGTGCCAAAGCAGAGGGAATCACACCCCCCCCATTTTTTTCAGTTATGAAAACCCTGTTATCTGCCCCACTCGCTCCTTGGACTGAAAATGAATGGACAGGCAGGATGTGCACATTGTTCGTCCCTTCCTGGTCTATTCATGGGACAGTTTCCAGGACAGCATGATAACTCATCGTCTCGCCTCAAATAACCAGGAAATTGTAAATAAATGGAAAGCAAGCACTTCCCCGGTTGCTTAACTGCTGCACTTTCCTAAAAAAATGTCAAAATTGGGCATGCGATGGGTTTGACAAAGAGTGTGAAAGGGAGGTGCTGGCAGCCCCTCCTGCATGAAGCGTGCTGAGAGGAAAAGCTGCCCCTTCTCCTGCACCACGGGCTGGATTGCTCACATGAACTCAGCCCTGATGGCGAATTCTCACGTTGAGCAACCTCTCATGAAACAATGGTGTAGGAGTAAAGGGAAAGGAAAAGGAATATTACTCAGCTGAACCCTGGGACTCCTAAGGGAGAGTCGCTGGCAGAAGGAATTACAGCCTTCCCAGAGACAGCAGCAGCAAACACATCTACTGCTGGCAGAAAAACCCTGAATTAATATTAGCATGAGGCATTTTGGCATTGACAGCAAGAGAAGGGCCCTCACCTGGCTTCCTGGACCTTGCTGTCATTTCCCCTGCAGGTGTAGTTCTGGATGTAAACCCCCTTTGAGCAGTTGATGGTGGAGAAATCCAGGTCACAAACTTCTAGGAAATGTGGCCGCAAGCGCCCGACGGACACTTTGGCAATGTCTGTGAAGGACTGGCTGATGGCACAGCCAAAAACAAAGCAGCCCACTTGCTTGTAGAGTGCTGCCACGTAAGGGTTCTGGATAAAGGAGTGTGACTTCTCCTTCAGGTAGTGGATGCGGTAGAGCTCTCCTGTGATAATCTGTAGGGGACAAGCAACACAGAGAGGCTGTGGTTAGAGAGAGGGAGAGATGCTTTCCAAAGCTGGTCAAGACAGCAAGATGAAGACGTGCCAGACTGCAAACCAAGCCAGGAGAGACAAATGCATTCTCACAAGAGGTTGGTGAACAATTTGCCAGCTTAAAGCCAGAGCTGCATCTCACAAAGATGGCAAATCTGCACAGTGCATATTTATCTGTAAATCTCTTCTTGAAAGCCAGCGGTGGTCATGGCTGGTGGGACTGCACTCTCCGTGCACACCCTGTCTGCATCCTTGCTGCTTACACCAGATGAAACACAGCTCAGGCAACCCAGAGAATGCTTTGGCTATGCATTACCCCCAGATAGACCAGTGTCTGCTCTTCCTCAAGCTCACACCTCACCCAGCCCACTACAGATAAGCCCTGGAGCTTTGCTCTTCTTCCTCCAACTGTCTCCAACCAAGAATCTGTTTCTACGGTGAGCAAAGCATAGTGCAGAGCCCCTCAACTCCTGATCCTCCTCATCTTCCCCTTTTTACTGTCTCCCATGAAGAGATTGCAAACTGCACTCTGCAAAGTTTTGTTTATGGAGAAATTCCAAGGGAAAAAAACAAGACAGATTTAGGCTTAGCACATTGGTGCATCTTTACTAAGTGAAACACTGCCCCAGATCTATACATTTTTATTTCCATGACACTGCTAACATAAAACAGATACATAATTAGTGATTGTTTGGGAGGGAGAAGCCGCATTCAGTGCTCCTTTATCGAAGTGATCAACTTGCAAACCTGTCTCTCTGAAATCTGTGAATATAACAGGGTAAGACTCCGAAAACACTGCACTTTCTAGACTCTGGACCCAGATTTGCTGCCACCAGGCTCCATTCCAACCATGCGGAGCCTTCATAAACACCAGGAATCCCTGGGGATATCGCGGGGTCCTGCAGTAGCATTGCAGCAAGTGATGCACTTGTGGTGCCATCAAAGGCTTTGACAGTATTGTCACAAATATCCGCCATGGAGCAGAGGGCCAACTTCTCACAATCCCAAACCCTTAAAGACAGCCTAATGAAAACCAGGTGGTGAAACCAAGTCCAAACTTCTTACCTCTCCCGAAGAGGCAAAGGCCACGTTACGCATCTAGCTTTTGAGCTCCAGATTTACAGCTTTAGGATTTCATTCATTGCTTTAAATGTTTTTATATCTGATCAATAAAACAAGGAAAAGTTTTGGGTTTTCTTTTTGGTGCGCTTTTATTTTTTATTTTTTTGGCTGCCCCCTCATCTCTGTCCCTCTCTGCTCTAGTCACAAGGACTGCGATATGTAGATTCAACCGTCAGGAAAAATGCCTTCATGTTAATCCCTTTCTGGAGCAGGCAGCAATATTCCTGCTGGCGCGGCAGCCTGCCAGCAGTGTGCAGGAGACAAGGCTCCCCTGCTTACCTTTTTAAAAGCTTGGCACAATGTTTGGAAACTAATAAACTGGAAAAATACGGCAATTAGACCGAAAAGAGATGAAGCTGTATCATTGTTTAAACTCACCCAAACTGTGGCTTGAAAAAACAAAGACTGACCTAAGGCAACTGAAATCACAGCTAAGCAGGCTTTATCAAGAAGAGATACAAGGATAATAATAAAAAATAAAGGCCAAGCCAGAGCTTTCAGCAGCCAGGCACAGAAATACATCAGGCAGCTGCACCATCAGCCTGGGCTCACATGTCAAAGCCAGCATCTACTCTTGGAAGCCTGGCCATGACCAAGTGTTGCCTAGAGAACTGCAGCCAACCAGCTCTAGCATCATTTTAATCCTCACGGACCCCAAACCATCATTTTCACAGTCTGCATCTCCATTCTACATTCAAGTCCAAGCTGGGAGCCAGAAAATCTCTGTGCATGAGAACCACAGAAGAACACTGGAATGCTTGCTTCTCTTCCAGCAAACTGAAACCCCAAAAACTGGGGCATCCCAGATGGGTGAAGATCATGGACACTGATGGATCAGAGGCCATTTGGAGACTGTTGCTCTCACCTGGTGCATCTCCCTGGGCCCACTCTTGTACTAGTGCCAAAACCTCACAGGCACATGGTCTCTGCCTCCACCACACACCCAGTGTGCTACTGCAGCACACAAGGGCATGGCTGCTGCCTGCAGCTTCCCAAAAGCCTGAATTTGCAAGGAAGAAAGTGACAAGACTTAAAACTCCCAGATTTTGTAGAGGGGACGTTAGCTGATTGAATGGTGACATCTGATCCTGGCAGATGTGCCATTGCTCCCAGCTCACAAAACAGATCCACGTAAAGCCCGGGCTCCTGGCCTTGGAAAATCATGTGACCATTTTAAGCAGGGACCAACAAAAGTCTGGGGATTAATATTTTTCTCTCACCCTTGGTGGTCTTGGTAATTGCATACACATAGCAGATTGTAAACTGGAGACCTCATTCCCTCACTAACACGCTGCCAGGCAGCCACGAGCCCTCCCCACTTGGTTAAAGTCCTGGCTCAACCTTAATGAGAAGCTACAATTGGGTAAACTTTCTTTTTTTGGTCCATGCTGTCCCAGATAAAGCCAGCAGAGGAATAGTAATGCAGCACAGATGTGCACGAACCGAAAACACATCCTGAAGGAAAATACAACCATCTCCTGTAGTTACTGGGCTCTTCTCCTGCCTCGTGTCCCTGGCGAGACATCCACATGGGATACACACTGTGATGGGCACAGCTCCCAGGGACTGTCACACACGCTCATGGAAGATGGCGAGAAGCCAGCATCAAATTTTTCTGTCTGTGCACTCCTTTTCCACATTTTCAGTTTCTCTGCCCGTTTGATCATTATCATAATTTATCAGCATCAGCCCAATTAGCCTGTAATTACTTATAGAGCCTTTCTAATCCCTAATATCTTTGCAGGATCGTTCTCTGTGTCTTAATTGAAGCCTTCAACTGTGAAACAATCAGCTAATCTGGCTGAATTTCTTGGGAGATCTGAGTTACACATTTTCTTCAGTATCTTCCCATAGGCATTCACAACCTGTCAGGTGTGGGGCTCGGGCCACACAATAGCAGTGAGGAGGAAAATGGCATTTTCCATCCCAATGACCATCAACCCACTTTTGTCACCCAAGATGATCAAATTAACCATTCTCCAGCAGGAAGAGCAGGAGGGAGATGGGAGCACTCAGCCCACATTTTCAGGGTCAAGCGAGTGGGAATTTGCCTTAAATCAGTAGGCATATAGATATTAAAACTAAATCCATATCCTCTTATGCCCTGATCGAAGCAAAAACCTTCACCTCTGTGTTTACTTCATGGGTTACCCAAGTGTCCTCAAGACATTTAAAACATGACCTAGACCTTTTACTCAGGATTAGGCTGTCCACCAGACCACATAAAAGACAGGATGTGAAGCTCCGTCTTTGCCACCCAAAATGCCATCCTCTCAGCTGTCCTCCCAACCACTGTCCTGACTTCTCAATGCAAATGTTTTGAGAAAAAAGGAGCAGAGTCAGTGCTTTGTGGATTTGGAAGGAATTCCTATTATGCTACAATAATTCTGGTATCTGGGTTACATCTGAAAAAGAGGTCAGACTGACTTGAATTTTCCATGCGTGCTGCCATAGCACTGAAGTCTGTTTCTTCAATTCCTCGTTAGGCTTTTGTTTCACTCACCAGCAAATAACGGAGCTTTTGCATTTACCTTATTAAGTTACATTTGTTGTGGGCACCGTGAAACCAGCTCAGAAACATCTAATTCTTTGGGGATTTTCTTTTTCTTTTAATTGACCTGCAATTTCGTGGTAGAAAGCTGATGGATCACATAGGCAGCTGATTATATTTCCAGTTTCTGTTCCAACTCCTGTATTTGCCACCGCCTCATTACTGATCTGAAGCACACTCTGCATGCAGCCAGCATGACGATAGCTTGGGCAGTAATGTGAAAATGAAAGGCTTTCTCATTTTGTTTTTATGGCTTTTCCACACTTGGGGGTAATTCACCTGCAGGGTAAAACTCTGCTGTATTTATGGAATCAGGGAGCTGCCACATTTTGAGGATTGTTTTGAGGAGGAGGGGATGAGAAGGAGGCAGTTTTGGGGACGTGTTTTGCTAAGTGAATCTGTTTGGCCAGGGAATAACAGGGAGGTGGGCATAAATTGGCTGGTATGCTGCACTGCCCTGCACAACCAGCAAGCGAGCCTGCAGCCTACCAACATCAAAATAAAAGTAGAGGGATGGCTGTTACTTCTGATGCACCATCCCATGGTGGCCAGCAGTGCACCATGAGAACCCAAGGACAACACACTCAGGGATCATTCATGGGACTTCGTTATTTTGGAAGGTTCCTCCTAACCTGAACTATTCTATTCCATCCTATTCACCACTCACAGCAGCAAGGCTGAGGTGGATTATTAACACAGCAGGTACCACACCATGAAAAAATGTCCATCAGCTGTGACACTGCTCCTGCAAGGGAGGATGAAAGCCCAGGGGGGGAACAACTGCTCCTGATCTCTCCCTCTCCAGCATTCCCAGTTGAAGGAGTGAGAGGAAGGCAGCACCTCTGGGAAAGCACCTGAGCTGTGCTGGCAGCTGGTAAGCAAGGAAAACGTAGGTACTTTTCATGAAGTAACACAGGGGAATTTCATCTGCAGATGGAAGTGTTTGACTGCGAGCCAGGAGACAGCTCCTGCCTGACCACGAGACATGTGCTGGTGGAAGAAGGCTCAGCTCCATGGGCTGAACTCAGTTTTTTTGGCTGAAATAATAAAGCTCTCACTGAGCAATCATCTCCTAGCACAGCTCTAGGAAAGCTGGCAGGAGAAAAAGAAAGAAGACTTTGGGAAGGTGGCATATTCACTGCTTTTTATAGTGATGGCTCTGGGAATGGGCTGCCTGTACTAGGTTTTAATTGTCTTTTTAATATGCCTGTATTATACAATCTCTTTAAATCCAACACTAACCTGTGAAACTTTTCCAGGTACTGGTAAGCCGAAAAGACACATCTTTCTATTATTATTTCTTTAACGTTATAAAATAGGCAAATATGAAGAGTTATTTGAATAGGAACAAACCATGCCAAGTCCTCACTGATTCTTTCTGCATCTACTCTGAACTTGTACCGCAGGGTGAAAAAGCTCTTGCAGAGCTCCCAGACTTGCCCAAACAGCTTTGAGCCTGTTTACGAGTTTCAAGACTAATCTCATTCCTCTCATTACAAGCTTTCATTTGCAAACGTTTACTGCTTACATGGAAGTCAGATAATCACCAAGGAGATTCACACTACAGTACATAAGGTGGACACATCTGCAAGACCACAAAGCCAAAATGTGCCAGTGGGGAACAGACTGCATTGTTTTGCTCTGCTTTCCACGATATACAGAGAAACTTGAACTTTTAGGAAGATCCCAATAACATACAGGCTTTTTAGCATCTTTTCTTTCACTAGCTCACATCTCTACCCAGTTTCTGAGCTTGGAAAACACTCTCATAGCCACCCCAGCTTGAGAGTGTCTCTCTGTCTTGGCACTCCAGGCAAACAAGCATTGCTTCCATGAGCTAAGGAGGTAACAAAAAGGTGTTGAAGATGCCCAAGGGGCAGAAGAGAAGACTTTAGAAATGGTACTTACGGCAAGGATGGCAATGAGGATGCCTGCAGCACACAGCACTGCGTCGTTGATTGTCTCCATTGACTTCAGTGGGTACCTGATGCTGTCATCGTCGCAGTAGAAGCCCCGCTGGTAGGGCTGGATTGTGCTTGTTTCAATGATGAGGAAGGGCAACCCAGCTAAAAAGAAGGGGAGACAAAAAACAAAACCATCAGTGATATAAAGCAAATAGAAACAACCCTCTGGTAAGAGAAAATAAAACCAAGTCGCAAAATGCTTGCAAATGACCTGTTAATGTTCCTGATACTTTTCTTTCCATATTGCTATCTTTCTGAAGAGAAAATGGTTTTCTTTTTTTTTTCTAGTCACTCTAGCCAGGAAAAAGCATCTCCCCTGTTATGGTTATCAGATGTCTGCACTGCCTGGTTTCAGTTAAACCTCATGCATTGCAAATATTAACTTACAGGACTGGACCCCAACAGCAATCCCTCTGCAGAAAGCCATGAAAACAAATCTGGCACTTTTCTCTGCGGAGGGCTGATTCTTGCTGCCCTTGGGCAGGACGAGCTATGCAAACAAACACCGAGGGATCGGGTAGCAGCCCTGTGCTTCCTACCTGACCAGCCCCACTAAACTCAATCCATATTACTTTTAGGCCTCTGAAGCCTCCCTCAGCTCCTTCCTCTCTATTTACAGAGTAGATGTATATTTGTGCCTGCATCTGGCCAGCTCAACTGGAGCACTGCACAAAGCACCAAGCAGATGGGCTCACAAACCTGCAGCCACTGATTAACACACACTAAGGGACACCTCAAGACTGCTGCCTGAGTAAAGCTCCACATTCGTATTATTTTTGAGGAATGCAGCATCGCCTCGAGCCTCAAAGGACAGCACTGGGGCATTTCCCAGTTACCTTGTGCAGGGCACACATATTCATTCCTCACACCTCCATTTCCCCATCCTTGCTGTTAAGCTCATCACCAAGAGAAGCAATGCATTCCCATTCAAACAAGCCCCAAATTCCCAAATCTTGTTCGGAATAAATCACAAAACAGAATCCTCCTCCCACTCAGAGTAAAACCTGGGCAAAGCACCCAACACGTCACAGCACAAGTATGACAAGGCCTGGGCCAAGGCAAAGCAGAAAAACAATGAGTCCCAGCTGAAGGAAAGCAGTGGATGTCACTCAGGTGACAATGCACAGTGGTCCAAACTCTTGGCCAAAACAGCAGATCTCAAGCCCACATCCTGCCAAAAGCACACGGGTGTATTTATCAACCACCAGCTTGCTTAGCTTCTCTAGGTTTGTTCACCCAGTCAGATCTCTGAGAGATCAGAGGGGCCTTACTTTATTAAAAAAAAAAAAAAAAAAAAAAAAAAAAAAAACAGGGAAAAGAAAAAAAAAGCAGCACTGGTTTGTTCTAATCAATATTTGTCTACAGTAAATTTTCAGTGATCTTGGCTGCTCAATTTAATTTACAAAAGCACTGCGTGAGGAGTTAGCATGTCATAAAACTAACGTTCTCCATCTCAACGGGAACAAATTTTCATCTGTGCAATACATTTCAGCTCCCCTTGCTCTACGTTAACAGATTTACCTAATCTAGAATTACCTAGGGGTTTTGTTAGCCTTTAAAACTGAAAGACAGCCCCAGTCACCAATTTTCCCACTCTGAGTGAGAGGGGACCAACACGCATGGACCTGAAGCCCTTTGGGAGCAGCCATGGCCACAGCTCAGCACTACTTTCTGATCACCTCCAAAAACCTCTGGGAATGGGTTAATCGTTACCAGGGCAGCAGAGATTCCAACAGGTGTGAAACAGCAAATAAAGGTGTCAGACCTGCCTGTTCAGCTCAGATTTGGTAAATAAAATTGGACACCTCACGTGAGTCCAGTTGATCTTCATTCCACTGTTTAACTGTTCTCAGGGATAGCCAGCTTGGCCCTGAAAAGCATCTCTGATGCCAGCAATACGATATTAATAGGCCACTTAAAAAAAAAATCCTTATTTTCCCAATGAAAAATTGCAGCAGAAGAACTAACGGCACTCAGTGTGATCCAATTTCACATGCACTTGAAGCAGCAGCATAACAGTTGAACTCGGGGAGTAGACGTGCCATAGTTACGTGGCTTATTGTTATTCCTCCAGTTCCTCTTGTTAATAGCTTTCACATGACAGGTCTGTAAAACACATGTTCCCACAGACAATAAAATACATCTGAAAGCTAAAACTGGCTTAAAATAAAATAAAATTAAAAAAAATAAGAAAAAAGACAATAGCGTTCCTATACGTTATGTGAACCCAGGAATAATAAAGATTTGTTTTCCCTTCATTCATTGAACAGCATGGGGTAGTATTTCCGCATTTCAATTATATGTATGCTTGCCACAGCTATAATAAGAGCATAACTGACCTATATGGTATACATTTTCTTTAAGTGCGCATAGGCATAGTTTAGAAAATCCAATGGTTTTGTTTTCTCTCCTACAAACTTGTGGTTTAGTGGGATATTGCCAATCGAGTCTTGACATTTTTCCAGCAAAATGGTAACCTCAGATTCCCCCTTTTTTCTTTTCCCCTCCCCTTTTTCATCATGAGAAACATAAACACACTCTAGAGCCGAATGGATACTACTTAAAAGACACAGCGTGCCCTTGATTTTGAGGACGGGGTGAGAGGCTGCTCTTGCTGCAGTAATTACCCAAACAACAGAAGACCCCAGCCCATGTTGGCCAGTAAATTGCTCTAAAGATGGTTCTTCTTCCAAGAGATTATTTCTTGGAGTATGGCTTGCCTACTGGACTAGGTCACCATCCACTTTTTTATTTTTTCTGGCAAGGGGGTTCCAGCAGAGAAGCCTGAAGGAGTGCCAAAAGGCAAATAGAGAATGGGTTTTGCAGAACATATGAGGGAGTGAAGTCTGGAAGGACACAAAATTAATTGTGGAGCAAGATACCTTCAAGATTCCTCTACAAAACACCACAGATTAATTCACACTAAGAGACAAAGTTCACTAGAAGTGGGGTATGGCCCACAAACCCTTGGAAAAGAAAGAAAAAGTGATGTAGGGTTATAACACAGAGATCAGGTTTGCCCTCTGGATTTCTTGTGCCCCAGCGTAACTCTTCTTAGTGTTTTAATAGAGAAATTGAGGTTATGCACCCCTGGCTGCAGTGACTTGCAGCTACAACACAGCGTCTTCACTCCCTTGTTTTCCAACCTCTACCATTTTCCACTCCCTACCATACATCAGAACTCCTGAGAATAAATGAGGTATGTCTCACAAGATGGCAATGATTAGTCGTTTGCACTGATCTTCCCAACAGACCAACAAGGCAGGAAAAGATGCTATGCGCATTCTTGGATGGTCCACTTTCTCTGAAATACGGCCCTATTTGTCCACTCTGTTCGTAGCTACAAGGCAACAGTGTTCTCAGATCTGCTTCAAAATCTTTAAAACTGCAGAAGAGCTCCAAGTCCTCCTTAGTACTGGTATCACCACGCTGAGAAATTACACAGCAGCCAACAGACCATTCCCTAATTCATTGAGGCCACTGGCATATTCATACACAACTGAGTAACCATAATGCACTATTATGCCCATTTTAAACACAAAGGAAACCGAAGTATAGAATAACAAAGGGTTATTTCAATGCCAAAAAAGGTAAATGGGGCTGAGATCACCTTTCTGAGTTGTAACATCCTTCAACAAAATAAGTTGTTTTTTCTCCCCCCCTTATATAAAAGGGAATTTCTGCTTTAATAACAGAACAAGGAAATCCCAGCTACATGCTTTTATCTAACTACGCTGCAGGAGATCAAATGAAGCTCTAAACCATGAGCATAACAGAAATCTCTCAAGGGCTTGTCCTGCCCCATCCAAACCCACAGGAGCTTTGCCATGGGTCTGCATGGAGGGCAGCCCAGAGCAGGTGTGGACACTAAAGAATTGTGTGAGGCACCACAGGACACTGAGGGGCTGGACACTGAAAAATGATGTTGCTTTTGTTGGGAGGAAGTCCAAGTGACTTTGTGACCTCAAACTGCTGGTGTCCTACACTAATATTGGAGGGTTTAAATTTATTTAGCTTCCCATTTCATAAAAGCGATTGAATTTGGAAAACATAGCACCAAGGGAAAAATATTCCTTTCCTTGACCAGCACCGTTATCAACAGGCAGTTAATAGGCAATAATCCTGGGAAGGCTGGCAGAAAGCTGAAATCCCACCACCAAACTCAAACAAAATGCCTTGCAAAACCCCCGAGTACTCTCTGACCAGCTTGAAAAGTGCAGAAAATCAAAGGAAGAAGAAAGGGCTCAGTGTTGGGTATAGCACTTGGAGCCTTTGAAAAGTTAACACTAGTGCAGATTTAGCAGGCAAAAAAAAAAAAAAAAAAGAGGGAAAAGCTTTCCTTGGCCACCCATTTGAAAAAGTCATGAAGGGAATGAGAGGAAGTGCCATTTCTGCACTGACCCACCCATGCAGCTCTCATCTTCCAGCCCAAGTTTCACCTTTGCACTAAACACCCTCTCAGTACATTTTGATGGAGATTGTTGTGGTTTTTTTTTTCCCCCCCTCAATCAGAAAAAGATTCTCTTCAAATGTGGCAGGTCAGGGGAATGTTGCTGGCCATCTCAACAAAGCAGTGTAATTTCTGGCATGCACACTGTGATGGGTTTGGTGGCTAGTGTCCAGGCCCTGGGCATGTTTTGAAGGTTTTGGCAAATTAAAGGTCTAACTTAATAAGTAAAAAAATATATCATTAAAGAATCTGGCAGGGCTGAGTGGGGCATCTAATTCCTCACTCAATATATACCACGTAAATATTTGTGTTCCAGCGAGCGACAGGCTTTCTTTTTGAAGTAGTGGCTCATCTTGGGTACAGTAAGCTGAATAAGGTTTGTATGTATCTGTACACATTTCGTAATGCATAAAAATTAGATTAGGCTATGGTGAGCTCCTACTGGTGTTTTAAAGTTGGCTTCACAAGCTTTTAGAGGAGAACTGCATCACTGCAGATCAGAAATAAAGAAAAACACATCTCAGCCTTGGCAGCTGCTGCAAGAGTTGACATTTACATACTGATAAAGTTTGGTTACACACAAAAAAAAAAAAAAAAAAGAAATATTTCCACATTTCTATCGTTTGAGGTACACACTGACAATCACTATATGGCCTGACAGTACCAGCAAACAGAAAGAGTGGGGGAAGAAAGGGCAGGTCAACAAAAACTGAATCTCAAGGGATCTGATGTGTGGTCCAACAACAGTGAGAAGAATCCTGATGCATTATGCTGGGATTTCCTAAAGTTTTGAACAGCATCAGTTTCGTGCCTCCTTCACAATGTTTTCTGACTAAATGTGGATTCTTGATGTTCATATATCCACTGGAATTCAGTATATAGAATACGTTCTCCTTCATACTTCATTAGCTTCTCAGTCTTAATTGTTCATCATGCCTTGGTTCCAGCAGTCCAGAAGACTGCTCTGGGCATATGCCTGTATTTTGGAAACATATCTAATGTCTTTGTTTTCAAAATAGATTCCCATTCAACTCTATTACAGTTCCACTACTCTCAGCTACACAGAAACATATGAGGAGAGAGAATTCTCAAAACATACAAACAAACCCTAGACTTTAATGCAGAGCAGGTACCTGCTTAAAAAGAATCTATAAACAAGGATTAGCATATACAGCATTTCACTGATTTGACCTGTTTGGAAAGGTCCCAGGACACAAGGGGTTAATTTCTACCAGAGCCAGGATTCAAGTTTTCTCTGCTCACTGTAGGTTCCCCCAAGCATCGTATATTAACTTTTGCTGTTGCCTGTGTCAGCCTGCCTGGTGCCCTTCCTGGCTATCAAGAGGTTAACGTTTCCATCCATTTCTTCTTATTAATTATATTTCACCCAATTCATTGGGACTTTAATGTAAACCTCACCATTTTTAGGTTTACTGTCCATTTCAGTCTAGATGACGATATCTTTTAGACTTTTCGGTTGCCTTCCCCCCTCCCCAGCATCTCTTTTGTAAGAACTAGTTCTTTGGGAATGCTGGCGAAGTGCCTTCTTGCACCTAAGAGAGCAATGGCAAATTAAGAAAGCAGAGAACATTAATCTTATGCCTGGATAACCCTACAGTATTCATGACCCCCGCAAATGCATGGAGTATTTGAAAAATGCCTCTAAAAGGAAGCCATCAGTGATGGCAGGAATGCCACTAGATGTCTCAAGGTAGAGATATCTGTAAGACCAAAGTCATCATTCAGCAACATAAACCATCCCAGCTTTTGCAGTAAGCACAACCCAGAGTGCACTTGTTGACCCAACCATTCTGGAGAACGTTAAGAGGAAAGTTCTCTTGGTCACAGAAACTTTAAACCAAATGTCAAATTATTCTCACGCACCACAGATTCCTCTGGATTCTAAACCTCTGCAGGAAACACTTCCTTTCACGGACAGTGCTCCCTGTGCCAGACCTGTGCACTCACTCTCCAAAGGCTCCAGAAGACCGGGAGCACTGCCATTGCTTTTGCAGTTCCTCCTTTTGGGAGGAATATTGCTCTTTTAAGTAGTACCTGCTGCCTATTTCCAGAAGTAAACAACACATACAAGGGAAAACAGAGGAGAAAGGAATTCTAAGAAGTATGTTAAATTTTTCCTCCTGGTAGTCTGACATAAGCTGATGTATTAAAGGAGCTTTATATTAAAGTGTGCGTACATTTTTAATACCTAAAAAAGATGTGTTAATAAGAATAAAAGGGCTTATCTGAGGCACAATATCTAGAAACATCCAAAATGCAGCATTTGTGGAGTAAAACACATCTAAGTCAGGCTAGCTGACCAGTAGAAGTTGGAGAGGTGAATATAAAAGGCATTACAAAAAGGAGCTCAGAGCCAGTGCCAGTCAAACACTATGGAAACAAAGCCACCATCACATTGTATAGAACAAGGGATAAAACACCACAAAAACCCCAAGGCATAAGGATCTTTTGAGACACCTCGATACATCCAAGTGTTGTGGAAGGTCTGGCAGATACAAGCCTGACCTAGGATGACCCAGCTTGAATGGAGAGGGGAAAAATTAAAAACACATCCATAAACTCTGAAACACCCAGGACAAATGGACCATGTGAAAAACATGCTGCTGTGACTGTTGTGTTTTCAATTACAAATAAAGAAAGCCTCTCTTCCTCTGCTGGTCAGTGGGGTTTGGAAGGAGCTCTGCCTTCCCTAGGTCTTCCTTCGAGGAAGGATTCACACAGGCCATGCTGATGTGCTCTGCCCACAGGAGCTCTCAGATTTTCCTTCATAACAAGCCCACTTGACTCCCATATTCCGAAGGAAAATTTCGCGGGCTGCACAACTTACATTGATGTATAAAATACTGAGCACAGACTCCTTACTGCTGCTTAGTGCTACCAGACACTACCAGGTACAAGGCACTCTTCCTTGCATAGCCATGGCAATCTGTAGTGTGGAAATACAAAAACACAGCCAAAGCAGCGCTGCTGACTGAGTCCTATCATTTTTTAAACCAACAAAAGAAGGAGAAAAAATGCAGAAATTAAGCCAGCTCACCTGATCAACATAAAGGCGCCTTAAAGCAAAAGCAAAACAAAACTCTTCTGCTAAACTTTCTGACCTTCCTCCCCGCTTGCCAGGAGCATCCTGGCTAAGCATTACAGCCATAATTGAACACGTTTTCAGGAGCAACTTCTCCTTTGCTGGAGGAGGCCTCAAGTAGCTTTGTGACCCCGTTCTGTCAATGTACCTATTGTAAATGCAAAATCCTGCTTTGGATTTGCAGCGGCAGCCACCTGCACAAATAACACAGGGTTATAACTCTGTAACCAAAGACAAGCACTGAAAGCTTAAGAAGCTTGTAGTCCGAAACACACTTCTGACCTCTTCCTTAAAAGTTCACTAATCTCTTTTAATTCATAATTTATTTCCTCTTAATATACTTGCTTTATATAATACTCCCTCCTTTTTTCTCCCTCCTCACCCCTCTCTCCTTTTTTTTTTCCCTGAAGTTCCCCAGGAGAAAATGGTATTACACAACTCCCTTGATTAACTGGAAATGAAACTTTTCCCCCTCAGTAGTCAATCCGGTTGGTACAGTTTCCAGAATATAACTTTACTTTCTTTCATCACTGAATACTGTAAAAGAAAAAAAATAATAAAATAAAAGAGCACAAGTGCAGCTGGAAATGGTTCAAGAGCCCTTCAAGCAACAAGGGGTATGACACCGATGGTCCCCAGAACACAGCTCCACATGGCAGTTCCTATTCATGGATGAGTTAAAGAGGTGCAGGGTTCCCTTTCTCTTCTCTCTGCTGTAATTCCATGTTACGGGGAGGACAGACCTCACAGGCTGCCATCTTGCTGCCTGCAGAAGTTGCATGGGTTGAATAATTTCAGTGAAAACCAGGTGAAAATGGGATACTTTTGTGGCAGCAGTCACCTGCTGCAGAGATGCTCACAGCATGCTGCTAGCAAGGGTGGGATCAGTTACCTCCCCATGACAGCTGCTTTGTGGCCAAGTGACACCACACAGACCTGTTCCCTTATGGCACAGTATAAATCAGGCTGTATCCCAATAGCACAGGCTACAGTCAAGCTGCTACTGACATGGACTCTGAGGATACAATGTGTACAGTGTTCTTTAAAACCCAAAAATGGATAGCTCCCCATTTCCCTTTCCAACCCCCTCATAACAATGCCTGGCCCTGCTGTCAATGAATGTGTGAATAAATTGGGGAAAAAAAGGTTAAAGGAACTCAAGGGAACAGCAGTCCCTTTTTCTTTATTGTGGTTAATTTTGACAAAGACTCTACTGTTTCCCTATCTTATTTTTTTCTTTTCCTTGAAGAGCTTTGTGCCAAGTTGCATTATTCCTCTTCACCATGGTACTGCCATGAAACCCCCCGGTATGTTTGCTTGAAAATCACAGGTTTTCATGGAAATCGTTATTTTTTCTTCAACAACAACTCCCTTTGTCACATCAGTCATGAAAAGAGGAGCAGAAGGGCACAGGTCTGACCACAAAACACCACGGAAAAGTACCCACAACCACTTAAAACCAGGCACCCACTGCCCAGCATCACAAAAACCTGCAGACACCCTCCAAAATCCGTTTTCCCACCTCCAACCCGACCTCAGATCCACACAAAACACCGCACCCCCCCCCCCCCCCCCCCCCCCCTTGCTCCGCTTCTTTTCTAAGCACTTTAAAGCTTGGGAAAAAGCCTAGTTCTCCCCATACCACTGGCGGGCTTGTTTTGAAGGAGGTTTTTAAATGGAAATAGTTTCTTTTCTTGCAGCCCATCATGGCAACCGGAGCCTGCTGGCTCCTTCCACCAAGGCAGGAGCTTGGCAGCACGTAGGGGGTGTCCTCAGTTTCCAGCCTATTTACTGCTCTGGTGAGAACGGCGCCTATAGATGCTCCAGTTCTCAGATCAGAGCTTGGAGGGGCTCACTTATTCAACAAACCAGCCCTTTCTAAATGCTGTCAAAGGAGTGATTTGATGCCTTTCAGTGCTTGCTATACAAAACGCTGAAAGACCATCGAACTTCAAAAGCCGCAGAAGCGGAGCTGGAGTTTGGCAGGAGTTCATTAGCTGCCTGTGTCCTTCTGTGTGTGGCTTGTAATTACATGCAGACCTGATGCCAAATCCTAATCTACTGAGGGTGACCCATTAACGTGCTGCTGGATGATTCGCAGGTAGCTGACGTTGAGATTTATACAACTGGCATGCCTGATAATGCACGCATTTCTTTTGTTTTTTCTTCAAGCTGGTCTTCCCCTCCCCACCCCACCCCAGCCCGGTTTGGGTCAGCCTACAAGTGAGATTCTGGCAGCAAAAACAGGACTGTCCAGCTCAATCACAGGCCACACAGCAGTGGGCCTGATCCTGCTGTCACTGTGGGGATGTGCTAGACAGAAATCACTGGGGTTTTGCTCCCGCACTGCAGGCCATCAAAACTCACTGCCAGTTCACCAGGGTCATCTTTCTTAAAAACAGGGTGGTTTGGATGGGTGGTAGTAAATAGCTCATTATGACCCTTCTGCTGACACCCTCAAGGGTTTGCAAGTTAAACCACCTACGACAATTTGCCTTTGTATGAAGCATAATCTTTTTTTGTTTTTGTTTTTGCTCCAAGGAGAAAAACTCTACAATTAAGGTACAGATTGCTCTCGGTACTTGCCTTCATTCTCTTGCTGTAGATAGTGGATTAGTGATAGCAGGGACTCAACAGCAATCAGAGAAGCTGAGGAAGCAGGTACCTGAAGATTATTCACTTTCTGAGGAAAAATATACGCAACATACATTCCTCCTCCAGAGGAAAATAGCAGTTAGTGGATCAAGGGACCAAAAAAGCCCTCCTCTTACTTGAGATCTGCATCACTTTGCAGCCAGCTGGCTCCTGGAGTAGCTCTTGGCAATTAAAACCCTGGGAAGTCACACACAACAGCACGGAAGCTAACCTTTTATTTTTCTGCTTTTCAATTCTTGTCCTGTATTTGATCCCCAAGCACCAACTGTGGGCACCAAATTCTCAAGCAAAGGGGTAGTCATGCAGCCAGTAGAACATCTCAGCACTGAGCTGGAGCAGGTCCCTGCCAGCAGAACCCTTCACTTTGGGGAGTGTACCCCTAAGCACACTAATTTGCCACCACTACCACTGGTTTTCCCATGGAGAGCACAAAATCTAGCCCTCATTTCATTTTTCTACTTGACGTTCTACTTTCCTAGAGCCAAGGCAAGTCCACTGAATCTCCCCTGCACCTGGCATCAGAGGCATCCCATCCCCAGGGGAACCATGAAATGAGTGGAACCCAAGATGGGCAGCAAAGCCCCTGCCACAGGAAGGCAGGTCAGCAGATTTACCCATCACTTCCTACCTATGAAGCACTCAGACTTGAAAATCCATCTCCCATCCAGACTCAGACTTGCCCTTTCTCCCATGGATGCCTGTTACAGAGAACCACTTCCTCTGGACTCCCGGTCAGTAAGAAGTTGTCACTGGTTTCAGTGGGTGCTGCACTCAACCCACAGAGTGCAACAAACAACCATGACTGGGGACCACTACGATATTTCTTCTTAACCAAGAAAGCTGGTCAAGCACAGGACTTTTTCCGAAGTCACATTTTGCAATTTGCTTCCTAAGAAAGGAGTGAAAGGAATAGGAACGAAGGTACTGGCTTGTTCCTGAGCTGCCTTGCTGCCCAGGAGCCCTTCACATTTATTGGATGTTTGCTGCTAGCCAAAAACAAAGCTGGATGTGTTGAGAGAGAATTTGCAGAACTGGTCAGCCCTGACACCCCTGGGAGCAATGCTACACCAGCCACAGGATAACTACGCATTCAGAAATCGTGATTTGAATGTATTATGGATATACATATAATACCCAGTGGCCCTCATTAGCAGCAATGTGATAAATTTTTCTCTTCTACATTTACCTAACAGGCAGCTTCTATAGTAATTGTTCTGACAGTTTTCAAGTACATAGATACCCATGTCTGCCACCACCGCCCCAGGAACCCCTATTGCCACACATTTGCATTTCCCTCTTCTCATTGGACAAGCCATTTCCCCATCACACTTCTTCCCACTTCATTGCAAAGTGCCTCCAGCCCTGCGGGATAACTCAGGGCCAGATGAGCTGCCAGCACTTAACCCAACGCTTGCACCACTTCATCCTCCTAATAAAGCTCTCACTGCATTTGACATGACACAGGTTTCATCCAGCCATGAAAGCTTTCTTGCTTATCAGGTTAATTTTTAATTAACTAGAAGGGAAAACCTAGCCTGGTGTTTTATAGCTTCCTTACACTGCTTTTAGATGTTTCCGTTTCTCCAGTTTGTATTCTTCAAACTGGACCGGTTTGATCAGCAGAAAGCCCCAAGTCTTTCACAGCCATCAGCTGTGATAAGATAATTTGGAGGCAGAGAAGGCAGGGAAGCAATGGACAACAAGGAAGATGCATGATGGGGTGGGAGAAGAAGGAAGGCACCAAGCTCTCACCCTCACTGCAGGTTCTGGGACATGGTTTTGTCCTGGCCACAGTTCCAAAACAACAAACAGCGTCTGTGGGGAAGGGTCATAAGAAGTTCAGCTTTCCTCTATTGAAACCATCTGGTTCCTATAAAAAAAAGCCAACTGGTTGGTTGAGATGGCTGGTAGCACCTCCTCCTTACTCTGCTTTTCCTCACGTTTCCTGAGAGCATGGTGGCACACAGAAGTGCCATCATGTGGGACAGGGCTTCCATGGGCCATGGTCTACCCTGCTCAGCACAGTGGCAGCAAGCAGCCCAGTGGATGCAAACCTCACTTTGTTATGAAGAAGGTACCTTGGCATCCATTCTCACTCCATCTCTCCTTATCAGAGCCATATGCTTCTTTATGAGAAGCCTGGCCCCCCCAACAAAGGGTTTCTCCAGGTCAGAGACACCAATGGGTCAACAGGTCCCCCTCCAGCAAGAGGCAGCTCCAAACCTGCAGGGGAGGTAGGGCAAGGGAAACGAACCTTTATTTTCCTTTTATTAAAAACAATAATAATCAAAAGCCTAAAACTCCTCTTTGTTTCCAACAGAAATAAAAGGGGGAAAAAAAGAAGAAGAAGAGAGAGGAGCACTTACAGGCAGCTCCCCAGTCTGTAACACAAAACCACGCTGTGCTGGGAAACCTTACACCACGCTGCATCCAGCTCATGCACTCCCGCACTGCTCGCTGCCTCCCGGACGCTTCCCCAAGCCCAAACTGCCCTTGAGAGAAGCCAAGCCTCAGCCTCTGCTGAAAAGCCTCTTTGTTTGGATTCCCTTTCCAAATCAGCATATCCTGAGATTGAACTCCCTCCCACCCCTCTGCAGGGCTTTTTAACGTTCAGATGCCTTGGCAGCAGCCAGATCTGCCAGCAGGTTTGCGGCCCTGTAATAGCATTCAAAACCTTGGTGCAGGGGCATGTACATCACTAGAAACTTTCTTCACGTTTAAGGAGAGGAAAAAAAAAAAAAAACGTATTGCAGAATGACTTCAAAAGGTCCTTTAATCGTGATTTGTGACCAGAGGAGCTAAGTTCTCCTTAATTAAACAGCAGCTTTAATCTGCCTTCATTAGGCTATGTTAAGACACAGCAGTGAGTTGCAGCAGGTTCTCAATGGGAAGTTAATACCATTTTCCTCCGTTTGCCTACCCTGCCTGCAAACTCTGGGGGAGAGCAGTGTCAAACCCATACAGGCCCATCCTGCACCTCAGTCCCGTCTCCCTTGAGGTTTGCAAGCACCTTAATTTTGCAGTGCCCCAGGGGTGAGGAGAGACAGTGCACCCACAGGACCCCTGCTGAGAGCTGAAGCCCTGTAGCACAAATGGTAATGAGGCAATAATTCCAGTTACTTGGAGCCAAGCACCCCAGGCCTTGCAGCAAGAGACTATAACTCGTCCAAGAGCTCTCCAAGTGTGCCAGCACCCTGTCACGGTGACTGTGCCAGCATTCAGCCAAAAAGCAAGGAATGGTGCAGCAGAATTCCCCTCCATTCAACTAACTCCACCAAAAAGAAAACAAATCTCTGTCTGAAACCTCAGGCGCAGAACCCGGAGCAATATCACTATGAAAAAGTTGTTTTTCCACTTACAGCAAGCTTTTTTTTTTTTTTTTTTTAAATCCATCTCAGCATTATATCTTTCCCTGTGAAAGCAAAATGCTGAGCGTTCAAGCAGGTGGATTTTCACACTGCAGACTCATTCTTGCATTTTTAAAGCGAGTCCAGTTTTGCAGATGACTTCTGTGAGAGCAAAAGCAAAATCTCTTGTGTTATACATGCAATCCAGATGGGTCCCATGGTCAGACTATCCCACTCATCTGAGCACTTTAAAAATGAGGCACCCTGCAGGAGCTGTAGGCACTGCAGAACTTTTTTGTACCCACGCATGTGGCTGTTTATCAAAACTGGCTCTCTCTAAAACACTTTTTCCTTAGTTTTGCATTTCACAAAGACTCAAGCCAGCTCCGTAAGAAAAATAAACGCCACAAAACTTCTCCTTTAAGGAAAAAAAAAAAAAAAAAAGCAACAAAACACAACAAGCCTCCCAGACCAGTGCTTTAGAAATGCTTCCACATGCTAATCAGCCTCCTATTCAGCTCCAGACTGAATAGGACTCCAACAATGACAAAGAAATACGCTGAACCTATTCCACATTTCATCCCCTTCACTCAAAATGTTGCTGTTACCTTGGTTTTCTGCTGCTTTGTGGGAACTGCAGCGGAATGACTGCTGCATGCTAAAGTTGCAGGGAGGGCCAAGGAACGGGGAGTGTAAGGCAGAAAAATACCCACTCTGGATTATTTTAAGAGGTTGTCACTGATGCTACAAACTTCCATGAGGAAAAAAAAAGTCAGGCATCCATAGAAAGCTTTGTTTTCAGGAAGGGCTGCAGCAGCCAGCCGAGGCCATTTCCCTCCCTCCAGGAGGGGGAAACATGCAATGTGGCCATCCAGCTATGCTTCCACAGGAAAGGATGTAGAAATTTCGGGGACAGGTGCACACACCTGTCCCAGGGCTAGGGTTTGGCCCAGACTCAGAGCCCACAGCCCTCCTTCCTCCCCAGCAGAGCATCACTGAGGGTCAGAGACTGAGCACCCAGCTCAGGGCAGAAACCCTGAAGCTGAAATCATCATGAAATGCCTGAAATCGAGATGTATGCTGGTAGCTCCGCAAACCCCATGGGCAGCTGGAGGTGCCCTCATTGTGGCCCTCTACCCACCCGTTCCTCCATGCCTCTTGTCCCCATGCATCAGGAGGCACGCACCTCCCCAGCCACGACACAGGGCATCCCATCTCTGCACAGGATGACTCCTCTGGACCTTTGAAGCCTTGGGGATAAACCCAGGAAAGGAAGAGAGCAGAAAGCTCTGCTAAAACCCAGGGCCATCTGATCGGTGATCAAAGAGCAGCTTCAGAAACCTGATAGCAGCATACTGATTCACAGCTATCGACCTCAGGGATCTGCTGCCTGCCAGCAGCTTACCATCATCTGAAATAGCCCACGAGCACCACTCCAAGAATAAACTCGCCCGGTGTTCGCTAAACAGACCTGCAAACCAGTGTTTGGAGAGAGATTTTTTGGCTAACCCTTTGGAAAGGAGCACTTTAAAGAGTGGTGGGCTCAACAGAAAGCCTTGGAAACCCTTAAGAATCCCCTGTGCCAAAATGCTTGGGGGGGCAGGAATGGTTGCCACAGCCACTACAGGGGCCGCAGCAAAGACCTGGCAGTCAGCACCAGTGGGAAAAGCAAGCAGGGCTGGGCCCACAGAACAGAGCATCAAACCAGCCCGGAACAGAGGTGGTAAATAACTTCAAGCATCAGGAAGATAGGAAGTTCAGACCCCATTTGTCACCACCAGCTTTCAAATTCAGTGGTTCGTTTTGAGGCATGCAAAGATGTCTCAGCTTTGAATAAGCACGCACTGAATTAATGGCAGTGGAATTACTGCCTGCTTGTGGTGCCTGCCTCCAACACATGCACGATCATATGAAGGCACTGCTGTAAAAGCTTTCAAAAATGACTGTCGTTCTGACTAATTTACAGTAAAACCAGTTGAAAGCTAATTACAGGGAGTGCAGCTTGTTGCTTCCTCTGCACAGCAGCCAGCTACAACCCTGTCACTGTGGGGAGAAGCAATCCCTCAGAGGGATCATCATTTGTGTCAGGAGGGACATCTGCCCAAAACCACAAACCAGGGACTTTCACTTTTTCTGTTTAACCTCGTGAAAGGAAGCACCGCGCTACACTCAGCTCCTCTGAGCAGCAAAGCTGAAGCAGTCCCCAGAAGAGCAGCCTGCCCTCAAAGGACACCTCCGTGCCACAGCTACCTGCAGTGTTCAGGGCAAGGGCTGTGTTGGTTCAGCTTTACCTGAGCTAGAGCAGTGCCTATCCAACCTCAGTTTGCTGCATCTCTCAGGCACTGCAGGCTAAACTAGTACCTGTGTGTGTACTAGCAGGAAAACTGGAGTCACCTCCCAAGTTTCTCCGTGATTACTGTAGCTTTCAGGACTTTCGGGGGGCAAGGGATGACAAACAATTGGAAAGTACTACAGGATTAAGCATACTCTCCACTGATTTAGTGTCATCAACATTGTCAGACCAACTGTAGCTTCCTTTGGGCTCTGGCTGGCAGCCCAGACCAGCAGCTCCTGACGGAGAATACCATATGCTCTGACAAGACAACCTCAAATATAGGTGTAAGCTATAGGCAATGCTGAAACAAGAACACATGGCCTAAAGGGTATGGGCATTTTCAGAACATCAGAGGCCTCGGAGTTAAGTTACTCGATGCAGAGAGTCAATTTTCAACCTTCTGTCTTCAGAACATTCAACACATGTGAAAAACAAGCCTACTTACACGACCAACTAGAAAGCACAGAGTCTAAAGGTATTTCTGGCACTTAGAGAGCCACCAGACCTACCTAATATTCAAACTTTCTCATGCATCACCTTGGCAGCAAACCTGTGCTTAAGGCACGTTCTCCAGTGGTTTGTGTCATCAAGCACTTTGAAGACACTTCAAATTCCTCCTTTTTGGCAGCATTCTTTCTACTCAGGTGTAACCTGAGGAGCAGCTCCTCAAGGTCAGGACACCACAGCTGCAGCTAAGGCACTGTGTGCAGCTGCAAAGCAAGAAGGGATTGATGAGCACAACCTTCCATCAGCTGCTCCAATGGCCCTGCCTACGGTCACCAGAACTTTTCGCCTGCTGAAACTGTGGAGATGGCATTTCTGCAAGGCAAGTGTCACAAGAGAGAGCAAAACAGAGAAGAGATGGAGTGGTTCTAGAAGGGATATATATCCCTTTCAAAGAAAGAGGCCGTGTTGATCCATGAGAAGACGTAGTGGATGGAGCAACCTCTTACCAGTTTTGCTAAGGCCTCCCTGGCTGAGGTACGTGACCAAAGGCTGTGTTCAGGCAGGGGCACTGGGCAAAGTCATAGCACAGAGGGCTCTGCTGTAATGAGGGATCCCACAGTTCTGCCATCCAGAAAATAAAATAATATAATCATTCAGTAAACCATCTTCAGACATCACCATTACAGCGTAAGCACTAGATTATTCCATTTTCCACCTTCTTGAGGCATTATCGTTCGCCTGAGGCACACTTTCACTTATTTTCTTTTGAGAACTGTAACCTGAGCTACCGAAAAAACAACACAACTGCAGCGGTCAGGGCCTAAGAGAGGACGAAATAAAATTATAAATATAAACAAAACAAACAGCACCAGTCCTCAAAGCCTAGCTGGCATCCAGATGGAAAGCCACACGCGGGGAGGGGTTGCCATGAACCCCCCCCCCCCCCCCCCCCAGGAACTCATGGGGCTGGAGAAGCTGCAGCTCTCAGTGTTGGCTGTGTTGAGGCTGCGGGGGAGGACTCGGAGGCTGCTGCCTCTCCCCACGCTGCCTGCAACAGGCATGGCCTTGTTCGTGGTAGAGGCAGACTGGGCGACCACAACGGTCCCTCCTGGATTACCATGGATGAAGTGGGAGCATTGTATGAATGAAATGGAGAGGACGGAGTCCGCTCCTCCACAGCAAGCTACAGAGCAGAGCTAGGACTTTTTTTTTTTTTCCCCCTCCTCCCTCCCCCCTCTCTTTTAACTCATTTCAGACAGGGGTCGAGGCATGCAGACAGCCTTCCTAGCTCGGATGAACACACTGAAGAGGAGCCCTGGTTTGCAAGACAGTGCCCATGCAGCACAGGTTCCCCAGCTGTGGTATGCAAACCATCTCTGGGCTGCACATGGAGGCACACACAACCAGAGGATGCACCATCAACCTGTATCTAGACAAACAAAGTCAGACCAGAACAGCCTCAGAAAGGCATGCATATTAAATCGAGATTTAAAGGGTGTAAAAATAATCTGTTTGATCTGGGAGTGATGTTTATATTATTTTCAGTACTCACTACAAACAGATATGATTAAAAAATGTCATCTGCTGTAATCGTGATCCCATCTCCTCCCGTCTCAGCAGCAAGTACACAAGATCCAAAGCACTCCTGGCCATGAAGCAGTTGCAGATGATTCTGCTTTCCTGGAGACACATCTTCAGCCTGGCCAAATTCCACCAACTCAGAAAAGTAAGCAGATTTATACCCTCAAGGACTCAGTCTGCCATAAGTATTGCACTTCCTTGTTCTGCAATTAACACCTCAGGTATAATTGTCACTAATAACCTGCTCTTGATAGTTGTTTCTTTTTTTTTCCCCCAAGTTTTTTTTTTTTTTAAACCTACACACACGCCACGTTTTAAACATCTCCAAAGCATTTCCCTCATTTTTCCTTCCAACCATCACTGGCTTTTATTTTTGTTTTTCAAGAGAAGGGCAAAAACTGACACTGGGTATCGTGCTTCCATTTTGACTGCTGGATGATTAAGAACTTCTTAAACGCATACAAGAGCTTCTCAACCAAGGCATGGTGGGATGCCACCACACAACCCCTTGACAAGACACCAACTCTGCAAACCTTCCTTCACCAGAGCACTTCCAGAGCAGCTGTCAACCCTGCTGCTTCACAGGGAGCATGGCGCCGCAAGGAGATCCTAGCAGGATTAAAATAAGAGATACGTAAACATGAACAACCAAACCAGATCTAGGGATGCTCCAAGCACAGTGACTGCTCTCCACCCACACAGCTCCTCGCGTGTGGTATGGGGCCAGTCCTCCCCAGCCCAGGGAAGGCAACACCAAGGCGTTGGGACTGCCTGGCTGGTTTAGTATTCTCAGCGCTCCTCGTCCCTCACTGAAAATAAGAAACTGCTATGTCAGCAGTTTCTTCAGGCATGTCTGGAGAGATGTTACCTACACATCAGTGAGCCCTGTAGCCTCAAAAACAAGACAACAAAAAACAACCTAAACAAAGCAAAGTTGCTTAGCTCATCAAATTCAACTTCACAGTGCCCAAATAACTCTAACCTCATCCCTCATCTTCAATTCCTCCCACTCCTTACAATTAAGTGACAAAGCCAGGCCTGTTTGCACTGATTTTTTTGTGATGGCATAGCAGGGGATCAGGAGAAGCTCAAATCCTATTTTTGCTCCTGGAAGCTGGGCAGCCCAGTTTCACACAGAAAAGAGGAGAGTTTAAGAGTAGCCTAAACTGTTATCCCAAATTATGAGATTTCATCCCACTTACATAAACATTTCAAGGTCCTGCTAGAGTAAATATTTACATGCAAAGTTCATTTCAGCATCAAGCTCACAACAGAAGAGATGCCAAATTTGCGCAAAAGCTGAAGAGATACTGAGGGTGTAAGAGGCCCATCAATATGCTGCTTCTGAACCTCCTGAAGGCAGCAGAACTTCTGTTGGGCAGAGTAACCGAGATTGACAGCAGAGAGAAAACTCTATTAGAGACAGAAAATGAAAAGCACGGTAAGTCACCTGCAGTTTACTTCTCGGCAGCTTTAAACACATGCTCTCATAAGCGTGATTTCCACAGGAAAGGGGAATGCCAGATGAAATCCCACTATTTTATAGCACAAGCGGGACTCTTGGGGAGCTGTCATACCTGTGCAAGCTGCAAAAACACGAGCTACTGGAGACCCCAGTGTGCCCTGTGGCCTTGCTGACACAGCCCTCCCCTCTGCAGGGATGAAGCCCTTCCCTTGCAGGCCACCAGCAGAGCACAGGTGGCTGCTCACTGCTGTGCTCATGCAAAAACAGCAGGCCCAAGAGGAGTACATTTAACCCCAGATGCTACTTCCGTGGGAACAGCCTCCAAATATACCACATCAAAAGGGTCAGGGGACGAGGATATCCTTACCTGGCCCCTGTACCACACAGAAAGGAAATGGCTGGTTGAGCTCTCCATGCAGAGAATGGCCAATTGAAGGTGGAACGGAAGTTCTCGCATCACACCTTTTACTTCTGCTGCTCCCCAGGACTCTCCCATTGCTCCTCTGGCTTAGTGCATGTCAGTTCAACCCCGTTTGCAGATGTGCCGAAGTGAGAGCAGCGAGCCATGGACAGGACAAGATTACTCTTCCACACAACCAGGACCTACTGCAGCCCTAACAATCTCAGGAAGCATCCTCTAATTCTCTAAACAGAGCCCTCCTGGGAGGAGGAAGCAGATGGAGAAAGTTATTTTCCCTCCCTGCATGCTCAGTTCTTTTATGCCTCTTTTGCCCAGGTGAACTCTGACACAAGTTTTCGGGGAGGTTCACCGGATCTGTGATGCAATCTCTGGTTCATGGCACAAGGAAGCAGGGATTTGACAATATGGATGCTTGGCGCATTTGCATGCCAAGTGCACTCGTTAGGAGTGGGGTATTCAGAAACACTTAACTCCCTGCCAGCCCAACCCGAGCTGGAAACGAAGGGAAAATATGGGGTCTCCATCAGCAACCCACTCCTCTGTAAGCTGCCAAAGCAACAAGCTCCTGCCCATGACTTGCTATATGCTCCAGTGATCCCCAAGGAATGAAGATACAGATCTTCCCCTCATGAATTTGCTATCAAGATAACCACTGTAGTTAATGAGTAGAGACAAAGTGGATCTCTCTAACACTCACACCAAATTAAAGCTGAAGGAAACTCCTGATAGCACTCCTTTACTTATTCTGACTTTCTTAGATGTTTATGATAATTGTCTTCTGGG
The DNA here is from genome assembly GCA_036925125.1 of Oreortyx pictus. NCBI lineage: Eukaryota > Metazoa > Chordata > Aves > Galliformes > Odontophoridae > Oreortyx > Oreortyx pictus. The sequence goes on along the minus strand of JAUPFR010000010.1, from coordinate 4,029,218 downwards.
TAATTTGTTTAAATTTGTATGTAAACAAAGAAGAGTTTGTACGCATCTACTGCCTCACAGAAAGCATGTGTCATTTCTCAAAGGCACTTCTGCCATAGTTTACTCTTCGTTTTTCCCTACAGAATACTGATTTGGGGCAGAATTACAGCAGAATAGCTACAGCAGAAGCCGATGCAGCATCATAGCCCTCAAGCAAGGCAAATGGTTGGTTTTAGTATTTCCTAAAGTGTCCCACAAAGTGAGAAAAGCCTTCTGTTTCCCTGCTACTCTGAATGTCTTTGGGCAGCCACTCAAGAGGCATAACTCAAATGCACAGGAGGCCATTGGCCATGCCTTTGTTCACCAGCAGAAGACCTCTGCCATGTACACCTTGAAATGAGTCATTTCACTCAACTCTGCTTCTCATCATCTCACCTAGAACTCCATGCCTTTACTGAGCGTGTAAAAACCCACCAACTTGTATCTGCCCAACTTTCTCTTACAGGCTTCAGATGGAGCACTTATTCATCCTCCCTCATCTCCAAAGCGTTTTCCTTGTGACAAGCTCAGGAAGGAAGGAGAAAAAAAATAATGGGAACCAAGCACCTGGAAAACTGCAAACTCCTCATTTTCCTGAGAGAAATGCAGAGCAAAGAGCAAGCCAAGTCCCCTGCAAGTGGGGCAGCCAGATACCACAACAACCCATGCAAAAAAACCCACCAACAAGTGCTGCTGCTGCTGGTCTGGGTGTATTTAAACAGCCCATCCACAAACACACACCACGGGCTCTCCATCACACAATCACAGCCCACCAGTGCTCCTCACCTGCGTGTCATCAGCCAGATCTGAACTCTTGGCTTCAGCTGTCGAATTCCTGCTCTTACTTTCAAATGCTCCTCACCCCAGAACTCAACCCTTGTGTTTACTCTCTCATTTCCACCTGCAGTAACGTGGAACAAAGCAACAATCACAGCTTTTGCTGTATCACATTACTCGCTAACAATACCTTCCAGTAACACTTGATAAGTTCTGTTTACCAAAACTATCCCAAGTAGAATAACACATGTCAATTAATTGCTTTTCATTTCGTACTCTAAGTCTGGAGAAGGAAAAAAAAAAAACAAATCAAAATCAAAACAAAAACAACCTCTTCCCCCATTAAAATAGCATTTACGCATGCCAGGAACGCCTAAAGTCAAGAAAACTTGGGTAAATAGAAGTTCTGACTCTTAACAGTTGTTTTACTAGGAATGCAGCCTTCTGTTTCAATAAGCGAGGTAAGTCAAGCTCGTTGTGGTTCTCCATATAGTAGGTTCACGTACATATGTAGGATATCAAGTATTTTCATTTTTTCCAGATACACAATGATGAAGCTTTCTGCACTGGCCTCTATCCTTGTGGGAATACGAAGAGAAAACCATGCCTCTCTCCTTAATGCATTAGTGCCTCATAATCCGCACCAGATGATCAATAAACTACACAAAAATTAAATCAAACTGACAGTCCTTAAAAAACGGGGCCTAAGCAGAAACAATTGTTTTAAAGACTGTGGCGTCTGGAGCATTAAACTCACGTGCTGCCGTGTTATTAATCTCTTTGTTGGAAGCCGGCTGATTTCCCCTGCCCGCATCTGTCAATTAAACACACTCGGCATCGCAGCCATCGTTCAGCGGTGGATGTTTTGGCATGCACAAACCTCCCGGTGACGGCCTGCTGACAGTTTCCGTACGTGCAGTGCCCCTTCCAAAAGCCGAGCGGGCTGGCAAGCAGCTCTCCACCGAGCGCGACCAGGGGATGCCCGCGAGCGCTTCAAAGCAGCCTTTTAAACAACCACCGCGAGAGCAAAGCCGGACCCAACCGAGCACCGACAAGGAGCTGCGAGGGGAAAAAGTTCCCCTCTTCCTCCGACTCGGATCGCAGAGCACTGCCTCCACCTGGAGCTGCAGCGCGGAGCCGCGGGTGAGGGGCCCGCACCCGGGGCAACCCGAACCCACAGGGTTGTGCCCCCCCAGCCCCAAACAGAGCCGTCCTTTTCTTTACCCGGAGGGAGAACGCGGCGGCGAAGGAGGTGGTGGTGGGGGGGGGGGGAAAGCGATAAGTAACTAAAAGTAACTAAAACGACGATACAAAGCGGGAAGGGAAAAGAAAGAAAGAAACGAGGGAAGAAAGTAGAGCTGCGCGGTGGCTTGTTCGTGTGTTTCCAAGCAGTGAGACGAGGGGCTGCTCCCAGCCCGGGGGGGGGGGGGATCCCCGGCCCCGCTCCGCTTCCCGGCCCCGCTCCGTTCCCCTTTTGTTCGCGGAGCAGCGCGGGGCGGCTCTCCCCGCACGGAGCCTTCCCCCAGCGGGACCCGGAGAGGGAAAGAAGGGAGAAAGAGCACGGAGCAACCCCGCGGCAGCTCACCCATGACGAGGCAGAGGAAGTCGAGGCAGATGAGCAGGACTTTCTTGCTGCTGCCCTTGGCCGGGTTGTTGTTCAGCGCCGGGCTGCCCCCATTCTTGCTCTCCGGCGCGATCGCCTTGTCGTACTTGTAGCTCTGCATTATCGGGGGCGAAAGCCCGAGCCGTGCCGTGCTGTGCCGGGCCGCGCCGAGCCGAGCCCGCACGCGGTGCTCCGGGGAGGTGCTGCCCGCGCTCCCGGCCTCTCCGCTGGGCCACGGGAGGAGAAACGCGGGCGGGGTCTTCCCAACACCACGGAGGGGGGGGGGGGGGGGGGTGTGGAAAAAAAAAAAGGAGCAAAACAAAAATCAAAACGAGCACGAAATCACCAAAAATATAATAAAATAACCAGGGGAAGGAGGGAAGGGGGAAGCGAGGGAGAAGTTCGCGGGTGTCCCAAAGCGGTGGAAAAAGTCCTGGAGAGAAACAAAAAAAAAAAAAAAAAAAAAAAAAATATCGAAGGGAGGGATAAAAATAGAGAGGAGCGCGGATGGGTTACGCGGTGGGGGGGGGAAAGGTGCGGAGCGCTGCGCGTGGCTGGGGGCAGGTGGGATCCGCGCTGCGCTGCGTTGGGGGCTCCCGCCGCGCCCGCCCCGGCCGCTCTGGGAACCACCGGCTTTGGTGCTGCACTTTTATTTCGCGAGGTCCTTTCCACCCCTTAGAAAAAAAAAAAAAAAAAAAAGGGAAAAAAAAAAAAAAAAAAAGAACCAACAAAACTCAGTCACTTCGCTTCGGATGGGATATCCAAGTAAGCACGGCCCCTTTCCTGCTTCCCTACATCTGACATTTTACATAGATAATTAAGTCCACATTTTTTTTCCTGAGGGAAGTTTAAAAAAAATAAAAAAGAGAGAAAAAAAAGAGTCAGGAACTAAAGTTTTTCGCAGAGCCGAAGGAGGAGAGCCTCTAGCGTTCACAAACCAGAGGAGAGGGAGGGGGAAAGAGAAACAACCAGCTCTGCAAGGGAGGACTCCAAAAGGTGGTAATGGCGCAAAGGGGAGAAAAGTGGTGGCAAATAACTTGGTTTTTTTTTTTTATTTTTCTTTTGTTATTTTTTTTTCCTTCTTTTTCTTGCTTCTTTTCCCCCCTGCCCTTCAGCTCTGCTCCATGTGCTGAGATCCTTTTGCAGGGGATGCAGCGTGTGAGGTGCCCAGAGACTCCAGTGCCCATCATAAGGCCCGTGGGACCGAAGGATCAGAGAATAGTGAAGGTTGGAAAAAGGCCAGTAAGGCTGCCTGGTCCAACCATCAGTGGATGGTTTGGTGGAGCCTGGGGACCACCAATGAGTTGATGCAGCCTTGTCCCCCTGCAGCAGCAACACCACCTTTGTAAGTAATTACCCCCTCGGTCTAATTAGAAATCGTCAAGGATGCTAAGGACATGTTTCCCATGAACCTCAGCTGGAGGTGGGATGGCCCAGCTCTTAGCAGGGAGGCAGGGGCACTGGGAAGAGCCCATGGGTGCCTGAGGATGCTCTCAGGTCAATATCTGACCACTTCTCTTCTTCCTTTGCCAGTAGCTCCCCTCTGTGTGCTGGAGAACCTTCAGAGCTGCAGACTGCACCTTGCTGAGGGCAGGTTTTCCAGGAATCTGTTTAGACACATACCCAGGCACTTTTAGGCCAGCATGGGAGGAAGAAAGCGAAACGGCTGTTTTAATATTTTACTTGTATATGTGCGGTGCAAAAAAAAAAGAAAGGGGAAAGCAGACCTTGGGTTTTTGTCCAGTTCTTTCATCGCACCTCAGTGACACAGACTCAGGTGCCATCTCCCACCTTGCTTTTGAGAAGGCAGCTTTCTCCTTCATATCATCTCGTGACAAAACCATCAGTTTTGACCCCAAACTGTTCCCTGCAGTAATGGTCACCCAACCGGGCCCATGACCAAGGGCACACACCAAGGTCTCTCTCTCTCTCCTTCCCATTCCTGCAGCAAAAGAACGGATGCCAAATTTAGGCTCTCCAGCTGCCTGGAGCAAGTGGAAAGAATTCTCATGTGGGAATTATGCCCTGCCCAGCCCTGCTCCCCTCCTCAGGGTTGGCATCAATCTGCCCCAAGGAGCCCATGGCTCCTAGCAGCTGACTACAGCCACCCCAGATCTGCTGATGGAAAACGATCCCCATTGAAAATCTCCTGGGTTAAACTCAATTTTAAAGTGAAGAGAAAGAGGAATAATAATAATAAAGACCTGTCGTCATAACAGCATATGAAAAAAAAAAAAAGAGCCTTTATTTTACTTGAAGGGAAAGTGGGGGTTACTGAAATTAAAGTTTTATATTTGCATTTACAAGGCTCCTTAGGCTACTAATGTTTGCGTTTTCATAACAAAAAGATTGTTAATTGATGCAAGCAACAGCGCACAAATAAGTCACAATCTTGGATGATTTCTTAAGGGAACAGCCACTACAATTCACCATTGTCAAGTGTGAACCGAGCAAGTGATCAGCGCCAAAAAGCAGCTTCTGTGCCTGGGTCAATAAAATGCAAGAGATTCATTGGCAATACTTAATTGTTTATTCATAAATGCAATTATTGAATACACCACGCACCAGCCTCCCTTTTAGGACTCAGCTCTTCCTCTTGGTCCTACTCTACGTTCCCACTGTGGACTACATTTTTTTCCTTTATACAGATCAACCAAACCAATTGCATTTCTGTTGTCAGTGAGTTTTGCCCCATATTATCGGAAATCTCCTAAGATCTTCACCGTCTCCCAGTGTGAGCTGGACCAGACCCCCAGTGAATGAGAAATGCAGCACTGGGACAATCAAACAGAAGATAAAGCATCTGCAGTAAAACTTGGTTTTGCCCACATTTGTGCCTCTACTGCAGCGTTTCACAACCCAGTGGTACTAAAACAGAAATTGTGTTTTATTCAGCCAGTCTGATCATTTCAAGAGAATAAGCTCCTTGAAAACCAGTCCTGTAGAAGAAAATAAGGCAGGAATGGGATGCTTTTATCCCTTGTATCTTTGTATCTTCAGGACATGACTTCAACCACCCCATGGAAATCTGCTCATTGCACAGCAATAATCTAGAAGGGAAAGCAGCTCTTCCTCATAACCACTAGTCATGATTTGGGTCAAAAGGTCACACTTCCGACAAAAAAAAAAAAAAAATGTCACAAAGTTCCTGGTTTTACTTTTTCTTCTGCAGAAGAAAAAGAGGGGAACAGTAGGATCTGGTTTGGGGACAGAGCATTCTAGTGACAGCTGGTGCTCTCAGCTGGTGTTTGGGGTATTTTGGGGGATGTGCTTGCAGATTTGGGGAATCTCTCCCATTTTGCAAAGTGAGGTTGCAGCGTGGTTGGATGTTTGACATGTGTACGGTTGAGCACTTACTGCTGCATCCTCAGACCTACAGAAGGGTTTTATATAGGAACCTCCTTTGCTTTTCCATCACAGGGACAACGTGGCAGCAGGGAAGGACCAGGTTCTGCCTATATTTCAGAGCCATTCGTGTCTGTATCTATGGGAAACCTAAAATAAGAAAGCGTACTGTACTGTTTGCTGACTTATCTATCTGTTACTGTGATTGTTCCCTACCAAATGGGGAAATCAGAGCAAAGTTTCATGCTGCCCATCAGGTGGCCTGAGCTGGAGTCACGAGGCCAAAATACCAGCGTTCTTCTGGGAAGCCCAGAGCTGAACCACTGCTACCCTTCCCAAGAGTATTTTTAGCACCATCAGCTGCTGCTCTCCTACAAAACAGAGGGGCTGAACAGCAAAGAGGGATGTGGGGCACTGCCAGCCCTGGGCCCTGTGGGTTTTAGGGGTTCCTTTCACCCATAGGTGCCTCATCATCCAACCTGCACAACGGTGGCTGTCCTGTTAGCCTTTGCCAGGGCTGGGCTTGGGTCTGTCCCTGCACTGAGGGAGGTAGATACAGGTGGGATCCAAAAGGAGCCTAATTCTGCCCTCCCTGGTGCCACTGAGGAAATTAAGCACTGAGACTGCAGCAACGAGGGCTGTAATTAGTGGGCATGGTGGGGATGGGTTGACAGTTGGACTTGATGGCCTTGGTGATCTTTTCCAGCCTTAATGATTCTATGATACTGTGATTCTAAGCCTCATAAATATCCTGTTTTGTTATTATTATTAGTTGTCAAATGTCATCTTAATGTAGAATTTTCTGCCATTTGGGAAACTGGATATGGAGATTTGTGCAGGCCAGGAGCATCACCCCTCAAGAACGTGCCCCAGTGACCCACGGGGTAGATCAGTGGTCAAGGAACTGTTCCTAGCATCCCAATCACCAACGTCAAATGCATTCCAATTGCCAACAAACCTGAAGTCCAGCCTGTGTTGCAACCAGCTCCTGTCCTACCACCAAGTTTCACAATCTTGGTGTTTCTCCTTAATTTAATTGAGTTCCCATCATCTTGCTGCCTCCTGATGCGCTCTGGTTTACAGGATTCCAGCGTTTTTAAAAGAAAGAAAAGAAAAATAAAAGACACGTATGAAAAAAGAAAAAGCCTCAAAAACTCATCCAAAATGCACAAAGTGGAGAAACTGATGCCTTGTAATTTCACGTGAAGGGGTGGCAAAGACCACAGGAGCCCGGTTTGGGATGTGGGGCCCCTGGGCCAGCATCTCCGGAAGGCTGCGGGTTCCTCGTCCTCAAAAAGGAGACGAACAGCACCATCTGCTGCCATCCGCCGGGATCTGCTCCACAGACAGCAGCACGGCCATCCCATATAGCACCTCCGTGTTTAGGGACAAACCCGAGCCATCCTGAGCGGCTTTGAAGCAGCGCTTAATTACGGAATACACGCATTAATTACGAGAAGCGTCCAGTCCTGAATAATACTCATTCTTCCCAGCTGGTGGCTTTAAAAGGGAGTTCAGTGAAACAGTATTTTCACATATATCCCTCCAATCCTTTCATGTGTTTATTAGCAGAGCCATAAAGACCTGCCTGTATAATTCACCTTTATGTGCAATTTCTATCCGGGAAGGCATTTTCACAGTCAGCAGCAGCTAATGAAAGGGGTGGCACATTGCTGCACAGCTCCAGCTCCTCTAAAACCCCGCTCTGTGCTCGGCGCTGGCCACCTCCCAGCGGTTAGTTTGAAAGTCAAGAATGTGCCATGTTTTCATGACGCTTCGGGGTCAGGATCTCAATGAAAGCCCCGTTATAAGCAGCAGTCTCAGAGGAAAGATCCCCACTCCATATTGCGGCCCTGAACTGTTCACTGGTTACCTCGCAGTAGTTAACACGTTGGTAATGTCTCCTCTGGATGCTGCTCAGGTGTTTGTTGCAGGATGCAAATGCATTTGTGGTTTATGATGTAAACAGGTAAATCTACATTTTTCTTTTTCTGCCTGGATTGATTTATAGTCACAAACTCTCTAAGTAACCCACTTGAAAGCACTCAGCATCCATCTGAAAGTAGAAAAAAAAAAATGAACCAAGAAGATATACATTTTTTTCCATGTCTAGACCAAACCAACTTTTGGTCCATACGATAGCTTTCAGCATTGCCTTGAGGCAGAAAGTGTTGAATCGTAGAATGGCTTGGGTTGGAAGAGACTGCAAGGATCATTAAGTTCTAAACCCCCTGCCACAGGCAGGGCCACCAAACTCCACACCTTGTACTAAACCAGGTTGCCCAGGGCCCCATCCAACATGGCCTTGAACACTTCCAGGGTTGGGGCATCCACAGCCTCTCTGTGCAGCCTGAACTGTTGAGCTCCCGACCATGTGAAGCAGAACACATGCATAGGGCAATGGTGGGGTTCATCAGTTACCACAGCAGTACTATGTTGCAGAGCTGTATATCATGAAGGTGGAGATTTGTTGGGCAGAGCTTCTATGTCCCTCTTGCTGCTGCCCCCCATGACTTGCAAGGGTCAGGACAGATATTTGGATACGATGCACAAGTCCCTGGGCTCATCTGCTTGCCAGTCTCTATCTTGATAATTATTAGATAATTGTTCATTGTTAAGGAACTCTGGGCTGCAAGCCTCGTGCTGAGCCTTGGAGGGGCACAGTGCACACAGAGTCAGCAACCTTCAAAGCCTACTCTTTGCTCCCATTTATCTTATCTAACACTCCACTGAAGTATGGATTTACATAATACATACCCAATATATTAATGTTCCTATTCATCAAGAGGATCTCAGTGCTGTTTTCTTTGAAAGTCTCGCCAGTAATGACCAAGCTCCTTACAATAGAAGATTGTTTTATACCTCTGAAAAGGATTTTCTCCCCCGTTTGTCTTCTGCATACTTTCGCTGAGGCTGTTTGATGCTATGATAAGAGCTCAGACCAAAAATAGGGAGTGGTGGCATCCACAGTTTGGGTTTGCATCACATTGCCAAATGACAGCACTCACATTACTCACTCAAGGTGAACCATTTGGTTCACACTCTCTGTCTATAACATTTTCCCAAATTATCCTGCAATACTGTCTCTAAGTAGCCAAGGGTCAAGCCAGGCTTGCTTCGATTTTTCACACGTTTCCATGGACATGACTAAATGCCCTTTTTCCCCTAAGTACACAACCCCTCCCTCTCTTTGCTTTTCTGTGCCACTTTAATTTTGCTTGGGACGGTGAATTTCAAAAGGCTGAATCACAGAATTACAGAACCATTCAGGTTGGAAAAGACCCCCATGATCCCCAAGCCCACCCCACCCCACCATGCCCACTGACCATGCCCCTCAGTGCCACATCCCCACAGTTCTGGAATACCTCCAGGATTAGTGAGTCTACCACCTCCTTGGGCAGCCCGTTAAGAGGAAATGCACCCAAAAAAAGAAACAGCACTGGAAGAAACGACGTTCATGGTATGATATGGACCTTAATGCAGCTCAAAGGACTGCACAAAGGCATGCAGGCTGCCTGCAGACCGCAGCACCAAAACCACTAAGGGATGCTGCTCTGTTTTCTCTGTAAAGCCATGCAGATTCACTGCAATATATATCTACTCTATCTTTTACTTTATTTTGGAAGAGCTTAGGAAATATTTGCTTTTATATGAATGTTCAGGCATAAGTCTTCTAGCCAAAGGCACACAAAGTAAAATGAGGAGTAAATTACCCATTTTATTTTAAATAGTGATAATGATCGCATGTTGGAACAAACTGTTGGGTTAGTGGTTGATCTTTCTGCTTTCATATCATGCCTGAATGCCTTTCTGAAAGATATGCAGTAGCTAAACACAAAGTATTGGTCTCAGTACAGAAGGGGATGAAGTTAGGTGGATGAGCTATCCAGATACCCAGACTACGGCATTAACAGTCTCTTCTGATCTTCAAAATCTGCAAATTTACTCTGAAGCAGAGATTATGAAACAGCAAAGAGTAAATCCCTTTAAAATTGCTAGTAAATGTCAGGAAATACACTTTAAACACACAAAGACGCAGATTCACTGACGGTCGTTGCACAACAGATCACAGATAGCTTGTGTGCTCTGTCACAGGCCACTTTATCTCCTTTATCCAGCCCTGCCAACACCAAACAGTAAATGCCAAAACCCTTCTCTTTCAAAACCCTGGGATTGTTTCGAAATACTGAGATCCAACAGCAAAAGAAACCGATCCTTTCAGTTCCTGATAGCGGACCTTGGAGAGGAGGCACAATCTTTTCCTCCTTCTTGAACCATTTCAGGTCATGTTTCCAACACTCAACCATCAGATGGCTATCCCAAATTTGCTTTCATGTCCCATACGAAGGTAGAACAGAATGAAACAGGAAAAAAGCACCAATGAGCACAGGAGTTAAAATGATATGAAAAATATTTCCATAAAAGGGGAATCCTGCTCCTTAAAACTGCCTGGCACTGGGCTCTAACAAGAGACCCTGGCTGATGCCAGCCAGGGAGCGCAAACACAACATTACTGTCCACCCTTGTGAGAACTCAGCTGGAAAAAGCAGAGCCCTCTCCACCGTGACTGATTGGACAAAGAAAGCAATAAACAGCACCGTGCTTCAGAAGCTTCATGGTCTTTAGAAGTTAAACCTGGCTAGTGCTCCAGCAGCCAAAAGACTATTATTACTGTGCCTCCTTGTGCAGATATGATCTAAAGAAAAACACACATCTAGGTCTAACAATAATAAATAATAAAGCTATTCATGAAGACTTGCTGCTTACACGACGGCAATTTTGTCATAATTGTAGGTAAAAAGAACAGGCACACAAACAGGAGTCTGTAATAATTCAGTGTTACCCAGTGCGTGGTTGAAGGTATTTCTTCTAGGTACATATTTTTGGGGAAGAATACTGTTTCAGAGTTTGATAGAACATCAGCAAAGCTCTCCTGCATCCTCAGAGCTGTATTCACACCAGATAAATAAATAAAAACAAGAGTTATTTCCCTCATCAGGGATTGTTTTCCAGCAGCATTTCCAGTCACCTGCAGCTATTCCCAGCCTGCACACCTCAGGGGACACCAAGGGGTGGCAGATGAAAGGACAGTAATGCAAGCAGGACGTGGTGTTCAAGCAGCCTGGGGGTTGGCAGCATTCAGTGGAAAAACAGGCTGTGAGCAAACACAGCCACTGGGGCTTCCACACACCTTGGCTCAGGCACAGTGCCTTCACTCTCCATCTCTTTGCCATCATTTTCTGCCCCGTGGCCCACTGCTCAGCTCAGAGTAAAAACGCCTGTGAGATGGCAGAGTGGAAACCATGGGGTCATTTAGGTTGGGAAAAAACCTTCAAGACCATCAAGTCCAGCCATTAACTTGACTTACCCATGTCCCATCACTAAACAGAATTATGGGATCATACAAAGATCTTCATCCATGATTTTGGTTGACAATGGAATAACCAAACAGAAGGACGTGGGGTTCCTTTGAAGAGTAACATCTGTTGGAGTGGACTAAAATTCTGTTTCTAATCAGTGCAAAGAGTGGCACTTCAAGGAAACACTTCATCAGCTGTATAAGGGAAGGCTTCCACAGGGTGGGAAATGCCTGTTTCTTTCACGCGACAGTGAAAGTATCTCATAGGAACACAGCCATCCCTTCAGTGGGCAGCTCGGGTCCTGCTCAGGGTTCTCCTGGTTTTGAGGGAAAGTTTGGATCTGTTTCCACAAGCCAATGTGGTGAATTCAAACAGAATTACTTTCTTCATGGGTTGTGAGAGGTGACAGGTTAGAGACAAAGCAACCATGGAAGAGCCTGGTACTTGAGAAGCAGAAAAATGACTAGCAATCAGAAGATGAGGAATGAAGAAAGAAATAAAATTAAAGGAATTTTGTATGTATTGCAACTTCTTTCATTCTTCTCACTAGAAGCAAGTTCTACCTGTTTCTGCCATTCTGATTGTTTTCTTATTATATGCCCTCCCACATACAGAGCTGGCCATCACTTCCTGCGCAATCTCCACGGGACAAGCATCCCACCAGTGGGCACATGTGCCAGCCCATAAAGCCCTTCCACCACTGAACCTCAAACGTATCACAAGACTCTCTGAGACTGGACTCCTCTCTGTTCCTCCTCCTCAACCCATTCCAAAGCCAAGGACACCCACCCCTGCTGGCTAAGAGCTCAGGTCTGCCTAACCAAGTCCAGTCTCAACTTTGTCCTACAGTGTAGACATATCCTTAGGGCATGTCTGCTCGCCAGGCTCAGGCAAGGTACAAGTCAGGTCTGGTTTGGGAGCTGCAGAGCAGCATTACAGCACAGAGCAAGCTGAATTTGCCCGGGCACTGTGCCATATTAACTATTTCACAAACTAAGCTAAATTTTGCTCTCCTTCCTACTCATCCAAATTTAATTTACTTGGGAAAAATTGATCTTATCAGACCAGGCTCATCCTTGCTGTGTATTTAAGCCCCATTGGATGGTGCTGCAATGTGCTGTGAAGTAACAGCAATGACCCCAGCATAAGGGCTGGGGTGGGGTGCTGGAGGGCAAACCAAGCCAGCAGGATGCAGGGCAGGAGACTGTGCATCCTTGTCATGGAGGGAAAATGTTTGTGTAGGGATTCCTGAGCAACACCAAGCTTGTAGCTTCAAGAAATATCTTACTTACATTCTGCTTGGTTTCTTCGACACACTACAAATAGTCCCATTTACACCCTTGCCTCCCCTGCCTCAACACTATTATTCTGCAAGACAGAGGAGATATAGGGGGCCCAAAAATGAATGGCTGGATAGAAAGTGGAGGGAAAACAGAGCTCCTGTGCAACTGGAGATACTGGCAGATATTGCCCAGTGTCATCCAACACAAGCAAGTAGGCAACCCCCACCTGGGACAACTGCCAGAGTTTAGCATAAGGTAAACCTATACAGAGAGGTGTATATATATATATATATATATACTTATATATATATATTATGTTGGCTTTGACCTGTCATGGCTTAAATTGATGAGGTGTTGTTTTAGGATAAAATGAAATCTCAAACAGGAAGGACCATCACAGCTCATAGTCTAGTCCTTTTTTTTTTTTTTTTTTCCTCCTGAGACACTTTGCTGCCCCTGCTACACAGCAGCTTAATGGGCTGTTCCTTCCCAGAGACACATTCCTGCCTTCCCTCCCAGTCCTGCATGCACGACCCTGCCCAGGGTGCCATGGTCTGTAGAAGTGCTCAGGTCACGGGTTTTGTCAGAGTGGTCTGGATCCATCTGTAATGCATGACAGCTCATGAATCACTGGGAGTCAGGAGCAGAGCAGCTTCCCTTGGATTTGAAATGAGCTCAGTCTTTTTTCTCATAGACCTACTCCATCATTCTCCATTTACAAAAAATAAAAGAAAAAGACTAACTCTTCATTCTCTTTATGTCAACCAGCAAGCAGAAGTACTTCACAGAACAGATTCCCTTTCTCTATTAAAAAAACTGTATGCACATTGTTGTGCACGGTACCATTTGATTTATGTGTTGCTGATAAAACACAGGCTCTGGTGTAACAAATCAATACAACAGTCCCGCTCAAAGCCCCACCCCCAGAGCAAAGAGCTTCTTGATGTTGAATGTTTCCTTATCTAATCTCCCATACTTCAACATTCCTTCATTTAGAAACGTTGATAATTGAAAATGCAGAAGGGGACAATCACAAGGAGAACATTACCAAAACATTTGAAGCAATAGTAGCATTACATGTCAGAAAAAAATGTTTGGGCCCTTATTAACCAACTTCTGTGCACAGTGCTTAGGGATCCTGAGCAATGACTCAAAATCCCACTGTTCGGTGCTATGCAAAGGCAAGTGCTGTTTTAAAAAGTGTGCATGCTCCGTACAGGATAGAAAAGTCAACCTGACAGAGGTTTGCAGCTCCAATTTCTTTGAGAGAGATCCTCCAGTTTTTCTTAGTCCTTATCTCAAACTCTTGACTCAAAATTTGGAGTTCTCAATTCCAAAGGTCAATGAAACACTGCTCTGTCAAAGGCAGACCAAAGACCTCTGCATCACAGCTGGAGTAGAATGGGATTTGAGGGTTTGGCTAAAAATTAATTCATGTGGAAATTTTATCAGCAATTCCAAAACAGCCCAATAGCAAACCTACAGTCAGCAACCTTATCCTCTATAAAAACAGGAAAGCTAGCATTGGAGTCCAAATGAAGAATAAGCAGCAAAGACTTAGGACTTCTTTCAGCTATGAGCACTACGAAAAAAAACTGTTCACTAGGGGCAAGGAAGCACTAGGACTGCCTTAAGAGTAAAATTTGCCTGTATTTTACATGGAGATCTAAGAGCATCCTTCATCATGACACTATTTGATGTGCCGGCTACTGCTGAGCAAAGAACAAGAAATCCGAATCCTACCTAGATACCACAGCTACTCCATGAGACAAGAAAAATACATAAGCGGTTCAGTATAAAAATCTGGCCATCCCTAGTCATGCTGCACAGCCAAACATTAGATGGATCTACTTTTTATTTCTTGCCCTTAGGCATAGTACGGCAAACCAGCTCACTTCAACCACTGGAGGGGAATTATTTTTACAATAACTACAACACGCCTTAAATTGCTAAAGTGGCCATTAGACAATGACACCCTGATCCTATCTAGCTCAGGTCAACTTCAAAAGGAGGAAAAGCAGCAACCATTACATACAGGGAGAATACAATTGAAATGAATTCTGCTTCTCAATTAATTTAGAAATCATCATAGACATATAGTGAAATATCCAACAAAGAAATCCTAGCTCAGCAACAAAGCTGTCTTTTCTCATGCCTTTACACACAAGAATGAGGAAGTGTGATGGCCCAATTGCCTAGAAGCATTCCTGAAGAATAAAGACTGATAAAAAATATGGTCAAATGAAGGATAAGAGAGCATGAGCTGGAGGTCAAACAACTGCAATGGAACAGGGAGAAATTCAATAAATAAATGTCCTTAGCATTAGGATGTGTGAATTCCACTGAACTAATCCCTCCGCCTTCACCAGCCCTAGCAAACCTTTGGACTAAATCAGGATTTGAGACATGCAGGGTAAAGGAAAGGTACAGCAAAAGAGGTGAAAAAGATCAGAAGCCACATTTCTTTCCTCTGTAACCTCTTCCATTTTCTAGCTGCAACTCATCATAGTACATGCTCATACATGGCATAACCTTCAGGAGGTGTGATTGTAGGTTGTCCTACATGACATGCTGTCAATCATTGTACAAATCACTCCTCTCCATTTCTCTCATGCTTGTATTTCAGATGAGCCTTTCTCAGCAAAAGCTGCTGTTCAATCTCAAAAAAGGTTAAGTGGTTTTCCAGCTGATCCTTGGCCACAGTTTCTATCTACTCAGCTCAAAATAGGGGCCAAATCCCAGCTTGGCTCCAAGCCATCCATTTCAGTATTACTCGATAAGTTCCCTTTGTCTGGAAAAAACCTTCAGATTTATCTTCCACATTTCCCCCATTCTGAGATAACAGCCAAATGGAAGTGCCTTCGCAGAACACGTGTGGCTCAGATGGTCTCGAAATGTAGTGGGGCTCTGTTTCTACACATCAGCTCACAAGACCGAAATTCAACTGCTGTTTCCCACTTCTCAGACACACCAACCCAGTCCAGCTATGACCATCAGACACCTCTGAGACCCCATTTTGTTGCTGGTGAAGCTTTACCACAGCAGTCACTGGGTCTCACTGATACATGTTGGTGTAATTGGGAAATTCATGAGATTCCACCTTCATCTGCTTATCCCAGATTTTTCCTCCTGGCCTAGTGAACTTATCCAAGTTATTTTGATTTCTACTCAAGTGGCTTGTGAAAAACTAATGTTCTCACCTTGGAACAGGTCTTCAAAGATTTCCGGAAGGATGCAAGTATGGCTCCCACAGCCATCCAGCCCCAAGGATGACATTTGAGAGGGCACACTTAGACTGGAAGTGCTTCTCAGCAGAGCACAGGGGGCTGAAACAGCACAGCTCATCCTCAGAAATTATAAAAACAGATTAGGAAATCTAATCTCTAGGCACCAGAGGGAAAAACTGATGGTAAAGCCAGCTGTGAAAATGATGTTCATTAGACAATGCACTAGAATGGGACAAAAATGCTACTGTAGGATGAATCAAAGAATCATTAAGGCTGGAAAGACCATGAAGATCATCCAGTCCAACCATTGATCCATCACCATTGTACCATTAAACCATGCACTCAATGCAACAGCACTGTTTTCTTGAAAACCTCTAGGGATGGTGACTCCATCACCTCCCTTATCATGTGAGTTGATAAGAAAATATTTTCAGGATCATTATGATATCCTGTTTCTCAAGTTGATCCATAAGATCTTGATACAGCATGCATAAAATGGTTCATGGATAAAAAGAACCTACCACTTTCAGTACGTACTGGAACGATCTGGAAAACTACACTAATTCACAAACTTGCAATAAGATGTTAGTAAAATTATATTCCTGCTTATAAAAGCAGTCTTGCCAAACAGACTACAATTATATCAATGTACTAACATGCAGTATACCCTAAGCAATACAGTAATATCTTTGCTATACAGTAATGTTCCTGCCTATTGCTAGTGATCATTAGTGTGTTATGAGGTTGTTACTTGGACACACAAAATATAGCCAAAAGCTTTTTACTTCACATGAAAGAGGTTTTGGTTTTGTTTCTTTTTAACATGGATGGCCAGATTCAGGTTTACTTCCCCAATATGCTGCTGAGTTATTAAAGAAAGCATTGGCTGGAGTTTAGCTCAGAAGCCTGGGAATTGGGGAAAACACCCTTTATTATGTGTTATTTGGGGTTTATCTTCTAATCAGTAAAATATGAGTAATGCCCCTTTGGTGAGGCTCTAAATTCATTAAGACTTTTTGCACAGCAGCAAGACATGCAGGTTAAAGAGGAGTAAGAGTTACGGGTGCTGTAATTTGAAGAACTTACATGCCCTCAACCTGTTTGTAGGGCTTTGGCGCACAGTTGTGTTGCTGTGCTGCAAAATGTTACCCCACTTTAGAAGATCTACAGTTACTGCCCATGTAAAAGGTCTTATGCTTTTATGAAGGCAAGATAACCCAAGGCAGCTCACTGCCCATCTGCAGCAGGGTAAGCCTGGGCACACGGAGCTCCTGTGGAGCAGTCGATGGCTGAGAACTTCTTTCACAATGGCAACTTGTTCACGTACCAAAGCCTTTAGCAATTATTTCCCATCAAAACCTCTAGATAATTACATCCTTTCCGCAAATGAGTGCAGCAGTTTGCTGCTGCCTTGTTAAGCTTGGTGACCTACATGAACAATGCTGCTGAAGCCTCAGACAAGCCTCCATCTCAGAAACAAAAAATAGTGTCCAAGTGCCATGTAATTACCTCCAAGCATCCTCTGTGGGAGCCCCAGCACAACCTCTGCAGACACTGAACTTTCCATCACAAAAGATGACCCCACCAGAAAAGCACTGCTGAGCAAAAATGGGATGATGAGGGAAATTCCCACTTTTTTTCCTATCAGCCATCAACAATTAGAATTTCCAAGGACAGATTAAGATGCACAGGTGTCAACAGCCCTTCTGATCCTTCGTGGCCTCTAAGAGGTTAGTTTATTTCTTTCTGATCTGGTTGGGATTCTGAATAATCTCTGCTGTTTCTGCAAAGAAATCAAGCCATCCTGTTGCCATGTCAATACACATTTTTAAGGCAGAGTTACTGTTTCACCTGTCCTTGTCGTGCTTAAGTCTAGGAAGATACAAGAGGTTGTTTAGTGAATGTCTGTAACCTGCATCAGCTCTGCCTTAATGACACCACAACCTACATATAAGTAGATTCCCACCCCTGTTTTCATGATTCACCTTCACAGCCCCAGTGGGTGAAATCTTCCATTTCTCCAGATTTTTTCCTCTGACTGCTGGCTGCTTGCAAGGCAAAAATCCTTCTTGGCAGGGAAATACCCCAAATTCCTGCATGCAGGGCAGATCCTTGCACAAAATCACCAAGCAATCCAAATCCTTCCCCCTCAAAAACACTGCTTTCCTCCGCAGTGATCACACCCACCAAGAGCTTCCCTCTGTCCCATGCTTTCCTGGTGACAAATCACCACTGCTCATCCCTCTCCCCTCTGCAAACTGCAAACTCACAGCTCCACCAGCCCACGACTGTTACCATGGTTTCCTCTTTCTCTTACTCCTGAGATGCAATGAAAAATGCTTTCGTAAAAGCTCTAAGATATTACCATGCATGGATTGCGGTCCTGATCTTGTCTTCTCCCTGCTAGTTGATTTATTAGAGCACCAAATCCAGAGCGTACCAATTCCTCAAGAACACCTCCCAGTGGTACCTGAAGGGTAAGTCTATATAAAGATTACAGAGATGGGATTTCACTGCCATAACAACTAGGGAAATGTCAAGTCTGCGTACACAATCACATTGAGGTCCTTGTAGATTGAAGTCATCCATCTTTTGGGTTTTCTTCTCTTTAATAATATTTGAAAGAAGCCACTCAATCCTCTCCAACCATGATTTCTGATGCAAGAACTCCATGCCGCAGACCAGAAATAGCAGAATTATGAGTGCTAAAAGTGTCTAGCAAGGCTTTTATTTTAATTCATATTTGGGAAAGATTTCTAGCAGCTGGAGAAAGCAAGAGCCGCATTCATAAAACCCTTGGCTATTTGCCACACAAATGGTGCTTTTACTGAGCAGGGGGGTTGGAAATGCAGAATGTGCCTATTCCACATCAGGAATGCATCTCTCCAATTCATAAACCCTCCCCCTCTCACCCAGCTGCGTGAAGGAGACCTTTCTCAGTTGGCCACTGAGGTGAGAGAGGGTGAGAGCGATTCTCCGGGAGGGCTGGCCCCAGAAAGAGGCATTTATGGGAAACAACATGTGCATTAAACACACACAAACAGTGCTATGTGTGCAGATAACTGCAGGGACAAACCTCTCCAAGGGGCAGCCAACCCACCATGCCAGCAGCCTTCCACTGTGTGTCATGGCCTTCAAGAAATGCCTATGTTTCAGAGCAGGTTGGAGAGTTTCCAGGCTGAAATACCCACACAGACCTTGGCTGGCAGAAGAAAGCAGCTGTGAGGATGGGGAACTGAAATGCAAAGATTTATGGCTCCATCAAGTAATAAAAAAATAAAATAAAATGATCTGGATTTACTTTGAAATTCAAGTGGATGCCTAGCCACAACTGGAAATAAGAGGGAACTAGAACTCAGTTCCCCCAACAAAGCTCCATCCCAAGCTACCAGTACCAGGAGGTGCCAAAGAGGCACAGGGAAGGACCCACACTTAGAACCACAGAATCTTTAAGGTTGGAAAAGATCACCAAGGTCATCTAGTTCAGTCATCCATCTACTACCAACGCTGCCCACGAAACCACGTTCCTGAAGCTTGTGCTGCTCTGAGTTGTGTCTGGTTGGTTTACCAGCATAGGGCTGGTAAAAATGGGGCTGTTTGGGTTAAAACCAGAGCCCTGGTTTCCGGCAGATTCCCAGCTGGGGAGCTTAAAAGTAAAAAAAATAAAGCAAAATCCACCTAAATATTAGGACTTGGCAGCAGCTGGGTGAGAAGCTTGAATCAGGGTTTTTTCAGCTCACCTCCATCTCTGCCTGCAATTGCACGTAGCCCTTAACAGCTTGCCTGGCATCCCAGAGGGGCTGAGCCCAAATCAGGCCCTGATTGGGATGTGAAGCAGCCGCTCGATGACCTCAAAGCATCCCTCTCCCCCAGGCAGGAACATCTGCACTTCACAGTCCCATCCAAATAACAGATTCTGATGCTTCACCAAGCCTCGTTTCAAGCATTTCTTCACTTAATACCATCTGTGTGTGGTTTAATTTTAGCCCTATTCTTGTCCTGGCCATTGTGCACGTGGGGAACATAGTGTTCCACCCTGTCTGATACAGAGCAAAAGTACAAAAGAGACGAGGAGATAGTGGACTGATTCTGTGAGGCTGTGAATCATAGAATCATGGAATATCCCAAGTTGGAAGGGACCCATGACAGCATTTTAGAGAGAGGTCAAAAAAGGGTGGATCGACCATGTAGCCAAATCCTGAGGTCTTCCAGAGTCAGTCCTGGGAGAATATCCTCATTGGTACGAACCCAAAGGTGCAGAGTAATGGTGAGCACACACTTCAAGTTCCCCCTCATCAGCACACCCTTTTCCAGCTGATTTAGTTAGGCAAAGCCAAGAGAAGGTCTGCCAGCTCTCGCAAATTATGCCCTAAAAGAAAACATAGTTGGCAAGGCCCTGAGAAATGCTGTGAGTGGCTCACACGGTCACTGCTTTCCCTCCATGCTTCCAGGATTTGGAACAGTTCTGCCCTCTACTTGTAAAGCAAAGGAGGGAGAGACTGTGATTTCCTCTCCTTAGAGGTCAAACCGAACCCACACTGTGCTTCACAGTCATATATGCAGCCCAAAAGTTCAACTCCATGACTGCAGGAGAAGGACTTCTGCATGGATGTGCCTCAAAAATGACCCCGAACACCCAAATAGACCATCACAGCACACACAAAAAAGGTAACAGCAACTGACTGCTATTAACTTCTAGTGGAATGGGGTATCTCACTGCTCATATGACCTCTAAGTTAGTCCTTTAAGGTCACAAGCAACCTCTTTTCAGCAGTTTCTTCTCTGAAGGAGTGCTTTAGTATATTGCATGCATGAAGTGTTTTGTTGGGAATGTCAGAAATATCACACTCATTGCCCCCTGACTCAGAGAGTGTTTGCAGCACACAACCTCAGCAGAGCACCATACATTGTTGTACAATCCAGATTTCTCTTAATACCAAAATAACCCAAACATCATAGACTTTGGGCCCATGTGCACTACATTTTTGAAGCAGGCTTACAACACAACAAACTAATCACAGGATGGTTTCTCAATAACTAACCTCCAGAAAAGTTCATTTTCAATGCTGCAGTCCAACATCTGCTCTTGGCCAGGGCATAGGGCTTGATAAATAACATCAGTTACATAATACAAATGGAAATTGCTTGGTTACAAATCTAAAGCCTCTGATGCACGTAGTTCCTGAAACATTCAAAATAAAGCATTTTGCGTGTCACAGTTCAACCACTGCTGCATTATCTCATTAACTATCTTCTCCAAACAGCCTGGGAAATCAAATCCTGCTGAAAATCCACAGATTTAGGGCACTTTCAAGGGTTGGATGGCATGGCCCCAAACCTGAGCTCCTGTATAAATAGGCACATGACATTCCTCGTCTTTTTTGGTCATGTTGAGCTGGAAAATGCACCCTGAATCACAAAGGGCAGCATCCTGACCTATTCCCATCTGAGCTGCCCAGTCTACGTTTCATTTCTGAGTCGTTCACAGAGATGCAAGCGAGCAAAGGGAAGAGGTCCCTATCCTGCTCCACGGCCAAATGCTGTTTCAAATGCTGACACCAAAAATAAAGGCACCAATTCACCAGCCACCGGAGCTTCCATCTCCTAGCAACACTGCCCCTCCCCAGCATCGCTCCTGCTGGTGAGCACAGCTCCAGGTGCCTGAATGAGATGGGTAGGAACACAGATATACGTGCACAAAATAGATGTGCTCACAAAAACATCCTTAACGTCAGAGAAGGAGATGCCGCCACCTGTGGCACTGAGCTCTGTTCCTGCTGCACGCTGGGCTCTTGGCTCACTCACCTGTGCCATGTCTGCAGTCAGCAATGGGATCCTGGAAGCGTTAAGCCTAGAAAGCATATCCTGTAGAGTCCAAGCTTTATTAGCATTAATCCAATATTTCTATTTACCATTGTCTGTGTGTCCAGTAGGCTAAATGCTCATGACGCATCAGCTTGCGCTGAGATTCAGCCACCAACATTTAGGAAACAAACAAGAAGGCAAAGTAGTGCATCGCCACCCAGCAGCTCCTGTTCAGCACATGAGCTCCACCACTAAAAAAACACCATCCTCGCTCTCACCTATTTGTTGTGGTGCCTCGTTCAGGCGGTCAGGGCTTGCCAAGACTGGAAGAGGAGATCAAACAAACCCCATGAGCTCCTGTGTGCAAAGAGCAGGGAGAGCTGCTGAGATTCAGCACAGCAGAGGCTTGCACAGATGGACATGTCTGCAGCTGCCTGCAGCCCCTGCCGGGTTTTCATCAGCTTTCCAGGAGATAGTGCACTTTAGATAAAGTAGTCATATTGTCATTTGTAACTCCTCTTTCTCTTATGCCCTGATGCACATCTCTTGCTCTGATGGAGCTGATACAGTTTCGTTACACTACGCGTGGTTTTATATCTCAGTAACTTTCTTGTTTCTACCCTGAGATTGCTATTTTATTTATATTGATGGATTTGTTGAATTAAATTGTCTTTTTTCATTATTTATGGCAGTAGCGTTGCACAGGCTGGTCATTATTTTATCACACAGCTATTGTTTAAACATATTCCCACTCCGGCTTCTCAAACAGCTCTATTATTTTAGAGTGTGGATTGCCTTTCTTCTGGGGCTACGGTTATCTTAACAAGTAAAAGGGAAAATTTTCATTACAGAAGAGCCGGGACTGCTGAATGGGTGTTTCCTTCAGGACAGGTTTCCTTATTTTCCTTTTCTTTTTTTTAATCATTTCTAATGAGACAGAAACTCCAGTAAGAAGAATCAGCCCACTTAACAAAGCTGTGCTATTATCTAATTTACAACATTACAGCAGCAGACTGTGGGCTGTCCCATGGCAAGAATGCAAAGGATGGGATAATTCCATCATTAGGATGAGCTGTTAGCCCATGAGAAGCAGCAGCTGACAGCACTGCCAGGGTGCAGAGATGGTTTCAGCTGGCTGCACTACTGATGTATTCATGTTTTCTTCCTGTAAATCTGTTTTGCTCCTTTGTACTATCACAGCTATGGACCCATGGGGCTCCTGTTGCTACTTTGCCAAGCGCAAACACTCAGCCACTGCCACATCCCTACAGTTGCTAGCAGTGAGCACCACCATCACCCCAAAACAACCACACACTTCAGCTTACCTACACACACAGTATCTCCATCTCTCCCCACCTGCAGCTCAGGGCTAAGGGCAGCGAGGGGGCACCCACAGTGCCACCTCCCCTCCACCTGCCCATCTCCCAGCCAAGGCAGCATCCGGGCCGCTGGGCTCTGTCCTATGAACTATTGCAATTGCCCTCCCAGGGGGGTCACACTGTGCAAAGCATCACCATAAGCTGAGTATAACCCCAAGCTATGTCATAAAGAAGAATCAGCCCATGGAAGGTGTGCCAACAGGAGGACAACCCCCCAAGGAAGACAGATGGATACCCAGGCAGGCGTAGCATCCCCAAACGGGTGCACCCCCAGGCACGTGTGACATCCTCTGTACAGGTGCACCCCAAGCTGGGGGCACCATCAGGAGCGTGCACCCCATGGCCAGATAGCGCTCCCAGGAGGCTGCCACCCTCTTCACCCCCATACAGACCCCACCCCCTGAAGGCGGGGGCACCCCAAAGGACAGCGTCCCCACCCCAACGCAGGGTGCACCCGAGGGGCAGCGTCCCTCTCGGAGGCTCCACCCCAAAAGCTCGCAGTGTCACTCCCAACCAGGTGCCAAACCCAGGGACCGGCGTCACCCTACAGCGGGTGCTCCCCGGGGAGGTGTCCCCATCCCCGCAAACTGCCCCCAGCCCCGGGGCGATCCCTTCCCCCCCCTCCTCCCCCCCTTCCGTGCACCCTACACGGCCCGGCCAGCCTCTCCCCGCTGCGCACGCCCGAGCCGTGCCGTGCCGTGCCGTGCCGACCCGAGCCGTGCCGTGCTGTACCGTGCCGGCCCTGCGCATTGTGGTCCTCCGCCGGGGGGGCGAAGATGGCCGAGAAGCAGCAGAAGCACGACGGGAGGGTGAAGATCGGCCACTACGTGCTGGGGGACACGCTGGGGGTCGGCACCTTCGGCAAAGTCAAGGGCTGAGTACCGAGGGCTGCGGGGAGGGCGGCGGGAGGAAGCGGGGAACCCCTCCGTGCCGAGCATCATCCGCGGGGCGCGGCGGTGGGGAGGGAGGGAGGAAGGGAGGGAGGAGATGACCCCTTCCCAGGGAGGGGTGAAGGGGTCGAAGGGGTCTCGGGTAGCTCCCAGGGGTGCCCCCAAGGCAGCACCCGCCGAAACTTTCCTCCCGCGGCGGCAGGAAGGTGATGCGGGGGTTGGGTGCTGGGGCCGTGGCTTTCTGCTGCCGTTTGCAGAGCGCTTCGGACGGGGGGGAGTGGGTGTGTGCGTGTGTGTGTGGGGGGGGATTTTGTGAGCAGGTTCCGCTGCCGCCCCCACCCATTGGAGGGGCTCAGTGATGGGGCCGCGCGGGGATGGATGTTGCTGGCTCACAGCTCCCAAGTCAGGTGCTGGCTTTGCTTTTCCTGATGCAAAGATTTCTATTCCTTTTAATTCTACCGTTACGCACACATTTCCCCCTCCCCGAGTCATGATATTAAGAAACAAGCAAAATAAATAAATTTAAAAAACCCCAACAAACCAAGCAACAAAACACCTCTACACAAACGTGTGATCCTAGCAGAGAGAGGAGCTATGATTCCCAGCACAGAGCAGGTCTGGGTGCTGGGGTCAGAGCAGAACCCCATCCTGCTCAGCTGTCCCCTGCCCATGTTTCTAAATAACCCCAAACTGACAGCAGGGCAGAGAAAACACCTGAAATGCTGCAGCTCAATCCACCTGTGGCCATTAATCAGGCCCCTAAAATATATATTGCCATGTTTAATACCTAACTGCAGATTTATCTACTAAAGAATTATCGGAATAAACAATTCTAAGAGAAAGGACCATTCAGATCACTCCTGTGTACCAACAGACCTCAAAAAGTGCTCCAAAGGTGACTTATGGAGTTGGTTTTTTTTAATTTATTATTTTTTTATTTTTTGCAGACCAAATGAAACCTGTTAACAACAGTTTGGTTTCCTTAAGGACCCTTCAGGGGTAGCATGAACATCTTCCCCCTCCCCCCCAACCCCATATGTCGCCTAATTCCTTAGGATCAGACTTCTAAAGGATGTATTAAAATAACATAAAAAGATTTCCAAACTCCATCCTGTACTCCAAACTGCAACACCAGTTAGAGCTCAGCGGGTGAAGCGCAGCATAGTGGTGTTTTAACCTAATGAGCTTTAGAAAGAACTGTGCTCCTCACATGTGGCAGCGAACCTGGGGGAAGAGACTTTTCTCTTCCTGATTGCTCCAAGCCTTGTGTCTCTTGTATATGATAATTTTACATTGAGCAGACTGGTGCCACCGGCAGCACGTTTCTTTTTGCAGATGCCCCATCCCTGGAGGTTGACCAAGGCCAGGATGAGGCCCTGGGCAGCTTGGTCTAATGGATGGCAACCAGCACCAGGCAGTGGGGGTGGAACTAGATGATCTTTAAGGTCCACTCCAATCCAGGTTGTTCTATGATTCTGCGAAGCAATGAGGGAAGGGATGTTATCCCCTCTTCTAGCAGGTGGGACACATCACTTCTGTGTGTGCACCAGGAACATCCCACCCCACAAAGAGCTCTACCCCAATTGCTGCCATTGCACAACAAGCAGTTCATGGGTTATGTTCATTCTGCTTGGGCTCAAGCTGGGGTCAGTTCCATTTTCCTGGGAACGATATAATTGATGCTGAAAGACAAACATTGCAGTGGGGGATGATCATCTGAAAGGCTGAACAGACGAAAGAAAGGGAAAGAAGGGTGATACAGCATCTGAACAAGAGGCACTGGGACAGAACGAATATGTCATTGCTAAATATATGCTTTGGATTGATTTCATCTGTAACTTCAAGCTAAGCTAAGGGCCAGCACAGCCGATAGGGAAGGATTTTGCTTTCCCTTCCCTGAAGTTCTTAGAATCCTTGCAAAGCATTTGCAAAAGGATGAGCTGCTTGTGCTACCTGAGCTGCACCGAACACACAGGGTAGATGTGGCACTGAGGGACATGGTCAGTGGGCACTGTGGCAGAGTTGATGGTTGGACTTGTGGATCTTAGTCATCTTTTCCCAGCTAGAAGATTTTGATTCTATACACCCAAAGGGGAGCTACATGGGAACCCGCTGCAAAAAAAAAAGCCATCTGCCAGAGGACTTTAATCCCAGCTTACTGTAGGATAAATATCTTTTTTCTCCTCTCTTATAAAAATAACAACACAAAGGGTCTTCAGTTAGAAACTTATCCTATTATATCTCTTCCCTTCTTTCTCCAGCAGCCTCCAATATTGGAGTAATGCAGGCAGTCCCATGTGCGAGCAGTTGCAGTAGCAGCTAAGGATGCTCACACCATGTCTGCAGTGCTTTCACCCCTGTGTCAAATCAATCCCCTCTGCCTGCCCCAATGGAACTGAGTTTACTGGTTCTAAGCTGCACGGAAGCTGACTGGAGTACTTGTCACTAGAAGACAAGACACATGCTCAAATCCCTTTTCTAATACTGCCACTCAGCCCTCCCTCCTCCCCTCAGGCTTTAATCCAGGCAGTGAGTGAGAAGGAAGGAGCAGGCTTACTCACCTCCACCTGACATCAGCACTGACCAACCTGGGGACCAGGAGAGGACAGTCCAATAGGTACAGAGGAGCACATGTGTCACTCCATGTGGCAGTGATGGGTTTGCCCTGGCCAAACCCATGGGACCTCAGTGCTTCTTGTCCCACCAGTGTGTGCTGGGCTGGAGACTGTGAGTGGAGCTGTCCCTAAAGGCCCAAAAGGCTTAAAGGACTCCCACCACATAGCAAATTATGTTGTCTTTTCATCCCTCTCTCAAGATTTTCAAGTAGGCTTAACAAGCCACTGGGGACTGAAACAAGAATATCTCCGTATCTAATGCTTACTGTAAGCAAAAGATGGATTACAAAGTAGTCTGTTTGGTTTTAATTATTGGTGTGTTTGAGCTAGAAAAAGCCTTCACAGTGTTGCATGTTGTTTGTCATGGATGGAAAGAAGATGAACTATTGGGCAGTGGGATTAAAAACAATAATTATTCACTCCAAGCACGACCTTTGTTTTTTCTTCCAAGAGTATCATTTGAATTTTTCAGAGCTTGTGCTCTGGGCAGGAAGAGTTGACCTGAAAAAAAGGATGGCAGGGATCAAGGTCTTCCTAGTTCTGCCATAAGCCACTTTGCTGTTCCTCAGTTTCCTTGTTGCCTTAGTGCATTCTGGTTCTTGATCAGGACTGAATGAATTGTTGGCAGCTGGCAAAATGCAGCTGATTGCACTCCCAGCCATGGAGGTCAGCCAAATCTAACATCTAGGAGAAGGTGGCTGAAGTTGCCCAACACCCCCTGTTCTGCCTTCACCAGCCCATTTGGTGCAAAACATGCTGTGCATAGCCACGACTGCCTCACAAAGAGAGATCAGTGCCCTTTGCAAGGCAAAGCACAACAAGATAGGGAGAATTCCTTGCAAGGCTGTGTGCCTTAAAGCCCTATAAAGTTTGAGCAAGTTGCTGCACCCCTGGCACCCATGCTGCTGTGCAAGGTATTACTCCAGCACAGTCTCCCCCGTGCTGCCCCGCTCTTCCCTCCCCAAGGATCACCATGGAATATGTCTCCTCAGACTATTTTCAGTGCTCTCCTCACACCACCCAGGAAGAATTATCTGCCTACTTCAGACCTCCGCTAATCCCTAAATTGCATCCGAACGGCAAAGCTTAGTTTATTCTCATTTCATCTGCTAGTTTGAGCATTTCGAGGGATGAAATGGGCATGCAAAGTGGTGCTTTTATTTTCAAGAGCAGTAAAAAGTGTTTTATTTTTAGGATGCTCTTATTGAGGAAAGAATCTCTGGCAGGTCTTATCTTGCGGCTAATAATAGTGACCTCACATGCCCTGAGCAGCACTGGCACTACCTCCTGCCTTCCCCAGCCGCCTGCTTACATGCATTGCTTCTGATCAGTTCCTTAGAGGCTCCAAAATTACTGAGTCTAATAACAGAATTTGCTCATAATTATTAACAGCTTCTGCTCTATGTTATTAGTGAGAGGGTAGTGTTCATAATTAGAGAGCCCAAATACATGCTGCAAGCAGGTTTTCTCTGCTGTCTTAGAAAGCCATTTCTGTGTTACCTTTTTTAATATCCCATTTGGAGATCCTGAGAAGGGGCAGCTTGTGGCCACAGCACCCTTTTAGATGTAAGCACCTGCTCAGATGTGGACTGTTTTAAAGCATATTCTGCTGTTAACTTTACTATAAATTCTGCTTCCTACATACAGCACACTTTATTTTTACACAGGCTGTTGATAGCAAATAGATCAGATTCCGAATTCCTTTTACATTACCATTAAGTGCAATTCCACCGGTGACAGTGGTGCTGCTCCTGGCTTGTGGTCACACCATTGGTCCCTATACACATCAGCACCTGAGTGCACCAAGTTCATGTTATAAAAACACACATTGAGGTTTGTGCGTCTTCTCTTCAAGCAGAATTTGCTGGAGCTGTTACACTCCAGCGTGGTGTTCCTGCAGCTTGTCATCAAAACGAGAAGCATGCTTGAGAAAGTATAAATAGAAATTCATTTTAGTAATGCAAATCCCGCGGTCCTATTCTGGGCAGGGAAAATCCCTATATCAATTTTTTAAAGAAGTGTGATGGTCTTGTTTTAAGGCAGGGTTTATTGGGGATTAAATCAACCCGTGTGTTACAGTGGAGGTTCTCCCCCACCATTTAAATACACTTGTTTCTGAACAACACAACATGTACGTGCTATTAATCCTTGCAAATTAATTCTAGGTGTGGCTGCCTCTACCAACTCACTCCATCATATTTACTTCAGCATTTTTTGCAGATGTATCCCCTTTTTTCTTTGTCTTTTTTTTTTTATTATTATTTTCCTACACAGCAACAGGAAAATAATAAAGAAAAGAGAAACAAAGCATTGGAACTAGATCTTCAAGGTCCCTTCCAACCCAAACCATTCTATGATTCTATGATTTAATTATTCTTTTTCCCAAATTGTCACACTGAGTACATCCCTTGGGATTTCCCTTGTACAAACGTCTCCAGTCTGGTTTTGAAGTCATTTACACATGGTTCACTCATTTCTGCATTATCAGTTGAGGCATTTGCTTCCTGAAAACCTGCTGCTTTCTTGGGTGTTTGAATCCACCTTTTCTTAATGGAATAGGGCTAAAGAAGTGTAGAAAGAGTACCTACAGGAGATGTGAGAAAAATAAAGTCCCTATATCCTAACTATAATCAAAACACCCCAATTTCTGATGTTTATTGCTTTCAAGAGTTTCTTTTTTGCTTATAAATCATCCATCTCTTCATCTTAAATTGCTTATATGAATCCTGCAGCTCTGAGTAGTGACTCTGCGATGCTCTGTTTCTATTAGTTGGTGAACACCAGCTGACGGGGCACAAAGTAGCCGTAAAAATCCTAAACAGACAGAAAATACGCAGCCTGGACGTGGTTGGGAAGATCAAAAGAGAAATTCAAAACCTGAAACTCTTCCGGCACCCTCATATTATCAAACTGTAAGTACACGTTCTGCCACGCGTTCAGCTTACTCCTTTGTTTGTAAAGACTTCACACATTGACTTGTTTTCAAGAGATGTCTTGTAGTTGTACAAAACAGTAGGGTGCGTGGGCAAGTTTTTGCATGTTGAAGCCAAAATGCTGCTTTTTGAATGTCCTCCTGCTGACTTGCATGGGGTTACAATCCACACACTGAGGAACTATGGAAGGTGTTTTTCCTACTGTGAGTTTGGGCTGTTATACCAACCATGAGGCTTGTCCTTGTGCCAAGTTTTGCCTAGCTAAACCTGCCCAAACATCCACTTTTCCATTCAGAAATCATTATAAAGATGCATAGAGAGGATCTGCACTTTCCTGCACTGGGGTGTTGTGAGGTGTGTTTGTGATTCTCCCTTTTTTGGGTCAGTATCTCAGACCTGAAGCGACGGAGAATTGTGCCTGAGGAATAACAGCATGGACAGGCTCTTAGAGTGAAGCCTTGGCCTGAAGTCAATAGGATTTATGCTTTCATGGCCTGATTATCCAGAGCTTAAAGTAACATATATTTTTTTTTATTTATTATTCAGACGTAAGTTTTCAACATTGCCACTCTGATGAACCTGAATTTAAGTTGTAAATCAGCACCTGCACTCCTGCCTCTGGGATTCCATCTCAATCCTTGGTTTGTGCAGCCAGTCCACATTAATGAGGCACTCGATAATATCTTTGGCATTTCTATAAAAGAAAGCTGTTGAATGGTAACTGCAAGGATAAGTTGACATTTAGGTCAGCCTTAAAACTGGCATGAGATATAGCAAATACCTGGGACTTAGAAGCAAGGGAAAACAAATTCTCCCTAAGTTAAATAACTAACCATGCAGCAACTGTTGACTTTAGAGTAACTTCAGAGTTCTGTGGATTTATTGGAGAACAGATTGGTATTATACCATGAAAAAGCCAGCAAGAGTGCTCAGCTGCTCATCCAGCAACCTGCCAGTCTGCTCACACGTTCATCAAACAAACCATTAAAACCTGGAAATTAAATTCAGTTTATCACTGTCCTATGATAAATACTGCAGTCCTGAAATACACCAATAAAGAGGTGAAGAGAAGTCTATGGTACATGAGGCTCCTCTTTCGAACCCTTGTGTCCCACTGCTTTACATATGTAACAAGAAATAGTAGTGCTATTAACTTAGATGTCTGAGTGCAAAACACTTTAAAAGAGTTAAGTTGATCCTATTAGTCTTTGTGGGACCATCACCTGTTCACTTGTCATCTCTGAAAATGGTTTGAAGTCTCTTTATTGGCTGTGAAAAATAAAAGAATAAATGACAAAAGCAAACAATGTGTCTGAAATAAATCAGAGGGGACCTCAGCTGGTGCCGCTTTGCATTGCTACAGCTGCTTTGACCTCAGTTCATTGCTGTCAGGTTACGCCGGATGGGAAACTGAAGTGCGTTTGTAGCATTCAGGGATCATTTAGCGGAGGTGGAGGGTAAATTTGCACATCAAGGAGGATACTCTTTTTCTTTCCATCTCATTTATCATTCTAGAATATAGAGGAGCCTAATGTTTGAAGACCAATGTTAATCTTTCGGGGTGCTCGTCTTTGTTTCTATACCTTTCCAAGGGTAACTCTGTCTAGTGCCTAGATTTCCCTTTTTTAATCTTCAGTATGAAGGAATCCAAATATACTCCATTCCCTCTCCCATTCTAATTAAGTACTGACTTCTGAAGGTGTTGTTGCACATCTTAGCCAAAATGGAAACCTGAATGACAGGACAGCCCCAAATGCAATAGTGCTGTCTGGCAGAGATTTCGTGGGATTATTTAAAAACTTGAAGCAAAAAAGGTAAATCTGTGAAAGGGATCCTTTCATAGAGAAGTGAAAGATTATCCTGACATGCCCCTTGAAATAAGAGATGGCTTTTCAGAAGTGGAAAATGATTATAAACACAAGATCCAAGCATGTGCTTATGTTAAGGGTTGACTTGAAGTTAATAATCTGTTTTAAAACCTTTCCCTTCTTATTAATATACTTTTTCTTTGTGTTTTTGAAGGTACCAGGTCATCAGCACACCAACAGACTTCTTCATGGTCATGGAATATGTATCTGGCGGTGAATTATTTGATTACATCTGTAAGCACGGACGCGTAAGTGCCAGCACCGTGTCATCTCAAACTCTTATGTGGGAAGAGGACAATGTTTAGAAGTAAAACGGCTGCTAAAGGGAATACATCTAAGGTTAAGGTCCAAAATAGAAGTTGCTTCTCAGCAATCCCAGCTGGAGAGTCTCACACTTGCCTTGCATATAAGTTGTGTGCCATGTTCTTGCAATGTTCCTTGATATATTTTGATATGCAAGCCACAGTATCTGAGGTAATGTGTTGCTTAGTGAAGATATTTGCAAAACCACTGTATCTTTTGAGTTTTTATCTGTAGGTTGCCTACCCCCCCTGGTTAAGCAGCAAACTTATGTGTGTGCCGGGCATTGGAGGGGGCAGTACTCAGTGTAGTCTCCATCCTAGTCATTCTCCTCCTCCAGACTTCCCTTTGGCTCCTCATCAGGCTTTTTGAAGACTTTCTGAGGATGTAGTCTCTCTGAGCAGCATTTTCAAATGCCAGCATTTCTACTGTGTATATATCATCTGAGGAGTAGGATAGATGAATGAAACATGTCATTATGGTTACAGAGAAAATGGCTAGTGGATGTTCTCATGTGTAGGCAGCAATCAGTGGACTAAAATGGACATCCAGAATCATGCTTCAGGTAAAGGATCAGCCCAATGTATATTTCTTCTTTATATTAAAAGTTCAGTGCATTATCTTAGATTAGTGCACTGGTAGACACTGCTAACTCCTTTTACTTTTCTACATACAGTTCTAATTTCCAGCTCATCTTGCCCATTTGGATCTTTTCAATGACCAGTTTGCATCCCATTTGAACTCCCACATTCAGAAACTAAAGTTTTCACAAGGGGAAAAACAAAACAATTAGTCTCCTGATCATTTTATATGTAGTTTTTCTGTCTGTAGTATCATTGCTATATTCCACTTTTGATTTTTATTTCCTCAAAGCCACCTTCTCCATTCATCCATAAAGAACTGTTCCCCATTTATCCTCTGTGGTGTTTTGACATGGATTATGGGCATGGTCGTGACGGTTTGATGGTTGGACTAAATGACCTTAGAGGTCTTTCCCAACCTTAGTGATTCTGTGATTCTGCATACATTGTGCAATAGAACCGGTTCCATTGAGAAACCAGGGCCTGATAGGTGGCACTAGTAGGTTCTCCTTGACAGCTCAGCCAGATTTATTTTCCAATTTCATCTCATTACCATCAGCTCTGGGCTATATCATTTGAAAACTCTCACTCACAATGGGGAAATCTACTCACCAGGGGAGATCTACTTTACTTGCTGCTCCTGGTTCCAGCACGGTCACAAGCATGCTCTAATTTTATCTCCACACCGTGGAACACTTTTGGCTCCTTACTAAGGCAGACCTCCCCTTCCTGGCCCCGCACGCCTTCAGGACTGTTTCCCCTTGGATCTGTAGGTTGAGGAGGCGGAGGCTCGACGCCTTTTCCAGCAGATTCTCTCCGCGGTGGATTACTGTCACAGACACATGGTTGTCCACAGGGACCTGAAACCAGAGAACGTGCTGCTGGATGCACACATGAATGCGAAGATAGCCGATTTTGGTATGTGACCCCAACAGCATTCCAGAAATGCAGCCAGCTCCAAGCCGCTTGCTGGAGCGTGTCTGCATAGCACGCCTTACAAAACCCAGAGTCTGTTTTCATAACCACTCGCAGTTTCTCTACCTGAAAAGCCCACAGTTATAAACACTGGCCTCTTAGCAAAAGCAGGGATTACTTATTGTAGGCTGCTTCTGTGCTCGCATTAATAATGGAGAAGGAAGGTCATTTGTAAATCTTCACTATGTTTCAGTATAATCACCTAACATAAGGCTTCAGCTAATTTATGTTTAAGACAGGCTTGGCGCAGTTAATTTCACAGTGAGCTGGCTGCATGTGTTTATTTCGTGTGTGTTCTCCTTAGTATGGCCATGTGCCTTTGGCCTCACTTCATTTTAGAAATGAACAGTAACGAGAGTCTATAAGTGGCATTACAGATGGAAACTCGGCTTTTATGTTGGGTCTCAAACTCTGTTCTGTTCAGTCCTTTCTAGCAGTGATAAATCCTTTTGAAGATTTACAGATTTCACAACCATTACGTTCTCTGAAGTGAATTATGTCTCTTGTAAAGAAAGAAGGTTCTGAGGTTTGCAACTCAGAGAAGCAAAGTTAGCTTGGAGTCAATATTACATGTTTAGAAAGAAAATAAGAGCTATAATAGCAAAGCAGCTCAAAGGTGTCTACTTAGATTACATCAGATTTCCCCCTCTGCTTGCCATATCTCTTCTCTCTGGCTGGATGTCAATACATAGCCAACACCTTGTTTTTAGGACTGTCCAACATGATGTCTGATGGTGAATTTCTACGCACCAGCTGTGGTTCCCCAAATTATGCAGCCCCTGAAGTCATCTCTGGAAGGTAGGACATGCCGCTTCCAATCATGTGAGTATGTGGTCTTTACATTTGCTCTTGGGATTGGAACCAGCTTTGCACATCTAGTAAAGCAGCTGAATGGTTCCAGCCAGTGTTTTATGTTTGGGTGAATCTACTGGGAATATGTTAAGGTTTTCTTGGTTGTTGTATTTCTCAGTGGCTGTAATAGCAAAACATGTTTTGCTAAAGATGTTTACTTTGGAGGAATTATTAACAGCAGATGTTTACTGTGTACATTGCTAATTAAAGGGAATGACAATTACTCTTTGGATGCAGATAGCGAGGTTTCAGAAAGATATGCTTTTCCACGCCACCCCTTTCTCTCCTGCCCACCTATATAAAACAGTATTAATGATGAAAACCACTCATTAAGCGAGCAACCAGTGTGCTGTTTAATCACTTTCTTATACTCCTAGACTCTTGTATTGAAAATCCTTGTCTTCAGGTTCCTTAACTCTCAGGCTTATTTTCATGACAGCGGGTTCAGCCGTGGTGGCTTTCTCTTGAACTGATGAATTGAACTGACAGAGGTCCAGAGCAGTGGCATCTCTCAGCTGCGTCCTGCCAGGGTGCAGCTGCTAGGTACGGGGCATTGTGAACACATGCTCTAAGGCTGAATTCAGTCTTGCCCCACTGAAATGGACATGCCACCTCTTGTGTTTTATTGTTGAGAACCTAAATTGCACTGATTTCCCTAACTCTGTCAAAGTGTAGCATAATTTACAAGCACAGATTTTTGTATTTGCAGTCCTCTGCATGGTCTTTTGGACTGCCCATCTCCTTAGCATCCGCTCCATCCTTTTGAACCATCCTTTACGTGAGCACTAGTTTTCATAATCCAGTCTGTCTTTGCCTGTAGCTTTTAAATCCAACGTTTTGTTTAGTGTTGTGAAGATGACTATTTTATGCCTGTTTACACAAGCGCATGTGTTGGCAGAGTATCCTAGGAACTAGACCAGCATCCAAAAAGCCTGTTGTGACTACAGCTCTACATATGAAAGCAAGTAAATCCTCATTGTCAAGAAGGGCACAAAGCCAGAAACTCTACAGCGATTAAAAAAAAAAAAAAAAAAAAACCAAAAAACATTATTTCCATGTCTTTATCAATAAAGGCCAGAAACATTTATTTTCAGTTCATATAGGAGACAGAGAGGAACAACCTGCCATCTCCACCAGGGGTAAACGTGCTGCTGGAGGTGGATATAGCTGAGCTTCTCCCAGGGCAGATCCAGTATGTGAGACCTCTTTCAGCATCATAAAAGTGAACTTCATTTGTGCTTAAGTCTAAGCACAGTTCAAACAATGCAGCTATCAGCCAAACAATCCAGCATCCTATCTATTGAAACCAGGCATAGACCTGGGGGATGTGGAGCTGACTGCATTATCAGAATGCCCTGACTTTGCTGCTGTCACTGGTCTCAGTGGGGAAAGTCTCAAATGCGAGAGCAGAAATGGTATTTTGTTACTTGGGTAGCATTCAAAGAATCACAGTGTGCATGGCTAGTTCTTTTTGTATACCAGGTGTGTCTGCAGCAGAACTTTTCAAGAGGAGCAAGTGCAGGGTGATTAGGTTTCATGAACAGACCTCTGCATTGCCACTTCAACCTCAGTGTTTTGATTTACAGTCCAGGAGTAGTCACTGACTCTAAGAATCTCAGAGAAAGCAGCAGTTTCAGCAAAAAGCAATGAACAAACAAATCAAGCAGGCAAGCAGCAGCAAAACCCATATATTTGGGGCATCCCAACTTGGTGATGCCAGGAAGCACATTAACAGCTTGTCGGAAGCTGGAGCTCTTGCATACCAGCACACAAACTTCAACTGAAAATAAACACTCAAGAGATATAGTATCTGCTGCTGTTCAGTCTGTCTCCAAATGAATAGAAACTGCTGGCTAAATCCCCCAGCCTCCAGGGTAAGGAAGCAAGCAGTTTGGCAGAGCTCCTAGAAATGTAGGTTTGGGCCTTTTGGTGGGTCTGGTGAAGGTGCTCATATTCCTTTTCCTTGCATCAAGAAGATATGTGATCAAATAAAAGCAGCATTCCCCATTACCATCAGGTGGGTTTTGGTTTAGGCAGCCCAAGGAAGCAGAGGGGAACAGGAAGGGGTCGTGACCCATTTCTCCTCCCTTGCTTCGCACAGGCTGTATGCTGGCCCAGAGGTGGACATCTGGAGCTGTGGTGTCATCCTCTACGCCCTCCTTTGTGGCACTCTG
The DNA here is from genome assembly GCA_036925125.1 of Oreortyx pictus. Lineage (NCBI taxonomy): Eukaryota > Metazoa > Chordata > Aves > Galliformes > Odontophoridae > Oreortyx > Oreortyx pictus. The sequence continues at coordinate 3,993,233 of JAUPFR010000010.1, read as the reverse complement.
CCCTTTGATGATGATCATGTGCCCACCCTCTTCAAGAAGATCCGGGGAGGTGTGTTTTACATCCCCGAGTACCTCAACCGCTCCGTTGCCACTCTGCTCATGCACATGCTGCAGGTTGACCCTCTGAAACGAGCAACCATCAAGGACATCAGGTCAGCCCACAGCATAGTTTGTAGGAGTTGTCAGTTAATCCAGCTGGGTTTGGTCCTAAGGGATTTAAGGAGCCCTCCTGCACCCTTCTGTGCTGATAGTGAAGCAAATGCTGCCAGCTGGTGGGGGGTGATGATGAACCTGGGGTTGGCAACTTCATTTCTCAGTGGCCTCACTAATACAAGTAAAAATCAGCAATAGGTAGCTTCCTGTCACTTACATATAGATAATACTATTTAATGCATTATAAAATAGCCTCAAAAAACTCTTCATAGTGCTTAACAAGCCAGTTCTATCACACAATAATCCTAAGAACACATTATTCACCAGCTATTTTTCAGTACTTTATTTCAGGTATATCTCCCTTTGGATATCAGTTTAGAGTAGAAGTGTAGTCATTGCACTTGCTGTCTATCCAATAAAAAAGGAAGAGGAACACTAACTACTATCTAAAATATCAGTTACAGTTTAAAATGTCAGCAAGTGAAGCATTTCTTGTGTAGTCAATGACTGTACTGCCCATGAAAGGGAACAGTTGAGCACTTAAGCAGATATTTGTGCTTTCAGATATCATGAAACATTTGTGATTGGTAATAGGGCTTTAAAAGTCTCACAAACTGAGTAATTTTTAGATACATTGTGAAATTGGAGCCCCATATACATTTTATGACCTCCAAAGGTAGGACTTTTTTTACCTTTTTTACCTACTTAATTAGCATTGACTTCACTGTAAATCACTGGGAGCGTTGGGTCTGGGTAGCTTTGAAGTATAAGAAGGACAGAGACCATCCAAAGGAGAGCTACAATGATGGAGAAGGGTCTACAGGGCAAGGTGTGTGAGGAATGGCTGAGGTCCTGTGGTTTTTTTCAGCCCAGAGCAGAGATGGCTGAGAAGAGGCCTCGTGGTGGCTACACCTCCTCACAGGATATTCTATGGTCCTATGATTCTTCTGTGGTGTGGCTGATGGTGGCCCCTCTCTGCCTTTCCCCAGGGAACACGAGTGGTTTAAGGAGGAGCTGCCCAGCTACCTCTTCCCAGAGGACCCTTCCTATGACGCCACCGTCATCGATGACGATGCGGTTCGGGAGGTCTGCGAGAAGTTTGAGTGCACTGAGTCAGAAGTGATGAACAGTTTGTACAGCGGTGACCCCCAGGACCAACTAGCGGTCGCCTACCACCTTGTCATTGACAACCGCAGGATCATGAATCAAGCCAGCGAGTTCTACCTAGCCTCCAGCCCCCCAACTGGCTCCTTCATGGACGACACCATGCACATCCCTCCTGGTGTGAAGCCGCACCCTGAACGGATGCCGCCCTTGATAGCGGACAGCCCCAAGGCACGCTGCCCTTTGGATGCACTCAACACCACGAAGCCCAAACCTCTGACTGTCAAAAAGGCCAAGTGGCACCTGGGGATCCGCAGCCAGAGCAAGCCCTATGACATTATGGCCGAGGTGTACCGAGCTATGAAGCAGCTGGATTTTGAGTGGAAGGTAGGAAATGTGCTCTGGGGAGGTTTTCAATGTTTTTTATTTATTATGACTTGAGTTGCTTGGGGAGGTCAGTCTATATATGGTTACAGCCTCAGCTGTTTCCAAACAAATGCCCACAAGATGTTCTGTATCTGTGCCACTTATTTGTGGCATGAATAAGCATTTTTTTTCCTGAATGCCCTAAGCCTCTGTCTGGAAAGATAATTCTGTCTTGTTTAGCTGCGGGGATAAGAGGAGCTGGTCACATTTCTAATTTTAGTGGCTAATTCCCTGCTAGGTAATCTTGAGTGCTCCCAAGAAAAGCATCTCCAGTTATTTCTGCTGGGGTCGTAGTAGTTGCATGTCCTGAAATGGCACAATACATGTCTCCTTGTTGCTTCTTATGTGGTGGTTTCACACTGATGGGCAGCTAAGCTCCACCATGCTGCTCTCTCTCTCTCCCTTCTCAAAAAGCTAGGGTAAAAATTTGATGAAAAAAGCTCATGTACTGAGCTAAAGACGGGGAGAACACTCACCAATTACCACCATTGACAGTACAGTCTCAGCTCTTCTCTATAGCTCAGTACAGTCATAGATATGAGCTCTCCTGACCTTTCACAGCAGCCTTGTGCAACTATCAGGACAAAGAAAAGGAGAATTTCTACTCAGATACTCATCACCCAAGTCAGTATCCTCCTTACTCCATGTCCAGAGGGTTTTTGCTAGGTGAATGTCTTCAGCCCTTAAGAAATGCCCACATTTTGTGCCTGCACATCTTTACCTCAGATCTCCGCCTTATTCTGATAATACTCTTATGTATTTAAAGAAAAGTAGCACCCAGAACTTGATTTCATGACACCATCAATGAGGTGGACTCTCTCCAGATTCATGTGCCTACAAGAGCTAGACATTTGTTGGCTGTGTGGTTTTATGGAGAGCTAACAAACCTAATGTATTTCGGTACAGTTTAAAAAATGATTCAACCAAGTGCCTTTATGTAGGCAGAGGAGCTTATTTTATATGAGGAGGTTTCACAGTAATCTTTCCCATCCTAAGAATAGCATCAGATGTGACTCTTAGCTCTTGCATCAGTGCCACCGCATCATAAATATAGCACAGAGAAAAGATCTCACTGTGAGTGAGATGCAGCAGATTGTGAGGTGGGAAGTGGTGAGAGAAAACGTGTAGCACAGCTCAAGGCTGATTGATGAACACTAGTTACGCTGATGGGAGAGGCTATGATTCTGCACCATCCATCCTGCTTGGCATGGTCCTGGAACAAAAACATTGATTTGGTGCCTGGAGGAGAAGCTGCAACAGCAGCCTCTGTCAGCAGGGCTGGTGAATCAGAGCTCCAAGAGTTGTTTTCCAAAAACAACTGTAAGAGGAAATAGGATAAGAAGCCACTTGCTTGATTTTTATAGAATTGTTCTTTCTAAAACCTGTTGTTTTAATTCCTCCATCAAAAGCTGTCTTGCTAGTCTTGAAAAAAAATAATAATATAAGGAAAGGAACGTTCTTCTTCTTGCCTTGAATGGTATTCCCTAAAGCTGGTTGCCCATTGCAGGTGGTGAACTCCTACCACCTCAGAGTGCGTCGGAAGAACCCGGTGACAGGCAATTATGTGAAAATGAGTCTGCAACTGTACCAGGTGGACAACCGCAGCTACCTCCTGGACTTCAAAAGCATTGATGGTAAGTGGAAGCAGTGTAACATGAGATGCAGAACGTGTAAAACAGGAACTTTGGAAGTTTTGAGGAAAAACAGTAATTCTTTTGGTTCCTGAATGCTGCTGTTTTTAGTCAGTTAGAATCATAATCATAGAATAGCCCAAGTTGGAAGGAACCCACAAGGATCATCAAGTCTGACTCCTAAATCCCTTCTGATCCATTCGTCTCCACTACTGTTGCTATTTAATTTCTAAAGCAATACTGAACTAATGCTGTTGCATTTTTTTTCTCGCTTTTCCTTTTGCCTTGGAGATGAGGCGATGGAGCAGAGGTCTGGCTCATCCACCCCACAGCGCTCGTGCTCGGCCGCTGGCTTGCACCGGCCAAGACTGAGCATTGATGCTGCAGCAGCCGCTGAATGTCAGTCACTGATGGGGTCCCTGAGTGGCTCCTTCGTGGGCAGCATCTCCTCAGTGCCCCCGCGCCTGGGCAGCCATACCATGGACTTCTTTGAGATGTGTGCCAGCCTGATCATGGCTCTGGCTCGCTGAGCAGGGCACCGGACTCCCAGCACATGGCATCACACTGTGAGGACCGGCTCCAACGTGGCCGTTCTGTTGTTCTTCAGCTTCCTTCCTTCTCCTCACCACTCCACAGCCTGCAGCCCAGAACCAGCTCCTCTGTTAAAAGATCCCAAGTGCACTCAGAGGACTCAGCCCCTCAAACAAGACATTGAGAAAATCAGGAATGACTTTGTTTTACTCGTTAGACCAGAGTGAAATATATATAAGCTTTTTTTATCCTGAACCCAATGGGATATGTGGGCATGGTTATACAGTAGCAAACATAATTGACTTTTGGTAGATAACTCCCTCCTGGTTGATCCTGAATTCACAGAGCCATGGCCAAGCATTTCTTTTCACAGCACATATTGGTTCAGGTTGAACCTCCTGTACAGCTTGGAGCAGGAGGAGGACAGGGCTGAACCTCTGGCAATGCTTTCACCCTAAAACAAGCAGCTACTGCATGTACCATCCCACCCTCTGTCTTTTTTTTCACCCTACTAAAGAAGGGTGAGGGGTGGCACATGCAAAGCACCCACTGCAGACATGGAGCAGGATGCTGCTGAGTCCCCCAGATCCAGCTCTCTGCATCACTGCTTTGGGGCACATACCCCTCATCTTTCCTGCAGGAAGATTTTGCCTGTTGTCACCACCCCAAAATCTCTGTCAAAGCTGCCTGCCTTCACCTGCAGGATCTGAGAACAAAGAGCTCTGCTGTCCTGATGTGGAACAGGTTGGGACCTCGTGGCACCGCAGAGAAGGCAGGGATATCATGAATGTTTCACTGTTTTTTTGCTACTTGCAGTCCAAAGGATAGGGTTTTATATTTTAAGGCAAACTATGAGGATTTTTCAGGTTAAGATTTTTGTTATTCAAGGGTAAACTCTAGTGCATGTGTGAGGATTTCTTTGTTTAAAAGAATTATTACTTCTCATTGCGTAGGCTTAATCTAATGGACGGTGTTGGCATCTGCTTGGCTTTGCTATGGTATTTAATTCCATTTATTTGATTGCAAAGGAATTTAATAGTCTGATCAGTCAAGGAACAAATGCTTTATGAAAACCTTGCCAAAAAAAAACCTGGGAGGGTTATTTTTTTCCTTTTTAGGTTTTGTCTTAAGAAACAAAACAAAGGAGAACGTTAGCAACATTGCTGATCCTAGGTATGCATTCATTCAACTTTAAAAACAACCCTGAACCCATCATTTTGATATTTTCTTAAGTCCCTAGATGTTTTTTGCTAAGAATTATTGGTTGGTTTTTTTTTCGTGTGTGTGTACAGTTGCACTTTAATTTATACTTTCTGAAAGTTTCTATAAGCAGCAAGGAGGAGAATGACACATTAAACCTTTTGTACTAATTGTTTTAGGTACTGAAGACAAATACGGGATATTTTTGCCATCTACTGGCAGACAAGTGGACATTTTTCAGTGCAAAGTCCCCTTTTTTTAAGAACACAAAATTGCCTTACTTTTGTTACAGACGACAGTTCGATTCTCACTCGTGAATTTCCAGCTTCAGTTTTATCAGAAGCTGCACAAAGTAGAAATCTGCCAGAAAAACATCAGTTTTTCTGTTGAGTTCTTGTATGTGGAAACCAAGACAACAGTGCTCAGATTGCAAACAGCAGAACAATATCATTTTTAAAGGAAACACTGGAAATATTTGTATTAATCCTACGTTTTTTAATGAGTTTTTATTATATTAGTGTGATGAAATAATTACTGTCGGATGGAGGACAGCTTTGGTAGTGGTGGGCATCAGACGATGAGCATCTTCTGTGCTCCAGTATGAGGAAGAAGGGAGAATCTGACTCTTGCATATAAAAGAACTCCTTAGAGCCAAATCCGAGCAGCGTTCAGCTCCTTAGAAGCTTTCAGATCAGCACTGAGATGCCAGCCCAGCCAGGCAAGCAGCATGGGATGCTTTGGGTGCTGGAAATGAGCAGGAGAGTGTGACTGAGTGTCCAGGGGAACAGTCAGGAATTCCCATCTAGGAAATAGTTAGGATTACCCCTGCTGTGAGGCATATTGGAGTGTAAAAGGCTGTTTAAGTCATCACTCATAATTCAGCATCTTGCCAAGGCACTTGTCCTGGAAACAAGCGTGGCCTGGCTGATAATGTATGTGTGTGTTACATATAATCTGCAGTTCAGGAGCACGTAAGAATGTCTTGCCTTAAAATTACCCTAGTCTCCCTGAGCAGGACTGGTGGTGTTCAACAGCAGCACATCCCCCAGGAAGGAATACTTGGTTCCTTGAGGCAGGTGGGATTTCTGAGTGGACAATAAGACCTTGGGGGACTTCACATTTTAGGACTGGAAAGGACCTGCAAGACCATCTAGCCCAACAACCCACCTACCACCAGTGTTTCCTTGCTAAACCACGTCCCTTAGTACAACATCTAAACGTTTATTGAACACAAGAAATGGGTCTTCTCAGACCTGTACAAACACTAATACATAGATTTGCAAAACCTATCCTGTCAAGGCAACAGGAGTGCCTCAGGATTGCAGACAAATGCCACCAGAGGCACTGCAGCAAGGAGTCAAGCCATGCCAGGTAGTCACTATGTGCTCCTGCCCAGGACCTCCCTGGTGAGCAGCTCAGATTAAGCTGTCTATTAAACAGCCTTACCCACGTCCCCTCCATGCTTTGAGATGTTTGGAGAAATTTCACTGTTTTTATCTTTATTTTTTACTTCGGAATAGGCTGTTTTCTGGTTCGCAGCTGTTACAAAGCTATTGACCTCCAGTTATGCTTTTTGGAGTAAAAGTTTCATTTGTACACTGTTACACTGTGTTCCGGTTTTTGAGTAACCGGTACATGCACAAATACCTGGAAAAGCAGGGTGTATCAGATATATTGGAACTAAGCAAACTTGAATTCTTCCAAGTGCAATTCTTCATCAACCACTGACAGTTGTGCTTTGCAAGCCACAGATTCACCCCAACATTGCTTCAGCCCAGCTGAAGAGAGTGACAAAATGCAAAGGATAGAGTTCAGCATTGACCTCCATCTTCAGGATGGGTTAATTTTGTTGGCAAATATATTTATGCACTGCAAATGCAGGGCTTCCAGGAGAGGTGCAGGCAAAGGCAGTGGGAGTTTCCTTCTTTCAGAGGTCTGAAATGCATGGTAAGCACGTGTGTCCAAATTGTGCATCCAAGCACAGGGATGTGGGCAGGGTTGTACAAAAAATGAAGCAACTGGTTTGTAACTGTGGTACGTACATTTTTTTGTGTGACTATAATGCCAATTCATATCAAAATAGATGATGTTTGAATAAAATAACTGTTCTGTCTATGCCCTTTCATTTTACTGCTCCTCATCATCAGTCATCTTTTGTGCATCTGTGTAGAAGGAAGGGACTCCAGCGCAGGACATGAACTTGTGCCTTCCTTATACATTAGGGCTGCTGGAAGCTGAAGGTTCCTAAGGTGCATGAATCCCACAGCTCACACAGAGTCACAGTGGTGAGACGTGCAGGCTGTGTGCCTAAATACTTGAAATACCATTTGCTGTGCAGTTTTTAGCTTTACCCTTTTATTGGTTCAGAGGAAGGAGAGAAAAAGAATCTCCCATCCATTCTCTTCCAATGAACCAAACAAGTTCCCACTCCAGCTTCTGTAGCGTCTTCCTGGAATGTTTTAGGATCCACTTTTTTTGTGTGTAGATGTTACAGTTACCTTTCTTTAGTTCCTACTTTGGCATGAGCTCTCCACTTCATGCTTTCCTTTGGTTTTCTGAGCCCTTCCTGCAGAAAATACTCTTCATCTTTTAATTACAAAATGGAAACAACCTCCTGTAATTCTAGACTTTCAGTCCACCCCTCAGATGTGGGTTCAGCAGTTCATAGAATCACCAAGGTTGGAAAAGACCTCCAAGATCATCCAGTCCAATCATTCACCTACCACCAATGTTGTCCTTTAGTACAACATCTATAATTTTCCTGAACACCTCCAGAGATAGAGAGTCAACCACCTCTCTGGGCAGCTCATTCCAACACCTGACTAGAGAAGAAATATTTTCTAATTTCCAATTTGAACCTCCTCTGGTACAACTTGAGGCCATTCCCTCTTGTTCTATCACTAGTTACATGGGAGAAGAGGCCAACCCCCACCTTGCCACAGCCTCCTTTCAGGGAGTTGTAGAGAGAGCTATATTCAGAGCTTTTCCTCTCTTCCATGCCTGAAAGATGAACTGTTTTCAGAATTCCCACATCATTCCTATCGACCAAACACTGACTTTTGCAGCAGAACTGATATCGCGCGTACACAACGTCTTTGCTAGTTTTGAAAATCAGAACTAGGAGAACCGAGCAGTCCATCAGAGCTCTGTCTGCAAAGCACGAATAAAGTTACAAAAGCAGACTGTTTCCAACAAAAAGCCTTGAAATTCCTGCTGAAGCTGCCTTAATTTAAAGACAAAAATCAAAGTTAATTTCTAAGACTCATCTCTATGCTTTTTGCTGTTTTTTTTTTTTTTTTTTTAAATATTTATCCTCATCTCACTAAGCTGTGGAGCAGGCACTGTAGACATGATAATATATATTCTCGTTGCTGAGGGCATGTTCACGTATTTTGTATCATGTTATATTCACACATTTTGTACCTCAGTGCATTTGTGGTTGTTTTTTTTAAGCTCAAAGCAAAACTGAATCCCAGGATGACTGCAGTGGCACATCCCAGCAGCCAGGGGCAGACAATCCTCACCTCCACAGGACAGGAACCAGACTGGCCTGTTGCAGTGCTGTAGTTGTCTGTACTACAAAGCATATTAATAATTATTCTTCTGATTACATACTGAACTTTAAAAGCTCTGAGCACTAACATCTCTTCTCAAACATATCACTGACACAAAGCTCAGAAAAGTACTGAGGTCTATGACTCCTAAGTCTTTCTTGGCACTTTCTCAGCTTATAGGGAAAGTGTTGTTGACCACATCATTGAAACTGACATATCTGGATATAGCCATGATGGAAGGGCACAGAGCCTGGGTTCAGTTTTGTCCTTTGTGCAAGTAACTGTGCATTAGATGATCACAGAGAAGCCTTTTATCTTATGTTGATGGTGTGGAAAGTGGTTCCCAGTGTACTACACTGCATGTGGTAGCTGTCTCCATGGTTGACATTTGCACTTTAATAAACTCAGAGATAAAAAAAAAAAAAGACAAAAGTACTCCATTCTTTAAACTAATGGAGCTGGACAAAAGGACAGTAAAGAGAGTTTAAATACATACAAGCTGTAACAAAAACAGCTTCCCCAAGTCAGAATACACATCCTGAGCCAGGCCCAAAGGTTTTCTTCAATTTCAGAGTGCATCAAATAGAGATGATGAACCTGACTGACATACTACTGAGAGAAGTAATTCAAAGATGTTTTGCAACAATAATCTTTCATTGCAGAAAAAAAGAACTTGAAGGATAATTTAAGGGCTAGTTGATGTATGCCTGTGATGCAAAGGGATGCAAATCCCATTAAAGTATAAAGCTGCAGCATCATTCCTATCTGCACTCTCTAATTACAATTTCTGTGATACAACCTGCTTGATGAAATCCCAGTTCTCCCTTGGATTGAGCAAATTGGAAATGTTAGCACAGGGATTTTCATTTTGAGAAGGGATGTGGAGGAATAGGGTTTACAACACACACAAATTACTTTAAGTTTTGATTTGATCAGGATAGAGTAGCAAGGCTATTAAAGAAGAAAAAAAAAAAAAAAAGGAAAACTTCAATTTCCTTACCAGCATCTTGACCTAAGTATATCCAATCTATGGTTTAATCAAGGAAATCTAATCTAAGTTGTTGAATACAAACCATTTGGTATTGTCTTAAGTCAATCCATATCAAATGCTTTCCCGCTGTACATGTGCTGGAATCCACCCATGAAGAAAAACTGCATGAGCACGCTGCAAGGCTTCTTTGTGTCAAGCAAACCACTTGCTGCAGCCGATACCAATGCAAATGTTTGTGTTTCACAATGGACAAGATTTCTAGCACATATAGCATCATTAACAGAAGAGAGGAGGGCAAAAAGGCAATCAGGAGTTTTCCCAATGGGATCAGCCCTAAATGTGGCCATGGAGAAGAACCCTCACGTGAACTTGCAGCTCCTTGGTTGATATCAGGACAGAGCCCTGGGAGGCCAGGGGAGAAGGACACACATCCCCAGCAGCTCCATGGCCAAGCATGCTCCTCAGCCCCCCAGCTCTCCATCTCCCCTGGAGAAATCTAAATATTTAGGCTGGCAAGCATGCAAAGCTACGCATGTTTGAAGGGGGTTGTTTTATTTCTCTTCCCCCCCCCCCCCCCCCCCCCCCCCCATCTCTAAAGGATGGATGGAGGCCAACACACTTAATAGTAACCACATGGTAAAATAAATAAGAATGCCTGTATAGACTTGAAAGTAAATGTTAAATATTTGCTCTATTTTTCTGATTCCTTCGATGCCAGCTTTGAAATGACCATGTGGCAAACAGCATCTTTATTTTGCTGTGTTTTCTTAAGCCTGGAACATTTAATAATTTCTAATTGAGCCACCTACACTTTTAGGGTTATTTATGAGCACACATACATGGTGCTGAGGAGGGGCTGCATAGCACAGCAACGTTCACGTTTCTTTCTGCCAAAGCTGTGTAAAAACCTTATTGGAAAACAAACTCAGAGTTCACTTATTTTTACCTTCTTCTTTTGAAAAGGCATTCATCGGATACACCGATGAGGAGCCATTGGCAGTTTATATTTCTCCTCCTATGTTTTTAAGGAGCATTTCTCTTAAAATAAGCTCTCAGCATCTCAAACACAGGGACAACTGTTGGGTGAATACCTGCTGCTGCGTGGTGGGGAAGCCAGAAAGCAGCTTTCACAAGGCTTGGAGGCCTACGTTAGCTTTCAAAAATAAAGTACATTCCTACTGACGGCTTTATTTACTTTTTAATATTTTTTTTCCCCTCCTTCTTTATTTTGGAAAGGAACTAGCCAACTTTTCCACTATTTTATGTACTTCATCGAGCAAGAATGCAATAAATAGTTGTTGTCTCAATACTTCTATCGAAATGAAAGGAAACTCAGTGTTATCTGATTGGAAACGATGCAGTTCCAGTACTTAAAATGGACAGTAAGAAATGGACACAGAGCACTTAAACTACATAAGACTCCACATGCAAACTTCATAGCCATCCCAGAGGCAAACAGGGAGAGCAACCCTGGAAGTAACTAATGTTGAGGAAAAAAAATATCATAAGACATTCAAAATAAACAAACAAAAAAAAACCCCAAAACCTCTTGTATGCTTACCAGAATAAGTGTTAAAAACAAAGCTTTATTTACAAAGACATCAGCTCCCCACGCTGACAAACACGGGCTCTTCCAGGCTCAGAACAGCACTTTGGGGATGCTCTGGGGTGGTCAGTACTGCCTGTCAGAAAAGGAAATTTCACAGCAACAGGCACCTTGGCAGTAAGAAGTTCTTTTGTAGCAATCACACATGGGCATGTAAAGAAACGCTGTTGTAGCAGGGAGCTTAGGGATGTGTTTTGGCAAGATGACGCACACAGAGTGGATCGTGTTCTCAGCAGATACGAATTAATTATGGCATATCTGAAGGCAGTCAAAGATCCCCAAATTATAAAGGTCATGACTGCAAACCCATGTAACTGTAATAACAGACTAAAACAAGAAATACTTATTTAGCATTTAATACTGGCTGTCTACATTAACATTCTCCTGGCTTCAGAAGTTTAAAGCACATTCCTCTATCTCTCAAATACTCATATATAGAGTAAGAAAAAAATACTGGAATCATAGAATAGATTAGGTCAGAAGAGCCCTTAAAAATATGCATTGCAGTAAATAAAATCCAAGTTTACCTGAAGTTCAAGTGCTCCACTAGGACATACCCATCTGAGAAATGAGGGAAAAAAAATGTAGATCAGTAAATTCCTGAGCAAATATAGTGGCAATGGCTCAGCACAAAGCACATATAGTTATTTTCTAAGTCAATTAGCTCCTTAAAATCTGATTGCATGCTGACCACTTGTGCCAGAGGCTTTCTACAGACTTACATCTGCCCTCTGAATTGCGGCATATCACTGCGCTGCCCTCAGTGACATCGATCACATCCAGCTGTTCCCCAGCTGTGAGCGGGAGGTCAGCTCTCCTCTTGCTGGTGATGGAGCACACAGCAGTTGCTGTGTTGATGACACTGATCTCCTTGTCGTACTGTAGACAGAGAACAGGGACAGATGTTATTCCACACTGATGTGCAATGTCTCTAAGGGCAGTGAGGAAGGGTGGAGGGAACAGGTTATGAGGCTTTGCTTGGGGCAAGAGGGTCCTGTTGTGATAGAACAAGGGGAAAAATGGCTTTGAACTAAAAGAGGGGAGATTTAAATTGGATATAAGGTAAGTGTAGTGAGGCACTGGAACAGATTGCCCACAGAGGCAGTGGAGAGATCCAGGTCACGGTAGACGGGGCCCTGAGGACCTGATGGAGCTGTACGTGTCCCTGTTCATTGTAGGGGAAGTTGAAGTAGGTGGCCTTTAAGGGTCCCTTCTGATACAATTCTATGATTCTATGAAAAACCTGACAACAACACTGATGGAGAACCTAGATGAGGAGACAAAGCAGCAAGCCAGCTGGATATCTCTGCCAGTGTAGACAAATTCATAGAATCATAGAATGGCCTGAGTTTAAAAGGACCTCAAAGATCATTGAATTTCAATCCCCCTGCAGAGTTGCCAACCACTAGACCAGCCACATCCAACCTTCCCTTGAAGGCCTCCAAGAATGGGGCATCCACAACCTCTCTGGCCAACCTGTTCCAGTGCATCACCACCCTCTGAGTGAAAAACTTCCTCCATAAAGGCCAATAAATTTTCACCGTGCATCTCTTGAACATGACACAGATTATCCCTCCTCCTCTGGCACAGCTAGAGCTCAAAAAGGAACACGTACCAGAAATGTTTCTCTAAATATCTTCTCTTCTTTTTCCATCTTATTTTTTTCTGCATTGCTCTTCTTGACTTTAAAGATACTTCTGCATAGAGAGAGAAACACACACTTCTGAGCATTGTTTAAATAGTCCCTAGCACTGGGAAATAGGGAGAAATGCAACCCAGAGCCTTGCTCCAGGCTTGGCTGCAATGAACACTTATGAGTGCAAAGCACACCACTCATATAGCTGTTTTTCATAAAGGGATGAATGTGACTCAAATGTGTTGGTGAGCATAACTAGAACCATTTGGTATCTCCTTTTGGAGCAAGCATTCTCCCTGTAAAAGGTATGAGAGCAAAAACCCTTATCAAGGGTTTCAAATTAGTTGAGTTTTCATAAGCAATTGAGTTTAGCCCCAACAATTTGTCTTCTGCTTTTATTTATATTCAGACACAAAGGATCCCCAGGTAACCTTCATCATGAGCCATTTCTGACAGCAGGGTTCAAAAGTCCTGCATATTTCTGCTCCTTTTTTAGCAGATGGAGCTGGATATCACCGAGGCAGAACTTTATATGGCACTGTAAAATGAAAACAAGCTCTTACAACAAGGTGAAGGGGAGCAAAGGCCATGGAAATTAAGTTGCCACTCTTTCTGGTCTATACACAGAGTCACAGCTGTGGCATTCATCTCTCAAAACTAAGATGGAAGGAAAAAAAGTAACGCTTGCAATAAATAAGTCACAGTTGGCTAACTTTAATGCTCTTAATTTTAAGAGGAAGAGGAAGTAAGTGTTGAAATCAAGGATTTTTAAGCTGTTAAGAGATTTTCCAGTGGCAGCCTCAAGCTGGAGGACCTGTGCTCTCTAAGGAACAGATGAAATCGCATCAGCTTCCTGGTGCTCTGAGCAATCATATACACAGCCCTGTGCTATACAACAAGCAGTGTTCCAGCTGCCCCACACAGGAACTCTGTGGTAAGAACCCGGAATATATATCACTGATTTCCATGTGTTTGAAGTCCCAGGGAATGGGTCACAAAAAAGCTTGCTGCAGTGCACATTTTTCTGATCTAAGAGGGAAATGAGGCTTTGCAGCACCAGTAACAAAAGATCTTATTTTTCCTTGCTTTTAAGCACAAATGGTACAGCAAGAGGCAATGTGGTAATTCTGTCTGGGAAAAATAAAATTAAAGAGATGACCCAATGATTCAATACTTTAAATTAAAGGCAAGGGGACACACAGACATTATTATGGTACATGTGGGTCTTCTGAAATCAAAGGTCTTTCCAAAACAGCGACAGTTGATTCATGAAGGTTGAATATTTGATTAAGGGAAAACTGGAGGGGGAACGGAACTGAGCACACCAGAAAAGCTGCCCAACATGCAGCAATTACTCTTTGTTGTCTCAGCTAAGTTGAAAGAACAGGTACAAGTCCAGTATGAGAACCTCAAGACATCCCCCACTTGCATACAGCTCAGATCCAAGAGTTTATTCCACATTCAGGATCTTTTATAAAGTTTGCCAAAAGAGCCTTGCAGCAGCAGCCAAACACCAAATGTTTGCTTAAGCAAAGGCATCCTACTCCTCCAAATGGCTTCAGAGAAATGCAGCACGATTCACCCTGCACAACATTAAACATAGGAGAAACATAACACCGATAAAGACCTTTCCACGTCGTCACTGCTTCTCCATCGGTCCTTTGCTTCTTTTCCCATCAGGAATTTTGGCATCCACATTTTGTACTTGTCATCCTTCTCCCTGAGAGGAGGGAGGGAAAAGCACCGTACTAATTCAGGTTTTGCAGCAGGACAAGTCCCCTCCCCAAACCCATGCTGTACAAAGCCAGCTCCCAGCAGCCAGCTCCCACCCAGACACAAACATGAGCTTGCTTTGTAGAGGCACACGCTGCCGCCGCCATCATCTGGCAGCCAGGCACGAGACATGCTGTTTCCATTAACAGTAATTTTTCTGACAAGGAGCTAGCCAGGACCGCTCTGATTATCAGCACTGGGGGCTGAGCTTTTCCTTCCTTAGAAAAACTACCCCAACTTTGCTGTGTGTCAGTGAGCAGCTCTCTCCTTTTCACATCTCTGGCACTATGGCCAAAGAAACATTTTTTGGGGGGGATGTTTCTTGCTAAATTAAACACAGAGGCAGAATGCATCTGGACTGCCTCCAGAGGAGAGGGTCCTGACCTCCTCCTGACCCTCACAGCACTGTAGGGTCCCCACAGTAGACTCATCTCCCTGGGGAGTGTTAGTAGAACCCTTGCTCACCTGAAGTCTTTTTGCTCCGTCTCAACATCATCATACACCATGTCCTCCTGGGAGACATCCGCTGGCACCCAAAGGCAGCAGAGAACATTATTGGGAAAGGTCATTCTGAATCCACTACTCAAAACAATTTATTGCAGAATAGAGTTGAGGGTGCCACAAGTCACTCAACTCAAGGGAGAAAAGGCAATGCAAAAAAGAGATCCCATAGCTCCAAAGATCAACCGTAACTCCAGAACAAGGCAAAATGCTTGGGTTTTCCAAGCCCCAGCTGCACTTTCCCAGGCTGAGTTCTCACCCCAGAGATGGGGAATGCTGACTTCATCACCATCCCCAGGCTTGTGCATGGGACAGTTGGTATGCCCAACCCCATTTACAGAAGGCATGACTTAGTCCCTCCAATGGGTAGTTACAGCCTGGGAAGCAGTGAAGCTCTGCAGTAAGCTGTAGTTGCTGTGGTTCAGCAGGGACTGCTTCCCATATTACCTCACAGGATGTATTAAAATCTGAAGGATCTTTCAAAAAAGAACAAGCAAACAAACAAAAATCCCAGAAAACAAAAACAACAAAATCCACCCTTAATTGTAGCGCAGTCCCACATAAAGCCTTCAGATGAACACTGACACATTATATTATCTTCTGAGAGGCACAATGCATAAAGTCTTCTCCACAGTGCAACTCACCATTTCCACCCTCCTACACACACACATTTCCAAGTGCCAGACATGTATGCTGCTTACCTAAATTTGGCACCGACATGGAAAACAACCTGAAGATAGGGGAAGAAACTGTTAGAAACAAGCTTTCACATCAGCATCAGCCATAAAGCCACGAGCACTCACAAGCAGGCTTGCTGCTGAAGCAATGCAGAGCAGTTCTGGGTGCATGGGATCTCAGATTTGCAAAAGAGAGAGGTAAGGATCTTAAGTTATGCCAGTGGTCACTGCTGTCAAATCAGCCTCTGCGTATTTCTGACATTAAAGAAGCTGCACAGATGGACCATCAGTCACATCTGCCATGCAACTCCCCAGGAGTTGACAGAAGCAGTCTGAGTGCCAATTCCCAGGTAAAGTCGTGCTCCTTACCTCCTGTTCTCAGACTATTACAGATACAATGGCTCAGATTTAGAGGGGGAAAAGGGTCAGGTGACCAAATCTGCTTACCTTAAGTTTTCCTTAAACCTGGTATTTTTCAGTTTCAATTTTTCTATCTTAAACAGCTTTCTGAGTCTCTTTTGTTTTTCTGTTCTGTTTAAAACAGAAAAGATTCTTTAATTAGAGAGGCACTGGGCACTGAAGTATGTGAGCTGCAACATTCACATCCCCTGAGGACCTGAAGCAGATAAGAGAGTCAGCAAAGATCAGACCTCCTTCAGCACTACACTTCAAACCTAACAGCATCACAAGGATGAAGATGGTTCCAATAGGATGGGTAAAGACTCAGGAAAAGGTGATTAGTTACCATGTCCAAGCTCAAATCTTCTGCTTAGCTTTGAACTTCTCTATGTTAACTGAAGCAGAAATACAAAAGAGGTGAAGTCCTTTCCTGTCCTTCTCTGACCCAGATGTATTTGGAGATAAAAAAAAATAAATTCCAAATGAAAAAGAAAAATATCCTCCTTTAATGTGAGTTGTGGTCGGCCAGGATATCTTGAAGGTTGGTCTATGCCACCCTTCATCACGCATTTATTTCATATACACCTACTGTACAAACTTCTCCCTGGAGCTTACAAGAGGCTGCAAAGTTGCAGTGATTTTCTATGGAAAGAGCAGCATAGAACCAACATTATCACATGGGAACATTACCCATGCATAAGTACTATTAAAAACATTTTGTATATACGTAAAGATTTTGTTAAGAGTGGTTTGGGGGTTCAGATACTGAATTCTGAACCGTGTGAACTTGGCTCCAGCCCCAGCTCTCTTGTAAAATTCCTTTGCAAGCTCCAGAAAGATGCACTGCTCCTCCATTTCCCCAAGAATTAGCATCTGCTGAGAAGTGGTGCTGTCACCTTTTAATAACTGCCCCATCACCTCCAGGGTTTCAGGTTTCCTATAGCTTTCCCCCCCTTCTTTGGCACATGCTGGACTTGAATCCAGATGCACACCAGTACAAGTCCCACATCCATAGGGGAAAAGCAGATGTACAGAAACACCTTATTATTCCTCCCACGCTGCTCCTTAGAACAGAGCCAACAGATGCACTTGCAGTAATTGCGTGCAGCATCCGCAGCCCATGTGCCATTCCCAGAGGCTGTCTCTATTTCGTACAAAGAGATGCAGGAAATCTGCAAGGGTAGGGAACCTCACAGAGCTAATAAGCGAAAACACAACTAACTTCAAGTTTCACCTCTTAATCCACTAAGGAAACCCAGACAGCATATAAACCTGAGGCTGCTAAACTCATTGCTTTTATAACACACCTTCTGAAAGCTAATATCATGAGAGGCCCTGCAAAAAAAAAAAAAAAAAAAAAAAAAGCAGATTGCAAGTATCGTAGAGCATATCAGCTGCAGGCAATAGCTCACAGCCTGGGCTCCTTTCAGCTTTCCAATTGTCTGTGATAATTGTTGTCCCTTTTATAAGAATAATGCCACTGTTTGTCCCCTGAGCGTTACCTCTTTTGGCATGTGAGGAGGTGCCATTTTTCAGCTACAGCTGAGCAAAATTTTTGTGCAAGAGGAGGGCCAGATTGCCCTGTGTATTTTACGGAAGCAGGGCTCTACAAGAAGAATCCTTCCATTGGATGGAGAGCATTACAGGCTCTCATAGGAAGTCCTCACTGCTTAGGGAGATAACTTCAGAAACTGCTTTTTTTTGTTTACTAAATGTCAGGCAAAGGGAAAAAGAGGGAGAAAAGGGAAAGAAATCCACCCATACAACAATTTCTCACAGTGGCATAAGGAAAATAAGGTTTCCAGCCAGTACCTGGCATGCAAGATCAAGTTTGAAATTCAGGTTTACTAAGTTGCAACTTACTCCTCTTTTGCTGGACTATCACTCCCAACCTCAACATCCTCATACGTTTCTTCGTAGTTGCTTCCTGAAATTTGAAACCAAGACACACCATTATCACAAACCACACTCAGTAGCCATGAGGTGAGTTTTGCTGGGTAAATTGCATCCAGGCTGTTACATGTTACCCATACAGAGGCTTTGAAGTTGTTCACACAGATTCCAAACCCGATACAAACATTGCTCCCCACTGGCTTAAATGGGAATTCAGAGCTATCAGGCCAGGAGGAGGCACTATGGATGCTAAAAGTTGGAAGTATTCACATCTTCTCCCAGAAACCATCCAAACTAAAAGCAGCCCCATGCACTGTACTTACTGCTGTCCGAAGCAGATGGATTCCAGGCATCTGATGTGTGGCTGCTTGAAGGCAAGGAAGAAGTATTACATGGGTATTTATGGCAGAACAGCTTATAAAAGATATTTCCCTTTCAGCCTTAGTGAAGAGTCCCATCCGTACTCACACTCTGTCTTGAAGTCCCTCCACATCATCGTACACATCCTCTGTTGTCAGCAGCAGCTGATAATGGTTTGGGCTTGAGGTTGGTCTGTCTTCAGTTGGTTTGGGGGCACCATAATACACTGAAAATGAGAAAGGACATCTGCTTTAGGAGCTTTTCTGTGCAGCTTCTCTCAGGTCAAGGGCAACTGCTGAAGCTGACGGTTGATGCCACAGTTAGTGAAAGCTTTCAGGTATACTTTCCATTCTAGGAGTCCAGAAAAGCCACTGCTCTGGGCTACTTTCAGAAGAACTTCAAAATAAATAAATAAATAACATCTTAAAACTCGAAGGTAAAAGTTTTGCAGCATCTCAGTTTTAAAGAAATACAAAATATCCATCTGTATTCTCAGTTATGGCAGTTCTAAGAGGATTCCTCAGCTGAAAATGCTCTAGTCAATCACAGACATTTCTGCCAAACAAGCCACTACAAGCAACTCTTCTTGAAGAGAAGGATGGAGGGAGGGGAAACAGAAGCTCCCAGAGCCAGCCTCTGGTGGAGCAATAGCAGAAGGCCCACCATGAGCACTTCTTAAAAGCAGCCCATCAGAAACTGCATCCAGCCATCCCAAGGTCAACCAACCAGCAACATTGCATACAGAAAGACACCAACCAAATACTGTGAAGTAATTTAAAATGAAAATGAAATAAATCCCCAGAACCACGCCAATAACAACCACAGACGCAGCCAATTTGCACCTTCTCCATCACACCTCTGCTCTGCTCACATTGCCCAGCAGATCTACTTCTCTTTCTTTCACACTAACACATTACAGGGGCAGAGTCGAGTCTTAGCAACCCATGCACTTATACCTGAAGCTACAGAACAGCATTTATAGTCGTGGCTGGGTTTGACTGTGCAGCTCAGCATCAAGTGCTGGTGTTGGGCATCAACCTCAGAGCATCTTGACAGGAGGAGACCAAGATCAGATGCCATAAACTGTAAAGGAAGGCTCACTGGAACTACAGAGAAGACGGAAGCAGGAACCATACTCCATCCTAATGAGGGGCAGGAGGAGACGCCAGGCTCTCCTCCTGCTCACATATGTGCTTCCACCACAAGCCCCAGCCAAACACTCTTCTGAGACTCAATAAATTATGAGAAGCAGAGGAGGTGGATTTCAGCTCCCTTGAATAAAGGCAATCTGCTAGAAAAACAAACACCTCGATTTGAGTTATGCAGATGGTTAACCAACTTAGGAAGCTATTTGCAAAACCAAAATAAATGATTCAGACCAGAATACAAATGCACATGCAACCTTTTGCCCTGGTTTAACTAAATTGGTTCAAGAGTTACATTCAATTTTAACATCTTTTCCCATATGATAGAGACATTTGGGCAACAGATGGGAATGAACATTGAAGAAACACTCAACAGCCAAACAAGATACTCACAGGGTTCTGCTCTGTCTTTTGCCAGCCTCTGGGGGGTACTGATCACATCCTGCCTCATACGCAACACCTTCATCCCACCTCTGTCGTCTTCCCTGGATTGGCCACTGAGGATTATATATTCATTTCCACCTGGCTGAGATCAGACAACTGATTCAGTTGATCCAGCGTTTAGAAACAGTTTTCTGATATACCTTCATATGACATATATATAAGCAAATCAGATACCCTTCTGTGGACTTAGAAGGGTTTCACACTCCTTTCCATCAGGGATTTCCAATAGACATATGTACTTCCTGGCGACATTACATGCCTTTTGGACAGTGCTGGTTGTAACAGGCAAGCAAAGGAAAAAAATAAAAATAAATTAAAAAACCCCACCAAGTAATTAAGGAATCAAATATTTCTATTGCTCCATCAACAAAGGAGAGTAAAAGGAGAAGATGCAAGGGCATCACATGTTCTCAAGAATATGATATCTTGAATACCTTCTTTGCTTCTTGTTTCTCTCCTTCAAGACTTCTCCCCTCTTTTTCATCCTCTATTATAGCACTTCCAGGACTGCAAATTTCAAAAATGAGATCTCAGAACACGGACACTGCACTGAAGTCACTGCCACACAGATTGCTTAATGACCATGGCATGATAGGCAGCTCATTCTCCCTTTGAATGATGTAGGTGCCCATAAATACCATCGGTACCATCACAACAAATCCAAATTTTAGATTTGGATTTGGCCACTGGTTACTTGGGATAATAGAAATCACTTTTGCAGAAGAGACAAGCCGAGGATGGCTGTTTTCTTGCAGCACCAAATGACAAGCCAGATCCAAGTGAGACAGATATCACTGCTACAAGACTTGCCTCCTGCCATGCCATGT
Organism: Oreortyx pictus; assembly: GCA_036925125.1. Lineage (NCBI taxonomy): Eukaryota > Metazoa > Chordata > Aves > Galliformes > Odontophoridae > Oreortyx > Oreortyx pictus. Next base: position 3,972,382 of record JAUPFR010000010.1, on the reverse strand, counting down.
TGTTATTTAAGGAAGGAGATGCATCAACAGAAGCAGAACATGGTACATTTTTTTCTTCCAACGTCATAATGTTTCCCACTGAAATGGGAAAGCACCCTTTTATTTAGTTTCTTCAAGTTCCACCAAAGATACAGCCTTCAATCAGTGTCAGTAATTAACACTGCAAGGAGTCTGAAATGGACCACTGGCAGGGTGACATTTGGTGTGGACCTTGCCTCACAGCTTCAGAGCTGGAACTAGGTTTCTCACACTGAGAGCTCCATACCTCTCCCTTCTTAAAAGTTCACGTTTCTATATGAAAAGATTTTTTTTTTCTTGCCAGAGGAAAGAGACTCAACTCCCTTCAGATACATTTTAGAATGAAAACAAGCTAAGAAATCTGGAGTGCTGACACAAACTTCATCATCTACCTTTTTCCTCAACACAAAATTTATGAAATTTCAGTCTGTTTCCCAGGTGTTACAATATCCCAACTTTAACCTGGATTAGCAGTGGGTTCAGAAGCAGTTTAGGAGAAAGGAAATTACCTGGATTCACCGAAGAGAAAACTCTTCTGTTTCTAGAATAAAGAAGAGGAACATTTTCAGCCCCCATGCTTCTTGCAGCAAGTCAAGCTTCTACATGAGACCTAAACTGTCATTTATTGTTTAAATAAATATTTCTTCAGAAAGCTCATAAACCTTTTACATTTGGAATAGCCATCAGGCAAGGATGTTTCCTCTGCTCTGCGGGACAGAGGATATGCATATTGACAAACTGCATGGAAATAGTGTAACGATGCAATGGATGGGGCCAGTGAAGCTACTTGTCAGCATGAAAGCAATTATAGGCTGAAGAGCTTACAGAAGAGGAGGGAGAGTTTTTATTACTTGAAAATAAGGATTTTCCAAACTTCCATAAAACAAGGCTACAGATGAGCCACAGAATCTCTCTGCAACTCGTGCACAGATAAGTGAATTTGGAAGCCTGTGCTGCTTCCAAGACCATTTGATTGCTTTGTAAGTCATCATTTGAAAGTAGAGTTTGACATTTTCCAAAGAGCAGTTTCCCCTTTCAGCAGAGCCAGAACCAACACCCTATCTTCTCCCTGCAGGATCTGATTCTCTCTCAGCCCAGTTACCCACTGTGAGCTGTGCAGCCACACAGAGCTTCTCTGGGGACAGTTCCTGCCCCGTGCAATGCATCATCCTGCAGGATACCTCCACTGGTTTTGTAGCTAGGGTAAAATGAGAAGAGCCAAGCTGCAGTTTGCAGAGAGCCATCATTGTCGCAGAGGACCAGAATCCATATGCTTGTCCCCACAGAAGTTGTCCTCGCTTACGAGCCTAAGCTCAAAGTGTGCTTCCACAATCAGGAAGCTCAACATTGCTTTTCTCCCTTAACAGAGGGATTACCACCACCGCTTCAGCAGGAGCTTGCAGAGCAAAATCAGTGGATTTTGCCTTCAAAATTTACGATCTTGATACCAGTACTTGACAATTACTTGGTCTGCCACCAAGGTCCAGATGACTTTACCACTTCCTTACATGTTTGCAGAGGAAGTCAAAGGGACTGACTCTCTCTCCAGCTGTGTTTGGAAACCTCATTAATCTTCACGTCCCCTTTGCAATTTCTTATTTATTCTTCAGAGTCTTCACAGACAACATACATACAGAAACACTCAGCATAGAGGAAATATGAATAGAAAAAGCTTTAAGAAAGGAAAACACAGTATGTATGCTATAGTCAAGCCTGGAATGTCAGAACAGGCTATGAAGAGACTTACCTTGTGCTCTTGAGGCTCCACCTTAGGTACTAAAAAATACATTTGTGAACAAGTATTAGTTTTTAATCTACTGTACATCACCATACTTTAAGTTGTGAAGCCCAGATTTATTCTGTGTGCTGAGCGTCCACGCACACATTCACCAGATCCCACCAGCCAGGGTCCCCAAGTTTGCTATTTAGTGTTGGCTTCTGTTCAGAGGACTGCAAGCAGCAAAGTCTGACTAGCCATAGTTTTCATAGTCCTCATGGCAAAACCGGAAGGGCTATGATGAGTCTCCCCAAGAATGCTCTTTGTTCCTATTCCAGTGGGGAGATTAAAGCAACGAACAAGGCGAAAACCAATATCCCTCCAAAGTGGAAATTTTTAAATAAGTGAAAATAGAACAGTGGCGATGCTGATAGAAGTAATTATACTGGGAAGAAGAAGTGGAGGAGATGGAAGAGATCCTTACACTAGAAATTCCCATTCCCAGGTAAACAGTGAGGTCTGCTTCACTGTCCTCGCCACGTTTTCTTCCCCACAGACAACATCTATTACTTCTCATGGTAATTTTACCATAAGAGTCATCCCATCACCAAAACCCAAATTTATTTTTGGTTAGTACCCCAGAGGTTATTCCTCTGCATACAAGCCAAGGGACGATACAGGCAGCCACCTTTGCTCACCCCAACCAATGTACAACTGCTTTTCCCAGCTAAAGCAGCTATAATAATCCTTCTTTTTAGACTGTGGCCCAGACAACATGTAATTCTTTTAGAAGTCTTGTATTGCAGAATACCTTCAATGACACACAAGGTTGTGGTGTCCCCAGACTGATTCAGGTACATTGGGGTTTTTTCATAATTATGCTGATCTTCAAGTTGAGTGCTGAAAGGACAAGATAAAAGAGAGAAGAGGTTTTAGGATTTTTTTTTCCCCAGCCCTTTCAGAAGTGTAAAAAAAAAAATTATTCATCTTAAGGATGAAAACTTCAAGTGCTTTGATACTGAGCCCACAAAAAAGCAAAGTGAAATCAGGAATTCCTCAGAGGGAAAGGAGACCTGCATCAATGTGGGGCTCAGCTGAGTCTCCTTGTGACCCTGCACTGCTTTTCCTTTAGGAGTACAGGGCATAGTTACAGGGCTCAAAACACATCAGGGGACTTTGTATTGGGATTACAGTCTTCTGCCAACAGCGATCCCTCAGGTTGAAAGGGAACAAAAAGCCCAAGGAAATCTGAGTGCTATATCTTTCAAACCTTTTGCAACTACTTAAAAATTAATAGCGACCTAGTTGCATTGTTCAGCAGGATGATTCTCACTTAGGCAAGAAAAACAACAGAAATCAGAGGATAATACAAAGATGTGTCCTAAACTAATGACAAACTATATGCCAGCACAGCATACACCTCACAGACTAATGCTGTCTCCCTGGCCCACACCCCTCCAATTTCCTTTTTCCCCCACCTCCCTCTTGTGGCAGTTCAAACTAGCACCATTCTAGAATGGGTACAAAGATAAATACCCCAGCCCTGGGGCAGAATAGTTCCCCAGGAGCTTGGCCAAACACCAGGCTGATGTTTATATGTACCCTGGCACTCCACCAGACCCGTAATACAGCTGGGCTGATGGGTCCCTGCCTGGCACTGCTAACAGCACTGTTTATCCCCAAACATGAGTGTGGAGCCTGGGACCAGCTGGTCAAAGGGGCAGCACCAGAATCTCAGTGGAATTTTATTACAGATGAGGTTCCCACTTCTGGGCTTCAGGGAGGAGAATTTTTCCCATTATTTTGCTGTTGTGCAATTAAACCACATACCTGGAACTACATGGTTAATATTTAACTAGTGACCTATTGGAAAGACCGTATCACAAGTAACCAAGCAAGATAGCTAATCTTGATGTAACATATCACTGGGACAGCTTCCTTGTGGTGCATGACAGATATAGGGCTGGTTATTTTTTGACCAGTTCTCCCTTGACAAGCGTAGGCTGACAACATAGGTCACTGCTGGCAGGGACACTTCCTGACTGAAGAGCACAACTCCACGTGCCATTAGCACAAAGAGCTCATTGCTTGGGCAGCAAAGGTGTTTTAAGAATCTGGCACTTATTACTCTGGTTCAGCCATTCCATTTCCCATATTCAAAGTATGTCCATGCCTTCAAGACAAGGGCACATGAATACTTGAATACATGAGAGCTTCCTTTGTGACAGAACCAGGATCACCCTACGACGAGTCAGAGCTGTACCACAAAAAGTCAGATTCCCCTTGCATACCAAAGCTGTTATGTCTAGGATATTTGAACCATTTCAGACGTCAACAATATCAGACGCTGTACTGAACAGCTCTTGTCCTATGGAGAGTAGCTTTGGGCACTGCTCAACAGAGATCTTGCTGAAGTTGGTGGGATGGGACTACCTGCATGAACATGCAGCGAGACTGCTGGTGAAACCCCTATAACTGCTTCCCGTCACACCAAGGCTTTGCTTCAGATACAGATCTCAAGAGCTTCATCTCTTCGCTGAAAACACCCAGCTGGGCAGGAGAGAGCAGCCATTCCCTCCCAGTGGCACAGCCCCAAGGCTACAGCATCATCAGAGGATGGGGATGTTCACCACGAGCTCACCTTTCAGGGATCAGGTAATCCTCTTCCACAGCAGCTGCACACAAACACACGGAGGATTAGCACTTGGAGACAACACCGCTCTCCTGCAGAAATGGGGGAGGCCTTTCCTTGAGGCAGCACACAGAGACAGGCGTGAAATGGGATCGTCAGGGGATGTGGCTGTGCTAATGGCATTATTTCACGTTTCCAAGCAACAACTTCAGGTCTTCTAGAGATCAATAACTGAGCAATATCAATAGGGCGTGCATATGATGGCTCTGAAATAACTGCTTTCCTCAGTGCCTTAGAAAAGGTACGTATATTAGAAAAGAGTTGCAGGGAGAACCTCTCTCCTTCCCTTTAACTCTTCCTAAGCTCAGCACAGAGCAGTGAGCACAGCAACAGGAAAGTCAACAAGGTTTTAGCTGAGCCCTTCGTAGAAACACAGCTCCCTTTGAATTCAGCAAATTGATGCCTAAAGATCTGGCTATGATTAAGCCTCTATCTATAAAGAAACAGCATTTAGCTGCTTAATAAGCAGGCCAAAATATTCCATTACCCTACATCAATAGGGTTTTATTATGAGAAACTGAACTTTCGCATCACTTGTTGTTGGAACACTTAATGACATTGCCCTCTGTTGTATTTAAAACACAAGCAGGGGATTAGCAGACCGGTTTCTACTGATTTTATTGTGCCTTCCCACAGCCATGTGCTCTGGAGTGAAGGCATTTTTGGGGTGATAAGATCAGCATGCTGCAGTGTGAAGGCCAGCTACAAGGTGTTCACAGCATGCTGGAGCTGCAGCTTTGGGAGAGCTGTGTGGAGCAAGCTGGCTAGCACATAACACTAGATCCCTTCCCCAGATTGGGGGCAGAAAAGTTTCCAACCTTTGATATTACGATATCTCTTACTTGTTTCATTTTGTCTGTGGACTGAAGGTACCACGCTTCGGAAAGCGCTGAGATCAACTTTCGGAGGTCTTGAGGGCTTCTCAGGAGCAGGACCCAGGGATGCAGCTGAAGGAAGAGGTCTTATCCTGGGTGGTTTGCTGCCTGGGCTGTCCATCTGTGTCCCTGCCCCCAGCTGGCAGAGGGGAGGCTTCGGCTCTGCTCCAGAGAAAAAGCACAGGCAGCAATTACCCAGCACTCACATTGCACAACAGGGCTCCTACCGTTCTACCAGAATAGTAAAAGCAAAGAGAAATGGCCACTTCTACAGATTTTTACAGATTCTGGCCAGAGAATTGGTGGAGTCACCATCTGTGGAGGTGTTCAAGAGGTGCGGAGATGTAGCACTGAGGGACATGGTCAGTGGGCATGGTGGGGACAGGTTGGGCTTGGCAATCTGAGAGGTCTTTTCCAACCTTAACAGCTCTACGATTGTATAGATGCTCCCTTTTCTCACCCTTTATTCTACTCTCAGAATCTGAACAATTTCTTACAGCAAGGTTTTGAAAAACACAGAGGAGCTCAGGAACCTTCTCATGTCTAGAACCTCAGAGGAGAACAGGAGCACTCCCATGGGCTAGTTCAGCATCATGCTTTGAGGGTCCCAACTTGTACTAGCCTTCTGTTCTATCTGTTGAGTTTCTGACCACCCATACATACTCATATAGAGATGTATGTATGCTTAATGAAAAAAAATCATAGCCAACTTTACCTTTCTGGCTTTGAGGTTGCAATGTGGTTGCCGCAGAGCTCCCAGCAGCTCTCCCATCTCCCTGGGCAGGTCGGGTTGGTGCAGGATGGCTGCTCACTGGAGGCACTTTGCTGCCATTTGATGTAGCAGGAGCCCGCAGCTTCCTCTGCTCTGGGCTGGGCTGCACGTAGAGGTTCATTGCCTGCCGGGCTGGCAGTTCAGTGCTGGCTTTCTCGTTGCCAGATAAAGTGTTTTTCCACATCTGCAGGGCATGGTGGAAAGAGTTCAGGTGGGGAACATCCTCAGGGCCTGCTTGGGTTGATGCTTGCTGCTCGGTGCTGTAGGACACTGGATACTTCGGAGAACTGCTTTTAGGAGAACTCAGCCTTTTCACTGAGACATTTCCTTTGTGCTCTTCATCGCACTCCATTGGCACCGTGTGACCCACCTTGGCCCTCTGTGCAACTGCAGAGGGCTGAGATGCAGGACAGGGAGGTTTGCTGCAGGGTCTGGGAACCAACACATCTGCCTTACCAGTCGGCACGGGGCTGGGCACATTGCTACCACTAGCGCCCAACCTGGGTGAAAGCTTCTGGAGAGGCTGCACTGGCTTGGTGGCAAGGCTGGAGTTGTGCTGAAATTTGGCTCGGAGGGCTTTGAAATCAGTCACACCTTCCTGGACAGGGAAAGACAGGAGAGCACAAAGCAGATGCTTATAGTGTAAAAACAGACAATTGGTGTGTGATTTTTTCAGAGAAAAAGAGGCTAGATACTCTGCTCACAGTGATGAGCATTGGGTAAGGCACTAATTTCTTCTCCTATACAGTCACCAACATCAAAACCATGTATGATTTTGAACAAATAGAACTAATCAATAACACTACACTTTGAAAGGACCACGCTTTGGCCCACCTTTCTTCCCAGACATAGAATCACTGAGGTTGGAAAAGACCTCTAAAATTTCCAAGCCCAACCCACCCCACCGTGCCCACTGACCACATCCCTCAGTGCCACATCCCCACAGTTCCTGAACACCTCCAGTGACAGTGACCCCACTACCTCTCTAGGCAGCCAGTGTTCTTTCAGAGAACACATTTTCCCTGTTATGCAACCTGAACCTCCACTGATACAACTTAAGGCCATCACCTCTCTTCCTATCACCGTTACCGAGGAGGAGAGGCAGACCCCCACCTCACCACAACCTCCTTTCAGCTGTCCCATTCTACGGGAAGAAGTCTGTGGGTTTTGCCTGCAACACCCTGGCTTAAACTCAGCCACAAACTGAACTAAGGAGAAAACATGAAGAACAATTTATGAGCTACTTAAGCCCTTGAACTGCTCTATAACTTTTTATATGCCATGATTACATTAGGTGCACTACTCTGGCAGCTTAGTTCAGCGCAGAGAACTGCAGGGCTTCGTGAAGACCTGTCCAATGAGGAAATTGGAAAAAATTATCTAGGACAGAACTTCGTTATTCTGAAAAAAGCCCCAGCCTTAAGTGTTAAGGCAGAACAGATGAATAGCATACTGAGGTTTTATTGCATTTAATTGCACGATTTATTAAACACTGACAATTTCTCTTGAATAACCCCTTTCACTAACTTTATTACTTTCACAGGGCAGTGCATGATGTAAAGAGCCAGCCCTTGGGGGAAGCGGGCTGAATTGCTCCAATTATATTTCATATTAGCGGTCAGCAACACGATGCTGCGTGAGCTGCTCAGACAGCCTAACATAGCAGCGAGCCCACAGGGAATGAGAGCTTTCAGAGGCTCATGGAGGATGAAGCGGGTTTAAAACCAACCCCACGTGCACGAGATCTCCACAGACAGGAAATCAAGTAGTGTGGTGCCCTAATGCAATCACACTTAGCTTCTGCACATGCTGGAGACACAGTTGAAGAGTTCAGAGCTGTTTACCTCCCCTCACCGATTTTCTTTTGTTCCTGTAACGCATAGTTTCACACCAGTGCACTTGGAGACAGAGAAAACAGAAAGGAAAAAAGAACCTGCGTGCTTGTGCCCAGCACTGTGAGCTAAGAGACCTGCAAAATGGGCTTTTTGGCCAGCACTCACTGTGATAGGAGAAAGGGAACCTTGTCAACTTGTTATTCCTCTTTCCTCAACGTGGCAGATAGTGAAAGAGAGGACTATCACTGCTTGATGCACCCTATAGCACCCCTACCCACTGTGGGTGCCCCATCCCTGGAGGTGCCAAAGGCCATGCTGCGTGGGGCCCTGGGCAGCCTGATCTGGTAGGGGGCAACCAGCCCACAGCAGGGAGTTGGAACTAGATGATCTTTGAGGACCCTTCCGTCCCAAGCCATTCCATGATTCTACACATAGCTGAGGTACAGCGAGTTGTCCAGGTCTCTGCAGCCCTGGGAGGAGTCATACAGTGGGGACAAGAGAAGTGGGCAAAGCAAGGAGAATCTGCTAATAAATCAAGAGGGCTCACAGAATGCGTTACTGCTACATCTGGCCAAATAATTCACCAGGAGTAATAACACACTTGGCAAAGGAGCATGCAAGATGAGAGAGGGAGAGAACAAAAAGGAAACAAACTTTTCCTGGCCGGAAAGCTCTGAGCATTATGGAGTCAGGGGACAGCTAAATTTTCCATATTTTCTCCCTATAAATAAAACAATCTTCTAACATTAATATCGTTCTAGGAAGCAGAATAAAGCCCAGATTAGGGCTTCAAAAAGGATATTTTTTCTGAAGGAGCAGCAGTTGGAGGTCTGTGCTGTCAGAAGGGCTGACCAAAAGAGCTCTGAGTTCTCTGCTTTTCTAAAAACAACGGACCCAGAGAGAGGGACCCTAAAAAAGACATGGGGCAGACAAGGGAGCTCCTATGAGTCAATGTGTAACCAGCACTGCCCTCTGCCCACGCACCTGGAGCCTTGCCCATGCCACAGGCACTGACTGTTCATTAACTCCCTGGCTTCCAAGCAATTGAAAAAAATTAAAACCCACCTCTACATTTCACTGCACTAAGACACAGCAACAGCAGCTCACCTCAGAGCAAAGGGGGAAAAAGAAAACAAAACAGCACCAGGACCCCCTCAGCAGCCTACTCTGGGGAAGGAAAACATCCCTGCACAGTCCCATGAACAGACAGCGTCAGAAACACTCACCTAATGGGGTTAACCTTCCACCTGCTGCTGACAGAGGCAGCAGCCACAACCATACACGTCAGTGGAGGGAAACAGAGCAGCAAGAGCTCTGCATTGCTCACCCATTGCTGTGGATGGGGCAAAGGGAGCAGCCCTGTACTCACCACATCCATGGCCTCGCTGCCCAGCACCAGCGTCACCCAACCACCACCCTTCTGCTGCCTGATGAGCCTGAACACACACTCCTAGGCCTCAGCTCTGCCCCCGGGGTGGGGAGAGCTTCACCTGGGCTGGGCTGCTGCTCAGCCCTTCCCACTCACCTTATCATCCCTCCAGCTGAGTGAGGTTTTGCCTTCTGCAAGCAGAGGGTTGGGCAGTTAGAAGTCCTCTGTCTAGCTTTTGGTTTCACCTTCATCTCCAGCACTGGAAAGGAACAGCCAGCAGGATCACACGCAGTCCCTGAGCTCTAGAATTAAACAGGTCCGTGGAGGAGACCTAACAGGAGCAATGGAGGGGCTTGGGGCAGAGCAGGCTCATGGCAGGCTCTCCAGATCCTGCTGGAGCTGGAAACATTAAAGGCCATCTGGTCCCATGCCCCAGCAACAAACAGGGACATCCACAGCTCTACCAGGTGCTCAGAACCCCATCCATCCTGACCTTGGGTTCCTCCAGTGACTGGAAAAAATAAAGAAAACAATAACATATACTTGGTCATTGGAGACATGACTCAAAGAGTGAGTCTCACTTCCCCATGTGAAAAGTCCTGCTGATGCATGGTGGTCTCTGGGAAGAAAGAGGGATCCCCTGGAGCTGTGTGCTGGCAGGGAAGTCCCCCTGGCCCAGCCTGGTGTCATGGAGTACCCAGAATGAATGGTGGCTTTATACACAACGAGCTGGGAGGATTTATGAGCTGCCCAAAGTGGGGCCCTACATTAAAGCAGTGCTGGGGAATGGGGAGTTTGTGACTTCAGAGCCAGGGTCTTAGGAAAAAGGACAGGGCTTGCTTAGGGAAACCAGGCAGCAAAACAGGACTCTTAAGTCCTTCCAGGACATCAGAGGACCTTTTCCTGCAACACACTGCTGCCTAATTGGAATATCTTCCCAGGACAAGAAGCTTAAAATTATATTTTTAAAGTACTATAATTTTATGGTTTGCATTTTTTTCTTCTTACATATACATATCAGTCCACAGGATGAGAGCTCAGCATTCAGCAAATAAACTCATTTCTCCTTTTTTTCTTTTCAGCTCCATTGTGACCAATAGAACTCATCATACATTGCAGGTGCATTCACAGGTCTGGGCTAATCCTTCCCACTCCCCCTTCCCCCCCCATCTCTGGATTTCACAAGGGTATTTCAGTTCTGATTTGGCCTTGTTCTGTGCCCAGGCAGCCCTCCCCACACATCTCAGCCCTGCAGCAGCTATCACAGGGCTCCAGCAGAGGGGGAGAGAGGACTGCTGGTGCCTCCATCACAGCAATCAACAAGAAATTGAAGAAAATGCAGTACTGTCAATCCCTGTGTTCAAAGAAAGCTCACACTTTCTTTTCCAGGATGGGATGAAGCACAGCTCAGGTGAAGCCATCATAGATGTCCGTGGGACTCATTCTCAAGTTCTGAGTCAGCCTCATCTGTAGCAGTCAAGGAAGTGGATTTAAATGTTTTCTCACATTCCAGGGTTTTTATCTGCTGAAGTTAGTTATCTCCAATCCCGCAAACACTTCAGTGCATGCTTTTTAAAGTGCTGTAAGTCACAGAATTGCCCCTATGTTTTAAAGCCCCTCATGCTGGTGACTCCAGACCCACTGAGAGCCATGAGTGCTGGCACTGGGGCTATGGTGCCCATCTGCTCCTTAAAAGAACCTTTCCTACACATCCCACAGCCACTGGGTCAGTAACTGGGATGCCTGTTCCACCAGCACACAGTAACATGGAACACTTTCAGTCTCTCCCAACACACTGCCTCACTGTCAGTCCAAAGTCAATGTGAAATGGCAGGGCTTCCAAGGGCAGAGCTCCAATCCCTGGGCATAATCTCTTGATCTCATATTACTGAACATTTCCATAACCTCTGCACCTTGCAACAATCTCTGTATTAAAGAAAAAGCCTTATCCCTGAAAGAAAGGCTGGTCCACAATCCTGCCTGGGGAAATGTAAAAGCAAACAGCACATGACAGGTGACAGCCACATCTCCTAAGGGAACTGGGTACAAGATTGTGGGTGTACTGCCCAGAACAGATGAGAGAATCATGGAATTGAGTTGGAAGGGACCCTTAAAGGCCATCTAGTCCAACTTCCCTGCACAGAACAGGGGCACCTCCATCAGGTGCTCAGAGCCCTGTCCAGCCTAACCTTGGGTGTCTCCAGGGATGGGGCACCCACCACAACATAGAGCAAGACTCAGTCATTAGGTGGCCACCAAGCCTATTTGAACTTGCAGTATTGCATGAATAATGCCATCCAAAAAGCTTAAATAGAATATTAGCATAGAAAAGGTTAATGCTTCTAAGCATCTGTAGCCCACTCAGCAGATCTGAGTGGATGCCCTCCAAATGAGAATATTCTATGATTGTATGAATACATGCAACTTTTCAGTTTCATTATTAGAAGGCAAAAGCCCTATATCACTGGACAACAAAATGATTGTAACATAGCCACCCTAGAGCCAGGCTCATTCAGATACACCACCAGAAATGCTACTCAGATGCAATTTAGCAGATCAATGCATTTTGCAGGCAGAATTAACTCCCCTTGCTGCAGTTAATACACTGAAGTGGAACAAAGTCCTGTGCTGCATTCAGCAAGGAAAAGATGTATTCCTGCATCTTGGGTGTGAGATGTGTGGCAGTGTGTCCAGATACATGTTGAGCTCACGAGACCCTGATTTTAGGTGCATGAGGATTTTAAAATGAGGAGCTGCACATCTTCTGAGGAGATATTGGTAGTGGAGTTCTTCTGCAGCAAAAGGGAAGAGATTTGAAACAGGAATGGTAATGAAGTGCCTGATGTGATGCTCAGATGCTCACCCTGCCTTTGACTCCTCTTGCAGTGCTACAGGTCCCAGCCAGTTGACAGCCCCTATCCAGAAGGCGACAGAGCAGCTATCAACACTTCCAGCACTGTGAGCCAGAGGTTCCAGGCTCTAATCCAGGCTCAGAGGCAGGGATCCAGCATGCAATTCAGACAAGTCCAATAAATAACATTATAAATGGAACTAAAAAAATTATATATACACACACATACATCTGGAACACAACACCTTCAAGAAAGGTGGGAATTTCACTGCTAATGTAAAAAAAATTTCACTGCTAATGTAGACTTCATGGCTTGCAGTTTAAATCTCTCCAGTCCTCCCCCTCCAACGACCTCACCCATCAGCACGAAATTGCCTCTGTGCCTGATTGCACAATAGCAGCCCAGCGTTTTATCTGTGAGACAGTCCACAAATAACTTTCATTATATATATATGGTATGTTTCTGATGCTGCTATCAGAAAAGATAAAATGCTCCAACAGCCCTGCTGGGTGCTAGGGAGGTGTTCGATGGTGCAAGTCAGCCCTTTGTATTGAAGGATGGCAGAAATTTGGAATGAAGACAGATCAGACCAATGCCAGGGGAGGCTCCCACTTTGGATGGACAGTCAGGCATGACACAGACAGTGGGGTCCAACCCCACTTGAGCTTTATAAGCATTGCTAAAGCCTTGCTTTGTCCTTCTGTCCCGGTGACACACTAAAGGGGTGCAATGTAGAACAAGGAGGTAAAGGTGGGGCACGCCTCAGCCAGTTTTAATCCCCTTTCTTCCAGCAAAAGGGATTTAGGTTTAAAATAGAGATTAAAACTTTACTTGAGTCCTTCTTGCATAGGCAGGGAAAGGACAAAGAATTTCTCAGCATTAGCAGGTAAGGAATTACATTAACATACTCTTGAAGGTCCCAAAAAGGCAGTTCTCATTTCAGTTCACTACAGAGTTTACCCATGTGCTACATTTCTTCTTGTTTAGTGAAGACAAGCCCCAGGATCATTCTCAACTCTAATTACATTAAAAGAACACGGTAAGAGCTCCTTTTATTTTGATGATTTACAATGCCAGCTATTGAAATGCGCTTTGCATTTGGGGAATACAAGAGTGACACTTCTCTCCCAGTCTTCTGTGGACAGAAGACAATTCACTGTCTGCTTAATAGCTGTAATAGCCCAAGACCAGATTCTCCTGTAATAATTATACTTTGTCTCAAATTTATTGAAATTAAAGCTTCCAATCATCTGCTGGGAACACTTCATTTATGCACAAAGTTCCTCAGCTTGCTTGGGCAGAAGAAAAACAGGGATATATGGGTGCTTGATAAAATACTAAGTCTCCATAGATTAAAAAAAAAAGTTAAGAACAACATCTACTGACATTACAGATTCCTTGTGCATTTCTGTGCCTGCCCAGTAGCCTTCAGCAGGGAATTTTGAAAGCTGTGTGTGCAATCCTGCGGCAAAAGGTATTGGGTAATTTGGGCTAGAGTGTGACCAAGTGTCTTTCCAGTGGCCTTTTTTTTTTTTTTTATCTTTTCCAACACAAATATTCTCATCTCATGACAGTTTCCTTAATTAGTAACCCACAGTGTTCCTCCTTTGTGTTGGTGTTATTGTCATATTGTCTGTGCACATCCACCAGTCCAGTGCTGAGACCACAACCAGCTACAAGCATTAGTTGACAGATGGGATTTCACAGCAATTGGGACAGGTCAAATTTCAGACTACAGTGACATCTCTCTTGCCTCAAATCACTTTGGAAAAATGGGCTCTTATGCTTCAGTGCCTGTACAAGATCACTCAAAAGCCATTCTGGTCCAGGTGAAAACTCCCATCAGCTTTGGACATGAGACTATACATTATGGGAATGGCAATAGGCAAAAGCTCAACAGACATTGGTGTATCTAAATGGCACATGCTACTGATAGCAGAATTCAATTCTCTTTGCTGAGAAACCTCTCCCAGAGCAGACAGACGAAAACTGGAAATAAGATGAGCTTCCTCCTTCAAGCAAACTGAAGGGCATGGACTGAACAGAAAACACCACTGCCCCAGAAGGGCTTGACAGACTACCATGTTTCAAACAGCTTACTGCATTTCCTTGTCCTAAAATTGTGAATTTCCAAAAGGAGAAAGGCCTCTGGAATACATCCCAATTCTCTGCAATTTGGTCAGTGCTGTTGTCAATGATTTACTAATATGTTTCAGAGCTCGATGGGCTGCTGGAAGAAGCCTGGAGCACCAGCCCTACGGACCCCTGAAGCCTCAAGAATTTGCTCACGGATAATTTAAGGCAAACATTTACATATGGAAAAACAATGTGGTGGAGCCTGTGCCAGGTTTCTCCCTTGATTCTCACTATATGCTCGCTGTTTATAACTGCACATTGGGCCACGGCTGCAGCACACAGGGAGCCAGCGACTGTACCTGCCCAGAGGTAAGCTTGCTTCCACCCAGCTTTGCATACAGGAATTAGGGGCCAGTCAGTCAGCCCATCAATTCCATCTTGACTTGAGGCACATGCACACTGCGCTCTCCGTAAACTGCTACCAGGAAAAGAAAAAAAAATTACATATATATTGGCTGTTCTCCAAGCATGAGCTCGGCATCATAATTCCTTCTTATATGAACTGTTTGCACAATGGCTTTTCTTTCACAGATGACAATTAAGCCTTCTTTAAAATTCCTTACTAATGCCACCATACCGTTTTCAGTCACTTAGATATTTTTTTTTAAACAAAAAATTACAAGGGAATATTCTTCATGACTTCCCTTATTGTAATTATTTTGCATTTGGCAATGAGGAGTTAAAAAGTGCATGCGTATAATGCAATTCCAATCCAAGCTGGATTCCTGTAACTCTTTTTTTTCCTCCAAACAATTATTAACCTGTAGGAGTGTCATCTAGGCTTCGAAGGAAGAGAATAAACAAGTTACTTCTTCTGAAGATACAGTGTTATGATGGCAGAACTGTTTTTTTTTTTTGTTTGTTTGTTTGTTTGTTTTTCCTACAGCTATTAATTTCAGGCTTGTTCTAAAGGCAAATATGATTTAGAAGGATCAAAAAAAGGTATCAGTGATAATTGCAACATGGAGACAAGAAGGAGGAAAGGAAAAAAAAATCATGATAGTGATACACTTAATTATGAAGGCTTATTCTGATAATCCTTTCTGGAAATGAACAAAGACAAGATTTTTGATGTCTGATGAACTTATCAAATAAGGCAGAGGAACGAAGAGGTGAATGTAAAATCCGATTGAAGGTGAGCCAATTAAGCATTTGGTGAAGTGCTGAAAGACACAGCCCACAAATCCCCCTGACAGAGCCAGAAGGCACCAACAGCAGCATCACCCCCAGCACAGCTCTCTGCTCTCCCAGGGGCACAGCAGGTCTGATCCCTCCCGTCACCAATCAACCCTAACCCTAACTGAGCTGCCATGGCTCCGATTTAGTGGGCTCCCAGCTCTGCTAATTATCAGTATTTCTCTTCGGACTGCAGTCTCATAAGTGAAACAGACCGCTCATTAGTTAATCACTAACATAATGATAGTAATGTTTTGACTCAGAATAACCCCTCAAAATGCTTTGAAGGCTGCAGCAAATGCAAAGTCATTTGGATACACCAGAGATCACTTCTCAAGACAAAGAAACACTATAAAAATAAAGGTTGCAGGATTAGAGGCAGAAACACAGATCACAATGACTGGGCTGAGTGGCTAGACAAATATTTTCCTACTGTTATATAACAATACTGTGTATGTGCAGAGACTCCAAGCCAAAGACTACTGTGATACATTAATTCTGCCATTTCCCACTTTTATATTTCTCCTTTAATTCAACCCTTACCCCCTTCAAGAATACGCACTATTCCTTTCAGAAACAGTCAGCCAACAAATCCTCATGGTCAACACAGCTTTGTGGCTTGCCACCCAGCACCACTGGTGCAGCCATTCCCACTGCCACGCACAAAGCATCTGACCCCGAGGTCAAACCTGCTTGCCAAAATACTGACCGCAGGTGCAGAACTGTGTTTTAAGAGCAGTGAAATCAGTAGATTCCAGGCCAAGGTGGCAAACACGACTATTCCTGGAGTTTGTGATGTGATCCTGATAAGAAAACCCCAGAGGAGTTTAAACTTGCCTTTTCCAGATATTCCTTTCAGTTTGTTTGGTCTCACCTGTATGATGTGCGTGCATTTAATTGCAGAGTACCCACTGGAAAGGGTTGGGGTCTCTCACAAGAGATGCCCAGTGCCAGCTTCCCAACTAAGTTCCTACTGAAGAACACACAGATCTCATTCTCCTTTCATAAAGCACAGGTTCAAAACCCTCAGACCACTGTCTCTCCCTCTCCTTAGAAGAAGCAGCAGAGATGTTAGTTCACCAGCTCCTGTCAACTGTCAGCTGAGTCAGTGGTCGGAATGGACCGAATGTTTCCCTTGCCAAGGGAGAAAAGTAAGGCTCCACTGTAATGCATTCATTTATCTTCCGATGTGCCTGTGTTGAGGGTGTACACACATTAATTATAAATATGATACATATTCATCATCCTGAAGCATCCTTTAAACACATCCAAACATGATGGAGGTGCTCCTCTCAGAGAGCTTCTTGCTTTGGTGTAAACTGGGAATAAATTTCTTTAAGGCAGCAGAGCTGCAAAACATCAAATCAAAGCAAAAGGTAGAAGAATCAGGCCAGAATATTTGGCCAAGACTTTTGCCCTTTCCAATTTCAGAATTAATTATGGATCCCCAGATTCTTAAATGCAGATACACTAACGAGAAGAAATTAAAAGCAACCTTCATTCATCAGCTCCTGTTCTCACATTTTGATATCGTTCCACCTGTCTTCATAATTCAAGGCTTCATTTTCAAATACCTGACATAATTTTGCTTTCTACTGAGTTCATATCCCTATATTTTTATTCCTGTGCTTACAATCTGGAAATGATTTGTCTCTCCTCCTTCTGTTCCCCACCCCACCCCGGGTTTAAAAGCAGCTATCCTCATTAATAACTCATCAGAAATGTCTCAGCATCAGTGCTGTAATTAGTGGCTGTTTCCATCTGAGCCATCTGTGGGAAATAAGTTAGGTGTTTCTTTCTTGTGCAGCACCGGCACCGGACACTGCTGCAGCCAGCAATATTTGGGGGGCAGCGCTGCATAGGGTCCCTCTGGGATGAGCAAAGCTGCAGTGCTGGAGAGAGCTGCACCAGAACTCCCGGCTGTGGGAATGACTTCCAGTGCAAAGAGAGCGGTGAGTGAACTGGGCTCAAGCTTCAGCCTAAGGTTTTGGGTGGGCAGAACAGAAAACCATCTGTGTTATGTTTCAGTTGGAGCAGAAATAGTTAATTTTTTTGGTGGGATAAAGAGACATCTTCTGCTCCAACAGCTGTGTCATATTCTCACACCATCCTCATGGTCACCAATGCTCTCTCAACACTCTGCATTCAACCCTGGAGAAAGACACAGCTTAGTCCTGAATCCAACCAGCAGCTGCTGGGCTGAATTCTTTATTCCTAGTCATCCTCAACCATGAAGACTGAGATATAATACAGCTACCCCCTTCAAGTTTGGTTTTTGTCCTGACAGAGCTTGTTGTTGCACAAATGGCTCAAATTCCCACCTTGAGCATTTAATGAAAATCCTACTGAAATCTAGAAATAGAATGGTTGGAAAAGATTTTTAGGATGATCTAGTCCAACCACCTACCTACTACCAATGTTGCCCACTAACAGTGTCTCTCAGTGCCACACCCTCACAGTTCTTGAACTCCTCCAGGGACAGCAAATCCCATCACCTTCCCAGGCAGCCTGTGCCAGATCCTGATCACGCTAAGTTTTTTCTTATCTCCAACCTGAACCTCCCCAGCACAATTTAAGGCCATTCCCTTTCATCTTATTGAATACACACCTGCCCTCAGCTAAAGCAGGTCAACATTGCTCCACCCAGAGCAACGGTTCCCTCCATTACTACCACATCAAGGCTTGCTCCTCACTCCCCAGAACAACAGCATTTTTAAGCTGCAGTTCCTACAAACATTCATTCTTGAGCTATAATCATTGCTATAAGTTCCTGGTGGAATACTGCAGCATTTACCACACAGTGTGGCTTCCTGAGGCACTTAAATATAGGTGCCAAACAGCACAATAAATGCAAAAAGTCTTCTTGAATGTGGAAAAATAACTGTCTCTCTGTGTGCACTCCAGGTCGCTGTATTAAACGGCATCTCGTCTGCAATGGCAATACAGACTGCAGGGATGGGTCTGATGAGAATGACTGCGAAGAGGAAGATATTCAAAGCCCCTGTGAAAATCTGTTCCTCATCCCAGGGTCTGAAAAAGCAGCACGAGGGTGAGTAATTAGTCAATAGCTGCCACTCCCGCAATTAAAACAGGGCTGTTCTCACACTGCACCTCCTTAATAAGACCGGCGCTCTATGAACTTACACTGTGCCATGCAAAACCCAAAGGAGAGTGCCTGTCCTACTCAACCATGGGTAGCAGTGATGAAGGTTGGAGGGTTCAACCCAGCTTTTCTTTCCAGTTATCCTCAGGTTTACCTGAGCTTTTCTCAGCCACTCTGTACTTCTGAATGTGCTTTTTTACTGCTTTCTGGGTTCAGTTATCTTACAGCTTTCTCCAGTTCATAAAAGCAAATACTAAAGGAAACAGTAGATGTTGGAAATGCAGCTTCCTGTAGAGGGTTCTATCTATAGAGAGAACATTTGACTCCAGGATTTAGGACTTCAAAGCATAGATTCAGAGCAGCACCAAGCGATAAGCTCGAGAAAGTACTTCTACGCATGAAAAAGTTTTTCTTTATTATGTTTCTTTTTTTTTTTAATTAAATATAAAGGGAAAAAAAGGAAAATCTAGAATGAATTATAAGGCAGTTTGTCTATTGTGGCACTTTTGCCCTATACCCTGCACTTTAAGCATGACACTACTTAGTTCCATTTGGAGAACATGAGCTACAATGTGACAGCACAGCCATCCACCGGGTAATTCTCCAACATGTTTGATCCAATACTCTCTGGAGTCAGTGAGAAAAACGCTCTGAGTGGGTGCATCCATCCAAAATTTCTTCGTGACCTAAGTTAATTTGCACAGAGCACTGCATTTAATACTGCTCGGATCTGTTTCCTCTG
The DNA here is from genome assembly GCA_036925125.1 of Oreortyx pictus. Lineage (NCBI taxonomy): Eukaryota > Metazoa > Chordata > Aves > Galliformes > Odontophoridae > Oreortyx > Oreortyx pictus. Next base: position 3,953,095 of record JAUPFR010000010.1, on the reverse strand, counting down.
CAGAACACACGCACACACAAAAGCAATAGCACTTACTATCCTGTTCTTACAGATGATTCCCTGTTGTGAGGAGCAACGCTACTGTCTAGTTTGAATAATGCTTTCATTTCAGGCCATGGAAATCCCACCTGTTACTTAATATCCCCTGTAATTCAGAGGGCAGCACTAGGGAGCAGGAAGAGGGAAGTGTAAGGAAATAAGTGATTAACTTAGCAAAGCACTGGGAGACAGTAAGTCCAGTGAGTGTACTAACTCCACTGAAAATAATAATAATGGACCACTATTAAAGGAAGGAGATGAAATTAAGATAGACACCAGTTATAGTGAAGCCAGGAAACACTTTAAGATCCACGAGGACATGAAAGATTCACTGGGACTGGAAGAATCCCAATAGCTGGGACTTCTGCAACTGTACACGCAGGGGTGGACTGCATAACTTAACTGACATCTATCTCTAGCATCTAAGTCCAAACAAATGCCTTGGAAATAAAATGACTGTTTGCCTCCAGTTAGCTTTGGGAAGGAGATGCAAAGAGAGAGCTGACTCAGTCCTCAGTTGCTGCCTAAGTTCCAAGTCAGACCTGAGGATGAATGATATACAGCACTGTAACATCAGGAGGACAGAAATAGTGACAGCGTCTGCTGGAGAAAGAAAACAGGAGCTGTGGATAACTCTGAATGCTATTTTTTTCCAAAGATACAACATCCTAACACAGGAGGAGAAAAGGTACACATATGATCCTAAATTTCTGGGAGGCCATTGTGAATCTGTCTACAACGGGGAGTGGAGGGCACTGAGGTATGATGCCATGTGTGAACGCCTGTACTACGGAGATGATGAGAAGTATTTCCGCAAGCCTTACAACTTCCACATATACCAGCTCCTAGTAAGTACTCAGGTGGTCAAATCTGGCAATATTTCCTCGGCTGAAAAGCCAAACTTGCTACAAAGATATTGTACAGGCACATTGTATCAGGAGACAACTGACTACATGCTGTCTTCCAAATTAACCTTCCTCCAGCTGTCCCCAAGACAGCAAGTGACTGGCGATATAAGAGCAGTTTTATGGCACATCAAGGCACTAAAGTGCTTTATCATTCGGCATCCCCACTTCTTACTCTACCCTAGTCAAAGCCAAGATAATCTCTCTTTTCCCCCCCATTCTAAATTCTGAATTTTGCTATAAACGACCTGTAGAGCTGGCAGAAGTCACTTGCATCTCCAGGGATGAAGTTGACCACATGCAAAATAGGAACAATGCAAGCGATTTGATTCTTGGAAGCATTTAAATCTTAAGAATGGCTAAATGGGACAGAAGTCTGAATTCTGATGGCAATATTACTCAGAGAGACCTACCACACTGGCAGTACCCCCCAACTTATCTGCAAGTCCTGCGCATACACTTTCTTCAGAGACACTGGAGTCTAGGAAAACAACCATCAGAGGTGTCTTTTTTCAGTGTTTGTAATTTTTCTGTCTTTTTATAGAGATAGCAAGTGGCACAGCCTGAGCTCAGCAGGGCTGCTGAATTCCACACGCTGGCAAAGCAGAGCTGTCACGGAAAAGGTCACTTCACTAAAACATGGGCAGAACAATGTTTATTTTCTAACACTGCCCTCATCAGTGGCTGGATTACTGCTGCTGAATCTTTTCCTAAGTAAATTCATCCTGAAACAGGCTGGAGCAAAAAGAAAAAATCACTCCACATAGTCAGAATTCTATAGAGTTGCAAGGATATGGAAGGAGGGTTTTATAATGCAAAGCGTCAAGCTGGCTTGATGGGCACCATCACAAGCTCTGCCTGTTATGGCACTGCTTTTGGTGGTTAAATGCAATCCATTCCTCTGTCTGGGGATGGATGAAGGAAGATGTGTGGCTTTATGTGCATTCCCCACATACTTCCAAATGAAATGGCATGCAGCTGCATTTGTTACTCTGCACTCACTGATAAGTTACACTGACACCATCAGGAGCATCAGGAGAAAGACTAAAAAAAAAAAAAGTGAAATGCCTGAGAAATTAATGTGTGCTCCTTCCACTGTAGGCTCATGCTGATTCTGGATTCTCTTTTGAGTTTTATGATGATTCAAAAGATCTGCTTGATGCCCTCAAAAGTAGCAAATCTGAAGGAGGGGGTTTCACCATTGGGATTGGGCCTGAACAAGTAGATATCAAACTGAACCTCGGCTTCACTTTATCTCGTGGCAAAGGATCCCTGAAGAACTTCACAGAATATACTGCAAAGGTAAAAATCAGCAATGCATATACTCCAGTCACCTCATCTGGGCATTACATGATCTGATTGTAACTTCTGTATTTTTTCTTTATATATATATTTTTTAATTTGTCCACATAACTGCAAGTGTGTGATCATTAGTAATCTTGTTTGTTCTTATTATAGTTTAGAAAACAAGAAGGGAGAATAAAATTGAATTACCAAGTACCACAACACATCATCTCACCCCACCCATTTCATGGCTACTTTAAGCACACATAGGAAAAAAAAAACAAGAGATGACAGTGAGGGAGGAGGAAATATGGAGATGTTGATCAGAACATCCTTGATGCCCTTGGGGAATGATCTCCACTAGAAAATTCATCTTGTTCTAATTAATACAAGCTGCTTTATGATAGGAAAATACACTGTTTCTCAGGAAAGGTTCAAGCAATATGATGAAAATAAAAACTTCCAATAATCAGGCTTATTTCTCACATGCTTTTCTCATCGTGCACTAACTGTGACACTTTCTTCCCCATCTAATAACACAAATGCTAGCTTTTCCCACATATATTACACCTCGTCTCCTCTTCTTTCTTGGCTGCTGATAGCAAACTATAAGGAATAATTATTTTGATAACGTTCTGAGTTGAAAAGCCCTTAATCTGCTTGAAATTGGCACCATTGGAGCATTTACTGTGCACTTGTTTAGATTCACTTGCAGCTGAAGAATGATCTATTATTGGAAGAATCATTTAAGGGGCTGTTCCTGTTGCACTGGCATCTTGTCTGATACAACAATTGGTCTGGAAGAGGAGCTGTGGATATGTTGTTAGATCCAGGAAATACTCCCCTCCTGGACAGGGTATTCTCCTGTAGCCTCATCAAGATTATCAAAATACAAAAAAGGAATTTTAAAACAAAGAAATAGAAATTGCAGAAATAGAGGACGAAGAATAATCTTGTGGAACTGAGTTCTGACCATTATTTGCACATCAATAAACCCCCCCAAAACATCCAAACCATTATATTGCCCTCCTCCTCACCTCACACGGCCACACAAGAAAGAAACATTGAAAATAAACAGTCACCACTGATTTCATTTAAACTAGGACTGCTCTCAGGCTTGTAACATGTACTGACAGTCACACTCAGGCTTTTCTCTGCAAACTGTAGAGCTGGAAGTGCCATTCTCTCCCCCAACTTCTCCATGAATACTGATTGTCAGCTCCTCTTCTCTCTATTTGCAGAATGTTGGATTCATTAGAATTACAACCAAGGTGCAAACAGCCCGTTTCAAGATGAGAAGGAACAACATAGTTTTGGATGAAGACATGCTCATTTCCCTGAAGGAGCTTCCAGATACCTATAACTATGGCACGTATGCCAAATTCATCAATGATTATGGCACCCATTTCATCACATCTGGCACTATGGGAGGCAAACTTGAGTACATCCTTGTTGTTAACAAAGAGGAAATGAGACGAAAAGGTAAGACTCACTCAAGTATTTATCTGCTCACAATTTTCTGCACTAAACCAGGCACCTACCAACTTGCAGACCACGGAATGGGCCCAGTCCACCATCTGGTGGCTCTTGGGTGGGAAGATACTCATCAATAACCAGCTTGGATAAGAGAGGTTATTTCCCATCACAAGCTAGACATCTATCTACCAAAAATCCAGAAATGCAGTGGGGCTGGGGGTTTGAGTACCCATAGGTTCTTCAAAAGATGCTACTTGACACATAACAGAGCTTTACTGTCATTAAAATGTGCTTCCTGATTCTATTTCAGAATAATCTGAGTGAACTTTTTTGTAGATTAATAACGACTTTAAGGATTTTTCCTCTCTTTTTCCAGTGTTACTTTCTAGACTTCTCTAAGCTTCTCCTATTGCTTAGGGTCTTAGTTCTGGTCACCTTACAAATACCCAAGGTCCCAAACTCATCTGAAGTAAAGAATGAGAGCCCACTCACATTTTTGCATCCTAAAAATGAAGGTTTCAGTTTTCTGTAAATGGAAATAACCCGTTGCTCCCACCACCTTACTCTGGTGGGTGTCATAGCCAAAGATTATCAGAACTCTGTTAGTTCAGTTCTTAACAAATTAGTGCATATGAGGCTGGTGAGCTGTACCTCTAAATCTCAGTTACATGAAATATCCCCTGAAGATACCTAGATAGTAGGAATAGCTGTTACCAGAGAGCCCTCTGTACCTCATCAAAAACATAAGATGCAGAATAACACGGCACTGTAGTCCACTAAACAGAGTGCCAACTTTTGCAAAGGTGTCAGTTGTGAAATAGATTCAATTTTACCCAACTATCATCAATCTGCTCTGCTGAGGATACCTATGCCTGTTAACTCCAGACTGGATGTTAAGGTCAAATAAAATTGTGGCCTTGGACCACAGGCACAAATTGCTTAAATTATATCAGTTTCCACAGTCCTACTCTCCAGTCTGAAATGGTTTGATACCATCAGCACTAGAATAACTATATACTTCACAGCAAGCATTAACCATGCCACTTCCTGCAAGAAATTACCCATTTAGGGATTTTTCACTAAATTTCTCAACTGTTTGGAAACATGATGCCTCTTCAAATCATTCTTCCACTTTGAAGAGAGAGTAATGTAGAAGCGAACACCATCTTGGAAAGCAAGCCTTCAGAAAGCAGACTGCTAAGCGCAGAGGAAGAATTAATCAAGCACATGTGGATGGGGGCTATTGTTTTACTCCATCTTGTGCTTATTATGTATCTGATGAGTATATTATTGCAAAAAGATACCCTCTTTTGGGGAAGAAGGATGCTGAAGTTCAGCAAAAGACAAAAAAAATGCGCCCCAGTAAAGATGTAATTTTCATTCTAACGTGGCACATTTATGTAAATTTCATCTAACTCAGATTCTGCTAGAAAGGCCACATTTATCAAGTCAACAGTGCTCTGTGTCACATGCTGCAGACCCAGAAGGACCACCTGCAGTGACAGATAAGCCTCTATGCAAAGCCACGTGAAAAAACTGCCCTTCTATTGGCAATCACCACCATGCTTGCTTGAAGGCTGTATTTGCAAGAGGATTAGTCTCCTCCCCTGAGGGATGGTCATGATCAGGGTATAAACTCTCACATCTTTAAAGCCTGGGCTTCCAAAAATGAGTTTGAAGCTGAATTCCTGCAGGGCTGAACAGCACAACTCCTGCTTTAGATCCACCCATGCATCCTGAGAATCCAACTAGACCAGGAAGCCACGCATTAAACGCTTTGGAAGAGGAAATGCTCCTTTTGTTTACATAGACTGGTGACTAAGTCAGCCATGTCCAGGAAGTAAATTCAGGCTGAGCACTGCCTACATGAGAGATACCTGGTGGTCATTGAGCCAACTGGACATAGGCATGAGCTAGATTTCATGCACCTAGGAAACCTGAATTTTGATAAAGAAGTCACCTTCTGAATTAAGACACCCATGAACAGACCACAACCAACTTGTGCAGAGCTTTGGAGTACAGTTTTGCATCCAGACCCATCAGCCCATTTCAGGCTGCAAGGGTTTCCTTCTACAAATGTGGACACGAGTGAAATAAACAAATGGATATGTCAGAATGAGGCCCCTTGTTGCTCTGCCATCAATATTTTTCATTACTTTTTTTAAAATAGATTGTTATGACTCTATTATTTAGTTGAAAGAAGAGTAATGTGTTCCCACATTACAAGAACATTTATGGGAGAAACATTACACACAGAGTAAATTAGAAAGAGTCTTCATATATTCTGATTAATTCAAAACACAGCAGTAAATCTTGAGCACACTCAACTATTGCAAATTACAGAACATAAAAAACTATTAGGGCTCCTCCCTCAAGTGCCAGTATTTCCTATGACCACCCTTTTGCAACGATAACCATTTTGCATTTATCAAGACCTGATCTTGGCTGCAACCAATAGCAAATTGTATTGACAGACCCTTGCAGAACATAATTACTCAACAGGAACCATAGCAAATCAATTAACCAGGGCATTCCTCGAGTTTAATTTTACGGCCCTCCAACACTAAGATGAGCAATCACTCACGGTGCTTTGGGTGAGTGAACTTTACCCACAGCATTTACAACTGTGGAACGCTTTACTACAAGTAACCGAGTGCTATCCATCTGATCTCCCTCAAGGGCTCCATTTTGTGAGGAGATTCAATTCCCCTTGAGCTCTTCAAGTGTGCTTCACTTCCTGTCACTTTAGACACAGGAGTTGAAGTCCCATTCCTAGAGGGCCAAGCACATAACACAAAGCCACCGAGCAACCCCACACCCTTCAGAACTCTAGCCCACCTCCCCAGAAAGGCATACAGGGCAGAACAAGAACAGAGCAACTTATTACTCACATTTTAAAGACAAGCAAGACAACATGCTGCTCCCTGGGACAAGGCAAGCTCACTGCTCTGGGTCAGGCTCAGCTAGAGCCTCAATCATTAAACCACTAAGCCACAATGCACAGATCCTGCCAAGAAGAGCAGGATGACTGACAAAAAGAGCATCATGCAAGTTGCCTATTGCTTAAAACACCCATATTAATTAAAACCAAAGGATTCCTTAACTATTCCAAAAAACAGCCTTACATTTGCAGGACACTGAAGCATACACATAAAATCATACCACATGAAATATACACACTGCTTACCTTAATGAAACCACCTCATTAGTTTGCTTCTCCCCTCTGCAGTCACTTCATGGGTCTCCAGCTACGTATTTGGATGATATACACGGCAGCACTAGCAGCAGCACACAAATAGGCCTTCATAGCTTTCAACAGACAGAGCTTTAGAAAGTGGTTGCTGAAGGCACTGCCTATACATTGGTCAGACCCTCAGTTTGGGAAAATTAGCAATGATCTATTGATTTCACCTGCTGTCCCCAGCAGGTGAACTCTATTTATGAATTAGCCTATAGAGAAAGAAAAAAACACATGAACAAACAAACCACAGACAAAAGCCACAATATTTTTTCCATTTTAAATAATTAGGCTAAAGCAGGATATATATATGCTTGAAATCTTGCGTTGAGGTATTTTGTTTCTTTTAATAAGAAAGAAACCACTTAACAGTAAGGAAGTTTCCCTATTCACCTATTATGGCCCAATGTACACCAATAAATGTTTGGCTTTGCTACTGTGAGGCTAAAGGCTGTTTTCTGCTTGAAATAAGTCTGTGAGTAACAGCCAATGCAATTAGCTGACTATTTTCCTCATTGATACAAAATACATAAATGGGAAAATGAAAACCTTCCACTCAGTACTAATCACTGCATTTCCTTTTTGTATTGTTGCTTCACAGACATCAGCTACGAGGAAGTAACCACCTGTTTTGGCCTCTCACTAGGCACTTCAATCTCAGTGCCTGTGCTGGATTTGGAAGCATCTGTCTCACTCTCTGGCTGTGCAGAGAAACAGCTTCTGAATTCTGGTATGGTGATGGGATAGGTGTCTGCTAAGATACAGCTCATGGTTCTGTTCCATTGTCACTGGGCCTGCAGGTTAAGGTAGAGTTATACAAGGTGTAGAGGGTGTTCAGGTTCCATCCCCAGACACGGCTCAGCATGTTTGGGTCTCCCACTCCAGAAGTGGGTGCCCCTCGAAAGAAATTGCAGTAGTAGCATCTGAACAGAAATCTGGACTTGAAAAAAAAAAAAGTGGAGGGATGACTGGGGAACTCCAGTCTCTTCAGCTATGTCAGGGTGGCCAGGGGTAAACCAGAGACATAAAAGTCAGATCCAAGCCCCTCTGGCCCCTTCCCTTCCCAAGCCTTCCCTTGGAAGTGCCCTGTGGCTCCAGTCCCTCTGTAGATGTCCCGTGTGTCACCAGTCTGGACCAAACATGCAGGAGAACTGATTGTGATCCATGGGGAAAACACCAGTCCAGAGAGGGCAACAATGGTGTCTACTAAAAAAGTCAATGCTGATCATAGCAAGCAGAAAATGACAGTGACAGACAAGGAGACCTCCTGCATCCGTGCTAAGCAGACATAAATGCTGGAGGTGTGCAGCCTCTTTAGGTCTTACCAGCTTAGGGCATATATCGGTGCTTGTCATCAACCACCTTTTAACAATGCAGAGGGTTCACCCTGCCAGTGGAGAAGGAAACGCAGCATCCTTTAATTTCAGGACTGCAGCATTGACACCACTCACTGAGAGTCCCTCTAATGAATGAACTCACCTCAGTGCATCAGTTTCTGGCGTAGATGTGGTAACTAAATATATTTGTGTTACTCAACTTCTTAGATGCTGGGAGCAACAGTCGAGTCGTGGAAGATATCATTGTCCGGATTAAAGGTGGAGATACCTCTTACAGTGCAAGACCCTTAAGCAGTTGGGATAGCAACACGTATCGGCTCTGGGGAAGGTCATTAAAATATAATCCAGCTATTATTGATTTTGAGGTAAGGCTTTCTGCAGTTGAAGAAACTCTGCCACTATAACGAATGAAAGTGTAGCCGAGCAGATCATTTTGTATTTTTATTGTGATCCCATCACAGAACAAGATTAAATGTAATGGGCCACTGATCTAGTAACCTCTTATTCATTTCACAATGGGGAGTACATCTCCCACTGGCAGCATCAGCAGGGAGGCAGACAAGGAGCTTAATGCTGGATTAGCACCGAGTTAAGTTTGTGATGTGTCCCCAAACAGCTTCCCAATGAGCGGCTCTCCATGGTTGCATCCATCCCTATTATTCTCCCTAATGCTTCTGGCCTCCTGTATAGGCAGGAAATTCATGAGGAAGCAGCTATCCCTCTGGTGAACACTGCATTCTGCCTGCCTCAGAGCCACAGTAGTACCACCTAACATCTGCACATGGCAGTGGGCATGGCTATGAGCACTTCCAGAAGTTAGAACAGGAAAAACCACTTTCTCAGGGGGGTCCTATCTCTCCCCATGCTCTGCAAAGAGTTCACGGCCATAAAAATCAGCAAAGTTCTCCTCCCATTTTATTGGATGCCCTGTAAAATGGAAAGATTGCCAAAGCATTCTACAGGGCTTCATGGTGCAAAGGACAGACCTCAGTCACAGTTTGGACACACTGCCATAGCCATCCTTGCTGTCATTAGAAGGAAAGACAGCAGGAGGGCCAAACGGTAAAGGAGAGATAGGTGTGTGGAACTAGAAATTATCTGCTTTATTGTCAGGGAAATGGGAATCTCCAAATCCTTCTAGGCTGCAGCACCCTGGTAGCTGAAAAGCTGTGTAAAAAACAAGTGCTTTCAGTCACTGCTGCAGGTTATTCACCTTTCTCCACCGATTTCGATCATTTCTGGGCACAACTTACTGTAATTTTCCAGTAAAACATATGCTGACCTCTCTGCTGGCTGCTTTCAGAGCTCAGCCATTGTTGTGCAACCAGCGGTGGTTCATGCTGCTGATAAGAGCTTATGTCCTCTACAACAGCTCTTATCAGTAGCTTGTGTTCATTTGTTAAACAAGTTTGAACAAATTTGACTAAGAGCTCTTCCCAAAACCTTTCTGATCGTCCTCACCCCATGTGCCTCGCGCAATGAGATGATGACCAGGACTTTTCCTGGACTGGTGCCCACCAATTCTTAGCCAGACACACGCTAGGCATAAAGATATGTGTCCTCACATCAGCCTTGAGCTTGCTGCTTTAAAAGTCCCTTTTGTTACTGCAGAAACTGGAAAGGCTGAGATTTTTCATGAAACCATTTTCTAAACACAGCTGAATACCTAATACACCCCAAAGAGCCACTTAGGGCATTTCAAAAGGCTGCCATCCAGCATATGTTAATACATATATATAATAATAATATATATATGTTAATATAATAAAACGCTGCCACCAGCGTATGAGCCTGCTGTCCTTTTTCTAATGCCATCACTTCTATTGAGTAGGGTTAAAGCAGAAGGTGGGTTACAATTACAATTGTCCACATCTGGATGAATGATACACAAGAACTGCATTTTGCTACTGGAAATACAAAGGACTGCTGTATTTTTAAAGCTGTAGATGGCTTGGCATTGTTTCACTATATCAAAGAGCGAGATGTAGGCAGGTGAAATTCTCCACGCCGTTCATTTACTGGATCACTCATGTTCCAGTCACCATTTGTGACAGGTCAGTGTTTAGTTTTGATGATACCGACAGTCTGAAGCTCTCACCTAAATGTTTTGGTTCAAAAAAGCAAAAGGCGTACAAGAATCTGACATTGTGGCAGCAGTAAGGAATCAATCAAACAATGGGCTTACTGGGGTGTTCCGATTTATCATTTGGATCCACATTGAAAAACCAAAGCATGTCTTGAGAAGCCATTCCCACACAAACCTCTAAGATGGGAAGAGTTTTGGACCAGTGCTTTCTCAGTGGGGCCTATCAGTAGTGGTAACATTTGCATCATGTCTGTGCAGCTGTCAAGGAAGACAAATGAGGTTTTTCTCAGCCCTGCCTTTACCCAGCAATCTCCCTGATCTCTGCAGCACCTGAGTCTGTGCCCAGCTGAAATCCCCAACCTCCATTCTTATTTCCACCCCATGCAGCTGCAACCTATCCATGAAATCCTCCGCAGAAGTGACGCTGGCAACATGGAAACCAAACGGCAGCACCTGAAGCGAGCTTTGGATGAGTACCTGCTGGAGTTCAACTCCTGCCGCTGTGGGCCGTGCCAGAACAATGGCGAGCCTGTCCTGGTGGGAGATCAGTGCTCATGCCAGTGTCGGTCTGGATACAGTGGCCCTGCTTGCGAGCAGACTGAACGCCAAGGTGAGGTCCCAACGTGTGCCCATAGAGGGGACAAAGCTGTCCGTGCACATGGTTAACCACCACAGGGTCACAGAATGTCCTGAGTTGAGGTCCTTGGACCCTTGGGTCCTTTTGCTGTCCCCAGAGAGCAGAGCTCAGCACTGCCCCTCCATGCCCAGTGAGGAGCTCTTGGGACACCATGAGGCACCCCCTCTTAGCCCCCTCTGCTCAGGGCTGAACAGTTGACACATGCTGTGAAAACAGACACCAGCATGAAAAATGACAAAATATTCTAAATCTCAGCTCCTGAAGCTGGCCTAAAAAAAGCACCGTCCTCAGAGCAGTTCCACCCAGCAAAGCTCCAGGCCTTCAACCACCTGCTGGTAATTAGGGCCTCTCCATTGGAAAATCGGATCTGTGATAAGGAATACAAGCAAAGATGGGTGGATGGTGCATGAAACTGAACTAAAAAGCATTGGCTCAATGACTCAATAGTAGTGAGTTTTGGTTTGTTTGTTTTTGTTTGTTTGTTTGTTTGTTTGTTTTGTCTTGTTTTAAAAGAAAACCAGCAGCTTCAGGTTGGGCTGTCTCCAAATCCAAGGAATCCACTGGGCTCCTGCACACTGCTCTGGGCATCACAGCGTCATTAAGGGCTGGAAAAGCCCTCTCAGATCCCCAAGCCCAATCCAACCCCATCACACCACTGACCATGTCCCTCAATGCCATATCCCCAGGGCTCTTGGACACCCGCAGCGATGGTGACCCTTTTCTAGCACTAGAGGGGATGAGAGGGGACAGGACAGGACTTTCAGCTCACAGAAACAAAACAGATTTTTAGTTTCAAGACTCATTTAAGCGCAAACATGCTTGTTATGTTTTCTAATGAACAGTGTTTCAGAAGTTGGGAAGCCCAGCTTTTTGTCCAACTCTAAATAAGAGCATGCAGATCCATTTTTACTGTTCAGATTAATGAAGTGCCTAAGCCAGGGATGAAGGCCTGTTGAGTAAATAAAACACGACAGTAAATGACAGCCATCAAGCACTCCCATCATTCAGAAGCACCGCTATAATCTATAGTATCGAACACGCCTGACATCTCAAGTCTGTACTGTAATGAAGAAAGCTTGACACTGACCATCTGCACAGGGACAGGTGGGCTTTTTTGGAACAGCTCCACAGCAGTGAAGATAGGGGATATGTGTCCCTCTGCCTTGCTTGGAGCTGGGCGAATTAGCACAGAATTAGCAGTCCGCTGGGAAAGGGAAGTCAAACTGCAGCTCTTCAGGTGAGAAAAATACTCTAATTCATGTCCTATGCTTTTCCAGGCACAGAGGCAGACGGGCGCTGGAGCTGCTGGTCACTCTGGACCCCGTGTCAGTCGGGCTCGCGACACCGCAGCCGGCAGTGCACCAACCCAGCCCCGCAGCATGGAGGGGCACCCTGCATGGGGAGAGATGTGCAGAGCTCTTCCTGCTGAACCCAGCATCGTTCCGTAGGCACGAGCTCAGGGCGGTTCTGGGCTCTATGTACCACAGGTATGAAAAGCATGCGTTAGAAATGTTTACTTGCGGACATTTTTATGTTTGCCTTTGGGAAACAAATTAAAAGCTCTGCATAAAACCTTGCGTTTTTATGCAGTCGGTATTGACATATGTACCATGAAACTTTTATAAGTTGGCAGCGTCAGATTCTTGCGTCTAGCATATTGGACAGGGCTGTGTCTTCAGCAAAGCCATATGCTGAGCTGCGTGGAGGAAGCTTAAGCACAAAGATGTTCAAGGAGCCGTTGTGAAATATGAACTCAAACTGATGAAGATTCTTACATCAATAAATAAAGTAACAGAGAGTCCGGGAGGAAACCGTTCCTTAAGGGATGCTCACACAGGGGCAGACTGCTTCTCTTGGGCCAGTGATGGGCTGATTGGCACATGGGTATTTTATTCCCCAGGCACCCAGAGCCAGGGAAGTTGCTCCTGGGCTGCTTGATTTAAAGGTCTTTTCTGAATGTAAGGCATAAATCTCAGCACAGGAATACACACGGTATCAAACTGCATCCAGAGCCCACAGCTCAGCCCTCTTAATGAACTGCCACAGAACCCAGGGAGGACAGAAGGCAAGTGGCACTTCATTTCACTGCGCTTTGCATTGCAGGGAGGGAAAGGAGGGGGAAAAAAGCCCTGAGAAGGAATCAGGCATTATGAACAGCAACAAAACCTCAAAGCACAAAGGAGCACTTCTACATACATTTGAATGGAAAGCGGGAGTAGAAAGGAATTGTGGTTTAATGAAAGAAATTGCTCAGCTCTAGCTCTGATGTTTGGAAATGCTTGTTTTTCAACAGTGTGTCAGTGGTGATTTAGAGGCTGACACACAGCTGATGTAAATCAGTGTAGCTCCTTCACTGCGGCTGATTTATGCTACCTGAAGACCCGGCCCCATATTTTCTTTTGTGTGCACATTTGCCAAAAGATGATTTTTTATTTTTTTTTAAAGCACTTCTGTTTTGCTTGGAAGTGAAACTGCAAGCTCTTCTTCTTTTTGTAGGGGGGATAAGGAAATAACAAACCGTGTTGTCTCAAACACTGAGATTTGATTTTTCAGTGAAAAATTACTATGACATGTTTCTAAGACATGGGCAAAAGTGTGACAAAACTGTGGCCTTTTTGCCAAGCCTGCTTTCCCAGGTGAAATCTGCACTCATCCAGAGATAGATTTGCTCCCCAGAGCTTAGATCTGATGTCTTCTATGCTGAGAAAATGCAGCAGCATGAAGCAGCTGTTGACATAGGTGTGATTTAGGCAGCCTGGCAGAATGTGAGCAAAGCAGCAATTTTTCCACTATGGTTTTATCAATAGTCCTTTGCATGGGGCTGGAACATTATGAGGGACACGGTCAGTGGGCACAGTGACAATGGGTTGACGGTTGGATTTGGCGACTTGGCATTGATAAAGAAATTCTTTACTGGGAGGATGGTGAGACACTGGCAGAGATCGCCCAGAGAGGCTGTGGATCCTTCCTCCCTGGAAGCATTCAAAGCCAGGCTGGATGAGGCTGTGAACAACTTGGTCAAGAGGGAAGTGTCCTGTCTATAGCAGGGGGGTTGAAACTAGATGATCTTAAAGGTCCCTTCCAACCCAAACCATTCTATGATCTTAGAGTTCGCTTCCAACCTTTATGATTCTATGACTCTATGATTACATAGAAATCACAACTGTTTTGGCTCATGGGTGGTTCTCACCTGTGCACACACTGCTTGGGACAAAGCTCAAGAGCAAATGAGAGTGAAGCCACCACAGAGGGTTTCTGTGGCCAGGGGGAAGAAATTAATGAAGGGAATGACTTGCTGCCTAGAAGGCTGGAGAGTGGAGGCCCGTGGGAAGATGACCTGCAGCTTCACCTATGGAGCATTTCTACAAGGCTGGAGAATCACCAAAACCAGAGAAAACCAAGTGATCAAAGAACTGAATGTAAACCACCACCAAGAAAGGTTGGGCAACAGCCCCTTTCCTCTCCTCACCCAGGACCTCAGGCATCTTTCTCCCCAGAGCTCAGAGCAGGGAACTGCAATCCAGGGAAAGGGAGAAGCTGCCCACAAAGTCTGTTTAAAATAAAAATAAATAAATAAAAAGATTACAAGCAATTACACATTTACAATGCCAGTCAAAGAAGTTAATATTTCTCCTGCTGAAGTGGCCAGCGTGAGAGCTGTGCTAGATGAGATAAGCAGCAAAAACATACATTTTTTACTTAAACTAAAAGCTTAGAGGGTACAATAAAACACTGCAGTTCCACCCTGGCTTTAATGAATGGATTTTCCCCTCTTGCACATTGACATACATTTGGTATAGTTATTTAACCTATATATTTCTTGCGGCATACTTCCCAGGAGACCTTGTTTATCTCTCTCATAAGTACATGATGGATGTACAGTGCTTTGGATAAATGGTATCACAATCAGATATTTTTATGGATATAGGCAAACCGGGTTATTAACAAAGGAAGGGCAGAGAGGAACCAGTACACAAAAGAAAATAGCAAATGATTGATGACAGTACACCTGAGGTTGCAAGGTGCAGGCTCCCGATAACCAGTTAACAGGAGAGGAAATAAGGGCAGTGCCTGAGACAGAGCTGTTTCCCACCTTGGGGTCAATGTCACACTAGCTGCCCCAATGCACGCATCCCTCCCAGCCCTCCATTTCACAGCAGCTGAGGACTGCCCACTGGGAGCAGCTCTGAAATTTTCACCATCCTCTCCGTGCAGTGTTAACACAGGGCTAACAGGAAGAAACAAAACATCAAACCTACCCAAAACTGCAAAAGACAAGAGAAATGTCAAAAGACAGGAGACAAAAACAAAAGAAATGCCAGATCCTGGAGAGTTTGGAAGAGGATGACATTTGTTGTGCTGCTGTATCGTGCCCAACACAGTGAGAGTCTGAGTGTTAATAATGGTAGCACATAACGGTAATAATTACTGTGTTGTTGATTTACACAACCAGGGGGCATTAAAATAGGATACAAAAGGAAATCTGCAGGCATCATTTGACCTGAAAACTGACAGCTTGCTTTGGTGCTTATTGGGCTCTATTTTGAGTACTGCAGGAGAACCCACTGATGGCAATCTAGGGACTGTTATCCCCTCTGCGTGGACTACTGGGTCACTTTTGATGCAGTCTCTCTGTCAGTGTCCATTGCTTTCTCTGTAAAGCAGATCTCTTCTATGCCCTCAGAGGCCTGGGTGGGGACAGGAGTGCTGCCAAGTCACCCAGCTCTCCCATCACATCAATGCAAGGGCTCATGGATCAGCCACCCCTGTGACAGCCTAGACCACATCCCAGCTTCACGAGCAAACAAATCCCAGCTGGAAATCAGCCAGACCCATTTTTGGTGTTAGATACAGTAAGAATCAAGTTGGTTTTGTGCAGGGTAAGTTGGGCACAGACTCACAGAGTCACAAAATCATTCAGGTTGAAAAAGACCTTCATGATCATCGAGTCCAACCACCAGTCTGATATCAAGACCCATCACAAAACCATGTCCCTTAGTGCCATGGCCATGCATGTCTTGAATACATATGGGATGGGGACCCCACCACTTCCCTGAGTGGCCCATTCCAATTCTTTAACACTCTCTCTGAGAGGAAATTCTTCCTAATATCATGACATGACAATTACAGCTTACCAAAAATACTGCTTCCGGAGTTTCCTAGGTCATATTGACTGGATTCATCACACACTGCAGCAGCAACATCTTCAGGAAGACATAGGTGACAAAACCAGCGACACAGAATGACCACAGATTTAAAGAATCATAGAACGGTTTGGGTTGGGAGGGCACCTGTAAAATCACCTAGTTCCTAAAGAAACCCATATTAAGATTACACATCTGATC